>CAWUFW010007655.1:0-600000 GCA_963921515.1 Calotriton arnoldi | reverse complement strand
GTGCAGTGTGTATTACTGCCAGGAAAAGACTTTTTTTCCTCCATTAATCTCAATGGCTAGAGGCAGGGCAGGCTGCCTGAGACAATGTAGAAGTGGGTGTGTCAGTGGCCTCTGCCTCTTCCACTGGCGCCCTGCAACTCCTGTTGATTTTCTTATGATAGGTGGGCTGGGGTCTGGGAAAGGAGTCCAGCAGCTTCCTTCAAGGGTCAGCTACAGTGTGGGTTAATAGTTTGTTCCAGTGCAGTTCTGTCACTAGGCCCCGGAAGAATAAGTAGGTGGTTTGTCAGTTTTGTTTGAAGTTTTCTTGCATCATTCATTAGGGAGCGTTTATTTTATGTGCATTTTGGTGTTTCTTATCTTGATAATAACTCACAGACGCATGTATTGTTTTCTGTGAATGCTGACAGACAGCCTAAGACAACTGCAGATCTCCAGCACACGAGGCACGCCTGGCAGGCAGCCAGGCATTTAGGCCTTTCAAAGCACCTATTCAGTTTGTATGTCTGTCTGTATAAGCCTTACTGCAAACCACGTAGGTAAACGAAATAAATAGTACGCGCCAGAAGCGTGTGCGCACGGGTTCCTTTGAATGTGTGAAGCGCCAAAAAGATCCAATACTGGTTTCCGAGACCACACAAGACTCTGGGTTTGTAGCCCAACTTCGAGATTTTTTGTTCCGTTTTTCGTTGCAAAATTAAGTTAATCTGGAAAATCTGAATATAAACGGGGATCTAAAACTGATTTTAGATTTAATTCTTTCTTGATGCAAGGTAGATGAGGCAGAGCGGCACATTACATAGAGCAGCAGTAATATAAACAGGTCAGATGGACAGATAGAGACATTATGGCAGATGGGCCTCATGGTGCCTCTTGCATGGTGTCACAACTCATCCAGCTCAATGCATTGTGGGATTGTAATCCTATACCTATGGTAAGGGAATACTGGCCAGTGCCACCTGACATTAGGCCACTAAAGTCAATTCTAGGAACTGTAGTCCTTCGTTTACGTTCAGAGGCACAAACTTGTAGTTGCCAGAGCACAAGATTGAAGAGCTGGTTTCACCGGACTTAAAGCCACTCAAGATATTTATGGGGCATATTAACAACTGGATTGCGCCACCGGAACAACAATCCGGTGGCACAATGCCCTGCAACCATATTTACAAAATGGCATTTAGCCACTTTGCGTGGCTTGACACCGCTTTGTAAATATAGTATTCTTTCACTCAGTTTTCTGCATGAAAATGGCGTGCAATGGGTGTTGCTGTGGGAGTTCCACCACAACACCCATTGCTTTTTGACGCTGCCCCAGATTTACACGGATCTGTGCTAGGTACTAGGCAGCTATTTTTAGGACCAGCACAAGGGAAAACACAGGGGGGCGCTGTATTGTTGTAAATACAGCTCATCCCTGCATTTTTTAAATGACGCAGCGCGACGCTGCAAAATGTGCCGCAGCGCTGCGCCATTTCCTTGTAGATATGCCCCTATTTTTTCCAAAGTCCTTCATTCGTTTTTGAGTCTCCTTGCCCCGGGAGATAGCGCACTTTGTTTATACCAAGAGACACAAATTTGAAGTTCTCAGAGGATAAGACTGAAGAGCCGGTTTCGCCGGACTTAAAGCCACTCAAGATATCTATATTTACCAAAGTCCTTCCATTATTTTTCACTCTCCCTGCCCCAGGAGATGACGCACTCTCTTGCATACCCTGTTAGCTCCGTGCTCTGCTGGGTGCACACATGTGAATCCATGGCTAAAGGAAGGCCATTTTTAGGTCTCGCAGACCTGCGTTGCAGCGCGCATGCGCTGCTCGCTCTGCGAGGCTTTTTGTAATTGAGTAGATTTCAGAAGGGGTCTTGAAGCCCCGCCCATCATTCCTATTGGCTGGCGTCATCGTTTATGCTAAACGCTGGCTTCCCATTGAAAACGAGGCTTCTTTGTTACCGCCCTGTCTCCTTTTGGGCTCGCCCATCCGGACTGGATCTTTTACTTGCGGCCTGACACGGTCTCCTTCATAAGTCGGTAGGCACTACATTTTTATCATTCGGCTAAACAAGCGGTTGCCTCGGTATCATGTCTGTGGTCCTAAACGACTCTCATATATTTTTTTTTAAATCATTTGCAGTTTTCTTTGCACGCAGGAATTTTTACACGCACTGCGCGGCTGAAAGGAGGAGCAAAGGGCGCTAGGTGTTAAGGGGGGAGGCGCTCACTGTTGGCCATCTGGATTTAAAACGTGCAGAAACGACCTGGACTCCAAAAATATAAGAGAAAACTGTAAACCGATCCTCGATTTTCTCCCTCCATGTGTGAGACTTCTGAAACGCCAGTGGGGTTGGGTCAGAGTCAATCGCATGTTGGGATTTGAATGCTGGCCGTTGTCCGCGTTTTCCCTTCTATGCCAGGCCGTTATCATGTCTGTGTTCCTAAACGACTCTCATATATTTTTTTAAATCATTTGCAGTTTTCTTTTTATCAGTAGGGTAGCCAGTGTGACATGGCTTGATCACACACTGGCTCCCAGCCATGCCCTTTCGCACTGACCTTGCCTCCAAATAGCAGGCAGGAATTTTTACACGCACTGAGCGGCTGAAAGGAGGAGCAAAGGGCACTGGGTGTTAAGGAGGGAGGCGGTCATTGTTGGCCATCTGATTTAAAACGTGCAGAAACGACCTGGACTCCAAAAATATATGAGAAAACTGTAAACCGATCCTCGATTTTCTCCCTCCATGTGGGAGACTTCTGAATCGCCAGTGGGGTTGGGTCAGAGTCAGTCGCATGTTGGGATTTGAATGCTGGCCGTTGTTCGCGTTTTTCCTTCTATGCCAGGCCGTTATCATGTCTGTGTTCCTAAACGACTCTCATATATTTTTTAAAATCATTTGGAGTTTTCTTTGCACGCAGGAATTTTTACACGCACTGCGCGACTGAAAGGAGGAGCTAAAGGCACTGCTCTAGAGCCACAGAACCAGGTCAGCAGAGCTGCTCTAGAGCCAGAGAGCCAGGTCAGCAGAGCTGCTCTAGAGCCAGAGAACCAGGTCAGCAGAGCTGCTGTAGAGACAGAGAACCAGGACAGCAGAGCCGTTGTAGAACCAGAGAACCAGGTCAGCAGAGCCGCTCTAGAGCCAGAGAACTAGGTCAGCAGAGACGCTCTAGAGCCAGAGAACCAGGTCAGCAGAGCTGCTCTAGAGCCAGAGAACCAGGTCAGCAGAGCTGCTCTAAAGCCACAGAACCAAGTCAGCAGAGCTGCTGTAGAGCCAGAGAACCAGGTCAGCAGAGCAGAGCCGCTCTAAAGCCAGAGAACCAGGGCAGCAGAGCTGCTCTAGGGCCAGAGAACCAGGTCAGCAGAGCTGCTGTAGAGCCAGAGAACCAGGTCAGCAGAGCCGCTCTAGAGCCAGAGAACCAGGTCAGCAGAGCTGCTCTAGAGCCAGAGAACCAGGTCAGCAGAGCTGCTGTAGAGCCAGAGAACAAGGTCAGAAGAGCTGCTGTAGAGCCAGAGAATCAGGTCAGCAGAGCTGCTCTAGAGCCAGAGAACCAGGTCAGCAGACCTGCTCTTGAGCCAGAGAACCAGGTCAGCAGAGCTGCTGTAGAGCCAGAGAACCAGGTCAGCAGTGCCGCTGTATAGCCAGAGAACCAAGTCAGCAGAGCTGCTGTAGAGCCAGAAAACCAGGTCAGCAGCGCCGCTCTAGAGCCTGAGAACCAGGTCAGCAGAGCTGCTGAAGAGCCAGAGAACCAGGTCAGCAGAGCTGCTGTAGAGCCAGAGAACCAGGTCAGCAGAGCTGCTGTAGAGCCAGAGAACCAGGTCAGCAGAGCGGCTGTAGAGCCTGAAAACCAGGTCAGCAGAGGCGTTGTAGAGCCAGAGAACCAGGTCAGCAGAGCTGTTGTAGAGCCAGAGAACCAGGTCAGCAAAGCTGCTCTAGAGCCAGAGAACCAGGTCAGCAGAGCGGCTGTAGAGCCTGAGAATCAGGTCAGCAGAGCCGTTGTAGAGCCAGAGAACCAGGTCAGCAAAGCTGCTCTAGAGCCAGAGAACCAGGTCAGCACAGCTGCTCTTGGGCCAGAGAACCAGGTCAGCAGAGCTGCTGTAGAGCCAGAGAACCAGGTCAGCAGAGCTGCTCTGGAGCCCGAGAACCAGGTCAGCAGAGCTGCTCTAGAGCCAGAGAACCAGGTCAGCAGAGCTGCGTAGAGCCAGAGAACCAGGTCAGCAGAGCCGTTGTAGAGCCAGAGAACCAGGTCAGCAGAGCCGCTCTAGAGCCAGAGAACTAGGTCAGCAGAGCCCCTCTAGAGCCAGAGAACCAGGTCAGCAGAGCTGCTCTAGAGCCAGAGAACCAGGTCAGCAGAGCTGCTGTAGAGCCAGAGAACCAGGTCAGCAGATCTGCTGTAGAGCCAGAGAACCAGGTCAGCAGAGCTGCTCTAGAGCCAGAGAACCAGGTCAGCAGAGCTGCTCTAGATCCAGAGAACCAGGTCAGCAGAGCTGCTGTAGAGCCAGAGAACCAGGTCAGCATAGCCGCTGTATAGCCAGTGAACCAGGTCAGCAGAGCTGCTGTAGAGCCAGAAAACCAGGTCAGCAGAGCCGCTCTAGAGCCTGAGAACCAGGTCAGCAGAGCGGCTGAAGAGCCAGAGAACCAGGTCAGCAGAGCTACTGTAGAGCCAGAGAACCAGGTCAGCAGAGCTGCTGTAGAGCCAGAGAACCAGGTCAGCAGAGCGGCTGTAGAGCCTGAGATCAAGGTCAGCAGAGCCGTTGTAGAGCCAGAGAACCAGGTCAGCAGAGCTGTTGTAGAGCCAGAGAACCAGGTCAGCAGAGCTGCTCTAGAGCCAGAGAACCAGGTCAGCAGAGTGGCTGTAGAGCCTGAGAACCAGGTCAGCAGAGCCGTTGTAGAGCCAGAGAACTAGGTCAGCAGAACCGCTCTAGAGCCAGAGAACCAGATCAGCAGAGCTGCTCTAGAGCCAGAGAACCAGGTCAGCAGAGCTGCTCTAGAGCCAGAGAACCAGGTCAGCAGAGCCGTTGTAGAGCCAGAGAACCAGGTCAGCAGAGCCGCTCTAGAGCCAGAGAACCAGGTCAGCAGAGCTGCTGTAGAGCCAGAGAACCAGGTCAGCAGAGCTACTGTAGAGCCAGAAAACCAGGTCAGCAGAGCCACTCTAGAGCCTGAGAACCAGGTCAGCAGAGCTGCTCTCGAGCCAGAGAACCAGGTCAGCAGAGCTGCTGTAGAGCCAGAGAACCAGGTCAGCAGAGCTGCTGTAGAGCCAGAAAACCAGGTCAGCAGAGCCGCTCTAGAGCCTGAGAACCAGGTCAGCAGATCTGCTGTAGAGCCAGAGAACCAGGTCAGCAGAGCCGCTGTAGAGCCAGAGAACCAGGTCAGCAGAGCTGCTGTAGAGCCAGAGAACAAGGGCAGCAGAGCTGTTGTAGAGCCTGAGACCCAGGTCAGAACAGGTGCTGCAGGGACTGGAGAGGTACAAACGTAATCGGACACAGAAGAGGTGCAATGATGCAGCGTAATATGGCTCATTCTGTCACAATATTTTGCTATTTTGTCATTTTACAACACAGTAGTACTATCTGGGCAAACGTTTCTCTTCATTAGCAGCACTCTAACACCCGAATACAGCCGTCAGCAACTAAATGGTGACAGTTAATCTTTGCTAAGCGTCTGTCCCCCCGGGGGACCACGGCTGATGCTTTTTAAAGCCTCTTTTGATCCATCTGAGCTAGAATCAATGTTTGCAACTGATACAGAAGATCTGAATCATGCGGCAAGTGTGGAAAATATGTAAATACTCCGAGAACGCGGCGGCCACAATATTGCGTTATTCCAGTGGTCCTGCCTATGAGCAAAGACTTGTAGTGTAATGGCCTTGATTTACTGACTGTGTTGTAAATCCATGGAACTGTCCCCCAGAAGAATATTTGGGCAAAAAATAACCTCGAAGAACTGATTCTGTGGTACTGATAAAGTAAGGGTAAAAGTGGAGGCCATGCAAGGTCACTGAAGTCAGGAAGGAATGGGCAGTTCTGGACAGCATTGTCATTCTCCAGGTAGGAATTCCCATGCAGGGCAGCGCCAAGTAGCTGGGATGAAAAAGCATTTGCAATGCAATAGGTCTCTCATTTACGCAAGTTGAAGCTATTGGCATTGTAAATGACAATGTCTTTTATTTATGTTTTAAAAACCAAAACATAAATAAAGGCATTGTCATTTACAATGCCAATAGCTCAAACTTGCGTAAATGCGAGACCTATTGCATTGCAAATGCTTGTTATGTGTTACAGCCTGGCCATCCCTGGAAGAGGAGCGCATATTTTCTACTCAGACGAGCAACTAAGCCCCAACGGAGACCCCGCCACCTACAGGACAGTGTAATTTGGACCAGTTACCGGTTCTGGGATTAAATTTATTTGAGTGTTTGCATTTAAAAAGTTTAGCTTTCTTGCACATTACTCGCCAATGTAAGTGCCCCCGATGGGGGCGTTAAGATCGCTCTGTAGATTGGGGGCAAGCTGCAGAATCTAATTTTTTTTAAATCTTGCGCTTCAGTCTTTACTTCTGACGCTTTGAAGGACTTAAAAAAAACAATGTTACTATTACTCAATTTAATGATCTCTGGCCTGTAATTGATCTTGGGATGTGAAGGTCACCGCATATTTCAGTGGCCAGTATTCAGCGCGCTGAGCCATCCCACCAGTTGGAGTCTATGCATAACATGCATGTCTCTTGCTTACAGGTAAGGCCTACATTAAAATGGCAAAAAACAAGTGAGTTTGCAGGGCACGCTTTGCAATTGGAACACTTCTTTGGTGTCTGCGATTTGAAATTTAAAGGGCACATTTTACTACGAATTGAGGAGGACAAAGATAAGAGTATAGGTGCCGCCCCTTCTCTGTCTGTGTATAATGAGCAAAAAGTGCTTGCGTCGATAAACCGGCAGACATCAAAGGCCGGTGTGGGAGGCCCTGGGTGTACCCCTCCACTCGTGTCCCGCTCGACTCACACGGCAGAGCCTTGGCATCAATGTTTTTCTGTGCTGTGCCCGAGGTCAGTTTTCGTGGTGACAGCTGCCAAAGGCCTTTCGTGTTGGAGTTGCACTGGCCGCAACTCGATCCTTTCTACTGCTCGAATTAAATACTTCTGAGTTGAGTTTGCGCTATAAACACACAGCAGCGAGTGTCCAGGTCTGTCTGCACAGACACGGCCAGCACCCACTTATCTAGGCACACAATGAAGCACATGTGCCTGTCTGCCACCATTACTCACATGAGAGGGGAAAAGAAAAATCTTTTAACTACCTACCTATCCAGTCAATTATGGGCTACATGCTCCTTTATTTTCAGTAGGACCAGTGGTCGAAGTGGGGAAAAAAAGTAGGGGAACTGTGGGTGGAGAATCAAAGGGCTGGAATTACCTGAGGATTGGGTCAGTGGGCGGAGTCAGAAGTGTGGTCAGAAAGAGCAAAGCATCCCAATTTTTTTTATTTGTTTGGCATTTTACTGACCAGCTACAGCTTCTTTAATTCAACCAAAGGATACATGTTTATTTAAGGTTTAATATGAGTTATTGACATTAAAATACATTCACAAAGTGGGATACATTTCCAATCACAAAATGACCCAAAAACACTGAAAAGTGGAATCACAAGCCATTTGTATCCGAGCCATGCAGTTTCTGCCATCAGCACTTCTCCTTCCTTTTTCCACAAGAGCAGCTCAAACATGAATGGCAAAATATCCTGGCTTTCAAATGTTTTCCACATAATTATGGCTCTGCCATATTTGGCACATAATGCATCATCTGCTGCATAACCTGACGATTTTATCAAAAAAATAGTTTGTAGCTCAAACGGATCAAAAGTTACTAAACAAGCATTGGCATAGCCAATAGGTCTCGCCTTTGGGGCCTTATAAGTGTTTAGGCAGAGCTATTGACTTTGCCAATGTGTTTAAGCTGTGCTGTAGAGAAGTGTGGCTGCTGTGCAGCATGCTGAAAAGTTGGAATAAAAAAGTGCCAGAAGCATTTTTGTTACCTTATATATGACCAAAAAGGCATTATGTCCAACAGAACGACCATATTAAAAAAATTATGTACAATAAAACATTTCCTCATTTTTCTTTTGTTCTTGCAATGCTGGCAACTTGTTTTTGCCTATTCCAATGGTTGTTTGTTAAAGTTTGTTTTTGAGGGGGCATAAACAATTGGAGGTTGAAGGTTGTGAACTAGTACCTGTATTATAACACTAGCAGCGGCCAGACGCTAGGGGAGAATCAACAGATGGCAGATTCCGAGAGCAGGCTGAGGTGGTGTTGAGTGATGTTGAGGTGGTAGTGGTGGTGGTGGTGGTGACTGGTGCTGAGACGATGCCTGAGGTGATGCTGAATGATACTTAGGTCTTGCTGAGTGATGATGATGTGGTGGTGTACTAGTGCAAAGGCGATGCTGAGTGATACTGATGTGGTGTTGAGTGATGTTGTGGGTGTGCTGAGTGATGTTGTGGTTGTGCTGAGTGATGCTGTGGTGGTGCTGAGTGATGCTGTGGTGGTGCTGAGTGATGCTGTGGTGGTGCTGAGTGATGCTGTTGTGGTGCTGAGTGATGCTGTGGTGGTGCTGAGTGATGCTGTGGTGGTGCTGTGGTGGTGCTGAGTGATGCTGTGGTGGTGCTGAGTGATGCTTTGGTGGTGCTGAGTGATGCTGTGGTGGTGCTGTGGTGGTGCTGAGTTGTGCTGTGGTGCTGCGTGGTGGTGTGGTGGTGCTGAGTGATGCTGTGGTGGTGCTGAGTGATGCTGTGGTGGTGCTGTGGTGGTGCTGAGTGGTGGTGGTGCTGAGTGGTGGTGTGGTGGTGGTGTGGTAGTGCTGAGTGGTGTGGTAGTGCTGAGTGGTGGTGTGGTAGTGCTGAGTGGTGGTGTGGTGGTGCTGAGTGATGCTGTGGTGGTGCTGAGTGATGCTGTGGTGGTGCTGAGTGATGCTGTGGTGGTGGGGCTAAGTGATGCTGTGGTGGTGCTGTGGTGGTGCTGAGTGGTGGTGTGGTGGTGCTGAGTGATGCTGTGGTGGTGCTGAGTGATGCTGTGGTGGTGCTGAGTGATGCTGTAGTGGTGCTGAGTGATGCTGTGGTGGCGCTGTGGTGCTGCTGTGGTGCTGCTGAGTGATGCTGTGGTGGTGCTGAGTGATGCTGTTGTGGTGCTGTGGTGGTGCTGAGTGGTGCTGAGTGGTGGTGTGGTGGTGCTGAGTGGTGGTGTGGTGGTGCTGAGTGATGCTGTGGTGGTGCTGAGTGATGCTGTGGTAGTGCTGTGGTGGTGCTGAGTGATGCTGTGGTGGTGCTGAGTGATGCTGTGGTGGTGCTGAGTGATGCTGTGGTGGTGCTGAATGATGCTGTGGTGGTGCTGAGGTATGCTGTGGTGGTGCTGAGTATGCTGTGGTGGTGCTGTGGTGGTTCTGAGTGGTGCTGTAGTGGTGGTGTGGTGGTGCTGAGTGGTGTTGTGGTGGTGTTGAGTGGTGTTGTGGTGGTGCTTGGTGGTGGTGCTGAGTAATGCTGTGGTGGTGCTGAGTGATGCTGTGGTGGTGCTGAGTGAATCTGTGGTGGTGCTGAGTGGTGCTGTAGTGGTGTTGAGTGGTGGTGTGGTGGTGTTGAGTGGTGGTGTGGTGGTGCTGAGTGGTGGTTTGGTGGTGCTGAGTGGTGGTGTGGTGGTGCTGAGTGGTGGTGTGGTAGTGCTGAGTGGTGGTGTGGTGGTGCTGAGTGATGCTGTGGTGGTGCTGAGTGATGCTGTGGTGGTGGTGCTGAGTGATGCTGTGGTGGTGCTGTGGTGGTGCTGAGTGGTGCTGTGGTGGTGCTTAGTTGTGGTGTGGTGGTGCTGAGTGATGCTGTGGTGGTGCTGAGTGATGCTGTGGTGGTGCTGACTGGTGGTGTGGTGGTGCTGAGTGGTGGTGTGGTGGTGCTGAGTGATGTTGTGGTGGTGAGTGATGCTGTGGTGGTGCTTGGTGGTGCGGAGTGGTGGTGTGGTGGTGCTGAGTGGTGGTATGGTGGTGCTGAGTGGTGGTGCTGAGTGGTGGTGTGGTGGTGCTGAGTGATGCTGTGGTGGTGCTGAGTGATGCTGTGGTGGTGCTGTGGTGGTGCTGAGTGATGCTGTGGTGGTGCTGAGGTATGCTGTGGTGGTGCTGTGGTGGTTCTGAGTGGTGCTGTGGTGGTGCTAAGTGGTGGTGTGGTGGTGCTGAGTGGTGGTGTGGTGGTGCTGAGTGATGCTGTGGTGGCGGTGCTGAGTGATGCTGTGGTGGTGCTGAGTGGTGCTGTGGTGGTGCTGAGTGGTGCTGTGGTGGTGCTGCTGAGTGATGCTGTGGTGGCGCTGAGTGATGCTGTGGTGGTGCTGAGTGGTGGTGTGGTGATGCTGAGTGGTGGTGTGGTGGTGCTGAGTGGTGGTACTGAGTGGTGTTGTGGTGGTGCTGAGTGGTGTTGTGGTGGTGCTGAGTGGTGTTGTGGTGGTGCTGAGTGGTGTTGTGGTGGTGCTTGGTGGTGGTGCTGAGTAATGCTGTGGTGGTTGCTGAATGATGCTGTGGTGGTGCTGAGTGATGCTGTGGTGGTGCTGAGTGGTGCTGTGGTGGTGTTGAGTGGTGGTGCTGAGTGGTGGTGTGGTGGTGCTGAGCGGTGGTGTGGTAGTGCTGAGCGGTGGTGTGGTGGTGCTGAGTGATGCTGTGGTGGTGCTGAGTGATGCTGTGGTGGTGCTGAGTGATGCTGTGGTGGTGGTGCTGAGTGATGCTGTGGTGGTGCTGTGGTGGTGCTGAGTGGTGCTGTGGTGGTGCTGAGTGGTGGTGTGGTGGTGCTGAGTGGTGGTGTGGTGGTGCTGAGTGATGTGGTGGTGGTGAGTGATGCTGTGGTGGTGCTGGGTGGTGGTGTGGTGGTGCTGAGTGGTGGTGTGGTGGTGCTGAGTAATGCTGTGGTGGTGCTGAGTGATGCTGTGGTGGTGCTGAGTGATGCTGTGGTGGTGGTGTGGTGGTGCTGAGTGGTGGTGTGGTGGTGCTGAGTGATGCTGTGGTGGTGGTGAGTGATGCTGTGGTGGTGGTGAGTGATGCTGTGGTGGTGCTGGGTGGTGGTGTGGTGGTGCTGAGTGGTGGTATGGTGGTGCTGAATGGTGGTGCTGAGTGGTGTTGTGGTGGTGCTGAGTGGTGTTGTGGTGGTGGTGAGTGGTGGTGTGGTGGTGCTGAGTGGTGGTGTGGTGGTGCTGAGTGATGCTGTGGTGGTGCTGAGTGATGCTGTGGTGGTGCTGAGTGATGCTGTGGTGGTGGTGTGGTGGTGCCGAGTGGTGGTGTGGTGGTGCTGAGTGGTGGTGCTGAGTGATGCTGTGGTGGTGGTGAGTGATGCTGTGGTGGTGGTGAGTGATGCTGTGCTGGTGCTGGGTGGTGCTGAGTGGTGGTGTGGTGGTGCTGAGTGGTGGTATGGTGGTGCTGAGTGGTGGTGTGGTGGTGCTGAGTGGTGGTGTGGTGATGCTGAGGTGGTGTTGAGTGGTGTTGTGGTGGTGCTTGTTTCCTTGTACTGCCACAGCTGCTTGTTCCAGGACAAAAAGTTACAAAAAGTAATGCTACAGAAAGTGACTGGGGCGCGATCGTAGCCTTTGGAAGCGGGTGAGCTGAGTCAGCGAGAACTGAAGGAGTGCTGCGAGGAGGGGTCCGGGTGGAGGAGCTGGAGCATAGCGACATTTATTTGTGCAAAGTGCCGAAATGCTACAAGGAGGTGCCGAAGTGAAGGAGCGCAATTGTAACAGTGTTAGTATATTTTCCGTAGTGCAATTTTATTATACAAATCGTCCCAATAGTTATATCTGGAAGGTACGTACAAGATTTAAGTACTGTTAAATATTGCAAAAGTACTTATTTCCAAGTTATAGTATTGCCGTTTACACAGGAATTCCTTTATCGTATGCTGCTTTCGTTAAAAAAAAGCATTAACAGTCTTTATCGTATGCTGCTTTCGTAAAAAAAAAAAGAATTACACAGAGATTGGGCAGTAGAGGATGCCTGGGGTCGAGCAAGTGAGATGAAAGCCAGATGGCGCCTGGAGCGATGCGAGGAATGCAAGCGCTGGCTCAGGGCGAGACCTAATGAAGCTATCGAGAAGGGAAGGATGGTGAAGGGAGGGGGTAGTGCAAGCAGAGGAGCCTGAATGAAGCTGATGAGAAGGGAGGGGGAGAAGGGAGGGGGTAGTGCAAACAGAGGAGCATGAATGAAGCTGACCAGGAGGGAGGGGGAGAAGGGAGGGGGTAGTGCGAGCAGAGGAGCCATTACAGAAACCCAGATGGCAGCTGTGCACGTGCACGCTCGCGTGAACGCAAGCTGGTAGCCAGCAAAAGCCTCTGGCAGCATTTTGAAAAGCACACTTACTAAATGTCTCGGCCAGGGCAGCGCTAAGCGCTGGCTCAGGTGAGACCTAAAAATGTGATTGTGTTGCTGCGAAGTGGAGGGCCCTTTGAAAAGGTTGACTGGTCACCTTTCTCACTGCTGCATTTCTATGTTACACTGGTACTAATGAGGTAAAATCTTTGCAGAGACTGTTAGTATGTGTAAGAATGTCAAAATAATAAAGTATCAGAAAATGTACAACATTATGCTGCAGCCTTTTGTGCTGCATAATTTAGTCAACACTGAGACATAAATTTGTCCTCCATTGATGCATAATTCCAGTGGCTCCAAAACAGGCAGCACATGTTAAAAGTGCTTGTGCATGAAGCAGTGAGACCGTGAAGTTTGCAAACTTAGTTTGGTGTGCGTGCAAATCCTGCACTGCCGATCACTGGTGAGTTGCACTAATACTGCTGAAACAAGGCCAATGAAGGTACGAATGGGTCAGGCGGACTGGCCTCAAGGATCTTGTAACCTCAGTGACAGAGTCACTGTTGCTCTAGAGTGTGCTGCTTCGTAGGCCTGCCCGCAAGACTGGAGGTGAACTTCAGCATGGATTGTGGTGGACATACCTTCAAGGATAACCCACACTTGCCACCGGTAGGGTCCACCTCCTGGTGCTAAGTCACCAGGGCTTCTCAGATCTAGCATGGGAATGTGCTCCCTCAAGAGAGTGGTCTGGTGGACTGATCATGAAGGCTGAACTTGGTTCCCCAGTGCCAAATTCACCATCTCTGGCCATCACGGCCGGCTCTAGGGCGGTGCGACCGGTGCCACCGCACCGGGTGCTGACTTCGCGTGGGGGCGCCTGTTTGCTAGTTTACATTGTTTTTTAAAGCACCCGCTGCCGCGTTCCTGGCCTCCAGCAATTTTTAGCAAACAATAAAAATGTCAAGTGAACTCCGGTGATTAATGTTCTTCCTGTAGAGAGACCGTAGTTTTGTCTAGTGGAATTTTGACTGGTGGAAGTTTTGATTCATCATAAGGTAGTGCAGAAGGTTAATATGCCTGCTGCAAAGAATGTGTACAATGCAAATCACAAAGTGAATATAGCATAAATAGGTCAGTGGGTTTCTGCTTTTTGACAGAGACTTCCTGTTGTTGCTTGCAGTTTATAAGTTAAATTCCTAACAGTGAGCTATTAACTGTCATCAAAGAACTGAAATGCAGCCTTCAAGTATAGGTTAGAGCGTATTGATTTTTCCCCCAGACTTTCATTATCCTAATGTTGCACAAATGGTTCATTTGGGTAGAAATGAATTCTGATTATTAAAGAGAACCTCCAACCATGGTGTTACGTTTTAAATTCTCTGTTTGTGTTTCTTCAGAACAAGCCCCCTAAACTATACTGCCTACCAGTATTGATGATATATAAATCCTACCCCTTGTAGTCTTCTGTCTTATATAACTTTTCCTATACATTGATTTACACTCATATGATTGATTGTCTTTATAATGTGTGTGCAATGTAAAGTGCGCTGACACCCTTCACTTTTATGAGTGACACCATAAACTAATTAAATACATTTGAGAGAGAGTGGTTAAGGACACTGTTTAAGGGTGGTAGTGCGGGAATCCATTGCAGAGATGGTCACTGGGAGGGGGGGGGGGCGCCCAAAAACATTGTGGCCCTGATGGCCATAGTGCCACATCCTCTTCCCTCCGAACACCTTTCTGCCCCTGAGAGAAACTTGCACTGCCTTCTGCTATAACCAAATTGTGCCCCGTTATAAGCACTTGCATGCGACTCAATTCAAATTATGCACTAGACGAGTAATATGCTGCCTGAAAAAAAAAATACAACAACATCCTGGAAAAAACAAACCCTCATAGGCAATGGAAGATTAAGTAAAGCATGTGAAATGTAAGCAAGAACGACATTGTTACCTTAATGCTTTTAGACTTATTATTCAGAAGTCAATGAGTGTTTTTGCCTAAAAATTAAAGGATATGACTACAGGGCCTGGAAAGGACCTGTTTCAATGTCCATTGCTTATATCCTTACAAAACGTAAGGAGTATGGTAAAAAGATTATAAACCAGAATGGTATGCTGTTCCTCCTAAGTAGTACAGGTAGATGTGTGTATCAAGCAATGCAAATGTTCACTCAAGGCAGGAGAAAGTAGTCCTCCTTTCGGAAAGAGACCCTCACATACCCAGTCAGCTAGGTGTCTTGCTTCATCATTGGGCCTGCTCCTCGTCGGGTCGGCGCTGCAATACCCGATCGGCACCCATGATGGGGCCTTTTAGCGGAGATCTTTTTTCCTCGCCATTGGGTGCAGTGCGTGTGAGGGCCCTAGTGAGTGTAGATGTGGAAATGTGAGATTAAAACAGGCAATAGTGGTCCACTCAGAACAACTTTAATGAATGTGGCCACTATCCTGATTAAAATAATAGTGCACGTACCCCTGTTCTAAGGTTACAGGGTATTGCGCTTTGAAATCAGACCAACATGTTTCTTGCCAAAAGTCAAATGGACGGCAATTCTTCAGGACCGATGGAAGATCTATCTACACTTTTTGGTGGTGGTCCAAAGATTGTGAAAATTAGTGACATTAGGGGCATCACATTGCATAGATGACATCTCGAGTATTGCAACTGGAAAAAACTGGTAATGAACATTTGACATTTATTTTTGTGTGCAAAAACATTTGTATTTGTGCAAAATTTGTAGGCCACACATTGGCCACATTTGTAATACTATAGAAGGTAATCCCCACAGAGTATTAAGGGTGATTTTGGAATGTTGAGACAGGGCTGCCCTTACTAGGGCCTCTTTGAGATTGCTTACTGTTTTGAAAGAGAGCAGTGGTTCTTCTTTGGTAGTGCGTGGCCTACGACTAGTTCCGAGTTTCTATTGATGACTTTTTTCACCGTTATTTGCCAGATTGAATGTGGTAACACCGACAATCCATTCTCCTAAATCGTTTTTCATTCGTGGTTCTAACAGATCGTCTCTATGATTGTACAATGCTCTCTTCTTTGCCTGCATTACCAGACGTCTTGGGTATCCCCTTTTTATCAACTTTTTGATGATGATGCCTGATTCATTGGAGAAATCTGATCTTTTTGTGGAATTCCTTCGTAAACATAAGAATTGGCCAAAGGGCAAGTTGTCCCTCAAACTCCTGTGGTGGCTGCTAGAATAGTGTAGTAGGGAGTTGTTCAGTGAATTTTCTGTAAAGGGAGACAACCACTTGTTCTTGCTCAACCTTAACTCATAAATCCAAAAAGACAATGGCCTTCGGGCTCTGTTTCATGGTGAGTTGTATATCTGTGGAACAACCCTCCTGGGACCTCCGAGACTTGGAACTGCTTCCTTCCCTCATTGGTTGATCTAAGGCCAGCCACTGAGGGAAGCCAGCAGTCGCAACCCTCAGTGGCGTAGCTAAGCCTTATGCCGCCTGTGGTGACCGAATGTAAGGAGGGGGCGGGGGGTGCTGCTGATTCCTGTCTCTCCGCCCCGCGACGGCCGCAGGTAAGAGCAAGAGCGGGGAGGGGGGTGCCGCCCCCCCTTGCTACGCCTATGCCAACCCTCCTGGGAACTCTGAGGCCTTCCTCTCGGAGATCTGCATGTAAGGTAAGTTTTATGTATTTTTTGTTTATGTTTGGTGCTTGCGGGCGTGTATGTATGAAGGTATGTGTATTTGTTATTTGTTAGTCAGTGTTGTGAATGGGTGTGCTTGCGTGTGTGAATGCATGGGTGTGAGTGATGTGGATGTGTGCTTGTGTGCACCCCACCCCCTCCTGGTAAAATTACCAGCCGCCACTGAATCTGAGAAGGATGAAAGGATGAAATGCCCCTGCTAATATTCAACCTCCACCCTGCATGTTCCACATAAACCCATGTAAAATGAACAGTACCAGCATACAGGGCCGTATTAAGAAGCACCCCTTTTGGGTGGCATGGCCCCCAGTAACATCACCATAAAAGGGTCATGGGGTGTGGAAAGAGATTACTTCTGGAATCTATTCCAAGCAAATGATACAATACGACGAGATTTCAAAACGTGCGGTGCATTATAGGTTTCTCACGATCAATTTATTTAGATAGTTCTTTCCTAGAAATTTCTTAGGAAAATTGTTGTGTTACATGTATTTTAAAACAAAAAAAGACTGAAATTGCTAAAAACGATTAGAATTTAAATGGTATTTTCCAATTTGTTTGAGCAGGGCCCTCTCCAAGGGAATGTTGGTTAAACGACTGCCAAATGATGCATTACAATCACATTGGTGAAAATTCAATATACTTTAAATATCAATGTATATTGAACTGAAATATGTAGCATAAGGAATTCGGAGGGGCAAAAAAGTGTATTGTAGTATTGTATTTTAGACACATATGAAGAGAAACATCAAACCTGGAAGGTTTTTAAACACAATAATGAAGGTCAGACCTCACTAACAGAACATATAGAGGTGACCTCGCGGGCATGTCCCCCTCCAACTCAATGGCAGACGGTGATTTGGAGGCTGAACTGGAGCCAGCAGCAAGATAGGCTGTAATTGTAGGCTAAACCTACTGGAGACAAGAGAAAGGCCAGAGCAGACGGTTGGCTGGCTGATTATGTTACCTCTATTTCTGTCAGAGTAATGGACCAGAATCTGGTAAGGCTCCATCACCTGCGCCTCTGGCAATGAATGGTAATGTCACATTAAAAGGCATGGGACTGCCATCCAGTGGGGCCGGCTGCAGTCCTGTGACTTATGCATCTTCAGTGTCTCTTGATGTGCCAGGGAGAACCCTCAAAACTATTTGAAAATAGTATTTAAATTACAATAATTTGCTATCTATATATGAACTGTTGCTTTAAAAAACAAAAGGAAACATTGGTTTTCATAAGTATTTCTGGGATATAACTATCTCAAAAATTCTGATCCTTTTATCTTCGGGTCAGTTTGTTGCCAAGGGCAGACATTTTAGCGTTACCAATGCTTGTTTGTCTTGAAAATGGATTTAAGTAACCTAGGGGGATATTCTCAAGAACGAGCGATAATTATCGCCAACCTAGGTTAACGCAATTTTACATAACGCCGTCTATCGCGGGAAACTAACGCCGTGTTAACTTTGTATTCTCAACACGCCGGCAACAGGCGATAGTTTCCCGATAACGCGTCAAATGTCCGTGTTAAAATTACCGGGACACCGATAAAAAAGGAAACCCGAATGTGAAAAAAGTGGCGATGGGCCCAACAGCGATAAAAATATCAGCGATAAGCAGCGCCAGGCTTGCTATTCCCACGTCTCCAGCTGTTCCTGCGCTGTGTTGGGGAAGTGAATGTGCTGGGGTATCAAGCTGATGATGGCATCCAAGACAGGTGTGAGGGACTTTGATAGGGCTGGCTGTGAGACTCCTCCGACTCTGGCAGTTGTTGGTTGGAAGGTACCAGAGGCCAACAAGTGCAGCACAGCCAGCAGCTTTGTCTGCGGAGGGATGTTGGTTGTCCGCTGTGTTGGTACCGTCAGCCTGTGGGCAATGTGGGTCAGGATGCGGAGGATGTTTGTCATTTTGAGCCTGTAGTGGGCAATGACATCCTCTGGCGTTAAGTCTCTGAGGATGGTGCGTTTTTGGAAGGTCCGCTGTCATGTTCTGCGCTGCCTCGGTGGTAGTCCGGGGGGGGGGGGGGTGGTCCTGGGGGGGGGGGGTGTTGTGGCCCTCTTGGGTCTCCAACTGCATGATTAGTAGCTCCATGGCATCTGTTGGTCTTCAGATGTGGCTCTGGGTTGGGCTCCCTCTATACTGCAGGTTTTTGTCCTACTTAAGACCAGAAAAAAGCAGGTCTTAAGTCCCTGCTGCGAACGTGCCTTATCGCCTGTTTTTGGCTTGCATCGCCGATCTGGCTGGTCGTTGAGAATATCGTGAAGTGGTGTTATCGTGAGTTTTTGCACGGGAACGCCTACTCTGCATATGATTAGCGTTAGTTGTCGCTGTCAGCCTTGGCGATGTTTTTAGCTGCAGCTATTGCAGGTAAACTGACGATGTCGACTGTTAGCGCAGGCTTGTGAATAGGCCGATAAATCTATCGCCACTTTCGTGACGGAAAAGTGCCGCTAAATCGGCGATGAGTCCTTAAGAATATGCCCCCTACTGTTTTAGGAGAACTGGCGACTAATACCTGAATCGAAAAACAGGAGTATTGAACTTGACTAAAAAAATCAGATTTCAAAATGGCTGCCAGCACGCCACTGGCATCCGCGGTGTCCTGAAAGGAATTTGAGGATTTAACAACTCACCTTGTCTAGAGGAAATGAAAAGTTAAATAAGTGTGTAACGCAAAGACTGTAATAAAATAATATTGTATTGCAATTTTATCAGTGAAACATAAAAATAACAGCTCATCAGTCCTGCAATATGACGTTGACATGACATTAAAATGACGTCATAAATGTGTAGTCAACACAACCGTCCTACAATAAAACAACTGCATCCCACTTGTACTGCAATTGGAAAAAGAAAAGTACGTTTAAACAGCGATTATATAATTATAGGCCAAGGTTTACTGAATTAAAGCACGACACTAAAATGCGTATGGTATCCCTTTCTCAACATCTTCCCTCAGGCGCTTTGTAGTGACAGCAAGGTGACTTGTTTAAAGTTTATTAAGCAAAAAGTGGTCTTTATCGATTTGTTGTGGATTTTTTCAATATCCCTAAATAATGTTGTTTAGACTTTTAAAAAAAATATATAATAATTTGGCAGGTAGGGGGATTTAGGTACCGAAAGCAAATCGGATTTGCACAGGATCACGCCGTGTGGCCAAGTGGGTGTAGTCGGGATTAAATGTCCTTACTCCTGCTTCGGTTGTTGACACTTTATCCACTAATATACCTTTCCCCCACTCCTGCCAGAGCACATAAGATAGGCTTAAATCGTGTGTGTGGGATTTAGGTTTTATGCTCACAGAAACCGTCAAAAACAAACTACCATAAACGTGCAGACAGCACGTCCGTTGATGCTGCGCTGTGTCAGGAATGACACTAGGACGGGGACATGGAAAGGTCACGGGGAGACTGGGGGAAAAGAAGAAGCGATTTAGGAGATATGATACCGAGGCATGGGGAGAGGGAATTTACTAAAGGAGATTAAGCCATGAGCTCACTGATATAAAGCAGACTTTGTAACAAAACATCTTTAAGGAATGTGTTCGACAGGCCAGGCCTGCTGGAAAGGCTCCTAGAAGCCTGGACTCAAGCAAAGGCCCAGAAATATTTAACTGTCAGAGACAGACGGCCAAAAATGGCGTGGCCAGAGATCTATGCGAAGAAATGTTCCAAAATGGAGGGAGGTGTAACATCTTATTTATTTATTTATTTATTCATGCATATTTATTTATATAGCACGCACATTGCCCAAAGGTGCTACAGCGCTTTACAGTAGACATATGTCCATACATGGAAATAACAGAGTTCGAAACTACCAAATATTGCCAAAAATAGTTAAATGAGGTCAAGAATTACGAAGTAGATAATTACAGAAAAACAAAAAGTACAAGAAGTATATACCGCAGTGAAAGGCTGTAGGCGTCCAATGGATTGGAAGTACTGTCCTTGTGTATGCCAAGATTAGTTGCAGTGTCCTAGCTAAAGTATCTTTGACAGAGGAGGGCTTTTCATCGGGATGATCAGGAAAACGTCCCCCTTGTCTCATAAAAAGAATTAATTTCAGCTATTAATAGCAGCCATAGTGGGAAGGCCCTGGGTCCCGAAGGGGTGCCAGTTGACCTTTTTATAACCAATTTGGAGATATGGGGTCCACTTCAGACCAATGTCTTAAGAGCTGTTTGTAGATCTGGGGCCTAAAAACGTAGTCAATGTCCCTAATTGTTCAAATTGCGCTTTATAAGTCCTGATAACATTAACATTATACGAAAGGAGATCGGGCTGATCCAAAATGTTACTGGCTGATCTCACTCCTAGATTCACTGTTGAAGGTGACAGGCAGAATATTACTTTCGAGACAAGAGAATTGTGCTGAGGAAAATGAAGTACTCTCTGATAAACAGTTTGGTTTCTGAAAACGGATGGGAATAGTTGAACAATGTCTTAGCCTAAACCATTTTATTGGAACATATACACCAGCCAGGAAAGGTCCCATTTACATAGCATTCATGGACCTTTCGAGTGCTTTCAGCTCCATAAACCATGGCAAATTATGGAGTTTGGTGGCTGAGATGGGAGTAGAGATTTCGACAGTCAATTTTCTTAGAGAGATCTATACAGGGGCAAATGCCATGGTGAGGTATGGCATTAATGGGGAATGCACACAAGGCTTTGGGATTCGGCAGAGGAGTGCAACAGGGCTGTGTCCTGACTCCATTTCATTTTACACTCTACATTAATAATTCGAGGAGGGTACTAGGAGAACAAGCATTGGCATAGCCAATAGGTCTCGCTTTTAGGACCTTATAAGTATTTAGTTATGCAGCACAATATCCTTGGTGCAACAACATGAACTGTTGCATGGCTAAACACTTATAAGGTCCCAAAGGCGAGACCTATTGGCTATGCCAGTGCTTGTTATTAAAAGTATGTGTGCTATTTCCGCTTATGTTCTCTGGTATTACTATCCAATTGCAAAGGTTGCCATGCTGTGCTTTAATGCACCATCATTGCCAGTCATTATCATGTACCGGGTACCCTACCTCCATCATGTTAGTCAATGCCATGATGTGTCACGCATTCCTATATGTTGGTGCGTACGGTGGCTCATCCAGGTGTGCACTTTTGCCTATTAATTCAGCAATGCCCTCCAGGATTTCTGCTGTTTACTGGTCCATGTCCCTGTGCTCAGGTTTCCTCGTGTAAGTCAGCGCCATCATGATCAGGAACTCCCACTGGACTTGCGTTCACAGGCATGTAGAGACACGCTCCCACAAACACAGGCAAATGCATGCTACCTTCTTGCAGTTTCTTACATACCCATGAGCTGGTCTCCATACCTGCCAGCTCACACGGTGTCACCCTGTGACACACAATACCAGCTCCCATCACACATTCTCCGGGCGAGGAGCTACTCGGTGGCAAGGAAAACGAGTTGAAAAACCACTGTAAATAGTTTAATTTAAACAGCCAAATACTGGATCCAAAAACGTGATTTTAAAGTGCCTCAAAGTAAAAATACAACAACCAAATACGTGATTCAATAAACTTGATTTTAAAGTGCCTACAAAAATTCCACGCTGGATTTATTAGAGAAGTTTGCATGCTCTTCCAACTGCAATGCTTTATAATGGTCTCTCTAGGTATTTAATGGTGACTCACAAGTGATCCTCATTTAAAAGGCAAAACACCATTTATTTGCTATATGTGGAAATGAATCACTAACCACGTCCCTTTGTAAGCCCCCAAAATATTCATACAATCTCATAAATGTCAACAGAACATTAATCAGTTTTTGGTAAAAACGACTCTGGACCGTCTATTTAACGACAAGGAAGCAAAATATAAACGTCCTTGAGTCCCTCCACCCCATCCTCCAAGTCGAAAGGTTTAAGTATTCAATCGCTTTGAGTCCCGGTAAACACTCTTCTATACTGAATATGAAGATCAGAGGTGTGTGCTCGCCCCAGCCATCGCTGTGAGCGTCAAAGGTGGTCGCACTCCTCAGCCCTCAGCCCTCTCTCTGTATGAAGGTCAGAGGTGTGCATTCACCTCAGTCCTCACCCGAGCTCTCGTGTGAAGGTCAGGGCTGTACAATCATCAAATCCTTCGCTGGACTGCAGGGGAAACTTATCAGAGCGAAGAGCAGGGTGACTCCACCTGTGTGAGATGCATTAAAGGTCAACAGCTTCAGCGCTCTCGTGCACTATGTTTCAGGGTCGAGACAATACTAATCCGCCGGTGTTCGAATTAGGCTAGATTTCCAGTACAGTGCCTCCCACCCTTTCGCGTTACCTGGGGATTGTAGGCTCCAGGTGCGGATGCCCCGATTAGGGTCTGTGTGAAGCCGCTGAACTTGTAGTACATGGTGCTGGGACAGTGGATGCAGCCACCTGTTTGCCGACAGTCTGCAGAAGGGAAAGGGAAAGCGGAAGCGTGTCTCCGGCGCGCTCGAAGATGACGTCACTCAGTCTGCGACTTCTAGTCAATGTCATTATTATTAGCTCAAATTGTGTTTCCCATCCTCGTCTCAAACTATGCCTCGCGTGTCAATAGTCCCGAATTAAGCTGGGGAGCCACGTTTTTAAAATATAAAATGCTGTTCTGTTAGCTTTCTTGCGTTTGAAACTTTCTCCGTTCCAACGTAATGAAAACGAGTGGTGCGCGAGAGAGCGCGCGCGCGCTTGTGTGAGGGAGCAGGCCATCTGTTTTGCATTATGGCGCACGAGTCTGGGCACGATAATGCAAAACAGATGTCGGACGCGCGGGTAACCGCCCGAAAAAGGCCATGACGCACGAGCGTCTGGTCAGCTTTTGGATTCCCCTACATCATGCTTCGCCAGAAGCAGCGCTTGCGCGCTACTCTAGGCTCAACCTAAACAAGCATTGGCATAGCCAATAGGTCTCGCCTTTGGGCCCTTATCAGTTTTTAGCCATGCAGCACATTATTCTGGGTGCTTAACATTTACAGGTTTTACTACGTGTACCACTGGGTGGGAGATTGCAAGCAAAACAAACGTACACCGCATGATTGAGAAGAGGAAAAACTTCCCTTTAATTTACAATTTATACTTTTAAATACAAAGAATTATCGCCGCCTGCTCTCGTTGGTGGTGGGGGGAGTAAAGAGGTGATGGCAGCTCTTATGCCCCCTTGTGTTAGCCCTCCTCAGCGCAAGGTGGTCGCTGTAGCTGCAACTGCGCAGACAACCCGACCACCTAGCTTTTCGTAAACAACTTAAAACCTGGCTCTTTCCATAGAGGGTAGGCCCTACTCTAGTGACCGCACAGCGCTGGGATGCTTCCGGGTAGCCATGCGCTATACAAACTAGCACCTCCCTATGCTCTGCCTTTAGCACCGCCCTTATGCCTGCCCCAAACTCCACCCCCAATCCACCGCTCCTTTTGGTGAGTACCTGCACTTATGCTTTTTCCATTTAAAGCACTGCTGCTGCCATCTGCCAGTACCTGTTCGTCGTTTAAGTGAAGTTTGTTCACATAGAAACCTCCTCTAATATACACATGCCAAAAGGGCTGACTGACATTGTGAAAGTTTTCTTTATATCGCCCATGATGTATCTACGATTCAGCCACTAGAGGGCAATGGTGTCCTACTAAATACCTAGATCTTCTCTTTATTCATGTTCTGCGCGGCGTCTTCAGATAAAATAACCAGAACACAATTTAAGACTAACCCATTAAAAGTCGGGCATGACTAAATATCTATTCATAGAAATATCCGTGTCCTTTTCGGATGTGAAATACTTTATCATGAATGACCTATCTCTCGGCCTTGTGCATTATTTTGCACATCAGCAAAATGTAATAAGAGGTTTAAGTTTGCCACTGAATACAATTATAAAAGGACGATAATAAATGCCATGGGTGCACACACTAAATGCGCGATGAATGAGAAGCACCGGAAATATGCCTTTCAGTTTACGGCAATTGCTTGACGAATGCAGAGGATTTAAAGAAAAACGCAAAGTTAAGCAGAACCTCTTTCTGTCTCGTGCACATTTTATGGCTGCCTCAGGGTGATTTGATAGTTTCTTCCATCAGCGGTTCCCTTACGCAGGGCTTTGGTGTCTCGCTCCCAGCTTCAAGGTTAAAGGGTGGTTTGAGAGGTTCTGGCAAAGAGCGTCGCTGCTTCAATTGTATAAAAAAACAAGAGAGGAGCGGGGCGAGCGCGGCAGCCTGGGCTTTGAGCTGACCAGACGCTCGTGCGTCATGGCCTTTCCCCGCACGGCCGGCATGTGTTTCCAATTATCGCGCCCGCGTCTGGGCACGATAATGGGAAACAGATGTCGGCCGCGCGGGTAACCGCACGAAAAAGGCCATGACGCACGAGCGTCTGGTCAGCTTTTCGAATCCCCTACATAATGCTTCGCCAGAAGCAGCGCTTGCGCGCTACTCTAGGCTCAACCTAAAAAGCAGGGATGTTCCACAGATTGGGCAGCAACCATTACTCGCACTTTTGTATGTGGACGACGCAGTACTCATGTCACCAACACCAAGGGGTCTGCAATTATTAAATGATGTCTTTGTTAAATACATGGCTGATCTGGACTTAAGGGTTAATCTGTCCAAAACCTTCATCATGAAATGTGGTTCAAATGTTGAAAAAACCTACTAGTTTGAAGTAGGGTAGGCAAATCTTCGCACAGACATCCTCTTTTTCCTACCTGGGTCTTTTATTTGATGTTCAGGGTACAGGGGCACTGCTGATTACAGCCAGAACATTACAGATTGACAAATCAATTGCTTCAATTGACACCTTCTTTGCGAAATTGGGGAGAAATCTGTATTACATATAGAGCAAAATGTGCCTTCCTGGCGACATAGGGAAGAGGCGTTTGGGGCTATGCTAATTAAGAAATGCTGCCCCTAGTGGAAAACTCCTGCATAAGAAAGTAGCTGTCAGACCCGCAGCGCGTCTGTACCTATGTCTGTCACAGGAGCTGGGCCTTCCCGTTTCAGAAGACCTTATTAGGATCTACCTCATTCTGCTTTGGTATAGAATCTGGATACAGCCGGAGACATGTTTGAATAGAAAGACAATAATTGTTTGCTCATCTTTGGATTATGTTGACAAAATCCCCTGGTTCAAATATATGAAGGCATTTTGTCGTAGGCTGGGCAGAATGGCATTTTTTAATGATCCTGCCTCCCTATAAGAAGTAACTAAGGTGAGAATTAAACTCATGACAATGGAATTGATGGAGGAGGGAAGATTTTATATGAAAAGTGGGAAGCCCTGTGTTTTATTTCATGAAATGCTGCTAATTAATGAGGGCATCAAGTTCTATCTGAAGCAAGTGTATAATACACAATATTGAGGCATATTCCCAAGGACTTATCGCCGATTTATCGGCACTTTAGCGCCGCAAAAGTGGCGATAGATTTATCGCCCTATTCTCAAGCTGGTGCAAACTGCCGATATCGCCAGTTTTCCAGCGATAGCTGCCGCAAAAAGCATCGCCACGGATGAGAGCGACAACTAACGCTAATGATATGCAGAGTAGGCGTTCCCGTGCAAAAACACACGAAAACACCACTTCGCGATATTCTCAACGATCAGCCAGATCGGCGATGCGATCCAAAAACAGGCGATAAGGCGCGTTAGCAGCAGGCATTTAACACCTGCCTTCTACTGGTGTTAGCAAAAGACACACAATTGATGGACGGAATGCAGAACAAATCAAAACATTCACCCCCAGTCAAGAGATCTGGGTTAAATCCATCATTCTTTTGCTCACCATGCCACCCCAGTTTTGACCTGGCCATATGCAAATCAGTCTTGACCCTGTGCCTCATGGGAACAGTCCAGCCCGAACTGTCAAGCCAGGTCCTCCCTGGACCGGAAACAAGCATCCTAGGACCGGTTTCGGGGTTTCACCCTCTTCAGCCAGGATAGCTTGATTCCAGTGGCACAGTGAGCCCAGGACCCACGTCTGGGCATACCTGGCGCACTTAGGGCGAGAAAGCAAAAGACACACAATTGATGGACGGAATGCAGAACAAATCAAAACATTCACCCCCAGTCAAGAGATCTGGGTTAAATCCATCATTCTTTTGCTCACCATGCCACCCCAGTTTAGACCTGGCCATATGCAAATCAGTCTTGACCCTGTGCCTCATGGGAACAGTCCAGCCCGAACTGCCAAGCCAGGTCCTCCCTGGACCGGAAACAAGCATCCTAGGACCGGTTTCGGGGTTTCACCCTCTTCAGCCAGGATAGCTTGATTCCAGTGGCACAGTGAGCACAGGACCCACGTCTGGGCATACCTGGCGCACTTAGGGCGAGAAAGCAAAAGACACACAATTGATGGACGGAATGCAGAACAAATCAAAACATTCACCCCCAGTCAAGAGATCTGGGTTAAATCCATCATTCTTTTGCTCACCATGCCACCCCAGTTTAGACCTGGCCATATGCAAATCAGTCTTGACCCTGTGCCTCATGGGAACAGTCCAGCCCGAACTGCCAAGCCAGGTCCTCCCAGGACCGGAAACAAGCATCCTAGGACTGGTTTCGGGGTTTCACCCCTCTTCAGCCAGGATAGCTTGATTCCAGTGGCACAGTGATCTCAGGACCCACGTCTGGGCATACCAGGCGCACTTAGGGCGAGAAAGCAAAAGACACACAATTGATGGACGGAATGCAGAACAATTCAAAAGATTCACCCCCAGTCAAGAGATCTGGGTTAAATCCATCATTCTTTTGCTCAACCATGCCACCCCAGTTTAGACCTGGCCATATGCAAATCAGTCTTGACCCTGTGCCTCATGGGAACAGTCCAGCCCGAACTGCCAAGCCAGGTCCTCCCTGGACCGGAAACAAGCATCCTAGGACCGGTTTCGGGGTTTCACCCCTCTTCAGCCAGGTTAGCTTGATTCCAGTGGCACAGTGAGCTCAGGACCCACGTCTGGGCATACCTGGCGCACTTAGGGCGAGAAAGCAAAAGACACACAATTGATGGACGGAATGCAGAACAAATCAAAACATTCACCCCCAGTCAAGAGATCTGGGTTAAATCCATCATTCTTTTGCTCAACCATGCCACCCCAGTTTAGACCTGGCCATATGCAAATCAGTCTTGACCCTGTGCCTCATGGGAACAGTCCAGCCCGAACTGCCAAGCCAGGTTTTCCCTGGACCGGAAACAAGCATCCTAGGACCGGTTTCATGGTGAGCAAAAAAACGATGGATTTAGGCCCAGATCTCTGTACTGGGGTGAATGTATGACATTGTTCTGCATTCTGTCCATCAACTGTTGTTTTTGCATTCTACTGGTGTTAAGCAGGACGACAACCTGCAGTGTAAAAGGGAGCCCAGCCCAGAGCCACATCTGAAGACCAACACATGTCATGGAGCTACTGATCATGCAGCTCGGAGACCCAAGAGGGCCACAACACCCACCGCCACCACCCCCAGCCCCCCCCCCCTGGATAAACCCCCCACCCAACTACCACAGAGGCAGCGCAGAACAAGACAGCGGACCTTCCGAAAATGCACCAGCCTCACAGACTTAACGCCAGAGGATGTAATTGCCCACTACAGGCTCAAAAGGACAACCATCCTCCGCATCCTGACCCACATTGCCCACAGGCTGATGGTACCAACACAGCGGACAACCAACATCCCTCCGCAGACAAAGCTGCTGGCTGTGCTGCACCTGTTGGCCTCTGGTACCTTCCAACCAACAACTGCCAGAGTCGGAGGAGTCTCACAGCCAGCCCTATCAAAGTCCCTCACACCTGTCTTGGATGCCATCAACAGCTTGGTACCCCAGCACCTTCACTTCCCCCACACTGCGCAGGAACAGCTGGAGACCAAGCAAGGCTTCTACGCCATAGCTGGCTTCCCGCACACATGTCTTACTTGTGCCCCCTGCCGACACTGCACACAATTACCGCAACAGAAAGCACACGCATTCCATCAATGTGCAGGCAATAGTGGACCACCGGGGACTCTTCACCAACGTCGTCGCCAACTACCCAGGCAGTGTGCATGATTCCTACATCTTCCGACAGTCCATCATCAACCAGCGCTTCCAGGATGGCACCCATGGAAATGCACTGCTCGTTGATAAGTACCAAATGAACACACCACACACCTCAACTCCACAATCATGCAACTCACAACTGTGGGAATGCACACGTTACAAAATCACATACAACATGCCAAACAACATGCCCACCTACCAGACACGACAACACAAGTAACTGTGGTAACCGTGGCCAGCCATGTAGACAAACCATCCACATCATGGCACCTCTGCCACACAATTGCAGAATGTGGGGAGAGGTGGGAACCAAGTCTGTGCGAAGGAGGCAAGTGACCCATGAATAAGAATGTACACAATGCCAAGTGTGGCGGTGATGTGCTGGACAGACTTCAGTATGCAGAGCACAGACATTTCCATGTGGACATATACTGCTGGTGTTTGTAGTGTTGTGGACAGTGGACGCAACCATGTCACCTCAGGCAGTGGGGAAGACCTTGGACATGTAGCTATGTCGTCCCCCCCTGTAAGCGTAAGCGGAGTTGGCTTGGCCGGCGTACGCCAGTCCAGCGTAGGAGTGGGAATAAATAGCCCGGGGCTCTAGGCGTGGTTCACTTCCGGGATGGCCACCAAAGTAAATACCGCGTGTGTCTCTGTGTCTGCCATATCCTGACCATAGGCCTACACACACGTGGCCGACCACCTTCAACGGCCAATATCACAGTGTCGTTGTCAGGCTTGTGGACATGCGCAGACAGTCATGACAATGGTGTGTCTTAGGAGTGCAAGTGATGCAACCTCGCAGCGCACACAAGTAAATAGGCTCAGGGGGAGTGAGGAGCAGCTGTGAGGCAACGTAATACACATGGATGCCACTCATTTGCCACAAGCAATACATGTCAAACATGAATCCCAAAGTCGCGCACATCACACACCACTAAACTAATAAGCCTGCCAATACAGAATGCAGAACCACCGATTGACACATATCTCTCTCCCCTGTCACAGGTGATCAAGGATATGCACTCTGCCCGTGGATGATGACACCCCTCCGAGACATGAACACCCAGGCCCAGAGGCAGTACAATGCGGCCCACAAACGCACCATGGGCATTGTGGAGCGCTCATTTGCCGTGTTAAAGTCACGTTTCAGGTGCCTGGACATCACAGGTGGAAGACTCCTGTACAGCCCGGAAATAGTGTGCAAGATGATCATTGCATCCAATGGATCCAAGTGCCAGATGCACTGAACGATGATGATGAAGATGAGGCAGGTGGACCACACCCCAGTGCAGCTGCAGCAGGATTAGCCCGAAGGAACACAATCATTAACAATTTCTTCACATGAGCACGTCACATTGTGACTGTCCTTAGCAATCATGGGACAGGACAAAATGACCACAGGCACAGCATGTGCAAATACATTCATTCCAACACACATTCCCTGTGTGCATGTCACTCCTCTGCATAAGCACATCACTCTGACAAGTGTAAGTGCAACATTTAGTGCTAACAATCTCACAAATGGCAATTAGATGGTGGGTGTGTCACCTCTGTACAGAGAGGCTGTTTAGGGTGTCACGTATTCAAAATGTCATTTCAGGGTGTCAAAGATAGTACGTAATCCCACTCAGCAGCGTATCACGTGTCCAAATTCATGACATAAAGGCTGTCATTTGTGACCAAGAAAAGACAACAGGGCGTCTTTTGGGGTCAAATATGTACCACCATGATGCAGAGAGTTGCACCCTGTGACTCAAGTCCCACAACATTAGCAACATGGACGTGAGGGGGAATCACTGCCCCTACATTCATCCATACTTTCATACTTTATTGAACATAGACATGACACATCTGTGTGAATTAGAATGTTTTATTCACATTCAGTGGAGTGTTGAAGCTGGAGCAGTACAGGGCCATGCAAACCCCACTTTACATTGTTGCCCCGTGGAGGGCCAGCCAGAGTCCTTTAGGGATTGACAAGTTCATCGGTAGAGGAAGAGTTCAGTCCGCAGTCTGATTGCTGTGTCATTGGTAACCAAACAGAATATGGCAGTCCATGTCGAGGTCCAAGGTGAGTGTATCGGGGGACAGTGGATGGTGATGATGCAGAGGGCAGAACCAAGCAGAAACAGGCCATATGGCGGAGTTGAATGCTACAGCTTCCTTCTTACCACTAAGGCAGAATCAAACGCATCTTCCTCCTCTGATGTCTCATGTGCCTCACATGTGGGTGGTGGGGTTTTGTCTGCAGCACTGTGTGGCACTGACACATCAGGGGCCGGAGGTGGATTGTCTGCCGCACTGTGAGGCACTGACACTTCAGGGGGCGGAGATGTGGATGGAGTAGTAGCAGCAGCATTCATCCGCGCCAGGCCTTGTGGCAGCAATGCCATGATGAGGGTCTGCAGGGCATGGAAGAACCCAGTTACATCTCGCTGGTGTGCAGCCGTGGCAGCCATTCTTTCCGCCTGCATCCACTCCATGTTCTCCATGATCCTCTGCATGTGTCCCAACTCCCGGCTGACATCGCTGGAGCCACTCTGACTAGACATTTGTTCTTGCCTCAGAGTCAGGACTCCAGCGATGCCAGCCATGGATCGTTGGAGAGCATGGAGCGGACTGTGGGTGTCCGTTAGGGACTGTAAGTGGTCCCTGATGGGACTTAGACACCCACATATGGCATCTAGTTTGGCTGCCATGAGGTCGAACCCCACCCGCACCTGATCAGCCATCTTCTCCTGGCACCCTAACACACGGCGTTGGAAGGCCATGTGTTGTTCGTGGGGGTCCTGGGAGACAGCTGTGGTGGTGGGTGCTTCCTGCTGTGTGGTCTGTGCAGGGGGTGAGGTCTCTTCGATGCAGCTGGGCTGCCCTGCTCCTGGAGGTGAGGTGCCGAAGCTGTCCATGAGCTCTTGGAGGGCGTCGGTGTCGAAGGTGTGGAGGTCCTCTTCGTCCTCAGTGAAGAGATGTTCGGTCTGCTCTGCAGGAGGTGTTTATTTTCCCTCTGCAATGTGAAGGGGAGATGCAGCTTAACATTGTGTTCACATGTATGTTGACGCATTGTACAAGTTTACATACAGACTGCATGACAATGTACATTGTGACTGTTTGGGAGGAGCTGCCTTATTGATGCGGGACAGTTGACATTTCGACAACATCACGGATGTGGGTTTGTACTTGTACATTATCATCTCACATTTCCCTGCTATGCCAAATGTGATTGGCCAGTTTCTACACACAAGCGGCACCAGTTGTGTCCTCTGTTCTGTTGTGAACGTGTTGCAGTTTGTATCACATTGTTGTCAATGTTGATGTGCTCTGAATGTTATGTGTGTGTGCTGCATTTTGGGAGAGTCGCCCCTGCAGCTCTGATTTTGCTGCCCCTTATCCCTTTCAGGAGGTGTGCCTTTGACTTCTGTGCTTATACAGTGCAGGTTCAGGCTAGAGGAGACTGCAGGGCCTGAATCTGACTTCGCGAAAAGAGGTAGTCTTAGATGTGGGTTGCTTAACGTTAGATCCCTGCCCAAGCATTATTTGGAAACCCAATTGCTAATAGAAACGCATGAACTAGATGTATTGTTCAGGACTGAAATGTGGACACACCCTGGATCAGAATTGGAACTGGGATTGGCCTGCCCACCTGGATATAAAGCCTTCCACAAGCCTCGACCAAGTGGCAGAGGAGGCGGTGTGGGGGTCATCTTCAAAGAAATCTGGGACTTTGCTCCTTTTAATATTGATGAGCTAGAGGGCATTGAACTTCTGGGTTACCTAACTAGTACTGACTGGCGTAGTCAGCTATAGACCCCCCGGAACAGCCAGTCCTCATTTTCAGCAGGGGTTTATCGAAGTCCTGAGCAATCTGGCATTGACCCACTCCAGACTGCTCGTCGTAGGGGATTTTAATTTGTGGCCCAACGGGATTTTGGATTCGGGATATCACAATCTTATTCAATCCTGTGGAAATTTAAACTTACAACAATGGATCACAGAGCCCACACACGAGGGGGGACACACACTGGACTTAGTGTTCTCTGACGAACAGATAAGGGGAACAGTTGATGTCTTACCGGTGTGTTGGTCGGACCATCATCTGATTATTTTTCAGTTATATAACCTCAGGATGAATAAACCGACTCCTAAGAAAGTCAGGCACTTTCAAAGCAGGGACTGGAAGGGTCTCCTGAAAAAGGCAATGGTATCTCCGATATTTCTGTCTAACGAGGGCTGTGATGCAAATAAGCAGGTGGAAGAGAATTATGTAACTTATTGTGAACAAATAACCACTAGGCTGGACCAAGTTGCCCCGGTCAAAAACCATAAAAAATTTGGTAGACCGTCAGCCCCACGGTTCAATGAAAAACTAAGAAACCTGAAGTTGGGCTGTAAGCAAGCGGAAAGGAAATGGCGTAGGGAATATGCAGACGAGTAAAAAATCTCCTGGAGGATGGCAATAGCTGAGTACAAAAAATAAATGTTTGTAGCAAAAACAGAGTTCTTTGCAGACTCTATCCTGAAGGCACAAAACAGTACTCGAAGTGTCTTTAGGATATTAGATGGTATGATCAATCCAGACTGCTCAAAGAATGAGATTGTACTTAGTCAGGAACTATGTGACAACCTGGCAACCTTTTTTGAGGATAAGATCAGTAACATCATTGATGGATTTAATTCGGGTAATAAATACGCCCAAGGAATCACCGTCTGCAAGACGGGCAGGGGTGGATAAACCTTACTCCCTAGATCACTTTAACATACTTTCTGCGGAAGAATTCAATAAAATGGCCATGGGGGTATCTTCAGGTTCCCCCTTGGATCCGCTGCCACATAAAATCTGGAAAGAGTTGGCCCCTGAACTCTTCCCGGCTCTACGGCAAATTTGCAATCAATCGCTGACTAGTGGTTCTGTGCCAACCTGCTGGAAACAGGCGTTGGTGACGCCCCTCCTGAAAAAAGCATCACTTGACCCGGCCTGTCTAAAAAACTACAGACCTATTTCTCTTCTACCATACCCAGTTAAAATCCTGGAACGATTAGTTAGTAAAGCACTTTCCCAGTTCTTAGAAACAAACAACATTCTGGACAAGGTGCAATTTGGATTTCGCCCAGGCCATGGAATGGAGACGGCCTTGGTGACCGTCATGGACGACCTACGGATGCGTGCAGACAGGGGACAGTCAGCCATACTGATTCTTCTTGACCTGTCTGCCGCATTCGATACGGTAAACCATGAGACTCTTCTGTCCAGAACCTCACAAGAAAGTGCAGCAAGGACACGCCCCGGTGTCAGTCAATCGGAATAATTGTGACACCAGAGGCACTGGTAACATAAGAGACTATTTTAAGCGGCCTGTTAAAGAATCCCAAATGCACAAGCAAGAAACCCTCTCCACGAGATCTGAGAGCTTAAATTTGCAGAATCAACGTGGGGAATCTCGAATAAGTACATCTCCCCCGGTTACTCTTTACCCAGAAATCATCATTCATGGGAGGGATTCAGCCCTTCTTCAGCTAGCTTCTCTTCTCCCTCGAAGGTCATCTCAAGAAAATAATCTGGATGACTTGCAAAATAATAAGCCAATCCTGAGTGTGCCCAGACACTCTGATAGTAGCTCCGACAATTTGAAGCTAGCCGGGGCTCATCAAGAAACAGCAGAACGGTTGGTGTCTTTGGACCCCCGAGAGGACAAAGACCTTGCCTCAATCCACGATTCAGCTCAGAAATCATTAAAATCACCAATTTGGATTTCGTCTACCAGCCTAGTGAGCCCTGTATCCCAGATCATAAGCTTATCGAGTCCGTCGCCCCTCGAAACAGAAGCAATAGAATCCAATGGCGCATTGGAGCTTGGTGCTCAAAAGTTCAAGTTTGATTTTCCCTTGCCTGCCTCTACACCTACTTCAGCACCCTGTGGGCAATCTCCTAAAAACCATCCTAAGGACCTATATCACTCTGATACTAGGGGTTACTTACTCAACACTCCTCTGATGTTCACAAACAATAGTAGAGTCAGCCAAGAAGTTTTCAACCAACAGCAAAACTCACAACAAAACCTAAATACATTTCACGAAAGGAAGCGATCGTGTTCAACTAGTAGCTCCCTAAATTTAAATCCAACTCCTCAACATTGTCAAAGTAAGGCCAGTGATCCTTTAAAAACAGAACCCCGGCTCAGGGAGCTATTTCACACCTCCACTACACACAAGGTCGAGATGCTACTCTCAGATACCAACCAAGCCCTGAATTCAATGGCTAGTGCTGCTCATATGCACGCAGACAAACTGGATGCCCAATTAAATATCTTACAGCTGATAGCTGGTTTAATAACCAAAATTGACACTAAACTAGACCAATTAAACTTCCTGATATGCAGAGCCCAAAATAACGTTGCGTTAAGTCAAAGCGACAGCGGGTGTAGCTGCAATCCGATATTAAAAACTAGAAACTCTTCCGGAAGTAATGTCCACTTTAATAGAGGACCTGAAGAATGAGGCATGTAGACGTATGCCGAAAATTACTCCCTCCCAGCCACCATTGGGCCAGCACTCACACTGGCCCACTTTAAGTAAACAACAATCTTACAGTATAGAGCACCCATGGGATAATAAGACTGACCCTAAAACAAGAATTCAGTCACGCGTCAATGACCCCCCTGATTGCCTAGAGCCCCAGACCATTGTCACACAAGATGCCCAGACCAAATGCTCGAAAATCGTTGATAAACAAGATCACGAAACCACCCTAAACAAAATACACACAATAAATTGCACTGATAAATCCATTCAAGAAAATCTTATTCATGTAAACACCACCCAACCTAAAACTGCAATAGACATTGTCAATCTGCTCCATTCCATTGAACCATTGAAGAAGGCAACTGCCCCCTGGCTGAAGGACAACATCTGTCCAGGAAAAACAAGAAGAGATTAAAGAAATTAAACAATGCTAGGAAAAAGAATGGAGTGCTAATACGCTGGCTCAGATCCGATGACATTGATTCAAAATCCAATACAGCCTCTCCATCTAGCAAAACCATTCATGGAGGAGGAATTTTAGCCACCTGCTCTCCAGAACAAACCATCGGAGTGCAAAGTGTGGGTCAATGCAAGACCGAATTCGCTCAACGCACCGTGCTCAGCCCAAAGGAGACTATTGGGGAATGTAAGGAAAAAAAAGAATCCAATAGCCACTGTGAAGAATCCCTAAAGACTCTGGATAAACCCACAAAGTCATTAAGCAATCGACCCTCCCTTCAGCATGGTGTGAAAGAGCTTATGGGCTTAGATCTCCTTCACGAATCCACAAGCCGCTGCGACTCAACGCAGCTATGTGAAATCAAGAAAGAGGGCTATAACATAAGAAAACCCACAGAGGAGATAGCCATACAAGTTAATCTTATAGATGGGCCCAGAAAGAAACGAAACGAGAAGGCACTGAACTCCCTCGAAACAGTGGACCAGAGGCGGGAGCCCCCCCAAGGGAGTATAAAAGAGGAAGTAGTACCCCATGAGGTCAGTCCGCACTGTTCTAACGTGAACAAACCAGAATGTTTAAATCAACGCCTTAAAATCGAGATGCCCAAAGATGACTTAGTAATAAGACTCTCACATCAGAAGAATAAAGCTGCATTGAACAATGTTGAAACAATCGAATCATCCCAAGAAGGTAAAAATTAACGCTGTATCCAGAGTATGTATCCCAAGGGAAATGGGACATCCTAAATAGAGGAAATCTCCCAAACCTGTGTTCGCACCTTCCAGGACTAGAAAACATGAAAACAACAGATATTGAAAGTGTGGCTTTTATCGCCCCAGAACAGGGCCAAATAAATGAGACCACGGTAGTAACCCTCTACAGCAAAGATATGGCCTCTGCCCTACTGAAGAATAAAGATCGTTTGGGCGAATGGGGCATTCAGATTAGTCTTGTGACCAAAGTTAAGTACCCAGCTTTTTTAAAGGACAGAGCTCCTAATGCCTCAAAGGATCCCAACACTCCAACTTTGTCTAACAGTGATATAACCAGGCAGTTGCCCACTTCAATTCTGTGTGGTTCCCTGGCGGGTACCCAAACAGTGCCCTGGAAAAAGAACCCGCTACAAATAACAACATCCAGAGCAGGAGGTTCCCGCCAGTGTGCTCTTAAACGACAGAACTCTCAAGATTTGTCTTGGCTCTCTCAGGCCTTAGGGTGAAGCACATAACACCTCGACTGGATATAAAACAAGTAAAGATGCTGCTTACCACCTTAGAATCTGCTCCTGGAACATCCGAGGACTAACCAAGGAAAAAGCTGAAAGATTAACGATCTCTTCTGTGAAAAACTATGACATTATTACTTTGCAAGAAACTTGGTCCTTGCAAACTATCTCCTGGGAGGACTATACTGTCTATGAATCTTGTGCAATAGCATCTCAAGTAGGCGGCCATGCGTCAGGAGGAGTATTAATCGCTCTGAAGAACAACCTGGCCCTAAAGGTCACCCCACTCTGTAAAGGGCAAGGCGATTATATTTTTATCAACATCCAGTCACAACCTCTGGGAAAAAATAATTTGAAACAACAAACTATTATCCTTGGCTGTATCTATCTACATCCCTCTAAAAATCAAGCGAGAGTCAACCTTGAATAAAATTCTCCCTATCATGAGAGATCTTCTCGTACACTTTCCAAACGATATGTGGCTAGTAATGGGAGATTTTAATGCTAATCTAATGGAGACAGGTCTGGATTCTTCTCTCCTATCCTCACTGGACAACCAAATGTGGGCCATCCCGGATATAAGGTACCAGTACCAACGGAAGGATAATCAAGGGACAAAGGTGGCAGTGTGCTTAAACCAACTAGGGCTCCGCATTTTAAACGGAAGACTTGATTCAGACTCGCCCGCTGCTTATACCCATGTATCCCCCTTCAGAATGGCTACCTTGGACTACATATGGATCTCGGTCGCCCACTTTCATCTTGCTCAGAATTTTGTGGTAACCCCCTCATTGGAAAGTGATCATGCCGTTCTAACGTGCAAAGTTCTGTCCTGGCAGAGCTCCCGCCAAAAAACTACTTGATTGGGAAAGAATCTATATTGGAGCCTATTAGAAAACTACGGTGGACCCTGGACCAACAAGAAACAATTGAAGAGAAGGTGGATGACTTTTTAGAAAACCTGAACCATGAGTTTGGCGACCAGCTGACGAGCACTATCGTGGGAACAGGTAGTGGAGGATCTAAAAAAAAATCTATCTATAAAGATACTTAAAAGTTCAAATAATTCCTCCTCAACTATACCCCACGTTAGTGAACACAAGCAAACTATGTTGAGCATTAAACACAAATTAAATAACTTATTGCGCAAATGCACATACACCAACACAGACTACAAATCCTTACGAGAGAAGTTATCGATTACTCGCAAAGAGTATAGGAAGGCAAGGTTCACCTACCAGAGGACAAAAGAAGAACAGCACTGGACAATTGCCCATGAAATCATAAAATCAAAGGATCAAAAGAGATTTTGGAGCTGGGTAAATAAAGCTGTTAGACCGGATCAACCATCTACCGTAACAAATATCTCTCCCACTGATTGGGAGGCTCATATTGAAGCACTTTACGTTGAGCCCGCTAGAAACAACTGGCCTAGTTATCACAGCTCTACTCTCCTCAATCCCCATACTGGAACGCTACCCACTATTAAGATCGCCCCTAAACAAGTTGCACTTATTATAAAGCAAATGCGCCCAGGAAGGACCCCGGGCCCAAATGGTTTACCAACAAAGATATATAAAGCCTCTACTCATAAGTGGGCAGCGCTCTTGGCCCCCCTATTTGAGGCATGCAGCATGGGCGGGCCTATTCCTGATTCTTGGCGAAGTTCTCTCCTCGTCCCAATCCACAAAAAAGGTCAGCGATCTAATCCCGATAACTATCGGATGATTGCTCTCCTTGACGTCGAAGGGAGGGCCTATGCAAGCGTCCTATTACAAGAATTGACCAGCTGGGCGGAAGACCGTAAATTAATACCTTTTACGCAAACCGGTTTCCAAAAGGGCTGTCACATCGAGGACAATCTGATCTGCTTAGCCCACATGATTGAGGATACTCTTGCAACAAAGGAAAAATCGCTATTCCAGGGATTTATTGATTTTCGAAAGGCATTTGACAGCGTTGTCCGTCCCAGGCTTTGGGAAAAATTGTCCAAATGGGGCATCCCGCAGTCTCTATTGAATGCCCTTATCACTCTCTATTCCAATACCTGGGTAAAAATAAAAGTTTCCTCTGGTTGGTCTACAACTAATAAAATCATGACCAACAGAGGCCTAAAGCAGGGATGCATCTTGGCTCCTTTACTCTTCAACTTGTACCTTGCAGACTTGCCTGAGTGGCTGGCCCGTTCTCGAGCTTTTCCACCAAGAATCGCATTTGTTAAAATCCAGTCAATGCAATACGCAGATGACACAATTCTCCTTGATCAAACTCAGGTGCGCCTTCAACGACTTTTTGATTCCCTGGCATCGTATTGTGAAACAAATGCTTTGGAGATTAATATTTCTAAAACTAAGGTGATGATAGTCTCGAGGCGTCGAGCAAGACAGCGCCCCTGGTACATCGCTGGAAAACCCATAGAGGTAGTTGCCATATATAAATATCTTGGAGTCTGAATAGACCACAGAGGGAGCCCGGGTCCGCAAATCGCGGCAATGCAAGGTGTGGCTCGCAGCCTGGAGGGGGCCTTCCTAAGAACTAAGAAAGCTCTCCATTCTCCAGACTTCACCCCGTTAATCAGAGTGATAGGTGCCAAATTACTACCCATTATAGCTTTTGGCGCCATTACTTTTAAAGATAAAATGTTCACCTGGTTGGATAGAGTGCAATCAGCTTGTTTTCGCAGAGTGTTTCACCTACCCAACTCGACCTTTCATGCACAAATCCGTATGGAGTTCTGCCTGTCTTCCCAGCATTGGATCATGAAAGCAAGATTCATTGCCTATTGTGCAAAAACTAAAATGGCTCATGATTCCACATTAAAGAGCTGCATATGGTCACTGTTAAACAACCCCAGCACTTCATGGAATACATTTTTAGGTCGAGCCTCGAGTAGCGCGCAAGTGCTGCTAGGCGAAGACTTTAAGTAAGGGGGTTTCAGAAGCAGTCCAAACGCTCGTGCGTCGTGGCTGGCCTTTTTCGGATGGTTACGCGCGGCAGACATGTGTTTCCCATTATTGTGCCCAGACGCGTGCGCGATAATTGGAAACATATGCCGGCCGTGCGGGGAAAAGGCCATGACGCACGAGCGTCTGGTCAGCTGAGCGTCTCGTCAGCTGAGTAGGCTGCCGCGCTCGCTCGCCCCCGCTCCTCTGTGGTGCGCGCGCACCACTCGCGGGCTTGTTTCTTTTCCTTTACTTCCGTTTTCACATTTTCAGTACGTGTAGCAATTACCACACAATCAGCCTACTACGCTCAAGCGATGAGTCGGATATATCAGGACAGCGCACTTCAGAACAAACCGGTGAATAACGACAGACTACCAACTCAATGGAATCCTTCCACCGACCAACGGTACGGTGGCTAATAAGCCCGCTTGACTCGTTTTCGGTATTTATTATTGAGGGCCGCGGTTTGTGTTGTGGGATGGTGCCCTCTGCGGGTCGGAATAATAAAAATCATAATAAAAGAAGCGGCAGCCGAAACAATATCTGCGTGCTTGTCCGTTTTATTCGTTGGGCGTGAATCTTTTAGAGCATCTTGGCGCACAGTATTATATTCGCTACTGTTGTATATGCCTTTAATTGTTAGTTCGGTTGTTCTATGTTGTGTCCTATTTAAGGACCCATACTTTAGTGAGAGTAAAATTTATCCTACAATAAACTTCTCTTCAACGATCTCCTGCGTGATCTTAATTACTACAGCTACTCTTAATGGTCCCGTTGATTACATTGGGGAGAGGATGTGGTCCGTAGGCTAGACTGCTGACTTTGCTGCTGGAAACCAGGGTTCGATCCTTGGGGTCGCGTCCACATCCTGTGATTCTGGGCAAATCACTTAATCTCCCCGTGCCTGAATGTGTAATGTAAATACGGTGCTCATGTAAAGCGCTCCAATACCTTCGGGTCGAGTTCGCGCTATATAAATATGCAACAAAAATTGGGGGCCCATACCTAGGGTTGCCACCTTTGTCGTACAAAAGTACCGTCCTCGTTTGTTTTGGGGTACTGCCAGAAGTTTCCATTTTTATCTGAAAAAAACAAACCACCTGCAGTTTGTAAATTTTGCTGTTCAGGAACAGCGAAGAGCTGGTAGATGAAAAACAATTTAGGTAAAATTATCAGGATTAATTTGCAAAATGGCCAATGTAAAATCTGTTTGGTTTGACAATTATTTTGTAACGATTAGACAGTTCTCGTACACTTTTTGGCCGATTTCTTTACGTGTTTGGTATTTTAGATTTATTTTTCAGAATATAGAAAATACTAGATTTCACGGTTTTCCCAATATTTCTAGTGGCCTGGATCTTAAATTGCAGGCCAACAGTTAAAATGCCGGCTAGATGGCAGTGGCGCTGGAACAGTTTTCAGAGTGGGGGTGCTGTCGTCAATATTCTAATAATGGGGTGGTGAAAATTTTCCATGAGCTAAACAAAGTGTAGCGAATAAGCCACGTCCATTTGGTAGAAGAATGATTGGAAAGTAGTCCAGTGACACATTTTGAAGCACATTGTCCTAAATGTATGACTAAAGCATGGTGTGCTACATTGCTGCCTATTACAGAGCGCACATTTTCCATTGAAATGGCCACTCTTTTTTTCTCTCCATTTTATTAAACTTTATTTTCCATTTTCATAATACAGTACATTCCTCATGTTACTCACTACAATTTTTCAATATAAACCACCGCATCTGTGCTATACAAAGAACAATAGTATGGGGAGCCTTGTGTTTGGATTCTTGCCCGCTACAGCTACATGCCGCATTTACACGCCACATTGAGGACTGCAACAACCAGGGGGTGTTGCGGCAGGAGCCACGTCAGTCCCACGCGCCAGCCGCGCTTAAAGGCAGGGCTGGGCTCCTGCAGCGCGGGAACCATTGGTGTTTGGATTCTTGCCCGCTACAGCTACACGCCGCATTGAGGACTGCAACGAGCAGGGGGTGTTGCGGCAGGAGCCGCGTCAGTCCCGCGCGCCAGCCGGCGCTTAAAGGCAGGGCCGGGCTCCCGCAGCGCGGGACACACACGGGAGTGCCCGGGCCGCGCCTGGGCTAAGGGCGGGCCCGTCTGCGCCCGTCAGCGGCCGGGCTGGGCAACCTCCCTTTGGTCCTCCAAAGAAGCAAGCCCATTAAGGAGTCTGGTAGGGTGATCAATTATTTTGTTTATTTCACCCTATGAGTAAAATGGGCAAGAGGAAGCTACCACAACCTGTGAAGATACAGTGTACAAATAATATGCCTATTACAAAATATTTAAAATCAGCGGTGGGTATGATAGACAGTGAGATTGTCCTTGTGGAAGAGAAACTAGCTGCTACCAAAACCGCATTAGATGCAGCCCTTAAGGAGGTGATAATGGAGACCCACCATGATTCTATCTCCAAGTTGGGTATAGGGAACAAATCAACATCAGTGCCTTCAGAGGCGGAGTTGCTAGTGGACAAAGACTCTAACACGGACATAGTTCCGAGCTTAGATAATCCATGCATTTTAACATCTACTTTGGAGATTTCAGTGCTATTCAATGATACAGATTTAATCTCACCGCCAGCAAAAAAAGCAAAACAATTATCGAAATTGAAGAACGACCTTGAGGAAAGTAAGGTTGTAAGGCCAAAAATAAAGCAAAAGGCAAAAAAAGGTGGCAAATCGACTGGGTCTACAAAGGGAGAAATTAACACAATAGATAATGCCCAAGGAATACAAAATTTGGAAATTTTATTAAAAAAATTGCACTCCAAAATGGATAGTATTGAACGGCGTATGCTGACTGAGATAAAACTGGTTCAAAAAGATGTGAGTTCCATAAAGGACTTGGTCACGGGTCTAGCCTCTTCAAAAAACAAGTGTAATACAACTGTGAGTAGTAATTCAGAGCTGAAGCCACCGGACGTTTGTGATGCCCCAATAATTGCCGGACCAACTGGACAAACTGTGGCTCGCCCTAAACCGCTTGTAAGGGACAGTATTAATTTTCGACCCATTCAGGAACAAAGGCCTGTTAAAGAACTTAAAGCCTTACATATAGGGACGGGTCTAGAAGAAACTAATTATATGAGAGGAACTAGACAACGTGTTAATATCCCAGAGGAGTCACTGCATCTTCCCCCCCCCGAGGCAACACCATATGTCATTGTTCTTATAAATGTACACAGTTTGGAAGATAAAAATCGTGAATCATATGACTCACTAAACAAGCATTTGCAATGCAATAGGTCTCGCAATTACACAAGTTTGAGCTATTGGCCTTGTAAACGACAATGACTTTTTTTTGTTTTGCTTTTTAAAACAGAAATTAAAGGCATTGTAATTTACAATGCCAATAGCTTAAACTCGCTTAAATGCGAGACCAATTGCATTGCAAATGCTTGTTAATATTCTGCTTGGACGCTCTAGAAGCTCATGAATTATGGGCTACCACGCTGCCCATAGGGGTGGTTGCTAAAGTTTTGACTAAACAAGCAAAGATCCTCTCAGTGGAACACGATGCATCAGCCGTGATAAACTTATCCCATGGCAGTTGGGCGTCAAAACTTTATGATCTTAATACCTTACCGCATTATTTGTCATCCTCTATGAAGCCATCGGTGAAACACCAGCTAATGAGACTACGTTTTGGCCTAATCCCCCTGATGGCGTATAAGTATGGACGGAAGTATAAGGCAGATACGCCCTCTCAGTGTCGTTTTTGCAGCAATGGGGAAGAAAATTTATTACATGTTTTGTGCATCTGTAGAATCTTACTCCCCTTTCGAATTTTTGGGTTGCGCCCCATCTGGAGAACTCTCAATGTGCGAACATGCCAAGAAGCCCTAGAGGAGTGTATGAAGGGGGACTCAGCTCAGATGGCCGCCCGATTTGTAAAATTCATGATCAAGATAAACTCAATTTTACCAGTAGATGTCCCCCATGAACCTCCGCTGTGTTAGCTATGAACTTCTTTTTTTCTTTCTTTAAAAAAAAAAAAAAAAAACATGAACTTTTTAATTGAGAGTGGAAAGTGCTTTTTATGTTCTTTTGCGCTTACATGAACTTTTTAATTGAGAGTGGAAAGTGCTTTTTATGTTCTCTTTGTATGAATTGCAATGATTTTAATTAATTGTGCAAATAAATATATCTATCTATCTTCTGTCCAGGCTTGAAGAGGTGGGGGTTGTGGGCACTGCCTTAAAGTGGTTCCAATCGTACCTATCTAAAAGACAACAGGCAGTAGCCCTCCCCCTTTTCGTTCCAAGTTCTCTAACACCCTGCATGGTGTCCCACAAGGATCTGTGATTAGTCCCATATTATTCAACATCTATATGAGCCCTTTACTTGCCGTTATAAGGTCTCATAACGTTAATCTTGTGAACTACGCAGATGGCACCCAGCTCATCTTGTCTCTAGAGGGTGAGCAATCTGTACCCCTAGAAGATTTCCACGCCTGTCTGCAGGACACAGCACACTGGCTTAGGGAGAATTCTCTTCAATTTAACTCCGATAAGACAGAGATCCTACACTGTGTAGCAGGTAGAATTCCCCCTACACTCCCGTCTGACTTTTGGCCCACCTCCACTACTACTCCATTGGTTCCCAGTAATACGGTACGCAACCTGGGAGTCATGTTTGATAATAAATTGACACTTGAGAAACATGTTAACAAAACAGTTGGGAGCTGCTTTACTTTGATTAGAGCATTTCGGAAAATCTTCCCGATGTTCTCTAAACAGGCTAGAACACTGATAGTCCGAAGCACTATCCTCAGTAGATTGGACTACTGTAATGCTCTGCTGCTGGAATCACCAAAGTATCTAATCGAGAGACTACAGAGAATACAGACCATGGCGGCCAAGCTGGCACTACTGAGATCACGCCGCTCTTCCACCTCCCAGGCACTCTTAGAGTTGCACTGGCTTCCAATCTCGCAGAGGATACAATTTAAGGCATTGTGTATAGTGTTCAAAGCCTTGCATGGCTGTGGACCCAAATCTCTGCAGGAGAAGTTTACATGGTATGTCCCTCCCCGAACGCTTCGCTCCTCTTCGGCCAGTCTGGTGAAGGTGCCCAGAGTCAGGAAAATTAAATCAGGAGGCAGGGCTTTTAGTACGGCAGCCTCACGCCTCTGGAACAAACTTCCACCTGATATCAGACAAATAGACGACCTCCTGCAGTTTAGAAAAAGGATAAAAACATGGCTTTATCCTCGAGTATGCTCTCTGACATCTTGTTAATCTTTCTGGTAAGGGGCATTCCACCGGTATCCATACTTAGCTAGACATTCGTATCACAGCGCCAGGGTACCCATAGGGTGTTAGTTGCGCTTATATAAGTGTTGATAATAATAATAATAATAATGAGATGTTGCATACTTGGGTAAATTGGGCTCTTGGTGGGAGTTGGGACTCTGGGGCAAGGTTTGTCCGCAGATGTGTTGTTGATGTCAGGGGTTGTATGTGCACGTGGATGTGTCAGAGTGTGACCTGCTCCTTTACGGATGTGGTCCACACTCAGCCACCTCAGTGTCGTGGCGTGCAACATGTCATGATATATTGACTACAGCCATGCTATTCGTCATGCAGTGTCACTTGCATTGTCAGTGTGGCTCACAGACACGCCGATTTGCTGGGTTTGACACATGTGCATGGGTTGGTTGTGAGATTGGTGATGTGTGGGAAGGGCCCCCTCTGGGCACATAGTCTACGGGGGCCTACTTGCTGTTTCTAGGTGTGCTGCAGTGTGCCAAGGGGATCAGGGACATGATCCAGAGTCATTGTGGGTGTGCACTGTGCTATACTTAATTGTGCATGTGTGCCATTGTGCCCATCTCCCCCCGTACCCCCAGTCCCTGGTCGTTACTCACCATGTTGCTGTTGTGTCAGGTCATGTTGAGCAGTGTTCGGTCCCCCAACTCCTGCCACCGTCTCCACACTGTTGACTGTGGACACCATTTCCTCCATCTCATCCAGCTCCTCCTGTGGTGCTGGACTCCCACCTCCAGTCTGCATTGCTGCCTTCTGGTTGTTGCCGAGTTTCTGCTTGGTTTTGCACTTCACATCATTCCAGCGCCTCTTGAGCTCTTCCATTGTCCTCCTCAGCACTCCGACTGCATTCACCTTGTCCACGATGGACTGCCATATTCCATTTTTTGTTGCCAATGACACAGTGGAGGTGACGAACAGTTGTTGATGGTGTTCTATCACCTCCGTTATCAGGATCCTGTTTTCCTGCGGACTGAACCGCGTCTTCCTCTTCTTCTTCTCCTTGCCCTTCCCTGACCCCGAGGTCCCAGGCTAGTCCTCCGTGGGGCTTGTGGGGTTCTGGTTGTCCTCTGTACTTGCTCCGGCTACCTCCATTGTGCTTCGCAGTTGTTTTGGTTTTGTTTGTGGGTTTTTTTTCTGCTTTTATAGTGATTTTTCCCGCCTGACGTGTGTGAATTGCAGGCCTGGTGCAGCTTATTGCTGATTTTTTTATCGCGGTTGGGCCCATCGCCACTTTTTTCACGTTCGGCTTTAGATTTTTATCGCCGTCCCAGTAATTTTATCGCGGACATTTGACGCGTTATCGGGAAACTATCGCATGTTACCGCCATGTTGAGGATAAGACGTTAACATGGCGTTATTTTCCCGCGATAGACGGCGATATGAAAAATTACGTTAACCTATTTTGGCGATGATTATCGCACGTTCTTGAGAATATCCCCCGTAGATTTGTTCTAACACGATTCTTATGTAATATTATTCATAGCCTTGTGGCTTTCCCCGGAGACATTGATTGTCACCCACACTTGATAGGCGTCCATGTTACAGTGTTTCCGCACAATGCACTTTGTTCTTTTTTGTAAATTGAATAAGGTACTCTGAAAATGATTGTTAAGACTGATACTGCCAAGGTATACATTTAGACAATATAGACCAGCCTTGCTTTTTTTTTACAAGTAAATAACCTAGAAATTTGCCTAGCTGTGTGTAAAGGTGCACAGACAGAATATCGATGTTGGAATATCGATGTGCCAGAATATCGAGTTTTTAATATCGAGGTGGCACAAGATCGACATGCAAGAATATCGTTTAGCAGAATATCGACATGAAGGTAAGAAATATAGTTTTTTTAATATCGAAGTTAGTAATATCGTTAGTAAAAATATCGTTGTTAATAATATCAACATTTATTTTAGTGTTTTGTATTTTACTATGTGTGTTAATTAATTTTTGTGTATTTAAGTTCCGTAGCGGGTTGTGGGTTTATAGGGGAATAGGGCGGGAAGTAATTTAATTAGAATACATTTAATAATAATTTTTAGAAGTTATTAATTTTTTGAAAATTACATTTTGCGTTTTAGTCCCGTAGCGGGTTGTGGGTTTACAGGGGAATATGGTGGGAAGTAATTTAATTATCATTAATTAATTAATGTTTTTAATTAATTAATATTTATGTATTTAATATTTTATATTGTTAATTGTAATAATTAAATTGTTAGTAATTAGTTATTAATTGGTTATTAATTATTAATAATTAATTGGTTAATATGTTAATTGTGTCATTTTTTTAAGAGCGGGTTGTGGGTTTAAAGGGGAATAGGGTGGGAAGCAAATTAATTACAATTAATTAATTAATATTTTTAATTAATTAATATTTATGTATTTAATATTTTATATTGTTAATTGTGATAATTAATTTGTTATTAATTAGTTAATAATCGGTTATTAATTATTAATTATTAATTGGTAAATATGTTAATTGTGTTATTTTTTTAGGTGCGGGTTGTGGGTTTATAGGGGAGTAGGGTGGGAAGTAATTCAATTAGAATCAATAAATTAATAATTTTTATTAATTAATATTTATGTATTTAATATTTTATATTGTTAAATGTGGTTATTAATTAGTTATAAATTGGTCATTAATAATTATTTATTAATTATTAATTATGTTAATTGTGTCTTTTTTTAAGAGCATGTTGTGGGATGATAGGGGAGTAGGGTGGGAAGTAATTATATTTAAATATTTTTTTAAATATTTTTTATAGATTTATTTAATTTTATTTAATAGTGTTAATTCTGTGAATTAATGTATTACTTATTGTTTTTAATTTGCTTGTTAATTGTTATTAGATAATTAATTAATTGTTAATTTATTATGTTAATTGTCTTATGTTTTACAACATTGGTGGGGTTATTTATAGGGGAATATGGTGGGAGGTAAATTATTTTTAATTAGTTAATTATTTGTTAATTAATGTTCATTATTTTGCTGGAGTGGGAATAGTAAATTATTCCCCTCCGCTATCCAACACTTTCCCTACTGTTGCACTGGCTGGAGTGGGAATAGTAAATTATTTCCCTCCGCTATCCAACACTTTCATACTGTTGCACTTGCTGGAGTGGGAATAGTAATTTTTACCCCTCCGCTATCCAACACTTTTCCTACTGTTGCACTCGCTGGAGTGGGAATAGTAATTTTATCTCCTCCGCTATCCAACAATTTCCCTACTGTTGCACTATCTGGAGTGGGAATAGTAATTTTATCCACTCCGCTATCCAACACTATCTCTACTGTTGCACTCTCTGGAGTGGGAATAGAAAATTTTAACCCCTCCGCTATCCAACACTTTCTCTATTGTTGCACTCGCTGGAGTCGGAATAGTAATTTTATCCCCTCCGCTATCCAATACTTCCCCTACTGTTGCACTCGCTGAAGTGAGAATAGTAATTTTATCACCTCCGCTATCCAACACTTTCCCTACTGTTGCACTCTCTGGAGTGGGAATAGTAAATTATTCCCCTACGCTATCCAACACTTTCCCTACTGTTGCACTTGCTGCAGTGGAAATAGTAATTTTTACCCCTCCGCTATCCAACACTTTCCCTACTGTTGCACTTGCTGAAGTGAGAATAGTAATTTTATCCCCTTTGCTATCCAACACTTTCCCTACTGTTGCACTCGCTGGAGTGGGAATAGTAATTTTATTCCCTCCGCTATCCAACATTTTCCCTACTGTTTCAGTTAATGCAGTGTAAAATGTTGTTTTAAAATTAAAAAATTATTTTAATATTTTAATTTATTATATATATATTTTATTTTTATGTTTGTTACAGGTGTATGTATATATATGTATTTATAATTTGTATTGTTTCTAACATTATTTATTAATATTATGAAGTAAATATATATATAATAATTTTTATATATGTATGTTTCATTTATTTTTACATTACATTATTTATAATTTTTAACATTTTTTAATAATTCTAACTATGGGGCCTATTACCATGGCGGGCGGATCGCCACCGCCGGGCCGGCGGCGGCTACCACCGGCCTGGCGGTGGCGATCCGCCCGCCAAATGTCCCTGGTTCTCCCCCGCCATATTAGTATGGCGGGGGGCACCGCGGCGGACGGGAAGACCGTCCACCGTTTTTCCGCCGGTCGAATTGTCGACCGGGCGGGAAAGGGACACAATATGGTGGCGGTGTCTGCAAGACACCGCCATTCATATTATGATGTGAGCGTAAAGGGTCCTTTCCATGGCGGCAATGCCGCCATGGAAAGGCATACGGTCCTCGATGTTGGGGGCCCGTTGTGGGCCCACAGGGTGTTGGGGGGGCGGGGGGTCCACATGGGGGGTACCTTTGGTACCCCCCTCATTGCAATGCACTACGTGGCAGGCACCACGTGGTGCCTGCCATGTTGTGCATGGCGATGCTGTAGCACAATCCTTTACATTGCGGGCGGGGCTGCAGCCAGCAGATCCACCCGCAATGTAAAAGGCCCAGGATGCACCCGCCAGTGTGGCGGGCGCATCATAATTTGCATTGCGGGACCGCCGCAACATCGGCGGTCGGTCCCGTGCTCCGTTGCGGTGGCGGGCGGCCGCCATCATAATGGACCCCTATGTTTCTATTAATTATATGTATTTGTTATTTTTGTTTCGATATTTTTGTACTTACAATTGTAAAGATAGGATGTCGATATTCTTGACATCGATATTTTGAACACGATATTTGTGTAGGTCGATATTCCTGCGTCGATATTCTGTCAGTGATCCGTGTGTAAATTCTCACAGTATGCCATACTGACTTGCAGGATACTCGTTATGTAGTAAATTTGATTGTCTGATTTACTTTGTGATGGAAGATTAGGTAATCATTTGTAATTGAGGTAACATGATCTGTTTTTTACCACTGAAAACTTTTGATGTGATTTTATAATGAGATAAATTTGATCTAATAATTTATATGTAACGCTTTGTTCACTTGTACTTTTATGGTTGTGGTGTAGAAACTGAATAAAGCTTGAAATTCCAAAGTCAACAGCGAGGTGCTTGTGCGTCGATTTGGAGGTAATGAGTTCCAAATTCTGGTTGCGCTGCCAGAGAAGGATGGTGCCAGGAGTCGTTCCTTTTTAAAGGACAGGGGTTCTGTCAGCATTGCTTCGGTGTTTCGTGATGGTATAGAACCGCCTGATTGCTTGAGTTTATCTGCCAGGTAATGGAGAGTGGATGTGTGTAGAGCCTTATCGGTGATGTGCGCAGTTTTGTAAATAGTCCTGGGTTCAATTGGCAACTAGAGGAGAGTGACCAGCATAAAGTGTAATAGGGTCATTCCTTTTGGCCCCGTAGACGAAGCTTGCTGCAGAGTGTACGATCGATTTAAGGGGTGAAATGGGTTTTGGGGAGACCAGTCAAGAGTGAGTTATAATAGTTGATTTTGAAGAGCACCAGTGTATGAGCAAGAGGTTTCAGATCTTGCGCTGGAATGTAAGGGCGAATTCTCCAGAGAAGACTTAGTTCATAGCACACGTGTTTGGCCACGGTGCAGATTTGAGCTGTAAGTTGAGTCTTTTATCTAGAATGACTCATAGAGATTTGGCACTGTCAACATTGGTTGGTTTATTGTTAAGAATATTATGTGTGTCCATCCAAGATCGCAGCGGAAGTATTGATTTCAAAGAGGAGATGAGGAGGAATCCCTTTTTGGAAGGGTTTAGTGTTAGATGATGAGAGGCCATCCAGTCCTTGAGCACAGTTTAGGGGGATGACGAGGTGTGAGATGTTGCTTGGTGAGGAGGCCTTCAGATACGGTGTCATCCGCATATTGATGATTGAAGATGCCTACCTACTAAAGAATGGTTCCAAGTGTCTCAGTCTATAGGTTGAATAGGGTTGGGGCAAGGATAGACCCCCAGGGGGACCCCTTGTTGGCAAGGATAGACCCCAGGGGGACCCCTTGCTCAACTGCTTTCTTTGTCAAGAGATAGTCATCAATTTTTATCCTCTGCAATCTGCCAATGAGGAATGATTCGAACCATTTAAAGACCATGCCATCAATGCCCATTCTATTTTTAAGTGTATATAGGAGCGTCTGGTAGTTGACCGTGTATAAAGCTGATGATACGTCGAGAAGAATCAGGAGGCACAAGTTGCCTGAGTCTAGGATTCGAAGTGCATCATTGACCACCTGTAGTAGTGCTGTTTCTGTGCTGTAGCCGATTGAAACCGGGATGGTATTTGTCTAAGAGGTTACTGTTTTTGATGTGTAGGGTGAGTGCTCCGCTGCACATCTTTCAATGATTTTTACAAGGAAAGGCAGGTTTGATATCGGGCTATAGTAATTGAGGTCATAAGTATCTGCAGAGGGTTTTTTGAGGAGGGGGATGACCTGTCCAGTTTTGAGGGGGTCAGGAAATTTCCTTGGGTGAGAGAGATATTCACCAGTTTTGTCCAGTAGTGGAGCATGTGACTCAACAAAGTGGTTTAACGGTTTGGTTTTCATGATCATTTTGAGTAAGTCTTCCTCTGTAATGGTATTAAATAGTTGCTAAGTGTCTTTGGATTTGCACACCAGGGGAGGGGTAGGATGGACATCTTGATGTAGAAGCGATTTTACTTTGGAATAAAAGAACTGTAGAAACGCTTCTGCTTTTGATGGTGGGTCATCAAATTTGATGGATGTGGACATGGAGGGTCTGTTAATGGTTTTGACCATATCAAAGAGTTGCTTTGGTAGATTCTTGGCTGAGTCCAGGAGGGCTCTAAAGTAGTTGGATTTCTCACAAAAGATGTGTCTTTTGAACAGTGACCTCGCATTTCTGATACAATTATGATTAGTGGTGGAGGGCAACAATCTCCATTTTTTTCTTTAAGGTTCTTATGGTTTTCCTTTTCTCATATAAGGCTTTGTTGAACCATCTTCTTTTTGCTTTGGAGTGGAGCTACATCATCAAGCAGATCAGAAAGACAATCAAAGCTGTGTGACATCAAGTCATGCACATCTGTGAAGCGGCTGATGGGAGGTGGTACCTTCTGAGCAGTGTCGCTAAGTATACTGATGTTCATGTTCCTGATGACTCAAAACCAGGCAGTTTGTCTTTTTGGTTGGGCCATTGTCATGATATGAGAGAGTGATAAGGTGAAGGGAATAAGGGAATGATCATAATCAGTCTACCGAAATAGGTTCATTCACTGAGAGGAGGTCTTATTTGGAGATTATTAGGTCTAGTATGGAGCCTTTTGTGTGTGTTGGTTTTAGGTTATGTTGGACCAGCTTGTTGGTGAAGAGAGTGGAGGTGAAGTGGTTGAAGATTGAAGTCTCGCAGAAAGATCACTTTGTCACCTTGGGTTGTTTGGCTAATTACAAGGTACCTTCATTTCTTGAAAAAGGCTGTGTTACCACTTGGTGGGTGGTAAATTGTATTTATTCTGAAAGGAGACTTGTGTTCAGTGTGTATGTCCAGAGTGAGGCATTGGAATGTAGAGAAAGAGCCATTTGGCATCTCCTTGCATTGCAGTGAATCGGTGTCGATGGGTGCAATACCGCCCCCGACTCTGCCTACCTGGTCCTTCCTGAAGATAGAGTGATTTGGAGGAATTAGATCAAAAGTGTTGTGGGATGGGCCATTGAACCAGGTCTTTGTAAGAATTAGGAGGTCAAGATTGTAGTGTGGGATGGTGTCTGAAATTTCCAGCTTGTGCTTCATTTTAGATCTACAATTGTGAAACATGCAGCATAAAAGTAGGGGTGGGCGATATATTCTGCTTCACCGGCAGAGTTGGCAGAATTTTGGCCACTCTGCATTACACTTGTAGCGTAGAGTTCCGGCCAAATTCTGGCAACTGCCGCGTGGCGGAATTTTTCCTCGCTTGCAGTTCAAAAATGGTAAGTTGGCGAGCACAAGTGAGATTTGGCATCCCCTAGCGTGATTTTCGGTTGCTAAGAGGGCACTTGGCGAGAATTCTCCATCGGGAGCAGTCGCAACTGTTTGTGATCAGAAAGCTGCACCTCAAGTAGAAAATCTCCTAGAGTGCCAGCAAAATCAACTCGAGACACTGCACCATGTGCGCTTCTCGCGTTGATTTTTCAGCGCACAATGAGCTCCAATCCCTAAATCACAGTGCAACGTGCCTATTTCTGCCCTTTTGCGGAATGCTGTGGAATCTGGCAGAGTTTTTTGTAACTGTTCCGCACGTGAAACTCTGCGAGCTCCGCCCAGGCCTATGTAAAAGAGGGGTAACTGATTTGGTGTCAGGGGTTTTGGCTATGATCTGAATATTATTCCAGGTGTCTGCTTTGTTAGTGGGTGGTGTTTGGGACAAGTCGAAGAGATTATCAGTATACAGTGGTGGAAGAAGTAAACAGAATGATAGAAGAATTGTTTGTGTTCAGGAATAAGTAGTTGTAGGTGAAGTTGATTTTTAAGGTGTGCGGGTGTCAGTACGGAGATGCAGGAGTATGATTGTAAATCTGGGGATTTGATATGGGAAAGAAGTTCTTGTATATTAGAATGAGGGGGAAGGAAACAAGGTGGTGTGAGCAGGAGTCATCATATGAGGTAGTCTGTAATAAATAATTTAGCAGGGGTGGGTGAGATAGATGAGGATGTTGAAGGGATAGAAGGAACTAACCCGTAGTAGGCCAGTGTTGTGTGTAGGTATTTGTAATGTGGGAGGGAAGTAGAGTGTTATAGGGGGGTTATCATTGTGGTGGGGCAATGCTTCAAGTGTGTGTGAGCAGGTGAGAGGGGGTGTAAGTTGACAAGTGAGGGTGTTGTGGTAAGATCGGTTGGTCTGTATGTGATCTGGCAGGATGGAAGTGTGTCAGTGGGGCCTGATTAGGGTTGGATTACAGTTTCAGAGCTGTTCCACGAGGTTACATGGGGGTGGGGATATCAGTGCTTGCTAATCGTAACGAGGAGTTGAGAGGCAGTACATTGTTGAGGAAAAAGAGGACGTAGGGAAATGGAGGATGGAATAAAAGTCAGGAGGTATGCTTGGGAGGATAAGAGCACCCTGTTGAGGGTTGGTATCAAGACCCCTGAGTGCAGATTAGTTGAGGTAGGGGATGTTGAAGTAGGGGTTGATTTAAGATTATGGTGTTGAATAATATGTTAGGGGGAGAAGCGTGCACTTCTGAACTGCTCCTCCAGCGATCCTCAGGCAGACTCATGGTGGCAGCAGTCCATGCAGATCAGGGGCTTCAACTGCTTAATTCCAGGAGCCAGGGTTAGCAGAAAATAGTAATAGTCAAAGAACAGCAAACATCCTCGCGGCCGGAGGAGCTCACAGGGGAGCATCCTATACGTCAGCCATGTTGACATGAGGTGCAATCAAGACTATGCAGTTTCTGTATTTGGCACCCAGATGCTCGTATTGCTGACTATGAGCTTTTGAGCTAAACTTTACACCCTGGCATGTATTCTTTTATAAAGCACTGCTATCATCTGTCAAGCCACATAAGAGAGTTGGTCTCCCGCTACATGAGATAAATGTTAAACCTGTGGGGAAAGTTTGGTTCAGATGGGGTTTGGCCTGTTCCACAAACCTAGGGGGTCGTCCAATAAAGCAAGGAGCAAGCATGATAAATAAAAAAAATATTCTAGTTCTGGAATGAGAGACGATTTCCTAGTCAGAGGCACTAGTTTAAAAAACAAAGAAAAGACTGTGACTTCCCTTAGTCAAGGTGTGGTCCTCTTTATATTCCTATTCTCATCACCGCCGAGGAGGTACAGTCGAGTGTGCAAGTCATTCTATTGTTTCTGTGACTCTGTCTTCGTCTCTTGGATTGTCCTGAAATGGCTGCCTCGCCTCACGGTGGAGAGTCTTCTTTCTTTGTCTACTATCCAAGGCCTGGGTGCCTTTGAGGGATTTGTTTTGTTGTTTCTTCCATGTCTGGTCCTAAATGCCTACTGGTGCACCAGGAGTTGCAATGGTCCTATGGGTGTTGGTGTGATTGCATTACTTTTATATGTGCTCTGGGATATGCAATCCTCTTACAGGTGTTCAGTGTCTTGTATTTTCCTTTAATGATGCTTAAGGATTTATACTATCCTGAAATGTGCTCAGAGGTTCAGGCACCTTAGGACCTTTATTACTTTTAGACAGTCCTTGGAAAGTTGCGTTGTCTTTACAGGTGCTCAGAGAACTGTACTGCTCTACAGGATAGGTGCATTATTCTTTGAAGCAAAGGGTGCATTCCTCTCATGAACCTGCACCCTCCTGACATGCGCTCAGGAAGTTGTATTATCTGGCTCGGAATGAGAGAGAGAGAGAGAGCCAAAGTGGAGTGGGGATAAGCATAGGGGCCCTGTCCCAAATGGAGCGGGGACACCAGAGATCAGAGGCCTCACCGTGAAACAGGAGCTGCAAGTGTGCTACTTCTGGAGACCGCACAGGCTAGCTTGGAGCCGTGTCATTGCAGCTTTGTGATCCTTTTTGGGGTTCACTGACAAAACGTCGACACCCAAAACATCCCCATACAACAATATTGAATCATAAATATCGATGTCAAAAATATCGACATCCTATATTTATAATGGTAAGTCCAAAAATATCGAGAATAAAATACAAGTCATAAATATAGATGTACAAAATATCGTTTATATATATATAATAAAATAATAAATATTAAATGACAAAATTAATTAAAAAAATAAATATTTAATATACATTTTAACAAATATAACAAATACACACATATATATTAATTATTATATATATTTACAGTAAAACAATTAAACTATTTTTAATGTATTTTATCATTTTAAAATTATATAAAAATGTAACAAATAAATATATATATACATATAACAATACCATAAAATTTATGTTAAAAAAACATTCTATTATTAATTGAAACATTAAACTATTTAAAAATATTTAAACTTAAATTTCCCATTCCAGTCAATGCAACAGTAGGGAAAGTGCTGGATAGCGGAGGGGTAAAATTTACTATTCCCACTCCAGTCAGTGCAACAGTAGAGAAAGTGTTGGATAGCTGAGGGGTAAAAATTACTATTCCCACTCCAGTAAGTGCAACAGTAGGGAAAGTGTTGGATAGCGGAGGGAAAAAAATGATTATCCCCACTCCAATGAGTGCAACAGTAGGGAAAGTGTTGGATAGCGGATGGATAAAATTACTATTCCCACTCCAATGAGTGCAACAGTAGGGAAAGTGCTGGATAGCAGAGGGGTAAACATTACTATTCCCACTCCAATGAGTGCAACAGTAGGGAAAGTGTTGGATAGCGGAGGGGTAAACATTACTATTCCCACTCCAGTCAGTGCAACAGTAGGGAAAGTGTTGGATAGCGGAGGGAAATAATTACTATTCCCACTCCAGTCAGTGCAACAGTAGGGAAAGTGTTGGATAGCGGAGGGGTAAAAATTACTATTCCCACTCCAGTCAGTGCAACAGTAGGGAAAGTGTTAGATTGCAAAAGGATATAAATTAGTATTCCTACTCCAGTAAATTCAAATTTAAAAACAAACAAAATATCAACAACAAAAAATATTTAAAAAACAAAAGAAATTAAAAAATATGTAAATATGTTAAAAATGTAAAAACAAATATATTTAATGTTAAAACCTTAAAAAATAAAAACATATTATAATGTTAAACACATATCACAAATACCTACAAATATTATATTAAATAAAATAAAATATTTTTCAAACACATATTTTTAGTTAGAAATTATTTATAAACAAAAACATTATTACATACATTTATTTTATTTACATCCTACCCTATAACACAACACAATTCACAACCCACTTCTAAATTAAAAATAAAATGCACTTCCATAATTAACATAATTAATTATCAATTAAAAAAATATTATTAATTAAAAAACAAATTAAAACATAAAATTAATTAACTTCCCACCCTTTACCCCTATAAACCGCACAACCCACACCTAAAATTAATTACACAATTTCCATATTTAATTTCCAATTAATTAATTAATATTAATTAACAACTAATCATTAATTAATTAAAAATAAATTACTTCCCCCTTTACACCTATAAACCCCACAACCCGCACCTAAAATTATTTACACAATTTCCATATTTAATTTTCAATTAATTAATTAATACTAATTACCAACTACTTAATTAATTAAAAAGAAATTAGTTTCCACCCTTTACCCCTATAAAGCCCATAACCTGCACCTAAAATTAATTACACAATTTCCATATTTAGGGGGTCATTACGATGGCGGGCGGAAACACTACCGCCGTGCCGACGGAGGTAAAACCACTACTTACCGTCCGCCAGCAACTGCCCGCACTCCCGCCAAATTAGGATATGAAAAGTCAGGCTAATACGGCCCGCAAGCATGCGACGCCGCCCGCCATCAAAGTGCGCCCATTTACGTTGTGGCGCCAGCCAACGGAGGCACACCGTCCGACGAAATGACGTACTGCCCGGCGTACAAATTACGATGACACAACCAAACAGCCCCATCGGCAAAGAGACACCGCACGAGAACAGGAGGCGGAAACCACATTGCTGACCACAGAAACACCAACCCGGCCTACTCTGACATGAATCCTGCACTCCAGGCCATCCCAATGCTGTACCTGATGCAGCAGCTAGGAGTGAACGCGCAACGACGACGCAGGTAGGCAGACAGACAACAAGGGCATGCAAATACCGCACACCATGCAAGGGCGGAAAAACTGTACATGGGCCCCCTAGACACATGGGCCCCCTAGACACCCCTGTGGGGACAGGACACATACAACACTGTACTCACACATATCCCACCTGTAAAATATAATCAACCCGCAACATCCTGGGCACCCAATACCCCGGACCGGGAGGTGACGTACCTGGCACGGCACCGCAGCGCCCCGGCGATGACGCACATGCGCACAACGCAGAGGCCAACGACAGCGCCACGCAGGGGCTGCACACAAACACCGCAGGGTCACAACAACACACCACACACACCAGCCCCACCCTGAAGGCACAAGTCACGTGGTCCCCCTGCGTCAACCATGACCACAACCGACAACTCACAGTTGCCAAAACGTAGTCACACAAGTGTGCCGAACAGGGGAGCAAAGTGACGTCGGAAGAGGACACACACCTGTGTGCAAAGCATGGAGAAGCACACGGCAGCTGCGACAGAACTGCACAAACAATGGACATTGACTGCAAAAGTCACGCCAGTCACAACAAACAATACCTATACCATCCTGCACGCAACAACAAGCCATGCCATGTCCAAAATAGAGAAACGCTGCTGCCTGCGAACAGGTGTTCACAATCACGGCGCCCACACACAAGTCCCAATGTACAGCGGGAAAGAAGTGACCCACCCACACACGGGAGAGCAGATAGCAGTGAATGTCCTTCCATTCCCACAGCCAAATCACATTGCAACATATCCCGCAGGAAAACGGAGCCATTGGAACAACCACAACCCAAACATAGCCATGCTGAGTCAACCATCCCCTGGCAGATAACGCCGAACATGAAAGAAAGATAAAACCACAAAATACAATTATACCACTGCGCCTTGTGGCTCAAATGCAAGTAATCAGGAAGGAGTCAGACACCACTGGCCTTGACCATTCATAGGAGCATGTGGGATGAGGGCCTGTGGCCGCCTCCCAAGCCATACACAAAGACCTGCCGCAAAACATCCATTCAAGATCACCCAGCACCGTCCGAGGTCGCACTCAGCAGACAGCCCAGGCAGCCGGAGCACGCCACCACAGCACCCAGCAGCAAAATGGACGGGGCACCAGTACTATACACCTACGCCAGACAGATGCAGATGCAGATGCAGATGCAGCTGTACAGCAATAGCTTGATACAGACAGTGGGCTGTGCAAATCTGGCTATGCTGAATGTAAGTTATCGAGTAACTTACCGCATTGAAATGTTCAGCTGCGTCATCCCCGTTTTCTACTGTCGGAGGTGCCCGTACCACTGGCCTGTGGATTTATGTCTCTCCAACCCGGCATGTCCAATTGGGGACCTGGTACACCTGTTCTCACCCCTGGAGCAAGTCAACGCAGTCTCCTCCTCCTGCTTCAACACCCTCCGCATGCTTCGCAAGATCTACAGGTGGATCCCGACAGACACAAGAAGAACAGTCACCCAGGCCCTCGTCAGTAGCAGACTGGACTATGGGAACGCCCTCTATGCGGGAGCCCCGGCCAAGCTCATCAAGCGACTGCAACGCATACAAAACGCCTCCGCACGACTGATCCTCGACGTACCACGCCACAGCCACATCACCCCCACTTGAGGAACCTGCACTGGCTCCCCGTCGACAGGAGGATCACCTTCAAACTCCTCACCCACGCACACAAGGCACTCCACAAAACTGGCCCAGCCTACCTCAACAGACGACTCTTCTTCTACGTCCCCAACCGCCAGCTCCGCTCCGCCGACCTCTCCCTCGCCACCGTCCCCCGCATTCGAAGAACAACCACCGGCGGCAGATCCTTCTCACACCTCGCCGCCAAGACCTGGAACACCCTTCCACTAAGCCTACGAAAGACCCAAGACCTGCTGACCTTCAGGAGGCTACTCAAGACCTGGCTGTTCGACCAGTAGCAGCATCCCCCCCTTCCCTCTCCCCAGCGCCTTGAGACCCTCGCGGGTAAGTAGTGCGCTCTACAAATTCTGTGATTGATTGATTGATTGATTGATTGGACGCCCACAACAGGAACTGTTCAGTGTATGGGGGCATGGCGTATGTGGCTGCAATAGGACAAACACTGCAATGGAACCAGTGTGCCTCCGCACAACGTATGCTGGATCATAGTTTCATCGAATGTCACCCGACATGTCCCATCAGGATCATACAAGGGACAACCTACGAGGAACACGTTGCAACCCACCATCCGCTTCATTGGATGTCAACCACAAATACCACCAATGCGAGGGATGCACTGCAGGAAGGTATCGCATACCTGACAACCTGTCAATTCATGGGTCCCCGAATCAATACCCACAATTGAACATTCATGTTCAACACCCTACCCATGCTTGCCATCCGCACGCAGAGGCCAGTCAGCTGTGCAACTACTATACCATGCACACGGAAACAAACACCTGACCATCGACACCACCGTCATTAAACCTGACATTACCGGGACATGCACCCTGTCAATCACCACATCCCGTGTCCCTGCATGAACACGGGGAGGCTGAGGAATGGGACCTGTGTACAGTGACCACATGGCCAACATTGCACGAACCACATTGCTACAATATGCATGCCGCGCACCTGAACACAGGCACCTGTAAGTGCACGCTGATCTGTCTGCTGAATAACTTGAGAACTGTCATCACACCTGCTCCTGAACTTCCGTGCAAGGACATTTGCATGGACAACAAATGCAACACCCCACAACATGTCCCCGGGCATTGAGTCATGTACAGCAGCCACCATATCGCAACAACTTGTGAGACTATGCTGCATGCATGTAGGCTCATGCTCTGATGCCACCTCTGACGCAGGTGTGTCGGAGTCACAATTGTCGTAAACCTGTACCATGGGACTTAGATGTACTGTGCACATGATGTCAAGCTGTCTGGTAGGGTAAACCAATACTGTCTGTGTCACAGCCTAGGGCACCTCAGTAATGAGCTAATGTACTGTAGCATAGCAAGGGCATGGCATTCTTAACTCTGAATCCTTATTTCTACAATTAACGACTTATCACATCTACCTGTACCCCCTTATGAATGTGTAACCATGCTAAGTATATCCTCCACATGCATTACGCTGCCAGTAGTGTCCACATCCTGCATCACAGAGGTAGTAAGCTTAAATACATGCCTTAAAGCCAATATCTGACTCTGGAGAATTATTGATGATAGACAAGTACGAATGAGAGAGAATGAGAGTGTGAGAAGTACACGGGACTCGTGAGACTACCATGTAGCCAAGTGACATTGGATGACCGCCCCTGAGAGAGAAGCACAACTGTGGAATACACACATGTGGCATGTGAAGCGGGAGGGCCTCATGGCACAGGTGGGTCTGTGGCACGGGTGGGTGCACACATGCAGTGTCGACACAGACTGTGTGGGGACGAACCCGGCGGGGTACATTACCACTGTTCTGGGTATGTGGAAAGACCAGCTGTCTGGGGATGAATGTGGACTAGTGTGTGCACAACAGGTGGGCACACGACCCATGCAGCATCAGGTGTGGACGTTGGCCCTCCCTCTGGGGACATGCTGGATACTGCTGTGCGTCAGCCAGGCCCGTGCCGAGACATGTACACCCCTGGCCTTCAGGTGTACCCCCTACATCGTCCACCTGCACAGGCTACCCAGGGCATGGGATGGCAGTGGAGCTTGGTGGGTGGGAGGTCATGGCACCCTGCTCCTGGTCACATCTCGCAGGCAATACAATCTCAGTGTGCAGCAGGGCACAAGTCCTGACAGAAGAGGTGGTGGCACGCAGACGTCATGACAGGTAGTGACGTCACGGAAGATGGCCTGCACCATCAGACTCATTGCCTCCCCTCGCCCACCCCACTGATGCGATTGCATCATGGGAGCACGCACGTGTGCAGCAGCTCCAATCTCACCCCAGAGAGACCAAATAGTGTATGTGTGGCTCCATTCGCCCCAGTCACCGAGCTCACGGCAAAATAGGTGGTGGGACGCCGTACACCCGCATGGTACCCGGACTCGAGCCCTGGTGTGCAGGCAGAGCTACCTAATGTTCAAGCGAAGTGTGTGAGTTGCATGACACCCATTGGCGGTGGATGGCTCGGAGGCTCCTCACCAGGAGGCCCATATCACACACCATGGGTCCCTTGCCAATGGCAGCGGATGCTATGACATTGCGCGCCGGGGTGTGTCGACATGTCGTCTGGGATGGTGTATGTGGCATGGGCCGCTAGGGCAGCTACAGCTGCTGTGTGTTGCATGTGGTGTATCCGGACTCCGGAGTCAGCCATGCATCGTCACTGTTGTCCAGGGCACGAGTCGGGGTACCATGCGGCTGTACGGCGTCCCCCCACCTATTGTCCTGTGAGCTCGGTGACTGGAGCGAATGGAGCCACACATACACTATTTGGCCTCTCTGGGGTGAGATTGGAGCTGCTGCACACGCGCGTGCTCCCATGATGCAATCGCATCAGTGGGGTGAGCGAGGGGAGGCAATGAGTCTGATGGTGCAGGCCATCTTCCGTGACGTCACTACCTGTCATGACGTCTGCGTGCCACCACCTCTCCTGTCAGGACTTGTGCCCTGCTGTTGTCAGATGCGCCACTTTCCGGGGGGTGGGGGAAGGTCAGGTATGTCAGCCTGACAGTGGCCCAGTTCAAGGACCACCTTGACTGGGGGACAACTATTGGACATACTGGTGTAGCCCACCCACGCGCTAATGTAGGCCCTCCATGAACTATGACAACTGCGGAAAGGTGTTGCCATGGGCAAGAAAGTCATAGAGGGAGGCTGACTGACCCACGCACAGATGCCGCACATGCCCAACAGACACGGCACTGAGTGCAGCAGGGGTCGCAGGGGCAGCTGTGCCTGGTGTGAAAGACACTCTAACCGTCATATTAGTGCCGACACATGTTGCACCAGTGGAAGTAGTTGGGAGGGCGGGCATTGGCCTCCGCGTGGCTGCAGAGGAGCTAGAGTCCACGTCCCCTGTGCTAGCAGACATGGACACATGACCTCTGTACTCAGTTGACGCAGCAATTGTCGTATGGGCCTGTGAGTCATCCAGCACACGTCTGCCCCCTCCGATGCGCCGGTCACATTAGTCTCACCCAGCACCTGTGCAGCTGCTCCATCCAATGCCTCACCACTGTTGACCGTCCCCTGTCCCTCAGCACACATGGTAGTTGACACATGAGGGAGAGCGAGGTGGCCTCACTCATGTAGCATCAACTCCACAGACATGTGCAAGGGAGCCAGCACAGAACATCCCCAAGTGCACATGTTGCATGATACCTGTGCAAATGTATACAGCAACCACAATCAACACGTAATGGCTGTCGTACAGGTAATGAACCCGCCAATAAGTGATACATGTGTTGTGCACATGGAACAACACCCGGACTGTCACCCTGCGGCCATAGCCACTCATCGCTGTGTACACACCCACTCACCTGATGGTGTTAAGGATGACCACTACAGAATTAGGCCAAGGACATACCTGCATGGAGCAGAATGTGTCACCACACACACTGACTGAAACATGACAGTCCACAATGGTCATGAGCCCATGCCAGACAACTGTCCATCGCACGGGCACAACTACTGTTGCACAGTGTGCCGGATGTGTGAGTATCAGGAATATGAGGTGAGGCATCGCACACATGTGTTCAGGACGAAATCAGAGTATGCACAGGACCACACACATACATGTGACTTGCCACTCCAGCTGACTACAGGCTGTTCCTGAGGCCTACGACTCAGAACGCATTGACTATGCTGAGTGCCCAAATAACATCTTGTGCCTCGGGAATCGCCTATGCATGTGAGTTGCACCCAGCACAGAGTACACTCACAACCCACTGCATCACACAACTAACATCACATTACCCAGAACATGGGTAGGCTGTGGACACATGCTGCCTCTCGCTGCTAAGGACACAATCCCACAGTACTGTACACCTGCCTGCTGCTGATGCCCCTACAAACGTGCATCCGCCACAGGCTGTGTGACTGTCAACAGCAGACCATTAGTGGTGACATGCAGCGCCATGCCAACCTGTCAATACGAGGGAGCATCCCCCGATTAGTCGCCGCAACATGGCCACACATACGGCAGATGACGTCACCCTCTTCGTGGGATTGGCTGCACTGTCGGTTACACGTACACAGAAGCATCAACGTGGATGCAATGGCTCATCACAAGGCCTTGGGCTGGTGGACTTCCAAATGCAGGGATGGTACACATGAGGGTTGGAATATCACACATACTCTTCACAGCATCACCCACATCCACCAATAACAGTGGCATGATGCTGACCCATCCTAAATGAACAGAGACGTGTAACAGAGGCAAGACGTTATGGGACATGGCATAACAGCATGTGAATGCATGCTGGTGGGAGTGTGTACACAGTACCTGTCCATCCCATCCAATTCAGGATGCCAGCACTTTGAGCAATGTGTAGTCTGCCCACATCTACTGTCCATTGTCAGGTAGACCGACACATGGCTCACAAGGCTACACATCTTCGTGGGTGGACTCACTGTGTCCAACACTGCGCAGCCCTCAACGTACTCGCCCTGTGAATGGCTCACCCCGCAATGGAGGACACAATCAGTGCCACCATCTCTCACACACATCCCTATCACAAGGCCTGGAGTGTTCAATCGACAGAGCTGAGTTGGCACATATCAGGAGAGTTGTGAAATAATGACACATGTAACCCACTGTACAGTCAGTGTAGTTTCCTCCTAGGATTGGGTGGTCAATGTGCAGCCCAGGTCTGCCGAGGCTGAGAAGGCCAGCAGGGAGCCAGCCAGCCATACACACAAGCAATAGCTGCCCAAAATCATGCATTGCCAAGTGTCTGCGTCACTGGGTGTCTGACATGAAAATGCCATGTACCACCACTCGGGAGAGACATGCATGGGGAAACACCTGAGAGCCTACATGCCCCTTCCACCTGTTGTTAGCATGGTAAGCGGTGCATGTTGGAAACCCACAGGCTCAGTCTCATAGTGCTGCGGATGGACGACATGTGTGTCCCCCACATGCACTCCCACACACACTGTAGTTGTCTTACACACACATGACGTTTGCCGGTATTCGCCTTGGGCAGTGTGCGTGGAGCTCGGAATCCAGGAACTGCAGCTCCTCGCCGGTGAGTGGACATGGACATGTCATCAGAGTCGTCGACAGTAAGGTGGACAGGTGGCAGCTACAGCAGGTGTTGTTGAGGGGTGGCAGTCAGCAGTCCCTGGTAGCTGTGGTAAAGCCTGTCACCCTCCCACACTGATATAGCCCCCTTGGGGCTGTTCCTGCGTGACCAAGCTGCTGCATTTGGTGTACCGCTCAGCCTGTGTACGTTGTGTTGTTGGTGTGTGCCATACTCACCCAGCCTCGGAAGCGGTGTCAGGCACAGCAGCTAGGTATATTGCCGTGGTGTTGCCGCTACCCACATATGCAGTCTGAATCCATCATCATGCCTATCAAGCTAATATGGCCTCAATCCCCATGTGCATGCTCATAGCAATGGTATGTGTCAGTGGTCCTTGCTACTGGTAAGGGAATCTGTGTAAGAGTAATGTTGCTGTGCTGTCCCTACATGTCGGCTGTTCGTTGATACTATTTCTTTGACAGTGGTCTTTGTGTTGTGTATGTGTAGATGCCATGTTGTGTGTTGCATTGACATGTGTCCACTTCCATCTGTCCTAGGAGGAGACCAAACATAAACCGCCCCTACCAATTGCTGGCAGACATGGAGGATGTGGAGGTCATCAGGAAGTTCCGTCTGGACCGGCCCACCCTGCATCGCCTATGTGCCATGTTGGAACCCCACCTTCGTCCTCGCAGGGTGTATCCAACTGCATTCACCCCCATGGCCAAGGTGATGGCTGCACTGCATTTCTTCGCTACCGGTTCATTCCAACACACGGTGGGCAGTGGAGGTGGGATGTCCCAGCCCATGTTCAGCAAGGTGCTACGGGATGTCCTGTCGGCTATGATGCGGTACAGGAACCGGTACATCAGATTCCCCAGGGCCCGTGATTTGCCTGCGGTGAAGGGTGCTTTCTATGCACTCGGACGCATCCCCCAGGTTGTTGGTGCAATTGATTGCACCCATGTTGGCCATGTTGCACCACAGGCCATTGAGCACATCTACAGGAACCGGAAACATTTCCACTCCCTGAATGTGCAAGTGGTGTGCCTGGCGGACATGATAATTACACACGTGTGTGCGAAGTTTCCCGATTCCACCCATGACTCGCACATCATGCGCCACAGCATCCTCCCACGTCTGATGACCAATCTGCAACCGGACCGTGCGTGGATTGTTGGTGACTCTGCATATCCTAATGGCCCTTGGCTTTTGAGTCCACTACGCAATCCTCGTACACCAGCTGATGTCAGGTACAATGAGGCACATGGGAGGACCAGACGTGTGGTGGAGCGGACATTTGGACTCCTGAAATCCAGATTCAGGTGCCTGGACCGCACCGGGGGTGCACTGGCATACTCCCCACAGAAAGTGTGCCAGATTGTTGTGGCATGCTGCATGCTGCACAACCTCGCTATTCGCAGGCGGATCCCCCTGATAGTGGATGACGGTGATCAGCCAGGGCCCCCGCCTGCAGGCCAAGCCGTGTCCAGTGACGAGGACAGTGGAGAGGAGGAAGCAGTGAATGAGCGTCAGCAGCTCATCGCCCGCTACTTCACTTGACGGTGAGTGACCATGTACGACGGCTGATGTCGCTGTAGTTGTGTATGTGTATGTGTGCATTGACAGGGCGGCCTATTGTTGACTGTGTGCTGTGTGGCAATGGTCCATGTCCAGGGTAGTATGCCACTGAGAGTGGCTGTGACATTGTGCCCTGTTGCTCTGTGAGATGTGTGTACATTGCTTAGGCCTGATGACAAGTACTGTGTGATGAGTGTGTGACACACACAGTCAATGGACTCTTGTTCTGTTTGTCACCCCTAGGTCCCTACAGCCTCTCCTGGCCTATCGACAGATCACACTACAGATGAATTTATGAACATGCTGACGTTTGTGCTCCATTGATAATAAACATAGCAGATGACATAGGATGTGATACAGGTGTATTTATTTGAAAGGTGACATGTGATTGTGGGAAAGGTGATCAAGAAGGTGGTGCATGCTGTACAATGAGTGGACGGTCCTGTCCGCGTGATGGTCAAGGTGTACCCATGTTGTCCTGGGTCCGCAGTCCAACAGACATTTGCCACTCGACTGGCAGTGTGGGGTAGGATGGTAGTCCAAGTGAATGCAGGGGGTGGCCACCATGGCTGGCTGACTCACTGGCGTTTGGAGCGTGCAAAGTCCTCCCTGGACATCTGTTGCCTCTTCGGATGGCCCCTTCCACGTTTGGAAGGAGGGGGTCGTGGTTGTGGACTGCTGGTGGTGGCTGAGGATTGCCCACTCGCTGTGGACGCAGGGGAACTGGATGTTGCACGTCCCTGCGCCCCAGCAGGTGGTGGCGTAGGTGGTGTGGTTGTCCTTGAGTGGGCCCTCAACTCCACCACTAGCTGGCCCATGAGGTCCACAAGTTGGCCCATGTGGGCGTCCATGGACCTCAACACCCCAAGGACTTCCCTCGTGTCGGAAGCTGACCTGGCCCATTGTCCCTGGGCCTCTTCATAGGCCCCAAGGACTCTGGCTATTTGCGGCAGGGCTTGGCTCCCAGGCTCTGTTGGCGTTGGCCTGACCCTGCTCCTCCCACCTGGACTGCTGCCACCGACCTGCCCACTCGCCACATTGGTCACCCGGGGCCTCCTCCTGGCTCCCAGGGTAGATGTTGTGGTTCGTGCCTCCTCTTGGGATGGCTGAGTGGTCAGGGAGGCCGTGGTGGTGGTGATGGTGATGGTGGTGGTGGTTGCGGCGGTGGTGTTGGCCGCAATTACCGTGGCAGCAGGGGCCTGGGACTGGTCACCAGCCCTGGGAGATGGGTTGGTGGGTAGGAGGGGTCCTGGGGTGCTGTTGCGCCCTGCCGCGCCAGATGTTCCAGGTCGGGGGTCCTCATCCGTGGAGGTGTCCAGGCTTTCCACATCCGTGAGTCCGTGTGGGGGGCTTGTGGACTGGCTGTGATGGCTGGTGTCTCCATCCGCAGCATCATGCTGGTCGTCACCTGTGGGGCGGAGACGAAAAGTTATTGTGTTGCACCTTGCAGGGATTGTGTTAGATGTCTGACATGCACAGTTTGTGCACTGATTTGCCGGATGCGTGTGTATGTCTCTACTATGTGTGTGCATGATCAAGGCACTGGAATTGTGTGAAGGGTGCATCTGGCATGGGACGGATTTGAAATGCCAATTGGTGTGTGTTGCAGTGCCCCTACATTTTGTGGCTTTGGTGGGAACGGGGTACAGCCCCATGGACGGTTTAGTGTTGGAATATGGTACTGTGGTACATACAGTGACATATGGGTGCAGAAGGGGACATGTGTTTTAGCCACACGACACTACAGAGACAAAGGTGTGTGTATGTCTGACTTAGCCAGCATATCTGCTCACTGTTGTCATTTGTGGGCATTCCACAGCAGGCATTGTAGTGGGTGAGTAATGGTTGTATGCCACACGACGTATTGCAGATGGTACAATTCCTTGGTGTGCGTGCTACTCTCACCCATGTGCAGCAATGCAGTGCTCTTGGGGTGTTGACTGCATTTTGTATGTTGTTACTCACAGTGTGACGCGCGCTTCAGACACAGCAGACACATTATTGGTCATCGGCAGGACTCTTTGCTGTACTACCGTCTATGGGGCAACTGTTTAGATGATATACCTTTCATGACACTGGGGCTGGATGATGGGATGGATGAGATTTTGAATGTGCATTGTGTAGCTGTGTGGTTCATGGGTCCAGTGGTGTATGTGACATTACTGGGGTTCCGCTATGTTTCATTTGGACGAGATAGACTTACATGGGTGATGTTGTACTATGTCAAGGGTAGAAGCAGACACGACTACATGGACAAGACTTGGATGGTGTTGCTGATGTGTGTGATGACTGACACAGTGCACGCCATGTGGGTCAGTACTCCAGTTGGACTTGTGCATGCTGACGTGACTCGTTACGTGTTTCTGCATTTGAGATGGCTCATGTGGGATATGACTCTGTGATTGATGTCCGGGTGCACATTGGTCACATGTTTGTGACAGGGAGCAGTGCTACCTGTCGCTCTGCTAGGTGACATGTCCCACATGTTGGTCGTAGTACAGTCCTCATGCCTACAGACACCCCGCCCTGTACAGTAGTGTACCCAATTGTTGGTTCTGAGGGTGAGATGCAATGGCTGCCACATGGTTGTGGGAGGGAGGGGTGCTCCATCTTGCTGGTCTGTGGCTGTGGTGGCCGTGTTGTGAGTCGTGGTGATGGTTTACCATCCACAGACAGCCCTCCATGTAGGGTAACATATCTACTTGTCAGGTGTGGGTGTGCACTGCTATGGCTGAGACATGGGTGTGGGGAGTGCTCCATCTTGCTGCGCTGTAGGAGTGGGGGCCTGGGTGGGGGGGACTTCTGCAGTCCCCCCTCCGATACTCGGTGATTGTGGTACGGCTCCTTACCTGTTACTTGTTGGTTAGTGCAGCTATGGCTGACACATGGGTGTGGGTGTGGGCAGTGCTCCTTCCGGCACATCTGGGGTACAGAAGGACCTGGTGGGAGTTGTGGTGCTGGCTGACTGTGCACATGCCCCCATGGTTTTGTTTGTTGGTACCTTTGGGCTGTGTGTGTGGGTGTGTCTGTTGCATGTGTGAGAGATGTCTGGTGTGTTGTGTGCTGGACATGGGGGTGTTTGGCCCTCGGTGCTATGGCATTCTGGAAGTGCATGACAGTACATAGCGGTGTGCTGGTATACATTTGTTTGTACTTACCAGCCTCCACTCCCCCTGGTATTCCGATGAGACTCTCCGGATGTAGTATGCCTCGCACCTTCTCCTCCCACGCCTTGAAGGTCTTGAATGGCGCGGGTGGTCCGCTGCCAGTCCTGTCAGCCAGCTCACGGTTCTTGGCCTCCTTCTTCCTTACCAGGCTTTTCATGTCCTGCCACCTCTTGGTAATTTCCCCCCGGTTGCGTGGCACGTTCCCAACTGCATTCACCTGGTCTACGATCCTTTTCCACATCCTGTTTCTGGTGGATACTGGTGTCTGTTGGACCTGGTTCCCATAGATTTGTGGGTACACCTTGATGACCTCGTCGACCATGACCGTCAACTCTGTGGCAGTGAACTTGGGCATTTGTTGTGTTGCCATGGTGCGTAGTGTAGTTATTGTGGTGCTGGTGTGGTATGTTTGGTGTGTGATGTGCAGGGGGTTTGTGGTGCAGGTGTTTAGGTGGTGGTGGTGGTGGTTGTGGTGATGGATGTGATGTGTGTGTGCGTGTGGTATGCTGCTTTCCTCTGTGTCTCTCCGTGTTCTCTGCTGTGGTGTTGGCTTTGTCGTGGTGCAAGGGTTTGTGGTCTGTGAGGGGGCTGCTTTTGTACTCACCTATGTGGGTGTGTCATGATGGTCTATCGTTTTCAGGTGTGTTGGGCGTGGTGTCCTGGGATTTATGCTAATTCTATATTTTGACAGGGGGATGTGTCTTTGGGATGGGTTCTGTGTCTGTGTATTTTGGCGTCGTTTACTGTGTGGACTTGTTGGCCGTGTTGTGTGTATTTGTTTGTTCCGCCACTGATTTCCGTGCACGGACGTGGCCGCCAGGCCTTCCACCTTGTCAGTTCTTCATTTCTGTAGTTCACCGTTGCGGGCGGGATATGTGTTGGTTTCCCGCCCTCATGTCGGGTGGATCATAATTTGACGGGCGGTGTGTAGTCCGTCCGCGCGGTCGTGTTTGGCTTTTTCGGGCGGTATTGCGTCCGTGGCGGACGGATTGTCTTGGACTCTGTCATGGACGGGCGGTATTCTGTTTATTTTTTCCGCTGCGGGCGGTGGTTGTTTGGCGTCATCATAATTGCTCGTTCGGTATTTCAATGTTGCGGGCGGTATTTTCAGGCTATGGCGGTTGGCGGTATTTTTACCGCCGGTTATCGTAATGGACCCCTTAATTCTCAATTAATTAATTATTATTAATTAACAACTAATTATTAATTAATTAAAAATCAAGTACTTCCCAACCTTTACCCCTATAAACCCCTCAACCCACACCTAAAATGAATTACACTATTTCCATATTTAATTTTCAATTAATAATTAATGAATAAATAATTATTGATTAATTGAAAATAAATGACTTTCCACCCTTTACCCCTGTAAACCCCACAACCTGCACCTAAAATTGATTACACAATTACCATAATTAATTAACAATTAATTCATTAATATTAGTTAACAACAAATTAGTAATTAATTAAAAATACATTACTTCCCACAATTAACAATATAAAATCTCAATTAAATAAATATTAATAAATTTAAAAAATCATTAATTTATTATAATTAAATTACTTCCCACCATATTCCCCTATAAACCCACAACCCGCTACGGAACTAAAAAACGCAAAATTTTATTAAAATAAAATTGATAACTACTAAAAATTTAACACATATATTAAAAAACATAAACAATACTTATACAAAAAAATACATCACATACATTTGAAATATATACTAAAATACATAACACTAATTAAAAAATCGATATTTTAAACAACTATATTTTTGCAAACGATATTAATGACTTCTATATTTTTAAAAACAATATTTCTTACCTTCAAATTGATATTCTTGACCATGATATTCTGGCTCTCGATATTTCTGACTCACAATATTTAAGACTCGATATTACTGTAGTTCGACATTTCCAACTCAATATTTTGTCTGCACACCCTTTTTCGGTTGAACTGGTGTTAATCGAGCCTCCAACAGGTAGTGGGTAAGGACGCACAAGCTGTTGTGAGTCAGGGATTCTTAGCAGTTGTGGTTGAGGGATTTGCACCTTCTGGTGATCTCCAGCCGACGGAAATCTTCGGAGTACTCTAGATATCGGCCATTTTTGTTGATACTGACCACTAAACAATATCTGTTGTTGCCTGCTGTGCTGCATCGAATGACTGTTCTGATTTGTCTCCATGAGGTGGAGAACATGGTGCCCAAGTTTAAGGGTGAGGGTGGCGAAATGCCCTGTTTGCTACAGTACATCTCCCTGTACCCAAGTCCTAAGTTCCTCTGGATTCACCTGTCCCCTAAATATGGAGCTCCTCACTTCTTAGTGAGATGTGGCCTCCTAAACGGTGTGTAAGCCCAGTTTTATAATTATTGTTAAACGCACTCAGGCTTTCTTTTTTCGACGGGCAATTTCCTTCAGGTAACACCTGCAGGAAACTGTGGACAAAGCATTGTGGAAAGGGAAATACCATGCTTTAAAACGGGTCTCTGATCTTCTAATTGCAGATTTCTCACCTTTGGAATATTTCTCCAGACATTAGACTGGATGAGAAAAATTTTGAGCAGGTCCTCTGCACGCTGGTAGGTGGTGCCGTGCGGCTCCACACTGATGCCAGTCTGGTCCACAAATGATGTGCGGAGACAATATAGGTGCCACTCCCATGCGCTGATGACAGTTTCTTTCTTTACACCCCACCAGATGCAGTCCGAAGCTACCCCTCATCTCTTCAAGACTACTTTACCCCGAAAAGTTCTAATTAAACCATTGAATAAGGGAAAATGTCATCTCCCAAGACAACAGGGTTTAAACCTAGTAAGGACTGTCACAAGCAAATGCCTGTGACAAATCCTCATCAGGTTTTCCTGTGGTGGGCTGGAATCGACTCATTACTCTAAGGCCTGCAGTGATTGCTCGTCGATGGATCCGAAGGCTATATAGGATCCCAAAGTAAAACTCTATGATGTTAAGCATCGGAAGACAGCGGGTCCAAGTCCAAAGGTGGATCTTGATCCCACTCCAGGAGTCGATCCCGAAGTATATATGTCGTTGCACTTCAACTCTTCGGGTAAGTCGAAGGAAAAGTATAAGAAGTTCAAGTGGACCCCTTCCTGCCACTTCCTGCCACTTCATACTCCTGAGAAGGTGCGAGGGCATTTTCATGCCTCTCAACCTCACTCCCAAAGTGAAGTCGATGTTGTAGCCAAGCCTGCAACTTGTCCTGGCAAAACCCGAGTTTAATGGGTAGACTGCAGCACCAAGGCAGATCCAAGAGTTCTGCAAGGCAATGCTCTGATTCTTCAGAGCCTTTCCGACTCCCTCTGGTGTGCTTATGGGCCCCACAGAACCAAAAGGTCCTCCATTTGGGATACAGCTGTATAGATCTCATATGCTGCATTCCCTATTCAGGACAGACTCTGACAATGAATATGATGCCAGGGACAAGTATGGCCAATCCTACCACGAAGACAGCTGGTATGAGGATCTTCAGGATGCCAGTAGCCTCAACATCTCTCATGATACTGGCTTAGTCTCCTCTCCAAACCCTGCCACTGAGGAAAATACCTCAGTTGTAATGGTCATGCAGAGGACGGGCAAGGTTCTCGACTTTCACCTCTCCACCTTGGAGGATAAAACTAATGTGTTAGCAAAAGACATCCAGCCAGGGCAGACCAATACTGAGCCCTGTTAACTTTTAATGAAGCCTTAACCAACACTCTTTTTGGGGGCCTTTCTCTGGTCCCCAAGTGAATTGCAAGATTGCAAGGCACGTTCGCACTGCCCCTGGCAGTCCTGCTTTTCTGACTCAGCTTCCTTCTGCTGAGAGCCTGGTGGTGCAAGCTTCCATTAGCAGGAAAAACCTAAATTCCTTCCCGACTACTCCTCCTTATCAGGAGTCTGAGAGGATAGAGACCTTTGGGAAGAGGGTATTTTCTTTCAAAAGTTTGGCTCTCCCGTAGGTCAGTGCCAGCTGGATTTTAGGCCACTATTCCAATGCTCTATGGGACTCTGTAGCTCAAGTTCTTCCAGGTGTTCCAGAAGACCTTCGTCCCATACTGATGCAAGCCATACAACAGGGCTGTGACACTGTGAAGTTTACTATATGTTGTGGCCTGGATTTCACTGGTTGGCACTAGCATCCCTATCTGTCACCATGCCTGGTTGAGATCTACGTGTTTCTCTGGTGATGTAGAGCTGCCCTTTATGGGCATACCCTTTGACAGGACACGCTTTATTAGGGACAAGGCGTAATCTGCCCTGGAGCATTTCAAAGAAAGCAGGGCCACAGCATGCACCCTGCCCCGCCCCACCAACCGCACCGCCTTTTCTGGGTTCTGCCATGGGCATCCCATACAGACAAACACTTCAGCCTTATCAGGGTTACCAGTTGTTTCGTGGCTGCGGCCGTGTCACCCACTGATCTTTCAGGGACAACACACCACTCAGTCTAGTGCCCCCCAGCGGCCTTATCTGCCAAGCATCTTTAGCATGCCCTTAGTGGAGCAGAGCCACCCGGTTGGAGGGAGGATCGAGCGATATTTACGGGGCTGGCAGGCCATTACATTGGGCAGGTGGGCCTTGCAAATTGAACAGAAGGGATATGCCCCACCCTTCCTGGTTGCTCTGCCACACCTTCCACCATCCTGGAACTGCTGACGTAGGACCATCTGTCCGTCATAGGGCAGGAAATGCAAGCCCTTTAGACCCAAGGGACTATCGAGAGGGTGCCCGCATCGGAAGTGGGTTGTAGTTGTTACAACTGCTACTTCCTGTTGCCAAAGAATGACAGAGGCCTCATCCTATTTTAGACCTGCCCCCTCACAACGCTTTCTTTGGAAGGACAAATTCAAGATGCTCGCTCTGGCCCAGGTCCTTTCTGCCCTCGACTCTGGAGACCTGATGATAGTGTTTGACCTGCAGGATGCTTATTTTCTCATACCTGTCCTGCGGGCCCACAGGCGCTATCTGCAGTTCATGGTGAGTAAGGAGCATTCCTATTATGGGTGTCGTACGGCTTACACTTTCTCAGTAAAAACTGCACGTTTGTTGGACAACATAAACATCAAAACTGTGCAAGACTGATTCTATGCACACCATCATGATATGTTGGCCTTAGTACTGATAGCTCACAGTGCACCATCTGTGCCCCAAACCTGACAAGGTAACAGGTGGAATATGCAACCTCAGAACATGACAACACTGACTCCCCAAGGAAATCGTGGTAACAGATCTAGAACCTTTTCATTTGGTTACTCATGCATACCCAAAGGGATACCCAAAAAATACACAACATGTTGTTTCAATATTTATTGACGCATTGTGATTCTTGAGTAAAATATGTGCGCTGCAATAATCAATAGAAGGAAACAGAATAACGTAATAGCATTATGAGAATGGTGAATAAGATAAACAGTTCAACGATTTTGCTTTTACAGAGAATATATATGCTTGCATATAAGTACCGTAATATATTGTACTCCTTTCTGGCACTACCTGTCCTAGTGTGCCCAGGGTGGGTGAATCTGCTAGAATCCCTGTAATATGATCTAACTCCCCCGTTACCTGTGAGTAAGTATCATCAGGGTGCCCGTCTTGGTGGAGAGCTGGGTATCATCCCTTGCAAGAGGTAAACAGGAATCAGCTGTGCTGGAATTCCGGCATGAGGTGACCTCTCAGTGCCAGCAAAATGCTCCTCTAACTAAACAAGGAAGAGATGTGGTTTATATAATAAACATCACCCATGTAGCCAGGCCGAAGTCCCAGTCAGGCAGTTATTGCTGATTCTATTGTGATAGCTCTGTTGCTGAGTTGACAATAACAAACAACAACATTTTGCGCAGTGAACTTAGCCCTTGTACAGAATGTTCAAGGTTTTTGATAATATGCCTACAAAGTGGAATTGTAAGCAAAAGCCATTTCAAAGAATATTATCCTTTACAGACATACAATGAAATGTGTGTCAAATGTCAATGTTCAGTGTTCAAGAAAAGATGTCAAGTTTAAACGTGAACGTGCCCTGTGCCCACTCCTTTTGGCTGCAGAGCTCAGCAGGCTCTGGTTGTATAGCTCATCCGTTTGCTGTGCTCCATTTTGGTCTCACTTGCACACCTAGCATGCTCACGAAAGTGATGGCAGCGGTAGGAGCACATCTTCGAAGGTCGGGGGTCCCAGTCTTCCCCTTAGCTCGACAACTGGCTGCTAAAGGTGGGTTCACCCAAGGCAGTCATCACTCACCTCCAGACTATGACAAACTTCCCTTTCATCGGAGCTGTTGTGGACATGGTCCGGTTTCTTGCCTTTCCTCTGGAAAATAGGGTCCAGGGCATTGAGGCTATAAACCCGATCTTTCAGCCTCTGTCCTGGATGTGAGTGAGGTCGACTCTGAGGCTGCTGGGACTGATGGCATCCTGCATCCTGTTGGTCAAGCACGCTAGGTGGTATATGCAGACTCTCTGGTGAGCTCTGAAGTCTCAGTGGGCCCAATATCAAGGGGATTCCTCCGACCGTATCCAGATCTCGGAGGAGACTGGAAAAGACCTGCAGTTGTGGTTGCTTGAAGGAAATTGGATCATTGGCAGATGACTCTCCCTACCCCATCCAGAGCTGACAGTGGTGACCGATGTATCTCTTCTGGGTTGGGGCGGCCATCGGGGAGAGGTGAAGATCAGAGGCAAAAGTCCAGCTCCACATCAACCTCCTGGAGCTGAGGGCCAACTACTTGGTGTTGAAAGCCTCCATGCCCTCCATCAAGGGAAGGCTGGTGGAGGTGCTTGCAGACAACACCATCACTGTGTGGTACTGCAACATACAGGGAAGAGGCTCTGTATCTCTGGGAATAGTGGGAACATCAAGGAATCTTTCTGGTGTTGAATCACCTGGTGGGATCTTTGAATGCTTGAGTGAACAAACTCAGCCGTCGATGGCTAGTAGATCACAAGTGGTGGTTATACTCGGAGGTGGTGCAACGTCTTTTCCACGCATGGGGCGAACCTGGCTTAATCTCTTCACAACTGCCTAGAACTTGCAATGTCAGCAGTTCTGCACTTTGGAGTTTTCAATGCTTCTCTCTCTCTCACTTTCTCTTTGAGCCGAGTTCCCCCTAAGTTGGAACTTAGGACTCCTGTATGACTTTCCGTTGATACCTCTTCTGCCTTGAGGTCTTAAGAAGATCAGGATGACCAGGCCCAAGTTATCCCAGTGGTAACAGTTTGGGCACAGTTAGTATGGTATCCAGAGCTCCTGTCCTTGGCATTAGTCCTCCAGTCAGGATGCCCCTCTAGGAGGATCTGCTGTCACAACAACAAGGCAGGGTCTTACAGCTAGCCCCCCTCAATCTCTACCTTCATGTTTGCAGATTGAGCGGCAACAGCTGAACACCTTTGACGTTCTTCCTGAGGTGGTTGATGTCATCTTGGTAGCCAGGCATCCCTCAATAAAAACTGTATACGCCTGTTGTTGGGACAAATTTGTGGTCTGGTGCGGCACGTGAAAGATAGACCCCTACAAGCAAAGTTGTCTGATATTTTCTTTACATAGCTGTCCTTTGCGATTTCTCATCATCAAGACAGTGTTCCTCATTGCCTTAGCATCAGGCACAGCGAGTGAGTGAGCTCCAAGCTCTTTGTGTTAACCACTGGTATACCACCTTCTTCCCAGACAAACTGGTTCCACGGACTAGAGCAGCTTTTCTTCCCAGAGTTGTGACCCCGTTCCATGTCAGTCAAACCCTCACCTTACTGGAGTTCTATGCTTTGTCTCACCCCTCTAAGGAGGAGAGACTCCATGGCCTAAACCCCAAAAGAGCGCTGACTTTTACATTGTTCATACTAGAGAACAATGAGTGGACAATCAGAGCTTTGTGCCAAGAAGGGAAAAGCCGCACAGAAAAGAACTATCTTTCACTGGATTGTACTCTGTATATAGATCTGCTATACATTGTTAAAGAAGCAGCTCCCGTAATGGCTTATTCCACCAAAGCCAAGGCTGCTACGACTGCGTTAGTATGTGGAGTTCCTGTCCTGGACATTTGCCAGGAGGCTACATGATCGTCCCTCCATACGTTCATGAAGCACTACTGTTTTGACAAGAGGGGCATTTCGCCTGCTTGTTCCTACAAGATTTTATGGTTTGAGCCAATTCGCAGACCCACCTCCAAATAGGTATTGCTTTGGTAACTATTAAAAAAGGAAGGCATCTGTGGTTAGAAGTCTCTATCAGAAGAACCATTTACTTACCTTCCATGACGCTCTTTCTGTTAGAGACTTTCTAACCACAGATTCCTCATTGACCCTCCCATCCTCCACGTTTGGTGAATCAGACTCTGTCACTAAAAAGTTTCTCAAAACTAGGAATCTACACACTGGTTAGTGCCAGTTTGCTCTCGATCTGCTACATCTTGAAGCACGGACTGCCTTGAAAGTAACTGAAAGTGCACGAGAGTGGCACCTATGCTAGCTCTACATGTCATTTCTGGAGTGGAACAGTGTCAGTATGGAGCTGCATGGTGCCACCTACTGGCGTGCAGAGGTACTACTCACAAGTTTCCAAATCCTGTCTGAATGAAGCCTCTGGAAATATTCAAGGGGTGAGGAACTGCGGTTAGATAGGGTCTTTACTCGCAAGAGCATTACCAAAGGTTAGTAACTTTATCCTCAAAGACCCTTTCCACATGTTATTACAGTTTGCTAGGAGCATTACTGTGCAGTAAGTGCAAAACCAATGAGATATATATGGTGATGTTTTTTCCATATCATATTCTATCAGAAGACACACTGACTGTGGCTGAAAATTAATCCAAAAACACCCATAGCTAAAAAAGCTACTACTCAAAAAACATAAAACCGTTAGCCCATTAAACACGCCACTAAGGCAATACGAATTCAATTTAGTATATGTGCATTATTATCCTTACATATTATATTGCTCCAATAAGGGCCAGGGAATAACTCTGCTCTGGAACACAAATAAACCATCCTCCCCCGGGTGCTTTGCACTCTCTGATCTCTGATACTACCAGCAACCACACAACCATCTCCTGGGTTCCTCTCAGTGCCTCTCTCCCAACCACCCATCTCCTGCAGTGTAAGGTGCTTTCTCCTTGGCTTTATTGTCTACTCCACTAACTCTTGGTCTTAGCTTATTGTTACAACAGGATAATCCGAGCACTCAGGTTGTAATAAAGAGTCAATGTCCATTCCGACAATAAGTGATGTAAAGTCCACTTTCATCCAATTAATCTGTTCTGGTTGGAGTTGTAGTCCATAAATCTTCACAAACAAGGCTATTCAGTATGAAGAAGGCAATAAGACGCCTCATCATTATTCATCCACTTAGTACACGCAAAGATTGTATCTCCAAACATAGCCCCTTCCTCTGCACAATACCCTCCCCTAACTCCATAGCATCAAAACTGGGCACAACAATGTGCAAATCAAACATCCTTGTTGCACATCCAGAAACCCTAATCTCTGATAAGGGCTTCAGCCCCACCCTCAGAGAAATTACCACTAACCTTCTTTTCTATTCGCTTAGCATCAATATATGACAGACTATCCTATGAGATGCATTCTCATCCTCTCCTATCTGCATCATCCTGGGACAGAATATGCTCTCTTCTGCACCACTGAATGCCTCTCACCTTACTCTTACCATAAACACGTACAAAGTGAAAGTAATGATCCAAGGCAAGCAATCTCATCTAAATGTATTCCAAGTGGACTACCCCAAACTAAAGAATATAGTCATAACCACCTCCTCCACAATTGGCAACCTCTCCCCAGCCACCACCTCAGGTAATAAGGCAACTTACTGAACTGCCACCCCCCTCCAATGCCAACTTGGCTCACCCCCCCATCACCCCCTTCCTCCCCACTCTGGACCACACATAATGTTAAGCTAATGCCCAAGGAGTTGCCCTCCTTAACATCAGATCAGCTGTCAGAAATGATTAAATATCCACCTCCCCATCCGCCACCATTATTATCAATTGATAGACATTACTATGACTTGGCTTAACAAATCACTCCTTGATTTCACTCAAGTTATTTAACAGCCTTTCCTTTGATTCCTATTAATATCTGCTATCTATCAAAAGGGGTCACCAACACCACTACATCTTTCATCTGTGCTGTTATCTACCATCCTCTCCAAAAATGCATGCCCACCTTTCTAATCTGCAAAGAGGCCCTACAGATCTCTTGGTCAGATGCTAGCCTAATTAGTTTTATGGGGCATATTTACAAGCCCCTATCGCCACAGGACCTTTACTTTTAGTGACGTTCCTGTGGCGATATGTGCTTCGCCTTATTTACAAGGCACCGTTAAGCCACTCAACGTGGCTTAACGCTACCTTGTAAATAAGACACCCTTTCACGCTGTACTAAGCGTGAAAGGGGAGGGCAATGGGTGTTGCAGTGGGCATTCCACTGCAACACCCATTTATTTTGACGCTGACCCCTATTTACAAGGGCAGCGTAAATAGGAGGCAGTGCCAAAATTAAGACCAGGGAAAACCTGGTCTTAAACAGGCGAAACGAGGAGAAATGCTTTATTTCTCCTTGTTTTTGCTGTTTTCATGTGTGCTGCATTGTGCAGTACCCATAGAAACAGAAAAAGCCCATTGGTTGTTTATTTCCAGGAAGGTGTCCCTTTGTAATAAGCAAGATCATAGCTCTCTCCCATACATGAGAACCTCCTGGTGGAATCTACATAACTTGTGACCTGAGGAGTTCACACAGACTCTCCTCAAAATCCCTGATCCGGGCTCCACCAATGATTTTCAAACCCTCTTAGGGAGAAAGATGACAACAGCATTGAATACCCTCACTCCCCTCTCAACACGAAAGCCGAACCAGCAGAAGGCTAATGGTGGGTTTATTGATGACTTGCGCCAACAGTGTGGCACAGCACTTGAAAGACAGAACAAAACAAAAACACCTGTTAATCTGACTCCTTGCAAAGTACTTTCTAGTGACTATACATCAGCTTGCACTAGGGCAAAAAATGAGTATTTCGAAGCCCGCATCTCAGAGACAGACAACTCTGCAAAGAACTTTTCTGCATCTAAAGAAAATGGTGTCTCCCAATGAAAAGTCAAGCCCTCTTGAGGCTTCGAAGGATCACCTCTGTTCCTCTTCATTAACAAAATCCATACTCTTCGAGGGAGCATTTCGTCCCCTCGAAAACGTTAGGAGCCCCTCCTCCCAGTACCTTTCCAACCCTCTGACACTCTTACAGAGTTCACCCCTACCACAGAGGATCAAGTCTGTAAAATCCTTCAAGAAGTGATCCCCACCCTGGGAGATCTGCAATGTCAAAGTTGTCAACTTGGGCCTCCCACAATCACTCCCACTCATCACCAAGCTAACTAATACTTCCCACTCCCACTTCAGCGGTCTGATCCCTCAACCTCTGATGCACGCCATCATTAAACCCTTGCTGCAAAAATGTCCTTGGGCCCTGATAATCTATCCAACTATAAACTGATCTCCGGCCTACTCTGTGTTGCCAAGGCCATCGAAACAGTAGTGGCATATCAAATCTCCTCTCCCTGGAAGCCCATGGCCTCCCAGTGATTTCCAATCAGGCTTCAGAATGTATAGAGGAGCACAGAAAATCAGGGAAGAACCTTTCAATTTGCTAGGCATACAATGTGCCTTAATCCTTCGTGACATCTCTACAGCGTTTGATACTATTGGCCACCGGTACTCGTTGATGGCTTGGAACTCTTCCAGAATCGAAGAGTCCTGATTCATGAAGCCCAGGCCCTACTTATAAATTAAAATATACTCCTGTATGATTACTTTGACATTCCGGATTGATATATGATTTTTGGGCATTCAGAAGCAGTGCGAGGAGTACCATGAGTGCTCTTATGAGAAAAATGTTTGCTTACTCAGTTCCCACCAGGTGGAAAATTCTATGCCTTTGCAAACGTTTTTTTTGTATTTTGGTTAGTCTTCAGGCAGAATACACGCACATTAAAATATGGGATGTAGGTTCTCTACAATTGCCGTCCTAAAAAGAAACTTACAGCTGGCTTTCAAAGAGTAGTTTTGTATCCATTTTCATGGTGGAAAACAAACGGCAATTTGATTGTGAAATTGAATACCCACAGACGTATACCCGCCATAGGTTTTTGGAAGTTCCCTGCAGGTAGGATGAGTGACTAGAGGAGACGTGGATAAGGACAAGGCTGTTAAAAGATTGAGAGAAACACACCTGCTGCTGCACAATGCACTGAAACCATAAACCGTGCATTAATAATGCAGTTTAAGATAACAACACCTGCACAATAAAAGTAGGAAGCAAACAAATCCTTTATCCACCGCACCTGCAATCAGAAAGTTGTTAGGCATAGATATATATAAATACAAACCCTTGAAATAATCCTGACGTGGTGGCACCTCTACCAGCTATTCATGCCAGGCCCCACTGCCCAAGGAGTGTGCCTCCAAAGCTGGGACTGGGTACCAAAAGGAGCCCTGGGACAAAATGTTGAAGTCAGCTCCATATTGCATGTTGCAAGTGAGCATAACAGGCAAACCTGACCCTCTCCTGGATTTTTTTGTTGGAGGTGTTTACCCCAAATACAATTTTAGAAATATTGGGCTCACTGAGAACAAATTCCAACTTTTCAAATACATGGCTATGCCCTTTCAGAGCTGGATTATGACTGCCTGTTCAACTCTATAGCCAGGCCCCTAGCTTGCAGCCTCCTCCTTTTATTGCGCCTCCATCACATTCAGGAAATCTTGCTGCCTAAGTGTTGTGAAAACAGGCTTTTATTAAAGGCTTGATGTTGAGTCTGATGGATGGGACATTTGCTGCATTTTGTCAGCTGTCCACGTCTGCCGAACTATTGATGTCTGTGTATTAATATGTACACATTCTGAATAGGGTGGATAATGCATCTGCCACTTTTTAGCAGGTGTCCCATATCTGCCAAACTCCAAATCAGCCCCTACATCTTATTATGTAACTTGTACCAGCCATCTTTTTGTTACCTCTAACTAAGGATTAACTGGAAGCCGCAGAGACGCATTTTCAAAATGGTGGATGTGTAGAATAATGAATAGTGTGTTTAGATCTATGTTTAGATCAAAGGAAGACACTTGTTCTGATTTTCTCTGTTATATGTGATCTCTTTCTAACACCTGTCCCCTTTAGTATCTAGACCTGTGACTCAACTCCCAAACTTTTCTATGAAACTGTGCACTGCCCTACCTCAGAGGGCTCTTCAATTTGCTGCTGCCAGATCTTCTATGATCAATGTTTTTTCTAATAAGTACATTTTGCAGACTCTTGTTGAACAGATGGTACTCAAGTTTTCTTTGACAGCGTTCCTAGTGCTCCAGTGGGATTTCGTTGCAATTTTCAGTCAATACCAAAGTGAATAACTCTGGCACAAAAAGTTGCCACCAACATCAACTCAGAAACCCCACAGTACCTCCTGTGCACAAAGCGTGGGCTCTGAAAAAGAGGTTTTTAAAAGTTTGTCAAATACTCCCATTTCCAAGATCGAAGCATTTTCAGAAAATAATTTTTCCATGTAAAATGTGGCTGCTCCACTCCCACCACGGCGCGTTATTATCCCTATTTGAGAAAACTCGCTTTCCACCCTGTGCATGAACAATGGGGTCCCCCCTAGAATTCCTTCAGACGTATGCCATGCAGTGAATTCCATCTCATGTTGTTGATGCAGCTAAAGTTTGGCAATGCCTTGCAACCCCGCATATACAAAGCCTGCATATACTGTACCTTAAAAAAGTGTCGTGTGTCTGGCCCCAAGGTTGGCCCTATGGCCACAACATCTGCCACCTGTTCTTGGCCACAGAGCTTAGTAGTCATCTGAAGAAACCGACAATTTGATACCATAATGATGCTAACAAAATCAATTATTTGCAAACTTTTGTGACCACTTATCACTTCGTCTGGCAAACTCGTAATGAAACATTTTTAGATCGAGCCTGCAGGCAGCCGCATGTGCTGTTGTTGGCGACCTACTGTGTTTAAAAAAAAAAAAACCTCTAAAAAAAGGACTTTTAGCTTACCCATTACTTACCATTCGTTGGCATCATTAGCACTCGTCTTTGCTGCCTTCTCATTCCGCAACATGTGCGAGGCGTCACTACCTTGTCATTCTGTAGCGCCTGGAACAAGTACAGATTGATTTATCGTAATTAATGTCCGTCTACTTCTCACTCTTTGATTGAGGTACTATTTCTTCTTTTTTTAGCATTTTAGTTTAGCGCAAATTCGACCTGAAGGTTTTCCAGCACTTTACATGAACACCAGTTATATTACACTAGTACATATTAATTTTCATTTTTTTGTTTGGCACGGGGAGATAAAGTGATTTGCCCAGAATTACAGGATGTTTAGGCGACGCCGAGACTCGAACTTGGTTCCTCAGTTACAAAGTTGGCGGCTTTGGAGGTAGTATTGTACAGAAAAAGACCCCGGCAACAATAAATATAAAATTCACAATGAACACATAAAGGCTAAACGAACATGAATGTATGAAAGTATGAACTATTTATTCCTGTAGCAAAATATACAATACATTTATTAGCAATTTATGAATTCCATGTTACTAAGATTTAATAACAATATGATCTCTATAATCCAATAAAAACATCATATACCAATTCAATCATACCTTCAAAGAAGTAGTCATTTATCATACCACCAAATGAGTTAACATAAAATACTGTTCAGAGTATCCGCAGTAACTAAACTGAACACGGCTGATTACTTCATAGGATTATTTCTGAACAATTCCCTATGGCTCTGGAACGGCTCTGAAGTAATCCCCGGGCCCCAGGTGAAGGAGACTCCCAATACAACAGTCCCCAGGCGGAAGTAAGTACTGCCAAAGTCACCACCAGGTGCAAGAAAGGTGGGTGCTGCATTGCCTGTGCTGTAAGGAGTGGAGGAACAGTAGCTAAGCCAGGAGTGTGGTTGAAGATGACCCCTAGAGCGGCATACAGAGACACTGAAGCCATGGCAAACATTCCTGCAATTGAGCTGTTCATCATTGAAGGTGCCCCGTCTGTGCAGGCCCTCAAATGGAAAGAATGGGTGGACAGAGTATTGCTTTTCTTTGAAGCAACGACAATTCAATTAAGACAATTCATTGGTTTAGATTTAGAACTAAAGAGCTGTCGCTTGGATCCTTGATTCTTTCATCCAGAAATATGGTCTACGCACGTTTCGGCGGACAACACGCCTTCATAAGGAAAGTCACGACATATTGTTGTAAGTACCTCAAAATATACTACATGTTCCGCTTAGCCTAAACAATAATATTGAATTAATTCCTGCCAAAACAGAGGTTAGTTTCAAGAGAGGTCAGAACCTTCACTTTGATAAAAAAAAGAAGAAGAAACTGCCATGCCACAATATGTTTTAACATGCACAGGATGATAGCTTACCCAAAATCACATTAAAAATAGAAATGAGAAATTTTACAGTAAACCTCAAAGGTACCATGGTTATAAACCGTTCATGCGGAGTGCCATGCAAATCACCCATCGACAGCAAATGAGGATATAAACAACAGTTCTCAAAAGATCACATGGTGAGCACCATTATGGCTACAAAAAATCCAGATGTAGAGCTTTTTACTAGGGAGAAGATAACAACCAGCTGCTGGTTATAAGCCCAAGAGATGAATAAGTAGGTCAAGGTGGCGTTACAAAGCTAAACCGGATCTTACCTCTGTAGCACGGGTTACTAACAGGAATATGGCCCGGACAACTTGTATAAGCAACCGCACCGGTCTCACGAGCTACAAGACAATAATAGCCAATAACTTGAAAGGCTATTAATGATGAAACGATTTTGCCAGGTTGCTTATCAAGGCAAATGAATGATATTGCACGATAAAAAATATCCCATTACTTGCTGTTGGATACCTTGGTGATAATGGTAGAAGGGTCAAATGGGAACAGCAACTCAGGGACCCACATTTTCTAAATTGATAAACATAAGAGATACTGGAGATGTCAATTTAAGGTCATGCAGCATTATAAGAATACTGGTTACAAGAAATTTAATAAGCAGGAAAATAAATACCCGCTATTAAAGTACCGCCACAGGTCCTCAAAATTAAGAGATATGATACATATCCCAACAGTCACAAAGAAGAGGCCAAAGATGTTTACCCAGTTGAAAAAATGAACGCAAATTCTTGGTGACAGCACCTCACACGATGATTGGGTGATGCGTTTGCAAGAAAGCTGGAAGGCTGCAATCCTTAACTGCAAAAAAGAGTTACCATGCAATGTTTTAGTAAACTAAAAATCGATAAAAAGATGAACAAGAATTCAGGATACACTAATCTAGAGAAAATGTGGAGTACCTAAAAAAAAATGGATATGAGGTAAAGTGTGCATAATGTTATCAGGGTCCAATTGATGGTTTAATCCAAAGGATTGCGATATCTGTCTAAACGCAACAGTTTTTATATTTTTATAAAGACGTGTTCGTACTAGGTAAAAGTTTTGTTTGGAACCTCCAATAGTTAATGAGGACTGAAGCTGAAATATGACAAGTAAGGTAACACTTGCCCAGAATTTTAAACTTGATGGCATTTATCTTGACAGTCTCGGGGGACTCGGGAGTCGGTGGAATAGGCGTCTCCTATCTACTCATGTGGAGGAACCGGCAATGTCGGGGGGGCTCGGGAACCGACTGTTGTGTTGCTCCAGTGACGTAACTGTAGAGACCTAGAATGTTTCAATGTTCGTTTCCAGCAGGGGGTCTGTGTGTGCAGCCCCTGGTGCTGGATAATGTTAGTATTGCCCCGGGGTCACGTGGGCCCATTCAATAAATAGTCCCCAGGCTGAGGGTGGAGCATTAGTGAACTCCGGCAGGGGACACATGAACATCAACCCGTGTGTGCCTGATCGTTATACTGAACAGTAGCGGCCCGTGGTGGGAGTGCTGCCGGGCGGTGACGCGGTGCGGGGGAGGGTTAGGGTGGGGGGTAGTAAACTCCGGAATACGGCCGCACAGAGGTAAGTGAACAAAAAAATAAATAAAACGAATTTTGTTGCGCGTGCTGCATCGCCAAATGCACTCCCACCACGGGCCGCTACTGATACTGAAGGCCTACCACGTGGCCAGGTGCAGCCATGTCCAGCACCCTGACGGGGGTGCGACACAACATTGGCGACGAGCGGGTGTCCGTCGTGCTGAAGAGGGTGCGGTGCTCGTGCCCAGCATCTGCGCGGCCCGATCGGCGTGTCCTCAGTGCATCGCACGCTGGCTGGTGTGCTGGAGGGAGGGGTCCTGCCTCCCTAAGAACTCCCTCAGTGCAGTAGCAGCTCGTGGGGGGAGTGCTGCGGGGGGTGGGGCGGGTCGGGGGAGGAGCAGGGTGGTGGGTAGTAAACTACGGCATACGGCCGAACAGAGGTAAGTAAATAAATAAAACAAATTTCGTTGCACGCACTGCATCGCATTTGGCAATGCAGCGCGCGCAATGAAATTCGTTTTATTTATTTATTTGTTTACTTACCTCTGTTCGGCCGTATGCTGTAGTTTACTACCCCCACCCTGCTCCTCCCCCGCCCCACCGCCCCGCATCACTCCCTCCACGAGCCGCTACTGCCTCAGTGACCACCCCTCATGGCAAAGCGTGGATTGCAGGCCAGGATGGGAGCAAGCCGACGGTCAGTGAAACAAGGAGACCGGGCTGCTCTAAAAATAAAAAGAAGAAATATCTGGCCACCAGAGGACAAAGCACCCACCACCCAGAGGTGATTTGGAAGAGGGCCACACGAACGGAACGGGCTCTGATGTAATGGGTGAAGGAGACTCCCAATACAACAGTCCCCAGACGGAAGTAAGTACTGCTAAAGTCACCACCAGGTGCAAGAGTTGTAAGGCGGGCACGGACTCGGGCATGCCGCCAGTATGGTGGTCGCGCCGGTCCCCCGCACCCTAGGGAGGTGGGGCACGCCGCGCACAATGGTGACGTGGCTCCCCGACCTCCCCCACGGCCCGCAAGTGATTGCCCTTCGGGGGCGTGGACCGGAAGCACTTACAAGTGCTTCCGGTTCACGCGTTCGTTCAACGTCGGGCAAGCCGTCCGGAACCGGCTCTGCTCTTTAAAAGGCTGGGGAGCGGAGCGGACGGTCTCTTTCACCGCTCCCCAGCCTGACTGCAGATCACAGATGGGTCAGGGCCTCAGTCGGAGGCCCCAATCGATTCTTTTTCTCTCTCTGCAGGTTCGGCGTGAGAGGAGCTAATTAGGATTCGATTGTCGGCAGGATCGCAGCTGTGTTTTCCAGCGATTGTTCCTTTTTCTTTCTCCTCTGCAGGGAAAGATATTGGCTGAGGGGGCAAGGACGATTGGAGTGTTCCTGCCGGTTTCCTCTGTCGTTTTGCGGCAGGGACAACGTTAGGACATCACCAGTGCTGCAAAGTGCCCAGCAGCTGGAGGTTTTTTCTGACATCGGTCAACAGACACAGCATCCTCCTTTCTGGAGCACCGGCAGGCCCGCATTTTCCAGCGCTTCCAGATGCAGGTATTCAGGTCCCATCATCCAGAAGCAGCAGAGAACCCCACGCCTTTCCCAGAACAGCTTTGGCAGCTTGGTGCCCCCAGTTATCGGACCTCGAGCAGCTAGCCTAGCACCCAGGACCAGGAGGGCATACGAAGGGGCGTTTTGGGCTTACTGTTATTTCTTGGAGGACAATTGGGAGGAGATATGGGACAACACTGGGTCAGTGGTTTCCTATTTGAGAACTATGAGAGATGAGGGGCGCTCAGTGGCATCAGCAAGGCAACATATTGCAGCCATTTCCTTTTTTGCGAAAGTTATGGGTAAGGGGATCCTACCGGCACTTTTATAGTGCAGAAAGCTTTGAAAGGGTGGAAACGCCTGCAGGGGGTGCAGCCGGATGTAAGAAGACCCATAGGAGTACAGACACTGGCCACACTGGTGGATGCTCTGCACCAAGGGGCATATTTACATTCCCTGGCGCATCCCTGCATATCAGCAGGGATGCGCCAGGGAAAATGCGTCACGCAAGTTTACCCTTGCGCCACGTCCGATGCGCCGCATTTACAATGCGGTGCATCGTGGCGCAAGGATAAGCAGATGCGTGACGCATCTGCCGGCGGAAGGTTGGCGCAGTGCTGAAGTTGTGTCGCAAGCGTGACGCAACTCCAGCACTGTTCCAACCTTCCCTATCCCTAACATGGTGCGTCAATCCTTACGCCTGCTTGAAGCACCAGCGTCGGAACATGGTGCGTCAATCCTTACGCCTGCTTGAAGCACCAGCGTCGGAAAAGTGACTGCGTGAAATCTTGTAGATTTCACTACGTCACTTTTCCGAGGCGTTCCTGCGCCGGAACGCCCCCCCTGCGCCGGTACGCCCACATGAAACCTGGACGCAGGTTTCATGTGGCGCAGGGGTTTACTACGTGACGCATCTCCCTAGATGCGTCACGTTGTAAATATAGCACAACGCGGCGCATGGTTTGCGTCGCCGCTGCGTCACATGCGTGACGCAACGGCGGCGCAAAAGTGGCGCAAGGGGCTTGTAAATATGCCCCCAAGTGTGTAGTTCTGCTGGGGAAACACTGTTGTTTCAAGCCGCCTTCTGTTTAGCTTTCTACGGCGCTTTCAGGATAGGGGAGCTAGAAGCAAAAAACAAAATGGACTGGCAGGGAGGGCTTCAGTTGGGGCACGTACAGATTCAGGGGGACTCCTTACTGATATCAATACCCAGGTCCAAAACTGATCAGGAGGGCAGGGGGAAGGGGTAGTCTTGTGTAGGGCAGAAGGAAGCGCTTGCTGCCCCATCGCCAGGTTGGAGACATTCCTAGCGCACCGTCCAAAGGGCGCAGGGGGGTCATTACTGGTTCACGCAGACGGGACCCCGCTCACTATTTTCCAGTTTAAGAGGGTCATGGGCCTTGCCATGCAGAAAGCCGGCTTAGACCCAGGCAGTTTTGGGACCCACTCCTTTAGGATAGGGGCCGCAAACTGAAGCAGTTGCAAGAGGGTTTACTGGAAGTGAGGTACACAGGATTGGTAGGTGGTCCTCGAATTGTTATAAATGCTATGTGTGCTTACACATGCTCTAGAAGTTGTAAAGAAGATGTACTGATGGTTGGTTCTTTCATGGTTTCGATTTGCAGTTTCTACATCCTGTTTCGCAGGGGGGAAGCTTGCATAGGTCCACCGTCCCTCAAAGTTTGCGACATCCTGTCAGGCAGGAGGACAACAGTCAACAATTCATCGCCACACAGCGCACGTGATGGACCGGGTTCACGCCTGGGAGCACGCAAAACAGGATGTTTGGATTATCGGCCACTCTTATGTAAGAAGGTTGCAAAAGTTCTTTTTTACAGGTACCTACGAGGCTAGGGAACGGCAGGCAGGTGCAAAAATCTCTTTCTACGGGAGGGTGGTCTGCGTTTTAGTCAATTCAGGGATCTGGTGACACGCGCGCTGAGCAAAAACCAGGGACCCCCTGCGGTTTGTATTTTGCATTTAGGGGATAACGACCTGGTGCACCTGGGGCGGAGGGGTGTCATAGAGACCCTGCTTACTGAAGTGGGGTGGTTGGCAAAGAGATGCCGCGAGGCAATGATAGTCTGGTCACACATGATTCCTAAATTCGAGTGGAGAGGGGGTGAGTCTGTGTTGGCCTTGAATCATTCGGTAAAAAGGATTAACAACAAGATGGGAGAAGTTATTCAGGAACCCGAAGCTTAGGTCAATAGGACACGGGTACATCCGAGGGGAGCAGTTTTTTCTGCAGGATGGTGTGCACCTCTCAAATCAAGGTAATCAGGTATTCATGGAGAATATACTGGCATGGTTAGAAGGGGCAAAGGCGCAGGACATGACCTTCTGGTAGGCAGAGGGGGGAGGCCAGATAGTCGGGCAACTATACTGGCCTGTGGCGGTAAGGTCATGATTGGTGAGCATAGTTTTCGGTCCTTAGTGGGCATCACCATTGTCAAATGGGGACGCCCGAGGGGGAGACAGAGGGTCTCTCATGGAACTCCAGGGGCAGTTACAGCCGGAAGGCTGGAAGGGTGCGTGGGGAAGGGAAGTCTCGCTTCCAGTAGGCTGGTTGGCCAATCCCCGCACGCGCTCAAGGGCGCAAGGATGCATTATTGCAGCGGCCCCTTGATGGAGTTAATGCTGAGGGCGTAGGGGGGGCCCGGGGGAGGTATCCATCCGGTAAGCTGGGCCCCCTGCGCAAGGTCACTCCGGTAGGAGGTTGGGACCTAGCTTGATCTGGATCTGGTGCCGCCAGTCATTGACCTTGCCGTAGGCTCTACCAGGGATACGCAGAAAGAGAATATCTTCATCGCTTAGCTTACGATAGGAATGGCTATGTATTAGAAGCATGTTTAGGTTAGCCAATTGACATCTTGTACCTATCAATGTAATGGACTTTCTGCGTATTGTACATAATGTAAATAATAATAATTTTAATGTTTGATTATTTTATGTAATAAAATACGGCCGGGGTTTACGACCCCTAATCCAAACAGTTGTGGTGTTTGAATTGTTTGCCTTGGGGGAAAAGGGGCCGGTGAGCCCCATGGGAGCCGGGAGGGTCCCCACCCCAAGGGTCTTTTGGTTTAAAGAGAGGAGGGGGATTAGGCAGTACCAGACCATATTGTAAGGCGGACACGGACTCGGGCATGCCGCCAGTATGGCGGTCGCGCCGGTCCCCCGCACCCGGGGGTGGGGGGGCGCTGCACTATGGTGACGTGGCGCCCCGACCTCCCCCAGGGCCCACAAGTGATTGGCCATCGGGGGCGTGAACTGGAAGCACTTACAAGTGCTTCCGGTTCACGCGTTCGTTCAACTTCGGGCAAGCCGGCCGGAACCAGCTTGCCCGGCTCTGTTCTTTAAAAGGCTGGGGAGCGGAGCGGACAGTCTCTTTCGCCGCTCCCCAGCCTGACTGCAGATCACAGACGGGTCAGGGCCTCAGTCGGAGGCCCCAATCAATTCTTTTTCCCCACCCACCATCCCCTAAGGCAGATATATTGTGTAATTAGTATGTTTTTTCTATTTCAGGAGTAATGTGATAAAGCCTGCTTGATTGATGAGTTGTCGTAATGTGGAATAAAAGTGTCTTTCTTAACTACTCTTTTTTCAATTCTCAGGAATGTTATTCTGTCGTATTTTTGTATGTGTTTCCCATGGTCGGGCGGTAAGGTCATGATTGGTGAGCATAGTTTTCGGTCCTTAGTGGGCATCACCATTGTCAAATGGGGACGCCCGAGGGGGAGACAGAGGGTCTCTCATGGAACTCCAGGGGCAGTTACAGCCGGTAGGCTGGAAGGGTGCAGGGGGAAGGGAAGTCTCGCTTCCAGTAGGCTGGTTGGCCAATCCCCGCACGCGCTTGCGCTCAAGGGCGCAAGGATGCATTATTGCAGCGGCCCCTTTATGGAGTTAATGCTGAGGGCGTAGGGGGGGCCCGGGGGAGGTATCCATCCGGTAAGCTGGGCCCCCTGCGCAAGGTCACTCCGGCAGGAGGTTGGGACCTAGCTTGATCTGGATCTGGGGCCGCCAGTCATTGACCTTGCCGTAGGCTCTAACAGGGATACGCAGAAAGAGAATATGTTCATCGCTTAGCTTACGATAGGAATGGCTATGTATTAGAAGCATGTTAAGGTTAGCCAATTGACATCTTGTACCTATCAATGTAATGGACTTTCTGCGTATTGTACATAATGTAAATAATAATAATTTTAATGTTTGATTATTTTATGTAATAAATACGGCCAGGGTTTACGACCCCTAATCCAAACAGTTGTGGTGTTTGAATTGTTTGCCTTGGGGGAAAAGGGGGCGGTGAGCCCCATGGGAGCCGGGAGGGTCCCCACCCCAAGGGTCTTTTGGTTTAAAGAGAGGAGGGGGATTAGGCAGTAGCAGACCATAAGGTGGGTGCTGCATTGCCTGTGCTGTAAGGAGTGCGGGAACAGTAGCTAAGCCAGGAGTGTGGTTGAAGATGACCCCTAGAGCGGCATACAGAGACACTGTGAAGCCATGGCAAACATTCCTGCAATTGAGCTGTTCATCATTGAAGGTGCCCCGTCTGTGCAGGCCCTCAAATGGAAAGAATGGGTGGACAGAGTATTGCTTTTCTTTGAAGCAACGAAAGTTGATAACACATAGAAGCGAGCGCTGATTTTACACCTAGGGGGAAGAGACATTTACAAAATATCCAAATCCCTCAATGAAGCAGCCCGAAAACACTCCTCACCCTCATAGCCGCCCTCACAGCCCATTGGGGAGATGAGTTGGCCTAACAGCACGGGTGGTCGACCTCAAATCTGGGGAACCGGGTTCGAGTCTCGGCAAGGACGCACAACATCCTGTGATTCTGGGCAAATCACTTAATCTCCCCGTGCCTAACAAAAATGAATGTGTCCTCATGTAACGCAACTGGTGCTCGTTTAAAGCGCTCTGATACCCGATACCTTCGGGTCAAGTTCGCGCTACATAAAACTCTGTAAAAAAAATAATTAAAAAAAAAGGCAAATCAGGACTATGAGCGTTTCATATTCCGACAGGCAAGGCAACACACGGAGGAATCAATCGATGTCTTCTATGCCCACCTCAAAGAGCTGGCCAGTACATGTGGGTTCAATGACGAGAATGAAGAAATAAGAGGACAGATCACTCAAGGGTGTCCATCTGCAAAACTCAGGGAGAGCATACTTGAAGAATCGGGCAAACCCCTAGTGGACATACTCATGTATGGGCAGAACCAAAGAGCTCTCCAGAACCAGAGCACCTCACATGGAAGCTGCCCTACACAACCCGGTGAAGACTGAGCCAGTAAATTGGGTGGCTGCGAACGCCCTCGGCAAGCACAGTCGGAGAGAAGGTGCAAGACAACGCACCTGTGGATACTGTGGGGGAAGCACCCATCGTCCGTCAGAATGCCCAGCATGAGGAAAGAAGTGTGCATGGTGTGGCAAGCTCAACCACTTTGTAAAAGTGTATCGTTCAGGAAGAGAAAAAGAGCTGCATAACTCTGTCAATGCAATCCCTGGGATCAAAGAAAACACCAGTGACATGGATAATGACGCAGCAGAGGAACACACCATACACTCGTTGTTCACCATAGGAAATGCAGCCACGACAGCGGGGCATCTCCCAAAGTACAAAATACAGGTTGGAGGTCACATCACCATGGCCGTGGTTGACACAGGGGCGACAATCAACATTATGTCTGCAGAAGTATTCAACACCATGAAACCGGCCTCTACACTACACCCGTCAGAGATAAAAGTGTATGCCTATGGTCAAAACAAACCTCTGATCATGCAAGGTCAGTTCAGAATCACCATCGCCTACGGTTCACAATGGATTGAGTCCCATGTGTATGTGGCCAAGGAGGGTCATGGGATGCTTCTGGGGTGCAGAGCAGCCTAAGAGCTGCGGATAGTGACATTTGCATTTGGAATACAACACCAACATCCTCAGTGAATTCCCAACCGTATTTGAAGGAATTGGATGCCTGATAGGGAAGGAGATTCACCTACACATTGACACTTCAGTGAAGCCAGTCGCTCTTCAGCATCAGTGAATTGCTTTTCACCAAAGGCCCCTGGTGGAGAAAAAATTGGAGAAACTGGAAGCCACCGGAATAATTGAAAAAGTGACTGGGCCAACTCCATGTTGTTCACCCATTTTGGTCACGTGAAAACCCAAACAACCAAGGGAAGTGAGGATCTGAATGGACATGCGCCTGCCAAATGTGGCCATAAAACGAGAGAGACATCTGACATCCACCATTGATGATTTGATAGGCGAGCTCAGTGGTGCGAGCTGGTTCTCAAAATTGGACCTCAGATCAGGGTACCACCAGTTGGTCTTAGATGAGGAATCCCAGTACTTGACAACGTTCTCCATGCATGTGGGGTTGAGGAGGTACACACGATTGAGCTTTGGCATATCCAGTGCCGCGGAAGTGTTTCAAAACGTCATTCAGGAACTTTTAGTCGATCTCCCGGGAGTTATCAATGTCAGCGATGACATCTTGATATATGCCAAGACAGCTCAAGAACACAATGACCGGCTACGAATGTTGAGAAAAATTAAGAAGTCAGGGCTAACTCTACATCGCAACAAGTGCGAATTCCTGCAGCAAAAGGTACACTTTTTCGGAAATGTATTGTCTTCGGACGGAGTCACCCCGGACCCGGAGAAAGTCCGGGACATCAACGAAGCACCGGCCCTGACAACTGTAACCGAGGTGAGGAGTTTTCTGGGGATGGTCAATTATTGTGGCCGGTTCATCAAAGACCTCCTCACCCTGACCCAGCCCCTGAGGGAATTGACCAAGGCAGCAGTTCCATGGTCATGGGGCCCCGACCAGGAAGCTGCTTTCCAAGCCACCAAGGAGGACCTATCCGCGAACACTACTCTGGCCTACTTTGACCCCCACAAGCAGACAACCATTGCCGTAGATGCGGGGCCAAGAGGGCTCGGAGCAGTCCTGATGCAGCGGTCCACTGAGGATGAGGAATGGGTCCCCGTGGTGTTTGCGAGTCGAACACTGACCACCACCGAACAGAGATACTCTCAAACAGAAAAGGAGGCCATTGCAATTCACTGGGGATGTCGTCATTTTCACCTGTACGTGTATGCCAAGCCGTTCACAATGACGACTGATCACAAACCACTCATCCCTCTGTTCAACTGCACAGCCACCAAGCCACCTCCCCGGATTGAGAAGTGGATGCTACAGCTCCAGGAGTGCCACTGTCAGGTGGAGTACCGACCGGGGTCACAAAATCCAGCAGAATCCCTGTCATGCCATCCCCGAGCTGCCACCCGCGGAGGCGGAAGAGACTGAGGAGTACGTGCGATACATCACAGAGCGTTCTCGCCCGCTCCCCCTCTCCCTGGAAGACCTCTGCCAGGCTACTCGCTGAGATGAATGCCTCCAGAAGGCGCTGGAGGCTGTCAAGAACAACCAATGGCATCAGCTAAAGAAGCAGTGGATGGCCCACCGAATACTGGAGAGCCTGTTCCATGTTCGCCGAGAGTTGAGTGTTGACATCAATGAATGTCTGTTAAGGGGACATTGCCTGGTCATACCTGGCAGTCTCACAGACCGGGTCATTCACCTAGCTCATGCTGGACACCAGGGCATGGTGAAGATGAAGAGTCGACTATGGAGCAAGGTGTGGTTCCCTTTAATGGATGAACGGGTCGAAGAGCTAGTCCGGTCTTGCTCATGGTGTCAGGCCGCAGGGGGTGCAAACACTCCCTCTCCTATTGTTACCGAACCGGGCCCCTGAAGGCCCTGGGTCTGCGCCAGTTTAGATTTTGGAAGCCTACCGGATGGACGACACACCCTGGTAATGATCGATGATTACTGCAAATATCCGGATGTGGAAGTCATTTCGTCCCTGAGTGCCAGTGATGTACTGTCCAAATTGGAGAAGATCATGGCCACCCATGCACTAGTCAAAGAGTTGCGAACAGAGAATGGCCCGCCTTTCCAAGGACAAAAGCTGGCATCTTATCTGAAATCTTTGCGAATCAGTCACAAGCGGATAACCCCCAGGTGGCCCCAGGCCAATGGCGAGGCGGAACGATTTACGCGCACTCTGAATAAAGTGATCAGAATTGCCTCTGCCAGTCACCAACCGATAGAATTGGCAATCTACTCGTTCTTGAGAGGCTATCATCAGACTCCCCACTCCACCATGGGGCGTGCTCCTATCCATTTCTCTATGGGTCAAGTAGTTGAAGACACAATCCTGCACTATCCCACCTGGGTGCCTAAGCCTGTTAATGATTCTGCCATGCATGATAGGAGGAAAAATCCAACGATCAGGTGAGCCGTCGGCAACGGGCCAAGCCATCAGACTTTCAGCTGGGTGACCAGGTGTTGGTCCAGGATCGGTGCTCTGGGAGTAAGTTCAAGCTACCCTTTGAGCAGCATCCCTGGGCCATTGTTGCTATTCAGGGTACCAAGATCACTGCCCGGAAAGGCCATGAAGTCATCACCCACAACGTGTCGGACTTTAAAAGGTTTTATCAGGGGCGTGGCCAAGATGGCGGCGCGGTAGGACGCGGGTCTGTGTCCCTCCGGCGCTGCCTTTTAATAGCGTTGTTATCGAGCCGACTCCCAGGGCCATCCACCCGTGATTCCTGTTGGCGATTGCACAGGGGTGTGCTGGGCGCCTGGAGAGAGAGTTTTGCGGCCGCTGTACTGCTGAACTGCCCCGTTGGTTCTGCGAGGAGTCCGGGGCCTACGCGGATCCGAGCGCGGCCTGGTGGGACCGCGGCCTTGCGTAAGCTGTGGCCGAGGATGGAGTCAGCGGTGCCTACAGGGAGAGGCGGCTCCTGTGGTGCTTGAAGGCAGCCAGTGGTGGGCAGAAGCCGGGACGGCGGTGAGGGGGCCCGGTGCCGGCCCTCGGCAGTCCAGAGTGGAACTCCAAGCTGCGGTGCAGGTGGAACACGGAAGGCGGCTCCCGGTGTGCGGGGGCCAGAGCGGCGGTGGGGGAGCCCGGTGCCGGTTATTGACGAGCCCCGGCAGAGGTCCCTGCTGAAGCGCTTCCAGCGAGCAGCCCCTGACGAAGAGCTCGAGGTGAGCCGGGTCCGGGGGTGCAAGAGAACCGGGGCACCGAGGCCCTACCCCCGGGCCGAGGCAGCTCGCGGCGCGGGCGGTGCTCTGCCCGGGCATGCTGCGGCCAGGGGAACGCCCGGCGGGGACACAGGGGCCCCATCGGTCCGCGGGCCGGCGGACGGCTCCGGCTCAATCGGCCCTGGTGGCGACTGTGGCCTGCGGGGGATCTCTCCGGTGAGGGCCACGTGTGGAGGGTGGACTGGCTGGACGCTTGCCGCTCACCCTCGCTGGGGACAGACCGCAAGACCTGTTTCGGGCAGGGAGCCCCTCCTGCACCAAGCAGACGGCACCTGGCGCATATCAGCGGATTTCGGCTCCCTTGCCCTCCTGGAGCTGTCGGAGGCGGGGTGAGGCCTAGACGGTCCGCGACTCGGTGGCTGGAGGTGGCAGTGGAGGCGGAGCCGAGAGGCGGTAAGGCACTTGCCGGAGTGAGGGGAGAGAGTGTCTGCTGGATACCCCGCAACCAGTCGATAGCCTATGGTGGTACAGTGCAGATGATTTACGGAGAAAACGGAGACGGACACTGGTGCCTCCGTGACCTGTGATTTGGAGCAGCCTACCGATAGCGGCTCTACGAGAGGCCTTGCGATCTTGGATGCGTGGCGATCACAGTGGGAAGGGAGCTCTCACGGGCTGGTCGGATCAAAGTGCTTTGGCCGGATACCCAGTCCCCTGCGACTCAGAGTCTAGGTGGAGGTAGAGAAGCACGTAGAGGTGTCGCACACGCTACAACGCTGACAGTGAAGTGCCTACCACCAAGGGAGACTGTATCAACACTGGTGACCGGAGCGGGAATTGGATCCGAGAAGCGCTGAGGCCTGGAGGGCTCGTCATGGCGGCGGCGAGGGCCCGTAAGGAGAAGTCGCTGAAGGAGCTGCTCCAGAAACAGCCTGGCCATTCTACAGCTCAGGGTGAGAAGGGGCCTAGCCCAATGGAAGGTGATGACTCCCCAGCGACCAAGGCTTTCATGGTAGAGCTCTTCACGGCCATAAAAGAGGACATCCAGGAGCTCAGATCCCAACTCACTGCTGATCTAAAGGAGGTTCGACGTGATGTGGATGACATAGGTGAGAGGGTGGCGACCCTGGAGGAGCACGATGTCAGTCGGGAAGAAGATCTCCACCAATTACAACAGGACATGTTGCGCCTCCGTGAACAGAACCTTGATCTCTAGGCCCATGCAGAGGACCTGGAGAACCGCTCCAGATGGAACAATGTGAGGATCAGGGCTGTCCCGTGGAAGGAGGAAGGAGACGATCTCCGAGCTTATGTCAGCGCCTTATTCCAACAAATCCTCGGGGAGGAAGAGGGTTCGGACATCCAAATGGACCGGGTTCATCGAGTGGGCCTCCCCCGCGGTCATAAAGCCCCGCCTCCTGATATTCTTGTGTGTGTACACAACTTCCAGCTGAAAGAGCGTATTCTCCGGAGGGCACGTGAGCAGCAACCAGTGCAGTTTCGCGGTCATCAACCAGCTCTATTTCAGGATCTAGCGGTCTCCACACTTGTTAAACGACGAGAGTTTAAACCTGTAACCAACTATCTCCACGAAAAGAACATACCTTACTCTTGGGGCCACCCCTTCCGTTTGATATTTAAACACCAAGGGAAACTTCTGCAGATCAGATCACTGGAGGAAGCGATGGGGATCCTGGGCATTGACACCGCCCTGTCTGCGGAGGGTGCGGATCGACCGGACACTCGACGTGCCCGCCGCACTTTGGGATGGCAGCGGGTTGGCAGGCCCTCTCCAGGCCAGAAGCCTGATCGGGCCGCAAGCGTTCAAGAGAGAGAAGCGGTGATCTCCTCACTGTCACAGGTTATAGGGCGCCCGACACCCTGTGACATTCCTAGCTGATGGCTCCGGGATGTGTTCACTGATGGGCGCCGGGGGGGGGGGCGGAGAGGATCGTTCAGTTTGGGATTTTGCCTTTCCCCCCGCGCCAGAGTGGATTCGAGTGGGCGCCTCTGTGGAACAGACGGTACTCTCGCCACGACCCCCTGAATTTAACCACTGTGACGAACTTTAGTCATGTTCATGTTGTTAGTTTGTCTCTTATTGACACTGAGATGTTTGTTATTATTTGGGGATGGGGTTATTTGGGGTTTTTAAGGGATCTCCGCATCAGTTCACAAATAGGGATGGCATGTTACGGGACGACTAGAGGTTCCGCTGACGGCACAGGTGTTCCTCCGCCTGCAGCTCACACTCTGCTTCTCAATTTCCAAGCTCTCCAATGGGTAGAGATTTGAAGGTCATTAGTTTGAACGTTCGGGGGTTGAATAATCCTGTGAAGCGCGCAGCAGTGCTCTCCCTTCTTGAAAACACCAATAGTGATATTTGCCTTCTCCAAGAGACCCACCTGCTGTCCAAAGATTCAATGCGCATGCGAGATAGGCGATTCCCACAACAATTCTGGTCCTCTGGGCTGTCCAAAAAAAACGGGGTAGCTGTCCTGATTGGTGCGCACTGCCCATGTAAAGTAGTCTCGACTGTGGCCGAAATTAAGGGCAGGTTACTGGCCATCAGGGTACAATGGGGGGAATCACACCTTACACTAGGATCCCTTTATGCCCCTAATGAGAAACAGGAATCCTTCCTGCAAGTGGCCTTGCCTGAGGTACTTGCCTCCCCAGACGCCGCGATATTGGTAGGGGCGATTTAAATCTGGTAATGGACCCGGAATTGGACAGGTCGGGGCAGAGGTCGCACCAGGCCGGGGCTCTCTCGTTGGGCGGGAAGGGTTGGTTGGAGGACAGTGGATTGCACGACGTGTGGCGGTCACAACATCCAGGCGAGCGCGACTTCACATATTTTTCTGCAGCTCATAAAACATACGCACGCCTTGATCATTTCCTCGCTTCCACCTCCCTCATTTCCTCGCTTCCACCTCCCTCATGACTAGCCTACATTCCTCTGAGATTACTCCCCGCTCGCTTTCTGACCATGCACTCATCTCCGTCCTCCTGCCAGCGCAGCGCATGCGAGCATTTCCCCCGGGGTGGCGATTAAGAGAGAGTCTGCTTCACTCTGAAGACGTGGTTAAGAGGATACGAGACACGATAGTGCACTATTTTCAGAACAACGATGTGGGGTCCACTCCTCTTGCAGCGGTTTGGGAGGCTCTGAAATTGGTGACGCGGGGAGAGTTCATCGCGGTCGCGGCAACCTACAATGCTTTGCGCAGAGACAAACGTGCAGAATTGGAGAGGGCGGTGGGAGAATTGGAGGCGTCCACAAGCGTACCGGAGCCCCGCGGGTATGGCGTGAGTTGGAAAATCGAAGGCGAATGCTGAAACACCTGGATTTGGATAGGGCGGAACATGCCCTTCTGCGATTGCACCACAAATTCTACCTTAGTAGCGATAAATGTGGGAAAATGCTGGCGCACAGGTTACGAACGACGACGCAGAAGTCCCTAATACAGTCAGTGCGGGATCGCACTAGGGCGGAACAGTCCGCCGATGATAGGATAGTTGAGGCCTTCCGTGATTTTTATCAACTTCTCTACGCGGACCAAGACTCACCCCCGCGCGATCCACATCCATATCTGGGCGTATGTGACATAACGCCTCTTCCTCAAACTGTGTCTGAAAATCTGGACTCGGCAATTCGCATAGAGGAGGTGATAGCGGCCATTTCTAGGTTGAAAATAGCTAAATCACCGGGGCCGGATGGATTTTCAGCCTCTTTTTATAAAACATTTTGTGTAGAGCTGGCTCCATTTTTAACTCGGTTGTTTAACTCCTTTCTTGATACGGGAACGGTCACACCCTCGATGTCGGAAGCGGCGATCTCGGTGATTCTGAAACCCGGGAAGGACTCCCGGGACTGTGGGTCCTACCGACCCATTTCACTTCTTAACATTGATGCGAAGTTATTTGCGGGAGTACTGGCGTCGCGTCTCAGCCCTCTCATGGCCGACATAGTGGACGCTGACCAATCAGGTTTCATCCCTACTAGACAGGGGGGAGACAACTCCAAAAGATTGCTACACCTTATCGATCAAGTGCACCGTGCTCGGACCCCGGCCTTCCTGCTATCCATAGATGCTGAGAAGGCCTTCGACCGCGTTGATTGGGGTTACTTGTTTGCAGTGCTACGCGGTTATGGCTTTGGAGACAATTTTCTGCGCTGGATCAAGTGGCTATATTCTGCCCCCAAGGCCTTTGTGCGGGTTAACGGATGTAAGTCGGCCCTTTTCTCTATTGCTCGTGGAACGCGCCAGGGGTGCCCCTTATCCCCGCTTCTATTTGCGCTCTATATGGAGCCGTTTGCCCAGCAGATTCGGGCAAATCCTGGGGTGGCTGGCCTTAAGTTTGGCGCGGATATGTACAAAATTAGCCTATACGCCGATGACGTGATCCTCTCGCTTACCCAGCCTCGGCTAACACTACAGGCTTTGACCGGCGAGCTTGCGGCCTTTGGGGAAGCCTCGGGATTTAAGGTCAATTTCGCTAAATCGCAGATCCTCAACATTTGTATCCCTGCTGATGAAATGGCGGCCCTACAGCAGGATTTCACGTTCCCCTGGACTAATACCGACGTGACATACTTAGGATTTAAGATGACGCCAACCATTGCTGAGACGGTCTCCCTAAACTATGCTTTGTTGCTGGATCATACGACCAAGGCGCTGGCCACCTGGTCGCGTCTCCGGCTAGCCTGGTATGGGAGGGTAGCCGCGGTGAAAATGACGGTCTTACCCCGCATTCTATACATCTTTCAAATGCTGCCAATGACCTCGCCGCCGGGTACCCTTAAGAAGCTGCAATCACTTATTAATAAGTTCGTATGGGAGGGTAAGAAGCCTCGTTTCTCGCTAACACAAATGACCTCCACGAAAGCGCAGGGCGGTTTGGGCCTTCCACTCATAGGAGCCTATTATCAAGCGGCCTGCCTCCGATATCTGGTTGAGTGGAATAGACCATTGTCCAGCAAACATTGGAATTTCATGGACCAATCCGTAGCGGGAGTGAATATTTGGCGGGAACTGAGGTTGCTGCGTAAGCACAGAGCATGGGGACTCTATTCCTCTCCCGTCACCTCGCCTACGCTCAAGGTTTGGGACCGACTAGCCGCGGCGAAAGGGTGGACCTCATTCCCCTCGCCTATGACCCCCATTGTGGACAACCCCGATTTTCCCCCGGGTCAGGCGTCTCCAATATTTCAACAGTGGCGGGAGGAAGGGTGTAAGAGGGTTGGCTTCCTTTTTGATTTGGAAGGACTGATTCCTTTCGCCCAGTTGCGGAAGGACTACGACCTATTGGCTTCCGATGCATTCCCCTACAGTCAGGTAGCTCACTGGGTAACACGTCCAGCCAATTTTGCCCGCATGTCCCGTACTCTTACCAAGTTTGAAAAATGGCTCATGCGCAAAGCGGATGACCGTAGGCTCATCTCCGAACTATATGCTATGATTATGGTGCACCTTGCGGGTCATCGTACGAAGGCAGAGGTGCGATGGGAGACTGAACTGGGTAGGCCCCTAACGCCTAAGGAGTGGGAGCATATTCTATATAGAGCACACCACACTGCACACAACACAGCGGGTGCTGAATCCGCCTACAAGGTAGTTACATATTGGTACTATACACCGGCCCGTGTGCATTGCTGGGACAAGACCAAAACAGACCTCTGCTGGCGGGGGTGTGGCTCCACGGGGACTCTAGTTCACTTGCTCTGGCATTGCCCGAAATTGGTGCGCTATTGGAAAGCGGTTCTTGACGATATCGATGCTGCATTCCAGATCACTCTACCCCGCTCCCCAGAATACACACTGCTGGCTCTTTCCCATCCTAAAGCCTTCCCACTGAAATCTCTGAGGGGCAGGCAGATCGCAATGGCGCTGCTGGTGGCGCGACAGGTTATCCTAGTGCATTGGGGGTCATCTTCGGTGCCTGAGCTGATTGACTGGATTCATCGTCTCTGGCAGCTTCTGGCAATGGAGCGCCTATCGCTCAGTGTAGAAGGGAAGGGCAAGGAGTTTGCAAAGTTGTGGGCCCCTTATTTACAAATCCTCACAAAGGATATGAGAGAGGTGACATGTCCTAAATATTTACAGATCCTCAGGCTTCTGCCGCTGGAGCCGCTGGTTCCGGTCAGGGGCTGCTGAGATGAGCATTGCTTTTGTACTAGGCTGGGCCCGGCGAAGGGGTCTTCGTGGCTGTGTTAGATCTGATGCGGAGAAGGGTGGGAGGCGGGGAGGGAGCAGGGAGGGTGGGTTTGTTTCAGGGGTTTTGTTTGCTTTCTTATATAAAACTGTGGATGACTTTGCCAAGAGAGCCGATTCAGAGGCCAGGTATGAATGCTTTTGCGGGGACCAACCTCTGGGATGTAGGCCTCAACGCTGTGTATTTTCGCTCATATCCCATTCTGCCGGCCTCGTGATGTAGGCAGTAAGCTGTGTACATGCTTTATGATGCCCACGTAATAAAAACGATTGATTCTAAAAGGTTTTATCAATCCTGTGACAGCCGGAGAGGAAGTTTTGTTATGACATCATTCAGGGATGACTCTAGCGCCCGCAGTGATGATGAAGGCTTTGGAAGAGATACAGCTGGAGGAGACCCCTCTAGTCCTGAGGCCTCTGGCAGGGCTGAACTGCCGGTTGTGAGTAGTCCTGCCGGACCTTCGTTGCCCCAGCGCGGACGAGCCAGTTACACCAGGTATGGTCTCAGAAGTAATCCCAGTCCGTCTACCCGACTGAGGGATCACGTGGTGTAAGTAACTGGGGGGGCACCTGATGTTAATAGAACCTCGGCGAGTGTCTAGTGGTACAGTTAAGGGTTTTTCTCGCATTTTGTTTTGGGGAGGAATGTTGTGTCGCTCCAGTGACGTAAATGGAGCGACCTAGAATGTTTCAATGTTCCTATCCAGCAGGGGGTCTGCGTGTGTGGCCCCTGGTGCTGGATAATGTTAGTATTGCCCCGTGGTCATGTGGGCCCATTCAATGAATAGTCCCCGGGCCAAGGGTGGAGCATTAGTGAACTCTGGCCGGGGACTCATGAACATCAACTTGTGTGTGCCTGATCATTATACTGAAGGCTTACCACGTAGCCAGGTTCAGCCGTGTCCACCACCCTGACGGGGGTGCAACACAACACCAATGATATCGGCGTCTCCTATCATCTGAATATGGAGGATAAGAGGAGTGCTGGTGTCATCCTTATAAGGAGACAAAAAGGTGGAGCCTTGTGACCACTCTGTTCAGAGAAGCCTACCTCATTATGTTGATGGTTGATAAAAGACTAGACCGTGAAATTATCCAGCAGGTGAAAAGAGAAGTAATAATTATTGGCGCCATGATGTAGAACCCGTATATCACATGATATAGTTGATCCATGAAAGACTGGACCATACATTTACCAGAAAGATGAAGAAAGTGGCAAATAAACAGCACCATGATAGAAAAAAGAGGACTGGGAGGAGTCGAGGATGGCGTTCTCTTCGATGAAGGTGGTCAGCTGGGCTTTGATGAATCTCTGGGTGACTTTGGCTGCGAAGGGAAGGAGAGAGATGGGCTGATAGTTCTTCAGGTCCGTCAGGTCGGCCGAGGGCTTCTTGAGGAGGGGCTTGACCTCTGCCCGCTTCCAGTCATCGGGGAAAATGCCGGATTCGAGGGAGACGTTGATGGTCCGGCCTAGTTCGGGTGCTATGGCGGTGGTGGCTCTGTGGTAGATGTGTGGTGGGCAGGGGTCCGTGGGGGCTCCTGAGTGGGTGTTCTTCATGGTCGTGGCAGCTGAGCTTGTTGCAGAGGTCCTGGGAAGGTGTGACGTCTGTGGCTTCGCTGGGGGGCTTGGTGAACTGCTGTTTGATGTTGAAGAGTTCTTTAGCGTTACTTGCATTGGTGTGGATTTTGTTCTTGATGAAGGTCCGCTCGGTGGCTCTTATGCGCTGGTGGTATTCCTTCATGGCATTCCTGTAATTGTTCTGGTCTGCGTTGGTTTTCCTGTTTCGCCAGAGTTTCTTGAGGCGTCTGCAGGAGCGCCTGGCTTCTTGGAGGTCCGTGGTAAACCAGGCGGCCTTCCGGGGGCGTTGTTTGACAGGGTGGCGGAGGGGTGCGAGCTTGTCAGGACAGCTGGAGAGCCAGCGGTGTAGTTCTTTGGCTGCGGAGTTGGCGTCGGTCATGGCGGAGGGAGGGTCGTGGAGGAGGGTGGTGTTAAGGTGTTCCTCTGTGATCTTGCTCCAGTTCCTTTGTGGCGGGCGCAGGGTGGGTTTGGGTGCGGTGGTGGTGTTGAAGGTGAAGTGTACGCAGTGGTGGCCTGTCCAGAGTGGGTGCGTGGTGTGGCTGAAGTGGATGTTTGTACCTCCTGCGAAGATGGGGTCGAGGGTGGGGTCGAGGGTGTGTCCGGCTCTGTGGGTGGGGGTGGTGATGAGCTGTTTCAGTCCGAGGTTGGCGAGGTTGTCAAGGAGGGTGGTGGAGTCGGGGTCGCTGCGGTTGTCGAGGTGGAAGTTCAGGTCTCCGATGAGAATGTAGTCCGTGGAGGCGATGGCTTGGGGTGCGACGAGGTCAGCAATTGTGGTGGCTGAAGAGGCGCGAGGCCCGGGGGGTCTCTAGACAAGGGTCCCACGCAGCGTGGTTCTGGGGCTGGTTTGGATCTGGAAGTGGAGGTGCTCTGTGTTGGAGAGGGGGTCGCTCGTGCTGGAGGTGGAGAGTCGGAGGGAGCTCTTGTGTGCGATGGCGAGTCCTCCTCCTGGGCGGTGGGAGCGGTCCTTTCTTTGGATCTTGTATCCGTCAGGGATGGCGGTAGCGATGTCGGGGGCGAAGGTGGTGTTGGTCCATGTTTCCGTGAAGAAGGTGACATCTGGCGAGAGGGTGTCGAGCAGGTCCCAGATCTCCGTGGCGAGTCTGTGGAGGGAGCGCACGTTGAGGAGGATGCACATCAGGGCTTCGGTGGTGCGGGAGTCCGGCGTGGGTTCAGAGGTCGTGGGGGGCGGTTGATGGTGAAGGATTGTCGGCAGTGTAGGCAGGAGAACTGGCCGTGGGTGGTGTTCGGCGTTGATCTTTGGCAGTTGTTGTTCCGTCCGGGGTGAGTGCAAGGAGGGCAGCTGAGTCGTAGCGGTGGATGGCCGGAGAACTAGGGTCCCTGGCGCTGGCCACGGTCGGGTCACGGATGTGCAGACAGGATTGCCATTAAGTAGGGGAGGGGGGAGGGAAGCGTAGCTGGGAGGCGAGATGCGGGAACTGGCAGGGGGAGAGAGGCCGCGGGGGCAGCAGCGGCGGGAAGGAAGAAAATGGTGTCCATAATGATGATAATAGAACATATCGGCATTATTAGCGGAATTAGGATATAGATTCTCTGATTCAAAAACAGTATAATACTCTTTCAGAAAGCATAGATTACGGTGCCAACATCCCAATCATCTGAATGTAGCCTGGGTAATATTACGTCCCCCATAGAAACTTTGAACACATATGATATCTGTAGGATCTCCGTCTGACCGAATATGTCGAAAGGAACTTTATCCCAAACAATTGCATCAGTCACTGGAATGGCTGAAATGTTAACAAGTAACAAGTCTCTCTTCAGTTTATGCGATGAAGAATGGGGGGCCAACACTCCATCGACCAGTTCTGTAGCAGAACGGTCCGGGAGTTAATGGCCGTTGATTAGTAAGAAAAAAAACAGTCACAAATCCAATCCACATGAACAAGAAAACCAAAGAACGTATGATCCAGACATATATTCAAGAAGGGACTAGATAAGTGCGTTTTAACCATGAAATAAAAACACAAATCTGTGCTGGAGGTGGATTCAGAGCAGAAGAACTGTCTGGAGAAAAATCATCTTGATCCATATAGTACCCGAGGGTACTCACCTGGAGAACAGGAGGTTGGGACTCAGCAGTAGGATTTTAAAAATCCAAATCAGATGATTCGCCAACAATGGATCATTTAATTATAAATGACATCTGTTGTTGAAGACATGATAGTGGAAACAGGTATCGTGTCAAGGAAGTTGTCAGCGGTGGATTCAGCCTCCCCCAGCCAGGGACTATCAGCAGCGGTGGTGCTCACAGGCTACAAAGAAAAGTCTTGCAGAAAAGAACTACTATTCCGTGGCATACTACGAAGTATTGGGCACACGGTCTAGCTTGACATGTTCAATGGAGACAAAGCGCTTGTCTTTAAAACCTGGGAGTGATTACAAAATCACAGTTCGTGTACCATGAGGACTAAGGACTGGAACAGGAGCACAGTACGTCGGGACAAATTCCTTTTTGATGGCCCCCTTTTCCTGAACCAGATCTCCAATTTTTGGAAGCCAGCCGGAAAGTGGAAGAGGAACGTCAGTAGGCATAGGATGAGATGCAGGCGAATGCTTGCGTGAGTTAGTGTCACAGAACTCTTGTATGTCCTGTAAGACAGCACAATGGTTATCTACGTCAAAGGTTGCCACAGCCGTCAAGGTCTGGAACATAAATCTTGATTCCAAAAAGCATTTGGTACGGGGTCCACCCATCCAGAGATCCTTTAGGGAGGTTATTTAAAGCTTGTTGAGCTCCATATAGATGGTTCAACCAACCATGTCCTGTACCTATTACCCTAGCCATTAAGGACTGCTGTAAATCACTGTTCATTCTCTCCACAACAGATTTACCCTCAAGTCTATATGGAGAAGAAAAATACACTTGCACACCCATGGAATTCATTGAATCACGGTACGCTTTAGAAGCGAAAGCCAGACCTTGGTCCGAGTGGAATGCGCAGCAGGTATAAGTCCAGATGAAGACTTGCAAGTCTTTAATAACAGTTTGAGCGTCAGCCGAGTGCAGTGGCCAAACCCAGAGGAATCTAGAGCAAGAATCAACTGCAACCAAAATAAGTTTGAACGCAGTATCCGAAGTCAGAGGACCGCAGTGATCTAGATAAATGCTGCTGAAAGGCTGCTTAGAGATAATAAGTTGTGTCTGCGATGGACGAGACACAGTAGAACTTTTAATCTGCTGGCATATGTCACAACATAAAACATATTTTGTGGTTTGTTGGTAAACCTTGCCACCAATATCTTTGCTGTAAGAGTGAAATAGTGGCAGCCACACCTGCATGCGCAGAAGCTATACCTTCATGTGCAGCTACAATTAAATCATGTCTGTGGTCTGCGTTGGGAATCATGTGATCACCAATGCAAGAAATAGTTTCAAAAGGAGCATTTTGGTCATTCAAATGATAGGAATATTTAGAAGGAAAACCCTTTGGTAAGGGGGTGCCGTTTTTAAAAGCATTTACTGGAACCAAAATATCATTGTCGATACGAGTCTTAGAGTGTGTTATCTCTGCAATTTTAGTGGTGGCTACGGAAGATTTGGCTGCTTCATCAGCCAGAGAATTTCCTACAGCGTGTGCTCCCACACGTTGATGACTCAATGTATTTATAACATGAGTTTGTGGCAACCTATTCTTAAGATGCCACTTTAACCCAAATCAGCTTGTGCTTGATTGTGCTACCTTTAGAATCCCTAAAGTCATTTTGTTGCCCAAAATGTACATTATTATTAAAAGATTGTACACAATAATACGAATCACTCACAATAAGTGTGGAGAATTTAGGACCTGTATGTTCAAGTGCAAGAAGTAAAGCCTTCAGTTCAGCCAACTGCGCAGTGCAGTCCCCAAGAGACTGCATGCGAGTAGTTTGAGGGTGAAAGATGCCATCAAGATAGTGCCAAGAATCATGGCGCATGCAGCAGAATATTGCTGCTTAGAACCTATAGTAGGTTGTGGGGAACCATTAACATAAATGATGGACTTATATTGGTCTAGAGGCAGAATCAAAGAAGGCAAAGGATAAACATGTTAATATTGCAAAAATTACTGGTGTTTGCAAAGAAGGGTCAGACACGAAGTCTACATCCACAGCTGTTAAGGACATAGCCCATTGTATCTAACAAGGGTAAAGGGCTTTTGCATTAGGAATGCTGGCATTTGTGACCGCCAGCCTCTAAGGCAGGCACAGGAGAAACAACAATAATGCATTTATGTTGAGCAAGTGGTTGTTCCTTTAGGGTGGCCACTTGTACAGCAGTTAGAATTTTTTCAGTAGAAGCAAAACACATTTCAGCAGGTGTATATAAATGCGATTTATAAGCTATGGGTACTGTTTCACCTTCATTAGAGGTGACATATTTAAATCCAATTGCACCAGTTAAAACGCGGATGATTTTTTCGTAGTATTGACACGTGTATGTAAATAGCGTGTTTCAACAAGTCAGACTGTAAAGATCTGAGTGTTTCAGTGTGTTCTGACATCCAGAAGGAAGCGGAAAAATCTGGGCGTATCAAGGCATAAAGAGGTTCAATACATTGTGCATAATCAGAAATATAAGTCCATTCAAAAATCCATGCAGGGATTGTAACTCTTTAAGCGTAGTTAGAGGTTGGAATTGAGCACACTTTTCCAAAAAGTGAGGGGCAAGACTTTTTCACGCATTTGTCAGTTCATATCCCAAGAAAAGGACACTGAGAAAAACTATGCAAGATTTTTTTAAGTTAAATTTGTAACCAAGGTCTGCAAACCGCGATATTATGTGATCTACTCTAGCTAAATGAGGGTTCAATTTGTCATCCGTTAAGTAGGACAGAGCATCAGGGTCGATGTCATAGAGAATCGACACAATCCGTGCTGCAAAAACTCCTGGGCTGTTCTTAAATCCCAGAGAGAGTCGTGCGTAGAGCATCTGAAAACCAAGGGTGATAAATGCGGACAAGTCGTGGCTCTCTGGGGCCAAATTATGACTGAAAAAACAACTGGAAATATCCAAAGTGGTTTTATATTTTTTATGGACTACATTATTAATGAGTGCCGTACTGTGTGTATTTTCTACCACAACGGTGCGTATATGACTATTTAAATGTCTATAATCTAAGGCAATGCAATAGGAATGATCTGGTTTTAGAACAGGAAAAAGAGGATTATTCATTTAAGATACACAGTGTTCAATTACACCCTGGTACTCCAGTTGGGAAAGAATTTCCATAACGGGTGCTTTAGCATCCCATTTAATAGGATACTTTGGTTGTACCTGAGGTGTGGACCGTATTGGAATAACATTGTAAGGGGAATCTGTATCCCAACCAGTATGGTTACAATAAAGTGCGAGGACCAATGCAAGGGCCAATTCTGAGGCATAAGCTTGTTTGACTTCGTCAGGGACAAGGTGTGAGAAAGAAGGGAGAATGACATCCTCACCCTTGGGGTATGCAAGAACAAAAGGTGGGGACCAGTTGACCTCCGCCAAGAGAATGTCATAAGACGTAATTAAATTGTCCCAGATTATTGCTTTAATGGTGCATTTAACGTCAGCTTCAATTTGAATATCTAAGTGATATAGTCAGTCCGATGGGGCTACTCGGGTGTCTGTGATTTCACTGTAATAAATGTGTCAGTTGCTTTCGCTACCAGAAATTGGTGGAGATTCCGGCGTACAATGGTGACTTCTGCCACGCTGTCGAGGAGAGGCACCACCCAACTCCTGTTCAGGAGGTGGGTTCTCACCGCTTGCTACATATTTAGCTGTTAAGGCCGCAACTTTCTTTTTCTGAAAAGTGACATTATAAGGAGGAGATCTATCCTCTTTCTTTATCTTCACATCAGACAAGTATTGTGTTGCTCTTTTCAGGTTCATGTACTCTTCTTGTCTGCAGTCAGATCAGCCTCCTCTGTCGTACTAGTGGTCAGATGAGTCTTTGAAAGGAATAAGCAGAACGGGGATCAGGAATCTGATACCTGATAGGCGTTTTTATGTTTGTGCGAGCATGAAGATCGTATTGCCTCTCAGAGGATTCGGGGGCGGAGATCCTCCGCTGGGTCTAGGTCTTGGTTGTTGTTGTTTAGATTTGTCCCATGGTTTCTTAGGAAACTCACGGGTAGGTCTGGCATCCTTGTTGGAACTTGGCTTGCCAAGCGGTGCTATGGAAGGTCTGGTTCCCAAACTATTACATCCTAAAGACCTATATAAATTAGCAATAATGACACGCAACTTGCGTTCGCGGTCGGCTACTGCCACTGCGGCAAGTCGGTGGCGTATAGCCAAAGACGCTGCTTCACATTAGAAAGAATTATTTCGGAGATGACGGTAAAATTCCCGGCAAGTTTCATCCCCAAATTGAGGGCAGAACCTGCCCTATGCTCATTCTGTATCTATTTGAGGACATTCGGTAGAACAGCCATTGAGGGACTGCTATGACAAAGAGTATAAACAGTTGCAAAAATAGTCTCCCAGGTATTGCAGTCGACTAGAGGGGGAGCCAGACCATTGGGTAAGCACATAGTTAACTTTCTGTGCTCGTTTTGTGGTGCCATAAGGGGAAACACAGCTTCAAGTTGATCTATTTTTTGGGCAATCCTAAAGAGCATTTCTTGACGATTTGTGGGTCGTTTGCCCATAACTGAATGAACAATTACAGGACTTATAACATGAGTTGCTGGCACCTGAGGTTGTCCTTATAGGGCAACCCTAGCTGGTCCAGCCAGTAAGGCATGTGCATTAAATTGGGTCCTGCATCTATGTAAGACAACAAGAACATTGTATAAAGTGCACTAGATTTATATTAGCTAAATCTGTATACGGGGTATAGCCTGCTGGTGCCGGCTAGGTGGCCCTGTTAATACTTAAGGAGCCCATTCGGACAGTGTCAAGCACATGAGGAAGGGCGCCATTAAACCAAGTCGGGTGCTCCCAGACGGTAAGAGGAATTTCAGTAAGTGCATATAGTCGATAGGCATTAGGGACCGGCGGTACAGTGTATTCATGGAAAGTATTATCATTAGCTTTGATAGCTGGGAATGTGACCCAAGAAAAAAAAACTTCAAAGCGGAAAGCTGCGTCCGCTTCAATCTCAAAAATAACAGCAGCTCCTGCATTAGGAACTCCGTGTTGCATTAAATGCTGAGTTATTGCTGGGCGGCAATTAACAGCAATGGGAATGGGTTCTGCCATAATTAATTTTAAATGGATTCAAAGCGTAGCACAACCGGGTCATGAACCTTTCAATATTCAAGCTTGAAAAACCAAGAGCACTAGCTGCTACCTAGAAACTGGGGAGCAAAAAATCTCTAACACCACAGACGTCTCCGGGAAAAGGTGCAAGAGTATTATAGACAAGTACAAGCACTACTCGGGGTTCCCACAAGTATGTACCAGACCAAAAGTTGGTGGCGCCATGTTGCAGGGATTCTGCTCAAGAACCGAACTATGTGTGGAACCATAGAACAACAATATGTAGGGACTGAGTCACGATACCGACTCAGTATCTACAAGTCCGAGTCTGACTATATATAGTGCCTCACTTGCCCTCCTCATCTTACCAGAGAAACAAGTGAATTCGCACCCCAGAACACAACACTTTTGACCTTCTCAGGGATCGGGGTAACAGGACACACCCTTTCGCTCTCTCACTCGTACTTGTCCACAGTAAGATAACTAGGAGACACGAAGCAAGCTTAGAATATTTAATCAAACTATTGTGCTCTAAAATGCAGTATAAGTGCCACAATTAGAACACAAATGCATACCAAAAATACTGTTAGCATGGTTAATAAACCGTATACCACGAAAAACCCTGTCATGTTATAAGACAGAGTAGCCTAAACCCTCCACCCCTGCTACTAAAGCTAAATGAAAGATCTCTGGGATTACTGGCATACCACGTACCTTAGCATACACAGATGGATGTTCTAGATCTCAGCAGATGCAGTGCTCTTGTCTCAGAACTCTTGTTCCATGTGTGTGTTTTTGGCTCCTGTGCTCCTCTATGTGACGCCATGTGTGCACATAAACAACAGCTGCATTTCTGTGTTATGTCTAGGTGCTAGTGCCTGGCCAGAAAGAATAACAAGGGACATTATTGTTTGACCTTGTTGGTGTTGTTCAGACTAAATCCCAGAAAAGAACAGAACGCGAAAACATATGCAGTTTCCGTGTAAAAGTTCATAATGGCAAAAAGCAAGCATGTTTATATAGTAGCGTGTGCAAAAGAGAATGCACAGTCAGGCCAGCCTAGGGAAAACTACAATGGGTCATGCAGAAAACACATGACAGTAGTAGTGCACCTAGTATACTAATTTAACCTTTGTAGTAGGTTAATATATATGTTTAACAATCATAAACTCTTAGAAATTACTTACACTCACTATATGATTTCATCAGTGATGTCATACGTGATGTCACTGAACATGTCACGAGTGATGTAATATGTACGGTCATAAGCAGTGCATTGCAGGGGTGTACGTTATAGTTAGCTCAGGTAACTATAACTGCTGAATTTCTATGATTTTGTACATGTGAAATATGAGCCTAACTATAACGTCCCTATAACCTTTGGTTTTTCAGTGAATTTCTAAGGTTTTTTAATATCAAGTGAAACTTAATTTGGCAAAGCCATAAAAGTCAACAATAAAATTGTACAGTACAAATAATTGTACTTAAAATAGTAAAATAGTCACCTGGTAAAACCGATGTTTCTTGCAAAGGTGCAAAAACTATGTGTAATAGTTACTGGAAAAACATCTCGTCATAATCATTGCAATGACAAGACATCATAAACCATTATTTCATCCTCTAAGAATATTAAAAAGCAGCTTAAAGGAGTAAAACAGTACCATGAAAATGAAGTGCAAATGCAGAGGGTGGCGTTCTCCCTATCACAGTGGGATCCTCTCATATTTATTTCTGATTGCTATTGATATCCTTAGAAAAATAAGAACTTCAAAATATATTTCTACCGTGGGGAGATTTTGTAAGAATATCAGGTCATCCAAACGAGATCTAAGCTTGGATTTCTGAAAAACCGGCCTGAAAAACTAAATTCTAGGATCAGCATATAATGGACAAAACAAGGTAAAGTGTCAAGTGCTTTATTTACTGGGGGTAAGTTGTATAAACAGACGCGTTGAACAGGAAAAGCCACTATCTATCTATCTATCTATCTATCTATCTATCTATCTATCTATCTATCTATCTATATATATTTTTTACTGAACAAACAAAGGTTACAGGGACATTATAGTTAGATGCAGATTCCATAGAAATTCAGCAGTTATAGTTACCTGAGCTAACTATAACTTACGCCCCCGCAAGGTACTGCTTATGACCTCACATATTACAACACTCATGACATGGTCAGTGACATTACTGATGACATCACTGATGACATGGTGGTCTGCTGACCCCAGCAGGCCACCATCCCTGTGATTTTGGCTAATCCTAATGGGTCGCTAATTGCGACCTGCCTCATGAATATTGATGAGGCAGGTCCATTTGCGACCCACTGGGAATCGCAAACAGTGTCAAACACACTGTTGTATATCACAATTTTCGACTTCCAAATTTCCAAGCGCAAAAAGTCGTAATTAGGAACTTGCAAAATGTAGTGATCGTACATGTGGCCTTTACTTCAAAAATATTCAAAGTACAGAGGCACAAAATGCAGTTAATCAGTTAGTATTCAATGTGCTAAGCCCAAATACAGAAAATCATGAACTCAGGAGAGTTCAGCCACAAATCTGACAAGGATTCACCTTCTAAGAATTAGGGAAAGGACTCCTCCTAACATTGTAAAATCACACACTTTTATAGGATTTTAAACAAAGGTTCGTACATTCACTATAGTAGTACATGGTTCCCAGGCTCATAACTTATAGGGATCAGGCATAGAGCAACATTTGCAACAGAATACATTTGAGGATTTCTCACTATTATGCTACATGGGATTTGTGATGACAGCGTCAGGTACATGGGGCACAACTGTTACATAGTATGGTATTAAGTCTGGGACAGCTAAACTCAGCCTTGAGAAACATACATTTTGTTTAGAACATTCAGTAAAGTCTTCATCTTGCTCCGTGGAGCCTAGAAACTCTTTTATTCCAATAGGGAATGAACCATCAAAGTTAATCACGCAGTGTAGTACAACATCATGTTAAAGATTGATGACTGGGGCTAAGTTATCCTGGTTCACTTAAAGCATATTTCTGAGATTACCAACCTATCTGAACTTCTACAAATAGCGTTCTCTAACCACCTTTTGATGATTTCTAAAATCATCATAATTCTCGTTTAGGTTATCGCAGTCATCATTACCTCCGGGCTATATTGATTGGGTCCTTCCAATTCCTTCACATGTTTCTTGTAATTCAGTTAGTGATTCAGTTGGCGATATAGCTATTAATCTGGTTATCTACTTTGTGGATGTAAGCGCAGCATTCTCTAGTGCGTATTACTTTGCAGACTCTGCTTTCCTTTGCAAGAAGCATATTTAAAACAAGCCTGTTTTGGATTATCATGGCTCTCATTGCAAGTAGCTCCTTATTAACAATTGTAAGTCACCTGCTGCATTTGTTGCTAATCTTTCTATTAATGTTGATGGATAATGTTTACATCATTTAGTGCCACTCCCACTGAAGAAATGATTGCACTAAAAATATCGCTCAGCATCTGTCTGAAGCTCCATTTGGTTCTTTCGGTCTACGTCATTAGTGTGAAAAAACTAAAGCTGCATAACAACTTCCTACCCAATTGTGCACAACTGAAAGTAAGCTGATTTGCTACACACATAATATATGCCTCGAATGCTAACCTCGAGTTCGTAGAATACTCTACCTTGTGCTAGATAACTATGATCACATTTCCTCCAGCCTACATCTTCTACATTGGTTACCAGTTGCCAGAAGATCCACATTCAAGCTGCTTTGTCTCCCCCACAAAGCGATACATGGAACAGGACCGCTCTTCATCAGGAATAAAAGCACCAAACACATTCAACAAAGGAACCTCCTGTCTAGTGTGGCACCTCGCCTCAAAATCCCAACGTACAAGAAAAAAAACATGGGTGGCACATCCTTCTTTGTTCAAGCAGCCAAACTATGGAACTCTTTACCCCCCAACATAAGATCCACGGGTAACCACCTTATCTTCAGACAACTACTCAAGAATTGGCTCTTCCCCACATAACCACCATACACAAACAGAAATATACAGCATATACCTCTGTATGTAAGCATTTATTTGTACTATATATATGTACCTATATATGTGTATTGCTTTGTATAAACGTGTAGAATAATTATGTTTTTAAAAATACAGATATTCATTAGTTCTGCTTAACAAATGTACATATTACTGATAGTTACATTATTCTATGTTTTAACATGTATATAAGTGACTGCATAAATAAGTAAATCTTTTATCTACAATTGCTTCACTATTGAATAATTTTTTTTTTAATTTCAAGTACAACAACACTTGAAACCGGAGTTTATTTAATGCATCTTTAATCTACATACACTACCTTCCTTCCTTTATGCATCTATATACCTTCTATGTACATATGGAGCTATATATTTATTACTTTTCTTTGAATTCAGCATATCCAATGCACTACCCTATTGCTCACCCTATACCTCTACCAATATATCCTCTACCTCCACTCTCTCGTTCATCCCAAACCCCATACCACTACTATGATCCCCAAAATAACCCTTTCTAGACTCTTCCCTACTCTACCCCTCCCTGCATCATCTCATACCTCTTTTACTATTCCGATCTCTCAAAACAAGCCTTTCTAAACCCTTCCCTCTGATTCTTCCCCTTTCACCTTCCTTTTACTGACCTCAAACCTCCTCCTCCTCCTTCTCCTCCTTCTCCTCCTTGGAGCTATGAGCTCCAAAACAAACAAAAAAAAGTTCTAAATCCTTCCCTCTTCTATCCCTCCACTATCCTTTTCATTCCAAATAACAGACTAACATGTCTACCACTCAAATTAATTTCATATTTCACTATACTAATTCACCACTAATCTTTATGGGTTCCAGTGTAGCGCGCTACTCGCTGAAAAAGCGCTTCGACACCCCATCAGGGGTAGCAAGCGCTATATACATGCAAACCTTTTTCTCTCTTCTATCCCTTCACTATCCTTCTCTAACCAAAAGACTGACTAACATATCCACCACTCAAATTACTTCTTGTGACACTTCCAACATTTGGGGTGCAGGTGGACTCGAGGAAACGGTGGATGTTGGCACCCCTTCTTCCTCTTCTCGTCTTGCTCCTTTTGTATGTGAAGCTTGTATCCAGTTAGGCAATCCCTCCACATTTCACAGCGGTGCTAGTAACCAAGTTGACCTGGTATGACACTCTCCAACGTTCTTCAAGACATGCCTTGCAAACCTGTTTTCTTACGTGAAGCCAATCTCCAGGGTTCAAGTCGTGACAGGGGGCAGTTCTCACAGCTGGTATTCCAGTGTCAACACACCTCATCAGCCATTCCTTTCCAATACTTGAGAACTAGGTCATCTGTGATATTCACAAGTGCAGCTGCTGGAACAGAGGGAATTCTTATTACTCTTCCCATTAATACTCTGTGTGGAGAGAGTCCTCTTCTCCTGCATGGGTTGCTTCTAATGCTCATGAATACCAATGGGAGTGCATCTGGCCATTTGAGAGACGTAGACGTGCATGCCTTGATTGTCCCGTTCACTTTTTCTACAATGCCAAAGACTTCTGGCCTGTAACTGCAATGAAACCTCTGGTCAATCCCTAAGGCGGTACACAGTAGATGCATCACCTCATTTTTTAAATGAGTCCCTTGGTCTGACTCAAAATGCATTGGCATCCCAAATGCGCAATCAATTCCCACAAGAGTAGTTTGTCAACTGTCAGACTATCATATCTCAGCAGTTAAAATGATCATTGGACTTCCCTAGCTGACTCATTGTCATGCCATTCCTTTTACCAACGTTCTGCCTTTGGCATGTGATGCATTCTGGCATAGATTCTTGGCCATGACTCGAAAATGAAGATTCTACCAATACCGCTTGAAGGTCTGGGCCAGTCCACCTCGCTCAACATGGGTCAGGCCATGCATATGTCTCACCATGGTGAGCAACATGGAATCGGGAAGGACTGGTTTTCCCTCTCATGACACCCCTATGTCGCTACCATCTTTCACATAACCCGCCATTTCTCCATTTATCTTTTCCATTTCAGGGGCTTTTTGTTGCAGTCCTCTCAGCTCATTAACAGTCTGCACTGTGTTCAATAGCATATTCGGGATTGTTTCTCTCTCCTCACTGCATGTTTCATCCAAGTGAAATGTGCTGGACTCAAGGGCACGGTATCGAGCGACTTCATCCACATATAGGTTGCATCTTGTGACAAAGTCATCTCTACTCATGTGTGCAGCACGCTTCATGACCGCTATCTCCTTTCGCAATTGAAGTGCATTCAACAAGTTTGAGATGTACAACCCATTACAAATAGGAAAACCAGATGCAACTGTTTAGAGACCACCCAGCAATGCTGCTGCTATTGGGTCATGGGTAGCAGAAAGGTGGGCAATAGGGCGTCTGGCCTCACCATGAGTCTGTGTCAACACTGCTTACGCACACGCAGTACGGTCCGGGTGCGGAGATTCCGGCCCGATTGTGGACGTAAAGTTAGGAGTCGTAAGTGATTTCTGTGAATACCAAAAATCGTAAGTGCCTTCTGTGAATACCAGAAGTAGTAAGTTTAGGATTTTGTCTCAGATTACTTTTGTGAATCGGCCCCTATCTCTTTGCCTGTAAAATCTCACACCTCCTCTCTCACCAATTCATTGAAATCTGAATGTAAATCCTTCTTGGTAAGAACAGGGTACACTCTGACTGTAGATTCTTGGGTTTCAATTTGAATTCAGCATCCAATGCTTGGGTCTCTATTTCTACACCATCAGATGTGCAATAGATTGTGCAGTTGAGTTGGCCAAGCAAATCCCTTCCCAACAAATTTGCAGAACTCGAATTCATTTCACAAACTGGTAATGGTGCTTATCTTCACTAGAATTGGGTCTCAAACCTGGATGGTGTGCTGCTGATTTGTGATGCGTACAACTTGGTCCTTCTTTCCCGAGATGGGCAGGTTTGGGACCTTAACCACCATGGCGGTTAAACGAGTGGCTCCAGTGTCAATATGAAAGGACACGGAATGTCCACTGACTTCATATTCCACATACAGACCACTCTGATCTTGAATATGATGGGAACCTGAGGAACATGGGTTACACATGAGTTCTAGTGAGTCTTTTCATGGGGCTGTAAAATAGTGTCACTCTGCATCTGGGTAGGTACCTGAGGGGCTTGGGGTAAACCTAGCCATGGACCCTTCTGATTAATCCCAAGCACTGCTTAATTTGAGCCGGTAGGGGCCACGGGCACTTATTTTTGGAGACCAGTGCTTATTTTTCCTCATTAGACATTTCCTGAGAGCAAGAGATGGAAAAACACGAAAAAGGAAAGGAGGAGGAAGAGAAGGATGGAAAAACTGTCAGCAAGAGAGATAGCAGGAACCTGCAAGAATGAGATATGAGGGCTGGGAATGTCTGGTAGTGGTTTAAAAGGTCCTGAGCTGATTGGGACTACGCAGCCTTGCTATTCGGTGCGCTGACATTTAATAGAACTGGGTGTAGGCTTCTGAGTAGAGGTTTACACACTGGCACTCATTCTTTCACAGATTAAGCACTGAGTACATCTGAGCTTGCCTTTGGTTCTTGTCTGATCGCTTCCAGGTGGATTACCTCAGTAGTGGCCCATTCCAACATATAAGATTTCCAATTCTCAATTTTGGGGTGATTCCATCGTAGATAGTGTATGACGAGACAGTGTTAAGTCAACAATACCTTTAGGGACACAAATCTAAGCGTTGTCCTTTTGTCCTTTGCTTTGAGAACCACACTCAGTAAACAATGCTTGAGTCAACATTCGAGAACCATGAAGGAGACCCCATGGAGACTCTGCACCACTTACCCCCAGTATGGTATCAAGTGACTGTAGTGTGCTACCGGCCCAGGTACTCGCCAATAGCCACGCCACACACGGAGAGTAGTTTTACACTTCAATATTCCACTGCGTGTAAGTCAGAACTGAACATTCTAAGTCTGCCTTCAACTCATCCCTCTAACACTTACCTCACAGGCCTACGGTGTACAGTAGGAACCAAAAGAGATCCAGCATTCTTTTATTTACAAGACACTACATCTTCCCCATTGTTAAAGAAAAATTTACAACTATTTCAAAATAGATAAATAAATACACAAAGAAATATGTGAATAAACACACAGATGATCAGAGATATACAGGTACGTATGATTCTTCTATTAATCATCGGCCCTGAATCACATGTCCTGATCGGGTCACTGGGAACTGGCAGTCGAAGTGTTAGTGAGCTGCACAGCTGAGGTGGAATCATCAGCAGACACAGAGCCATCAACAGTCTGTCGAGACCCAGTCTCTACCTTGACATCAATGTTTGGCGAGTGATGGGCCACATGTCGAAAATGAGAGGAATCTCTCGTAAGGGTCTTCCCAAGACGTTGGGCAGTCACCATGTGTCCTTTGGTATTAGTGATGGTAAATGGTTCAGCCTCAAATGGAGACTCAGACTTTCTTTTTTCTGGGTTGTTTGACAAGCACTCGATCTACTCTTGTAAAGGTGACATCTTTCACATTACGTCATCTGTCAGCATATATTTTCATTTTCTGTTTCGGCCAAAGTCTGTAGTATGAATTTCTTCCTCATTCTTGGATCGGAGGTTGGTCCATTGGGACAGCTTGGTCATCACAGCTCTTCCAAACATGAGAGTCACAGGGCTTTCCCCATCGTTGAGTGAGGGGTCGAACGGTAAGCTTGAAGAGTAGTGTTTAAACAACTTTGAGGTTGAGCTTCTCCAATGCAGTACGCTGAAAAGCTTTCTTTAGAGTACTCATGAACCGTTCTACCAGGCTATTGGCCTGGGGTCAAAGAGGAGTACTTTTTTGATGCTTTGCTTTGAGGTGATTTAGAAGGTCTTTGAATTCTTGACTATTAAAAGGTGGGCCATTGTCAGATTTTAACATTGCAGGTACACCTCATGTTGCAAAGTTGCCATCTAATCTTTGAATAATGCTTTCATGTGTGTGTAGTGGATGAAAGGTCTTCTACCAAATGGAAAATGGGAGTATTCATCAACAATGACTAGAAGATGATGTCCATTCTCAAAAGGACCAAAGAAATCAACAGCAGTCCTCTCCTAAGCATGATGTGGAAATTCTGACATGTTCAAAGGGTGCTGAATAACTTATTTTTTTACCCTATCGTCGATATAAGGAAACCAGACTCGGTCACATAGTGCTCCCTTTAATTTTTTTTATTTACGGAGTTTTATATAGCGCGAACTTGATCCGGTATCAGAGCGCTTTACATAGCACCAGTTGCGCTACATGAGGACACATTCATTTTTTGTTGTTGTTAGTCACCGGGAGATTTAGTGATTTGCCCAGAATCACAGGATGTTCAGCGTCATTGCCGAGACTCGAACCCGGTTCCCCAGATTCGAGGTCCACCGCCCTAGCCGTTAGGCCAACTCCTCTCCCTTGGTGGCAACTGTGCCTAGATGTCCCTCATGGGTGACGTCCATCACTTGTCGTAGACTATTGGGAATAACAATTCGTGTACCTCACAGAATGAGGCCTTCTTGAGTCACTGAAAGGTCATATCTTACATTTTTGAACTTCAAATACTCACTGTCACTGATGAGAGGTCTAGAGTGCTGGTTCCACGATTGATGATAATAAATGTCTTTTAACTTTAACATGTCACTATCTTGGCTCATGGCAGTGACAATTTGTTCTTAAGACATGGCAGCTGGTGTACTTGATGTCACAATAAAATTGATGTAGGCCTCCGCTGTCTTGGATGGGGTACCAGGGCACTGCAATGCAGGGCCGGACTGGCTACCGGTGTTTTTTGCTGGTGTGGCAGGGTGGGGTCCAGATTCACTGCGGAGGGGCCGATTTTGTTGCTGGGTAGCGGCAGGCGCTTCTAAATGAACAATGCAAAACAAATAGCTTTAAAGCGTACTTTTTAAAACATTTGTTTTGCATTGTTTATTAAGGAAAGCCCGGTAGCCAGTCCGGCCCTGCTGCAATGGCACACTTGAAAAATACTTAGCAAGATTCTTATCTTTCCCTGGATGATGAAGAATTGTATAGTTGTATTCTTGTAATCTCAAACCCCAAGGTTCAACTCAAGGAGGCATTTTGGCTATGGGATTGCCAAATATCGTCAGCAATGATAATCAGTCACCACTGTGAAAGGCTTTCAGTACAAAAACACATAGAAATATTCGCAAGCCTAGACCACTGCCAAACTTTCTATCTCAGATTACGAGTAAGCACGTTCCATTTGTGACAGGCTTTTACTGGCGTATGTCATGATATGTCTCCGGGCATTTGGCTGTCCGTTGCGCTGTGCAAGGATTGCGCCTAACCCGACAGGGCTAGCGTCGACTACAACCTCTGTATGAAGTTTGGGATCAAAGTGGACCATTTCAGTGGCACTCTCAATAGGATGCTTGATTTTTTGAAAGCTCTTCTCACATTCATGTGACCAATGAAAAGACACATTCTTTTTGGTCAGTTCTCATAATGGTGCACTGACCGTAGCAAAGACTTGCATGTATCTAGAACAGTAACTGGCCATTCCAAGAAAGGATCGTAACATAGAAATATCTTGTGGGAAATTTGCAGTAGACAGCGCTTGCCCTTTAGCAGGATCAGGTTTCATTCTGCCATCAGAAAAGACATGGCCAAAGAATTTCAAGCTTTTCTTGTGGAATTCACATTTGTCAGTGTAGGAAAGTGGGTTTCTGTTGCAGTAACCCCCCCACTTTTTGCCAGACTACTGATGCATTTTTACTTGATGTGCCCTGGGTCCATGCCAATCAGGTTCCCAGGGCCTGTGTTCTTTTCCCAAAACTAACCCAGTTGGCATCTCTGGCCACAGGTCAGCCCCTGGTAAATGGTACCACAGGTACCCAGGGCACTGTGACCAGGGAAGACCTCTAAGGGCTGCAGCACTTATTGTGCCACCCTTAGAGGCCATGTACCTTTACACACACACACACACACTGCCTTTGCAGGCTGCGTGTTTTGGTGCAGAACAAAGTGAAGAGTCGACATGGCACACAACTCTGTGTGCCATGCCTGCAACCCACTGCCCTGGCATAGATCAGTCACCCCTATTGCTGGGTGCACCATACCAGTGGTGAGGGTACAGGTGCATGAGCCCTGTGCCCCTACAGTGTCTTAGTCCATTCTTAGACATTGTAAGTGCAGTGCTGCCATTAAGAGAATATGGTGCTGGGAGTTTGTCATTACAAACTCCACAGCACCATAATAGCTACACTGAAAACTGAGAAGTTTGGTATCAAACTTCTCAGCACATTAAACCCACACTGATGCCAGTGTGGGATTTAATGAAAAATGCACACAGAGGGCATCTTAGAGATGCCCCCTGAAAACTAACCCACCACTAGTGTCCAGGCTGAGTGGCTGCTTTCAGCTGCCACCACTAGACATGTTTCTGGACCCCTGGGTTGAGAGCCTGCTGCTCTCTGGGGCCTGAAACAATGCACATCCTGGGACGAGGTGCCAAGCCTCCTCCCCCAGGATGGGCAGGGTTCATGAAGGGGAAGCTTCAAAGACTTGCCGCCTTTGTGAGCTTCCCCAGGCCACTTGCTGCTTTCAGCAACTGGTCCCCACTGGTTCTGACCCCCACTTTGGGTGGGAGAACCGGCAGGAAAAACAAGTGAGGAAGAGAGGTGTGCCCACCTCTGCCAACTCCACCCCTCAGGTCGGGGAGGCGAGGTGAAGCACAACTCTCAGTCCCCGCCATCTTGCAGATGGGGGACTCAGCCAACCAGGGACAGGCTCATGCCCCCCTCCCACTGGAGGGTGGCATAATAGGGGGTGTACCCACCCCAGGGAAGGGACCCATTGGTCCCTACCTTTTACCTACCTGTACCCCTGAACCTTGCTTCCTCAGACAAGAAGAAACTACAAGAAGAAAAAGGAGAGGGACCGAACAGCCGTGCAGCAGCTAACAAGAGGAAGACGCCCACTGACTTGGCCCCAGCCCTACCGGCCTGTCTCCACCTCGAACCTGCTCCTGTGAAATCCCAGTGTGTCCTGCAGCCAGCAACCTTGAAAACCCCGGAGGACCTGCCTGCCTTCAACCACAAAGACTTTGTCTCCCGTGAACACCGAATTTGTTCATCTGCAACCTCTGGCTCCGGCCGGACACCGCGAATCCGCCCCACTCGGCCCGAGCTCGAGTGGGCAAACACCACGAGGAGGTCACCCCAGCGATCCTGACCTGAGATCCGGTGACCCCTGACCTGCCTCAAGCCTCCAGCCGATGCCTGCAGCCTAAATCCAGAAGGTCCCCCCAACCGCGACCAGGAGCTGGTAAGAAGATCCGACCCCAAAAGGCACCCCTGCACCCGACGCCCCACGGCCTTGGGTGCCCAAACCGACGGTGCGTTGCCAACCCCTAACTTCCCAACTTACCTCTCGAAGTGGTGGTGGCACCCAGAAGTCCTTCGTCCCCAAGCCTGCAGTGCCTTTGCAAACCGGAAGTTCCCCATTGAAAACAACAGGGCGCCCGACGTCGAAACAGTACCCTGCACCCGGCCGCCCTAGTGCCACTGAGGGTGCACCTTTAGTGCTACTTTGTTTCCCCATTTGCCCTGAGCTAAAGTCCAGGAGCTTTGCTCCCACAACCAAGTGGCCTGCTTGCCAGCAGCCACCAACCGGAGGCCCCCTATCCCCCATTGGATAACATTGGGCCTCAGCACTCTGCACCCGGCCACCCTAGAGCCGCTGAGGGTGTAACTAGAGTGCATCCTTGACCCTGGGGGACCCCTGAGTCTACCCCCAGAACCTCAACTCCCACTACCAAATACTTACCTCAAAACCGATAACACTATTTTCCTCCATAGGATAACATTGACTGTTTTTCTGTGAAAAGTTTTTAAGTGTGGAGTTTGAAAACCTAAAGAAATTCTTTAAAATTGTACTGTTTAACAAAAACGATTTTACTTACTTGTTTACAGGAAATGTCCCAGAGTAGTATCCAGGAATACTAATTTGAGTAAGAAAAGTAATCCAAAAGTAACTTACCTGGTATTTTACTGAAAAGCCCATTCAAGTCTATGTACTGTATTTACAAAGTATTGCATTTCTCTGCAACCATCCTGTAAGTCAAAACAAAGTGCATATACCATTTCAATTCAAACTGTTTACAAACTGCATTACTACTGTAAAGTATGTATTGCTTACCTGTGCCAGACTTGCTTGGTTCTAGAAAATAGAATAACTAAAAGAATATTTTTATACAAAAACAATTGGTCTAAAGTTCAGTCTTTGAGTGTGTGAATTCATTTGCTGACTGTGTACAACAAATGCTTAACACTGTCCTCTGATACTGCCTTACTGCTCGACCACACTACCACAAATAGAGAGTGAGGTGCTATCTAACTTTACCTCTGTCTACCTTTGGGGATCCACTGCACTCTGTGCACACTATACCTCACTTTGGTATAGTATAGACAGAGCCAGCTTCCTACAGTCAGCATTCGGAGTTAAGCCGGCATCGTTCAGCAAACAACATACTTTCATAAGAGCTTTATCATGCTCGTTCTGTGTGGCTCTGAAAACCAATATGTCATCATTATAGTTAAATGCATTTACTACGGGCTGTATGATATGTCGAATTAAGTCTTGGAAAAGTTCTGCAGCAGAGGATACACCAAAACTCAATCACTTATAGTGAAACAGACCAATATGTGTAGAAAAGGTTGTAATGTACCTGGATTTTTCTTCAAGTTCCAATTGGTGATATCCTTTATTTAAGTTGAGTTGAGAGAAGAACTTTGCACCATTCGATTGAGTTATCATATCAGTAAGGTGTGGACCTGGATGATTCTCTCGCTCAATTGCCTTGTTGGCCTGGCGCATGTCAACGCATATGCGTACAGCTCCTTCACTGTCTATTTTAGGCACTACTACAATGAGAGAAAGCGATTGTGTTTGACCAGAGGAGCGTTCAATGATATCATGTTTAAGCAACAAATTAAGTTCCTTTTCAACAGCTTCTTGCAAGTGAAATACAATTTTTCTGTGTCTTTGGGCAACAGGATGAACATTCTCATTTATATGTGACTGTAAGTTCATTGTTTTGAGTTTTCCTAACCCACGAAATAATGAAGGAAATTGACTTACAATTTCATGATGAGCATTCATATTGTAGTTTAGTTTACTGATATCAGTTCTATATCAGCAGCAGCAAACAAGCACTTGAAGCTGTTCCTTGAAGGACATGAATGGGCGCTTGTACCACAGTTTTCTTATGTTTCATCGTGGCTACAAATGAACCTTGACTTTTTAAGGGCATTGAGGAAGCCAATGTGTATACTTTAGTCAATGACTTTGGGGCATATTAGCAAGGGCCTTTTCGCCGCTGTGGCGGCACTTTTTGCCGCTAAAGCAGCGATATTTCTATCGCCCTATTAGCAAGCTGTCGCTAACAGCTGTTAGCGACAGCTTTATGGCGAAAGCGACCGTTTTGGTGCCGCTTTGTATGTCAGCGATATATATCGCTAATGACATGCAAAGTAGGCGTTCCCAACTAAAAGCGACTGAAAACAGTCGCAAACACAACTACCCCCTATTAGCAATGCCCGCGAAGCGATAAAGAAATTCGTGCTAACCGCGATTATCGCTGGAATCTAACACCTGACTTAACCATTATAGTCAATGGGAGGTGGATTGTAAGGTTAAGTCCTCACCTGCCTATTAGCAAGCTTTTCATTAGCGCGTTGAATTTATCGCTGGATTTCTCGCGCTATTGCTGGGTTTCGCCGCTATCGCTGGATTTTTTATCACCTTGGAGATAAGCGTTGATAATAATGCGTTATCTCCGCGATGAAATCCAGCGATAAAAAAAACAGCGCTAAGCGCGTTTTGCGATAATTATCGCATTTTCTTGGTAATATCCCCCTACGTAAGTTGTGGAAACGGAGATAATTCTTGATACTTCTCCTCAGGCATGATATTTATCGATACACTGCTGTCAATTATGAATGGTATCGAACACCCATTTATCTTTTGAGTGATCTTCGGACAATGTTTGAATGTTTTTGGTGCTTAGCTTCCTCATCATTAAATTGATTGAATTTACAGTGCTTCACCAGAACATCCAGTCTCTCAACACCTGGTCTCTGATGTTCTTGACTGAATATGCATCTTTCATAATCTACATTTGGCACTGGATTAAACTTGACATTCAAGGCTGTTTTAATTTACTCGTATGTCACTACACCTTCTTGTGGTATCTTTTTCATAGCTTCTTTCACTCCTTCACAGCCATGTTCCTCAGATACTTTATAATATTTTTATCATCTTTTTCATCTATTATTTCTATGAAATCTTCAAAAGTCTCTATCCATGCAGACCATCTATTACCAATATTGTGTTTTTTGGAAATATCAAATGCAGATGGTGGTTTTAAGAATGCAGCAGCTAAACATACATTTGTGGACAGCAGTGGTCGTTCAAGCGCTTCGTGTGGAACTTGATCAGGCAGAGCTTCTCTAGCGCCTTGTGACGTGCTGGCTTTCGGGTCAACCTTAATGACTTTTGGAGCTTGGATCTTGTACTGGCTCTCCATTGGAGCTCTTTCCTTGAGGGCAGTCTGTGGAGTTGTTCTGGGCACCTACTCGGCAGCAGCTATACATACATTTGTGGACAGAAGTGGTCTCTCAGGCGCTTTGTGTGGAACTTGATCATGCAGAGCTTCTCTAGTGCTTTGTGATGTGCTGGCTTTGGGGTCAGCCTTAGTGAATTTTGGAGCTTGGATCTTGTCCTGGCTCTCCATTGGAGCTCTTTGCTTGATGGCAGTCTGTGGAGTTGTTTTGAGCTCCTACGCGGCAGCTTTGGTTGTGGAACACGCAGCTGTCATACACAACCCCCGACCTTGCTTCAGGGGACGCTTCGCAGCATGTCGTTGTATGATGAGTCGTTAGTGGTTTCGGTAAGTAGATAAATCTTTGTACACTACAAGTCCATGAAAGCAGATAATACTGATCAGCTTTGTCCTTTAATGTGTCTTCACAAACACTTGTTAATCTCTGCTTCATAGCACATGAATTTCAGTTTCACTTGTACTGATCTATTGTGGGGCGCTGCTTTTGTAACCTGGTTGCATCCACCTTTAGTGTTCTTACTCCGTATAGCATATGGCATTCATTTGCGTAATGGTGCAGTACTTTTTATTTGTGGCCATTTCATTCGGTTCGAGGCCACCAACATGTAGACTTTCAATGTCACTTTCTTTATCTTCAAGGGTTTTACATAGGCTGGTGTTATGCTGAGACTCCACTGGTGCCAGCGTTGATGCTGCACTTCAACTGTGACACACGTGGCATGCACGAGCAGTTTGCTAGAGCACGACAAACTCTCTGGAAGAGCGCTTTTACTGTATGAGCTTCGTATCCCCTATCATGTTGCCAGTTGCAGCCTCTTACCAGCCCAGGAACTCGCCAATAACCCAGCCACACATGGAGAGTAGTTTTACATGTCTTTATTCCGCTGCGTGTAAGTCAGAACTCAACATTCTAAGCCTGCCTTCAACTCATGCATCCAACGCTTATGTCACAGGCCTGCGGTGTACAGTGGGAACCAAAAGTGTTCCAGCATTCTTTTATTTACAAGACACTACAGTGACCACTGGCTCAGAACATATAAAAGAACATGGCACTTCTCTCCCCACAATGTGAGCAAGTTGAAGAATTGTCCGGGCATATTCTGTGAAGTTTAACAGGTTCTAAATAAGTACAATATAATATATTAAAATGAATTCATTTTAATTGGGTGTTGCTCCATCTCTTGTACCTGAGAGCAGGCCCCTAACCAGGACATGTCTGAAATAGCACTGCCTCTCCCCTCATCAATCGAACCTGCAGAGGTTCATTTCCAGTGAATGTAGAACCTCTTCTCCCAGTTATCTTCCTGTGAACACCATTGGGTGGCATGCTGGAGTTGGTTAATCAAAAAATAAAGTTCTAAGCCTGGGAGTGCAAGACCTCTGCCATTCCTGTCCGTCTTTGGGGTATCTAAGCTGACCCAGCTGCGGTTACCCAGCCATACCAATTTAATCATTACTTGATCCAAATCTTTTACTGTTCGGCGGGATGGGACACATAGTATTCTGGAGGGTAGAGGCATCCAGAGCATCTAGGTGGAAATTCTATCTTCACTAGGGATATGCAACCCATAATTGAATGTTGAATGCGGGTGCGAGTTCCAGAATTCAGTTGAGCCACGTAGTATTTAGTTCAAGTCACATTACATGCAGCAGCTGCTTCTCCATTAGGGCAGAAGAGCATCTCTCTCCTGCTGCGGGCGCAGCTAATGTGATTTTATTTCCATTTCATTTTTTCCTCTGCCAGAACGAGCTGAGTTTGAGAGTGGGTGGTGCCATTGCTGCTGATTGGCTGCAGAGAGGAGTCGTGGCTACTCCTGTTTAAAGTGCCCATGTCACTTTGACTGACTGTCCTGCGACGGCTAGCCCTACATGTGCACTTTAAACCTCTACATCCCGAGCTGTGTGAGACAGTCGCATTGAGAGGAGGCATAAGCCTCTAGTGCCTGAATAAGCGCCGAACCAGCCCTCTCTAACCAATCCTGGCACTTTTGTCATGCTGAGTAACATTATTACCAGCACGAGAGCAGCATTTGTATTGGTTAGGGGAGTTGGCTCTAGGACCCCGCGCTCTGACAACTGCAGAAGAACACAGAGGACCCGAGGATGTACTTCCAGTAGGTAAGTAAACATTTCATTTTATTTTTAAATATATAAGCAATATAAACAGTAACTAAATCGCTGACGTGCATTCCAATAACATTTTAAAGTTAAACATTTTAACTTTAAAACTTTAATGGAATGCATGCCAGCGATTTATTTACTGTTTATACTGCTTGCATTTTTATTATTGTTTATAATACATGCGCCATGTATTTGCAACCCTATTTATGCTGAATTTCATTTATTGTAAAATTATTGGCCCCACTACTTTCAAATGTTGCGAGCTGCCACTGATTACTAGTGTGAAGTTTCTCAGTCATGTGCACCACTTGTGTACCCAAGTAACAGAATTTCTCTCTTTCCCATCTTAGACCAACTATGGAAATCAAGAGAGTATCCAGAAAATCAAAATACTCCCCACTTCGTATGAAAGCTCTTATGGCATCAAGCAAATGAAGCTAGTCATCACAACCCTCCCCAGAAAGATCTCTCTTGTGTCTTTCATTGTAGCATCTATACATTCAGACTTTCATCCTACTATCCGCCTGCTGATATCTACCATTTCACCTTTACATTCTGTCATTCATTTATTCTTTCATCCATCATTCATTCTTTCATCATTCAGGCCATCTGCCCATCCATATCCAAACCTATCCATTAATTTCCAAACCTATCCATTTAACATATCCATCCATTTACCCTTGCACGTATCCATTTGTATGTCCATTCATACATCCATCTATCTATACATCTATCAAATCAAATCAAATAAAATCATGGGACATTTGTAAAGCGCTCATATCACCCGAAGGTCTCATGGCGCTTACAGGCATCTCCAACTAAAACAGCTGATAGAGGAAAACAGGGGGGTCAGTTGTCAAAAGACCATGTTTTTAGTTCGCTCCGAAAACGGTGGTGATCAGCCCTAGTGCGGAGGTATAGTGGCAATTTATTCCAGAAAGTGGGGGCTAAGAATGAAAAAGATCTTCCTCCATTACGAGTTGTACGGATTCTGATGGAGGCAAGGAGGTGCTGGTTGCTAGATCTGAGGGGCCGGCTTGGTTGATGCCAGTTCAACTTCTTTTCCCAGTAGCAAGGGCCACTGCCATACATGTTTTTGTGTGCCAAACAGAGAATCTTAAAACGTGTTCTCTTTCTCACAGGCAGTCAGTGAAGCCGTCTCAGGTTTGGGGCCGAGGGAGAACCTGACGGAAGATTTAAGACCAACCTGGCTGCAGTGTTTTGCAGGACCTGCAGCCTAGATAAAAGATCCTCATTTATAGCTGACAGTAGGGCATTTCCATAGTCCATGCGATTGATAATCAATCCCTGGACCAATCACCCTTTTACTCAGCCAGCCATCCTTTCACTAATCCATACACCCTTCCACCCATCCATCCACTCATCAATCTACCATTTACCTTTTCACTCATCCATCCATCTGTTCACTCACTTATCCATCAATGTTTTCACTCATCTGTCTATCCATTCACCCTCCCTTTCACTCACCCATCCATTCTTTCACTCATTTACCCATCCACCCTTTCATTCGCCCACCCTCCCTTTTACTCATTCACACATTCTATCACTCATCCATCTTTTCATTCATCTTTTGATCCACCCTTTCATCTATTCATCTACCCTCCCTTTGTCATCCATCCATTCTTTTACTCATCCATCTCTTTTCTCATCCATTCATCCTCTCTCATCATCCATACATTCGCCCATCCATACATCCATCCACCCTCCCTTTCACTCATCCATCCATTCTATCTCTCATTCATCCATCCACCCTTTCATCCACCCACCCACCCTTCCTTTCACTCATTCACTCATTCTATCACTCAGCCATCCTTACATTCACCCATCCATCTACCCATCCATCCTTTCACTCACCCATCCAGTCACCTTTTTACTCACATCCATCCATGCCATCACTCACCTTTGTCTGCCAAGTTGCAGACAGAAGAGGTCCATCAAGAATTCACCCTCCTGTAGCTGCTAAAGTTGGGGAGTCATGACGCCCTAGAATTTATCCTTTTACTTATCCATCCATCCTTTTGCTCATTCATCTATCAGCTCTTTCACTTCGTGCATCCATCCTGTTACTCCACCCATTAATCCATCCATCTACCCTTCATTTAGCCATCCAAGATTACACTCACTCATGCATCCATACTTTAAATCATTCATTCATCCAGCCTTTCACTCATCCATCCATCCACCCTTTTATCATCCATCCACCCACCCAACCACCTTTCATTTCATCCATCCATTCTTTCACTTATCCATCCATCCACCCTTTTATCCATCCAACCACCCTCTTTCGCTGAGCCATCTATTCTTTTACTCATCCATCCTTACATCCTTCTTTTCACTCATTCATCCATCCATCTACCTATCCAGCAATTCACTCACCCATCCATCCACCCTTTCAATCAAACACCCATCCATCCATCCATACTTTCACTCACTTACACAGCCGCCCATCCTTTCATGTTCTTCATGAGCCTTTGTCTACCAAGACAGCCCCTGATGAGAATGTTCACCAAGGATCATCCATTCAAACCCACCAATTGGACTATCAGTTTTGGTCCAGTTAGTACACTAGCCCAAAACGTTCTCAAATTTACTACGTTCATTGCGGAGCTGGTGGGACAGGTGAGTCAGGTAAATTAAAGCATCATCTGCAGAGACGGCTCCTCCGTAAAGGCGGAGGAGCGTCGCCCACTGCTCTCACAGCAGTGAGAACATGAAAAATAAAATGATAATAACACAGGTTATTATCATTTTGTTTTTCCTCGCTTACTTCAGCCGCACCGAGGGTGGGGTGGGTCGGTCCATTATGACAAAACTTAGACACCAGCCAGCTGCAGGAAGGAGGAGGAGTGATGGCACTGCTGTAAGTGTGCTTGATGGTTTGGCCGGTCGTCTTAGGGTGGACAAACCGTCATGCACACTTAAATCTCTCCACACGAGCTCTGCTGTACAGCCAGGTGGAGAACAGGCACAGGCTCATATTCCCTTAGTGAGTGCCGAACCAGGACACTCAAACTAATCCCGGCACTGCTCTCATGCTGGGTAATACCAGCATGAAAGCAGAATCTGGATTGGCGTTGGGGAGACTGTGGAATTCCAGGAGTTGAGGAGCAGTGGCGCAGAAAAGCACCAAAGCAGCAGACTTCAGGTAAACACTATTTTTAAAATGTTCTTACATGTGCTGCCCCCAACCACTGCCCCACCCATGCTGCCGCACCACTTTAATGGCACAGCAGCCGCCACTGATCATCTGCATATAGTGATACAATACACTCAAATCTAAGCCCCCTGAGCACTCTGTTTGCAGGGCGTTCGAGGCCCTCCTCCACCCGCAGGCTCCTGCCTGTGCCTCATCCCTGGGGGCCCAGTAGGCATCACCCTCGTTCACAAAGCACCCTCCTCGTGACCACCCTCCCAGACGACACAACGACCCTCATGGAGCACCTCCACTTCCAGATCCAGACCAACCTCAAAACGACTCTCTGCGGAACCATCATCTACAGGCCGCCCAGCCCCTGCACTCCCTTTACCAAAGCCATCACCGACCTCATCGCACCCCACGACCACGCATCCACGGACTACATCCTACTTGAAGAGATCTAAACTTCTACCTGGATAACCACGATGACTCAAACACTGCCTCCCTCCTAGAGAACCTTGCCAACATAGGACTCAAACAACTAGTCACCACCCCATGCACACACAGCTGGACACACACTCGACCCTGTCTTCACCGGAGAAAACAGTGTCTCCTACAGCCACACCACGGAACTCCAATGGACAGATCACCACTGCATCCACTTCTCCTTCAAAAAACCCACCATACACAAGCATGCCCACTGCCTCCCCCGCAGAAGCTGGAACAAAGTCACCGAAGACCAGCTCACCTCTGCCCTTGTCAGCACCCCACCACCGACTACGTCAGACGCAAACACCGCAGCACGTGACCTCCATCGCTGGATAGCGAACTGCGCTGAAACACTCGCCCCCTCAAAAAAGCCACCCGAAGACACATCAAGAAAGCAAGCTGGCTCACCCCTGCACTCCAAGAATCCAGACGTTCCTGCAGACGACTCGAAAAGACATAGAGGAACAACAAAACCCAGATACACGCGCCGCCTACAAAGCAGCCACCACTGCACACCAACAACTAATCAAATCCCCAAGGAAGAAATCCCTCCAAGACAGAATCCTCACCAACACACACAGCAACAAAGAGCTCTTCACCATCATCAAGGAATTTGCCAAACCCTGCAGTGAAACAACAGATGTCCCACCCTCCCAAGCCCACTGCAACAGACTCAACACATTCTTCCCGCACAAGATGATTTATGACAACTTCGACAACCAAGAGCACCTCACTGCTCCAGCTCCCCCCTCATGCGACGCCAACCAACAGACCCTGCTCAAATGGATCCCACTCACAACAGAAAACTCCTTGAAGACCATGAAAAGCATCCACTCCGGAGCACCCTCAGACCCCTGCCCACACCACATCTTCCACAGAGCCGCCTCTGCCATTGCACCCATACTACGTTGGATGATCAACTGCTCCTTCAAAACCACCACCTTCCCCGATGACTGAAAACACCCCAAAGTCCCCTCCTGAAGAAACCCTCCACGGACCCGACAGACCTCAAGAACGTCAGGCCCATCGCCCTGTTTCCCTTCACAGCCAAGGTCATTGAAAAGGCCTTCAATACCCAGCCAGCAAACTTCATCAAAACTAACAACATCCTGGACATCTCCCAATCCGGATTCTGAAGCAATCACAGCACCGAGACCGACCTACTTACCGCCACAGACGACATCCGCTCCCTACTCGACCAGGGCAAAACGGCAGCCCTCATCTTCCTGGACCTCTCGGCTGCATTCAACACCGTCTCTCACCGCACCCTATCCACCAGTCTCCACAATGCCCGCATCCACCGCAAGGCCCTCGACAGGATCCGCTCCTTCCTCACCGGCAGAACTCAGCAGGTTAGACTCGCTTCCTACCTCTCGGAACTGACAGACACCAACTGTGGAGTGCCCCAGGTCTCCTCCCTCAACCCCACCCTCTTCAACGTTTACATGGCCCCCCTCGCAACCATCGTCAGGAACCACAGGCTCAACATTGTCTCATACGCCGACGACACCCAGCTGATCCTCTACCTCACCAACGAACCCAACGTCACCAGACACAACTTCTAAGAAGGAATGAAAGCTGTTGCCACCAGGATGAAGAACAGCAGTCTGAAACTCAACTCAGAAAAGACAGAAGTCCTCATACTTGGCTCCACCCCCTCCACATGGAACGACACCTGGTGGCCCTACACCCATGGAAATCTCCCCACCCCGACGGACCACACACAAAACCTCGGCATCATACTATACTCATCACTCACAATGAACCGCCAGATCAGCGCTGTCTCCTTGACCTGCTTCTATACTCTCTGCATGCTTCGAAAGACCTTCAGATGGATCCCGAAAAATGTCACACACGCACTCATCAGCAACAGACTGGACTACGGCAACGCTCTCTACGCGGAATCAACAAGAAACTCCTTCGCAAACTCCAGACTGTCCAGAATGTCGCATCTAGACTGATCCTCGACATCCCCCATCACAGTCACATCACCCAACACCTCCGCGATCTCCACTGGCTTCCAGTCGAAAGAAGAATAACCTTCAAACTCCTCACCCACGCATACAAGGTCCTTCACAACACTGGACCCACATACCTGAACAGCCACCTCTCCTTCAACGCACCCAAAAGACACCTCTGTTCAGCCCAGCTCTCACTGGCCACCGTCCCACGTATCAGCAAGAGTAGAACGGGAGGAAAGCCCTTCTCCTACCTCGCAGCCAAAAGCCTGGAACACCCTCCCCCTCCGGCAATCTCCCACATTGCCCCAGTTCAGGAGGGACCTCAAGACCTGGCTTTTCGGGTGACCCCAGCACTCAACGGAGCCACCTCTCCTCCCCCCCAGCACTTTGAGACCCTCACGGGTGAGTAGTTGCGCTTTAATATACCTGATTGATTGATTGATTGAACTCCTGCCACCATAATCACATAATCCAGTAACTTGGCTCTGAGAGCCAGCACCGGTGTCTCCAGAGCCAGTGTAAACAGCAGGGCTTACAACAGGTCCCCCTGCCTAGTACCCCTTTTGACGTTCTTCCTTACTTATCTTGAGTCATTTGTTTGTTTGTTTGCCATTTAATATAGCTACTTTGTGCTGTTGTCCTTTTGTTTCAGCATTTGTTCAGGCACTGATCATCAACAGCTAGGCAAGAAAGCCAATCAAAAGTGTTACTCATCTTATTAAACCTTGTAAGAATAAAACGCTGAGTCAACCTTGTTGAGATTCAAGTGGGTGATCTGCAGAAAGTGTTCAGGAGGTGAGATGACAAGTTCAGAGAGGAAGCTGGTACGCAGCCTCCTTTGTAACACCCTACCAGCCTGTAACAAAGGGTCAACTTGCTCTGATCCAAGTGCTAAGATCAATAACCACAAAGAGATGTGATCAAAAGGTAGGGATGAACCCTCATCTGGGAGGGAAAGTATGAGGTACAAAGGACAATCAGCATAACATAAGGGAGGCGAGGAAAGAAGGTGTTTGGAGGATGGGAAAAGGGGGATTAAGGGAGAGGTGGGCGCTTGGGAGGTCTCCCATGATCTGTGATAAAATAGAAGAAAAGGGTAATGGGGACATTAGTGGTTGAAGCGAACCCATGAGTAGAAATGAAAAAATAAGAGCAAGATTGTTAAAATCTCTGTGACTGCAGAGCAAAAATAACTTGGAGATCTAATTTTCTGAATGAAAGGCATTCACCAAGTTGGATTCAACAAAGGATGTAGAGGAAATGAGTTCAACATAATGGCTTTGCCAGGAGCTGTTGTTTTAAGTTCTTTTTTCCCCAGCCTTCCGAGTGACAGTCATTCAACTGATTTGAACAAATCCGGAAGATCCTCTGAGTCAATGTTACTCAAAACAGGTCCTTAATTTGTAAAAGAAAGAGTGCTGGTGCCAGAAGCTCTGCTCAGAAGCCCACGGCCGATGCAATTAAACATTGGCACGCACAATGCCAAGGCTGCGTAGTCTTGAATCAACTTTATGCCTCTTTAATCCATTAACGGATACTCCCTGCGCCTTTATCTCCCTCTTGCAGGTTCCTGCTTTATCCCTTTGTGATAGTTTTACCATCTTTTTCTTCATCCGTCTTTCTGATCTGTGTATTTTTCCCTCTCTTACGCTTGGTAAATATTTTATGTGGAAAAATAAGTGCTAACCCTCAAAAATAAGTGCCAGTGGCCCCCACTGGCAACCACCAGCTCAAATTAAGCACTAGTATTATACTCATATTAACACAAAGGGCCCGATTCCGATGCGGTTTAGGAATGGTTTCCGACCGACTCGGATCAGGAGAGTCCCACCGACCAAGTACGATGCATCCGGATGCTTCCAGATACGATTTGGTTGGACTCCCATTGACTTCAATGGGAGCCTATGTTCTGACCGAAGGCATAGGGTCCCATTGAAGAAAGGGGTGGCTGGGGAAAATCGGGCACACTGTGGCGGGCACTCCCTGTTGCCTGCCACACTGTGCATGGCTCGTAAGGGGGGACCCCTGGGTACCCCCACGGGCCCGATTGGGAAGGCTTCGGGTGCAGGGGGGCCTGCTACGAGCCCCCAAAGTCTGATTACGACTGCTGATTCGAGTCGGACGGCATGATTAGGAAAGGCTGTCTGAATCCAGCATCGTAATCGGTCGATTTGATACGCGGCCCGTAGAGACGTACGATTCTGCTCTGTACGGCTCAGTCATTTGGAATGCCGTCGGGTTCGAATTGGGATATTCCTAACGCCTAACTCGCATCGTACTCGGTCGGTCGGAAACCTTTTCCAATTCAGGGGCCGGATCCAATCTCGTTCGGAAAGCAAACTGAACATCTCGTGTCCGGAATGCTTTCCATACGACTCGTGTTAGGGGAGTCCGACTAAACAAGTACAATGCATTTGAATGCATCCGGATACGATTCAGTCCCATTGACTTCAATGGGAGCCTGTGTACCGAACGCGTACACAGGCTCCCATTGATAAAAGGGGTGGTTGGGGATCATCGTGCACCCTGTGGCGTGCACCCCTTGGTGCCTGCCACACTGTGCATGGTCTTAAAGGGGTGACCCATGGGTACCCCCACGGGCACGATTCGGAGGGCCCTGGGTGAAGGAAGGACTGCTACGGGCCCCCAAAGACCGATTCCGGCAGCCTTTTCGATCCAGGCAAAACGAATCATGAATGCTGTCCGAATCGTTCATCATACTTGCTCGCTTGGAAAACCTACTCCATAGAGCTGTACGATTCGGCTCCGGAGGGCTCTATCTCTCCGTATGCCTTCCGGAACCAATTCGGTCAGCGCTAAGGCTTTCCAGTCATCGTACTTTCTCGTTCGGAACTGGGAAACAAATCGGTCAGGAACAAGGGCTCCGGAACGGTTTAGGCAATTACAAATCTGATTTAGATCCCTTCCAAACGAGATCGGAATCGGCCCCCTCAGTCGGAAAGACACATTCCCCGATCCGATTCGGACGGAGCTGATGCCGTTAGGAGGCCTTCCTAACCGCATCGGAATCGGCCACAAAGAGTTTAGAATAGAAGCACACATTTAGCGTGAGTAGCAAGCCAGATCTCTTGTTTCCCAGCCCTGTAAGTAGATCGTCAAATCACTTTTTTCTCCACCACTGCCCATTTATGGACCTGAGTTTTCCAGTTCGCCACCGACAGGGGATGTGGCTACATCCAGCAGAGGGCTGTTGCCCATCACGTTATCACTCTCTGGTCTAATGCTTACCTATTTAGTCCCTCACTCCTTTCTACCTCAGCTTATGCGTAAGTGAGGCGACCAAAATACAATAAAAGTACAACTCTGGTACAGCATCAGTATTCATATAGACCAAATGACAGACAAACACTTTTCCAGCCATAACACCTCTATGGAGTAGTGTGCTACCCTTTAAAAAATGCTCTTCTGCACCGTATGAAGCACTATAAAATTCAGCTATTATACAATACACTACTCTGTAACTAATTGACTCCAGTAGTTGGGCAGCTGGGGTTAAAGAGTCCCTGAGTAAGGAAGGGTAGGAGTTAAACAGCTGTTATTCCAGGCGAAGGGACTGATTTTGAAAGATGCAGGATAGCATGCAAAGATGCTGGGCGGCCAGAATTACCAATACTAGCTGGATGTTCTGCATGGAACCCTGCAGTTACAGTTTAAACCAATAAAAAAGAGGAATGAATGAGCAAAAACCATTTTTTCTGTCCAGTATTCCCAACGGAATTCTTGATTCTATGGCGTTTAACACAGACTCTTACCACCGGCTGTAAGTGGAATGTAAATGTATTCTAGGGTTTCTGTGTGAGAAGGGAGGATGTGGGAAGTGTTTGGCAATGTATGAGGAGATGTCACCTAGCAGGGAAAAGCAGTACATGCTCCCTGTGCCTTGACTGAGGGTTGGGTGGGGATGGGAAATGGAAAATGGGTCCAGACTGAACTGTAGCGCTTTTCCAAAATGACCATACTGGTCAAAACGTACAGCAGTTAATACTGGCTTCATTGTTACCGAACCCTAAAAATCCAAATAAGGGAACTCCAGCCAACATATCATTGGGAGGAGTGGATTCCACAAGAGTATTTCGCTCTGCGCAACTTTCACTTATCTAACAGTAACTAAATTACATTTCCCAAAACCAAGGCAAAATGTCAACATACTAAGGACACAGCCCACTATTAATCTGCCTGTGTCGACTCCTCCTTCTCCTTTTTCTTGGTGTGAAGCTTTTACGACGGACTGTGTTCCTACTTCTATTCTGCACCTACAGTTGTAATGTAGAATCCGTTTCACCCTTCTTACTCAACCAAGTATACAATAAAAAAGTGTGTATCATCACAGTTTTCATCTATTCTTTTACATTCAAATTCCCCCTAAACTTTAAAGAGTAAAAATAATTTAATTACATTCAAAATGTAATAGTAATGTGGAGGGAATGATTTTCCCCACTTGATCATCGGGTGGGATAATATTTGCCTCCATGTCCTTAAAAGAATCAACTCTTCTCTTCTTGATATCTAGGAAATGTTACATTCTTTGTGAGGACCAGATGTCATCTCTGAGATTGGCTTAAAAGAAATATTATTGAAGGTTGATTCTGAAGAACAATGTGCATCATTCATATTATCTTCCTGGTGCCCTCCCAATGAAAACGTCTTGGAAGTCATAGCATCTCTATTGCTGAATGGGCTCCAAAACTTACCATATCAATGGCTGACTCCTGCATAATCCATTTTACCCACCTGGCAATGGACGATGAGGATAGTGCCTCAAAGGTTTTCTTCACTGCAAAAGGTAGTTGTCTCTCCATAGCTGACCTTAGGCCTGCTGACATTTCTTAATAGGTTTTCATACATCTGTATTTTCAAATGGTGGTGACTGCTTGGATTTTGTAAGAAAATAACCTCTGTTTACCCCATGGTAGCTTGGCACAAAAAGCAGTCAGGCTTAACTTAGAGGCAATGTGTAAAGTATTTATGCAGCACACAAACAGTAATAAAGTGAAGACATAACACAAGAAAAATCCTGCACCAATTTAAACAAGCATTGGCATAGCCAATAGGTCTCGCCTTTGGGACCTTATAAGCCTTATAGCCGCACAGACATGCGATCAAAAATTATATGAGAGATGAAAGAACCGGATGCCCATCCAAGCAAGCACCATCTCATGGCTGCCCATTCAAGCAAGCACCCTCTCACGGCTTCCCATTCAAGCAAGCACCAATTCACGACTGCCCATTCAAGCAAGCACCATCTCACGGCTGCCCATCCAAGCATGCACCCTCTTACGGCTGCCCATCTAAGCATGCACCCTCTCACGGCTGCTCATTCAAGCAAGCACCATCTCACGGCTGCCCATTCAAGCAAGCACCATCTCACGGCTGCCCATTCAAGCAAGCACCATCTCACGGCTGCCCATCCAATCAAGCACCATCTCACGGCTGCCCATCCAAGCATGCACCAGCTCACGGCTGCCCATCCAAGCATGCACCCTCTTATGGCTGCTCATCCAAGCATGCACCATCTCACGGCTGCCCATCCAAGCATGCACCCTCTTACCGCTGCCCATCCAAGCATGCACCCTCTTACGGCTGCCCATCCAAGCAAGCACCCTCTCACGGCTGCCCATTCAATCATGCGACGCGGCAGACGCAACAGGTACGAACCACCAGACAAATGCAATTACACTTAGAATAAAAGCCGTGGGAGAAGAAAACACCAGACAGCCCACAGCACTATAGGCCACGCCAGTCACTGGGAAACGAATGTTGTACAAGTGTTAGTAAAAGGCAGGGCTTTAAATGGGCACCAACAGTTCTAAAAAGCAGGGGCTAAGACGGGTCCCTCTCGGGCTCTACGTTTTTGCCCTCACCCTCAGGATGAAAAAATATACATATATTAATGGCAGCAGTACCCCACTTTACTGCCTTTGATGTAACTTCAAAGGAACTCGTTATAGTTCTTTCATAGTCTCATCATTTCTGAACTGAAGTATTTTCAATATTATATACAGGAGCCACAGTTGTTGCCTATTTAGCTTATGCAACTAACAAGCATTGAAAAAGCCAATAGCACTTGTTGTAGGTGTAATTTTACTTTTTTGCATTATATATATCTGGATGCAATGACAGAAGGGGCAAAATACCAGTCGGGGGGGGGGGGCGCACACTAAGCTAAGCACAGATTTTCAGTTTACGTGTTTTACCCACGCCCTTAATTACATCGGCCACGCCCCTTTGAGAGACCTCCAGTTTTTTCATCCCGCTTAAAGCCCTGATAAGTATGCCAGTCCTGAAGCTTTCAAGCCAATGGACTAGAAATTGCTTCTCGAATACTGTACAGAGACTTCACTGCGGATATTGCAAGAAGGATAACACTCCCGCAGAGAACAAGTGGGATTATCAAAGAACGCGAAGAAACGAAGGAGGGAGAGGCGGAAATGATGACGCGCATAGCAGAGACTGCTGCCCGGTGATAACAGAGTGACAGACTGTTTACTGAAACAACATCCGGTATCCATGCCACCGACGGATATTTTTGGAAAACACTTTTAACCCCTTCGCTGCTAGGCCTTTTCCCCCCCTGTGCTAAGCCTTTATTTGGCTATTTGGGGTAGTTCGCGCTTAGGCCCCTGTAAATTTTTGACCACATAAGGTATCCACGCCAAATTTGCGTCCTTTTTTTCCAACATCATGGGGATTCTAAAGGTACCCAGGGTTTGTGGATTCCCCTGGAGGGGACCCAGAAATTAGCCAAAATACAGCTAAATTTTGTTTTTTTGGGAAAAATGGGAAAAAAGGGCTCCAGATGAAAGCGTCTGGTTTTTCCCTGCAAATGGTATCAAAAAGGGGTTGTGGTGCTGAAATTACCATCTTCCCAGCTTTCAGGGACAAGCAGACTTTTGTCAGAAAACCAACATTTTTTACACAGTTTTGGCATTTTTCTGGGACATAGCCTATTTCTGCTATTTTTTGTGCTTTCAACCTCCTTCCAGTTAATGGTAGAAATGGGTATGAAAGCAATAATGGATCCTGGAAAGCTATACATTTTAGAAAAGTAGACAAAATTCTGAATTCAGCAAGGGGTCATTTGTGTAGATCCTTCAAGGTTTCTTCATAGAAACTAACAGTTAAATATAGGACAAATTGAAAATTAGTTGGAAAAAACAGCCATTTGTGTCAATGTTTTCACCTGTAACTTCTTCTAATTATGACAGCTGTTTGAAAGCAATATACCGTTACATTTGCTGGACCTTTCTGGTTGTGGGGATATATAGGACTTGTAGGTTCACCAAGAACCCGACGAACCCAGAGCCAATAACTGAGCAGTGTCTTGCAATGGTTTTTTATTATGTACCGGGTATATAGCAATTATTTTGGGAAAACGTATACATGGAAAAATAGGTATAAAAGACACCTATGTATTTCTGAAATGGGAACAAAATGTAGAGTTTAGAAACAGTAGATATTTGCACATTTCCGAAATTGGGAGTACCCATACTAGCATGAGAATTATAGGTCATTTTTCAAAATGACTTCTTTTTTACACATTGTCTTTCATTTGGAAGGCAGAAATGCATCGAAAGTCAATAGGTAATAACAGTTGCTCTACAATTCTGTGTTACCCTAAGTCTCCCGATAAAAATGATACCTCACTTGTGTGGGTAGGCCTTGTGCCCACGACAGGAAATGGCTCAAAACGCAACGTGGACACACCACATTTTCACAATGAAAAATGACCCTTTTTTTGCAAAGTGCCTAGCTGTAGTTTTTGAACCCTAGCTCTGCCTGCACCTAGGGAAACCTAGCAAACCTATACATTTTTGAAACCTAGACACCCAGGGGAATCCAGGATGGGGTGACTTGACTGGCTCTCACCAGGTTCTGTTACCCAGAATCCCTTGCAAACCTAAAGAATTGTCAAAAAAACACATTTTCCTCACATTTCTGTGGTGGAAAGTTCTGGAATCTGCGTGGATCCACAAACTTCCACCCACCCCGGTTCCCCAAAGTCTTCCGAGAAAAATGGTACCTCACTTGTGTGGGTAGGCCTAGTGCCCGCAACAGGAAACGGCCCAAAACGCAACGTGGACACACCACATTTTCACAGTGAAAATTGACCCTTTTTTTGCAAAGTGCCTAGCTGTAGTTTTTGAACCCTAGCTCTGCCAGCACCTAGAGAAACCTAGCAAACCTATACATTTTTGAACCTTGACACACAGGGGAATCCAGGATGGGGTGACTTGACTGGCTCTCTCCAGGTTCTGTTACCTAGAATCCCTTGCAAACCTAAAGAATTGTCAAAAAAACACATTTTCCTCACATTTCTGTGGTGGAAAGTTCTGGAATCTGCATGGATCCACGAAATTCCACCCACCCCGCGTTCCCCAAAGTCTTCCGAGAAAAATGGTACCTCACTTGTGTGGGTAGGCCTAGTGCCCGCAACAGGAAATGGCCCAAAACGCAAGGTGGACACACCAAATTTTCACAGTGAAAAATGACCCTTTTTTTGCAAAGTGCCTAGCTGTAGTTTTTGAACCCTAGCTCTGCCGGCACCTAGGGAAACATAGCAAACCTATACATTTTTGAAAACTAGATACCCAGGTGAACCCAGGATGGGGTTACTTGACTGGCTCTCACCAGGTTCTGTAACCCAGCATCCCTTGCAAACCTAAAGAATTGTCAAAAGAAACACATTTTCCTCACATTTCTGTGGTGGAAAGTTCTGGAATCTGCGTGGATCCACAAAATTCCACCCACCCTGCGTTCCTCAAAGTCTTCCGAGAAAAATGGTACCTCACTTGTGTGGGTAGGCCTAGTGCCCGCGATAGGAAACGGCCCAAAACGCAAGGTGGACACACCACATTTTCACAGTGAAAAATGACCCTTTTTTTGCAAAGTGCCTAGCTGTAGTTTTCGAACCCTAGCTCTGCCGGCACCTAGGGAAACCTAGCAAACCTATACATTTTTTTAAACTAGAAACCCGGGGGATGCTAGGGAGGTATGGCTTGCGTGCATCCCCCAACGTTTTCTTACCCAGAATCCCCTGCAAACCTCAAATATAGCTGACAAAAATCACATTTTTTACACATTTTTGTGTGGGAAAGTTGTGGCATCACCGGGCTGACACAAATTTCCTACCACCCACGTTCCCCCGGGTCTCCCGATAAAAATGGTGCCTCACTCGTGTGGGAGGCCCAAGTACCCGCGACAGGTAAGGGCCCAAAACGTATTGAGGCGACATCAAAATTGCCTATCACAAAACAACCTGGTTTTGCAAGGGGGGTCACCCGGGTTTTTTGCCCCGTGCTCGGTGGCCAGCTAGGGAAACCTACCAAACCCACACATTTCTGAAAACTAGACACCCGGGGGATTCCAGGGAGGTATGGCTTGTGTGGATCCCCCAACGTTTTCTTACCCAGAATCCCCTGCAAACCTCAAATTTAGCTGAAAAAATCCCTTTTTCCACACATTTTGTGTGGAAAAGTTGTGGCATCACCGGGCTGACACAAATTTCCTACCACCCAGTGTTCCCCAGGTCTCCCGATAAAAATGGTGCCTCACCCGTGTGGGAGGCCCAAGTACCCGTGACAGGCAAGGGCCCAAAACGTATTGAGGCGACATCAAAATTGCCTATCACAAAACGCCCTGGTTTTGCAAGGGGGGTCACATGGGTTTTTGGCCCTGTGCTCAGCGGCCAGCTAGGGAAACCTACCAAACCCACACATTTCTGAAAACTAGACACCCGGAGGATTCCAGGGGGGTATGGCTTGCGTGGATCCTCCAACGTTTTCTTATCCAGAATCCCCTGCAAACCTCAAATTTAGCTGAAAAAATCACTTTTTCCACACATTTTTGTGTGGAAAAGTTGTGGCATCACTGGGCTGACACAAATTTCCTACCACCCAGTGTTCCCCCAGGTCTCCCGATAAAAATGGTGCCTCACTCGTGTGGGAGGCCCAAGTACCCGTCACAGGCAAGGGCCCAAAACGTATTGAGGCGACATCAAAATTGCCTATCACAAAACAACCTGGTTTTGCAAGGGGGGTCACCTGGATTTTTGGCCCTGTGCTCGGCGGCCAGCTAGGGAATCCTACCAAACCCATACATTTCTGAAAATTAGACACCTGGAGGATTCCAGGGAGGTATGGCTTGCGTGGATCCTCCAACGTTTTCTTACCCAGAATCCCCTGCAAACCTCAAATTTAGCTGAAAAAATCACCTTTTCCACACATTTTTGTGTGGAAAAGTTGTGGCATCACTGGGCTGACACAAATTTCCTACCACCCAGTGTTTCCCCAGGTCTCCCGATAAAAATGGTGCCTCACTCGTGTGGGAGGCCCAAGTACCCGTGACAGGCAAGGGCCCAAAACGTATTGAGGCGACATCAAATTTGCCTATCACAAAACAACCTGGTTTTGCAAGGGGGGTCACCTGGATTTTTGGCCCTGTGCTCGGCGGCCAGCTAGGGAACCCTACCAAACCCATACATTTCTGAAAACTAGACACCTGGAGGATTCCAGGGAGGTATGGCTTGCGTGGATCCCCCAACGTTTTCTTACCCAGAATCCCCTCCAAACCTCAAATTTAGCTGAAAAAAAATCACTTTTTCCACACATTTTTGTGTGTGTGAAAGTTGAGGCATCATCGGGCTGACACAAATTTCCTACCACCCAGTGTTCCCCCAGGTCTCCCGATAAAAATGGTGCCTCACTCGTGTGGGAGGCCCAAGTACCCGCGACAGGCAAGGGCCCAAAACGTATTGAGGCGACATCAAAATTGCCTATCACAAAACGACCTGGTTTTGCAAGGGGGGTCACCTGGGTTTTTGGCCCCGTGCTCAGCGGCCAGCTAGGGAAACCTACCAAACCCACACATTTCTGAAAACTAAACACCTGTAGGATTCCAGGGAGGTATGGCTTGCGTGGATCCCCCAATGTTTTCTTACCCAGAATCCCTGCAAACCGCAAATTTAGCTGAAAAAATCACTTTTTCCATACATTTTTGTGTAGGAAAGTTGTGGCATCACTGGGCTGACACAAATTTCCTACCACCCAGTGTTCCCCCAGGTCTCCCGATAAAAATGGTGCCTCACTCATGTGGGAGGCCCAAGTAGCCGCGACAGGCAAGGGCCCAAAACTTATTGAGGCGACATCAAAATTGCCTATCACAAAATGTTTTGGGCCCTTGCCTGTCGCGGGTACTTGGGCCTCCCATACGAGTGAGGCACCATTTTCATCGGGAGACCTGGGGGAACACTGGGTGGTAGGAAATTTGTGTCAGCCCAGTGATGCCACAACTTTCTCACACAAAAATATGTTGAAAAAGTGATTTTTCAGCTAAATTTGAGGTTTGCAGGGGATTCTGGAAGAAAACGTTGGGAGATCCATGCAAGCCATACCTCCCTGGAATCCCCGAGTGTCTAGTTTTCAGAAATGTGTGGGTTTGGCAGATTTCCCTCACTGGACGCCGAGCACGGGGCCAAAACCCAGGTGACTCCTGCAAAACCAGGCCGTTTTGTGATAGGTAATTTTGATGTTGCCTCAATACGTTTTGGGCCCTTGCCTGTCGCGGGTACTTGGGCCTCCCACACGAGTGAGGCATCATTTTTATCGGGAGACCTGGGGAAACACTGGGTGGTAGGAAATTTGTGTCAGCCCGGTGATGCCACGACTTTGCCACACATAAATGTGTGGAAAAAGTGATTTTTTCAGCTAAATTTGAGGTTTGCAGGGGATTCTGGGTAAGAAAACATTGGGGATCCACGCAAGCCCTACCTCCTGGAATGCCCCGGGTGTCTAGTTTTCAGAAATGTGTGGGTTTGGTAGGTTTCCCTAGCTGGCCGCCCGAGCACGGAGTCAAAACCCAGGTGACCCCTTGCAAAACCAGGTCGATTTGTAATAGGCAATTTTGATGTCGCCTCAATACGTTTTGGGCCCTTGCCTGTCGCGAGTACTTGGGTCTCCCACACGAGTGAGGCACCATTTTTATCGGGAGACCTGGGGGAACACTGGGTAGTAGGAAATTTGTGTCAGCCCGGTGATGCCACAACTTTACCACACAATAATGTGTGGAAAAAGTGAATTTTTCAGCTAAATGTGAGGTTTGCAGGGGATTCTGGGTAAGAAAACGTTGGGCGATCCACGCAAGCCATACCTCCCTGGAATCCCCCGGGTGTATGGTTTTCAGAAATGTGTGGGTTTGGTAGGTTTCCCTAGGTGGCCGCCGAGCACGGGGCCAAAACCCAGGTGACCCCCCTGCAAAACTAGGTCGTTTTGTGATAGGCAATGTTGATGTCGCCTCAATACGTTTGGGCCCCTGCCACGCGGATACTTGGGCCTCCCACACGAGTGAGGCACCATTTTTATCGGGAGACCTGAGGGAACACTGGGTGGCAGGAAATTTGTGTCAGCCCGGTATACTACAACTTTCCCACACAAAAATGTGTGGAAAAGGTGATTTCTTTCAGCTAAATTTGAGGTTTGCAGGGGATTCAGGGTAAGAGAAGGTTGGGGGATCCATGCAAGCCATACCTCCCTGGAAACCCCCGGGTGTCTGGTTTTTAGAAATGTGTGGGTTTGGTAGGTTTCCTAGGTGGCCTGCCAACACGGGCCAAAACCCAGGTGACCCCTTGCAAAACCAGGTTGTTTTGTGATCGGCAATTTTGATGTCAAGCCTCAATACGTTTTGGGCCCTTGCCTGTCGAGGTACTTGGGCCTCCCACACGAGTGAGGCACCATTTTATCGGAGACCTGGGGGAATGCTGGGTGGTAGGAAATTTGTGTCAGCCCGGTGATGCCACAACTTTCCCACACAAAAATGTGTGGAAAAAGTGATTTTTTCAGCTAAATTTGAGGTTTGCAGAGGCTTCTGGGTAAGAAAGCGTTGGGGGATCCACGCAAGCCATACCTCCCTGGATTCCCCCGGGTGTCTAGTTTTCAGAAATGTGTGGGTTTGGTCAGTTTCCCTCGCTGGACGCGGAGCACGGGGCCAAAAACCCAGGTGATCCCCATTCAAAACCAGGTTGTTTTGTGATAGGTAATTTTGAAGTTGCCTCAATAGGTTTTGGGCCCTTGCTTTTCACGGGTACTTGACCCTCCCACACAAGTGAGGTACCATTTTTCTTGGAAGACTTTGGGGAATGCGGACTTGGTGGAATTTTGTTGATCCACACAGATTTCAGAACTTTCCACCTCAGAAATGTGAGGAAAATGTGGGTTTTTTTGACAAATTTTGAGGTTTGCAAGGGATTCTTGGTTACAGAACCAGGTGAGAGCCAGACAAGTCACCCCATCCTGGATTCCCCTAGGTGTCTAGTTTTCAAAAATGTATAGGTTTGCTAGGTTTACCTAGGTGCCGGCAGAGCTAGGGTTCGAAATCTACAGCTAGGCACTTTGCAAAAAAAGGATCAGTTTTCACTGTGAAAATGTGGTGTCCATGTTACGTTTTGGGCCGTTTACTGTCGCGGGCACGAGGCCTACCCACACAAGTGAGGTACCATTTTTCTTGGAAGACTTTGGGGAATGCGGGGTGGGTGGAATTTTGTGGATCCACGCATATTCCAAAACTTTCCACCACAAAAATGTGAGGAAAATGTGTTTTTTTTTACAAAGTTTAAGGTTTGCAAGGGACAGGCGCGGTCGGTGGTAGGAGTGCCGGTCGGGCGGTGACGTGGGGCGGGGAGGGGCAGGGTGGGGGTAGTAAGCTACGGATTAAGGCCTAATACAGGTAAGTAAACATTTAAATAAGTAAAACGAATTTCGTTGTGAGCGCTGCATCGCCAAATGCGATGCAGTGCGCGCAACGAAATTCGTTTTACTTATTTAAATGTTTACTTACCTGTATTAGGCCTTAATCCGTAGTTTACTACCCCCCACCCTGCCCCTCCCCCGCCCCACGTCACCGCCCGACCGGCACTCCTACCACCGACCGCGCCTGGCAAGGGATTCTGGGTACCAGAACCTGGTGAGAGCCAGACAAGTCACCCCATTCTGTATTCCCCTGGGTGTCTAGGTTTCAAAAATGTACATGTTTGCTAGGTTTCCCTATGTTCCGGCTGTGCTAGGGCCCAAAATCCACAGGTAGGCACATTGCTAAAAATAAGTCTGTGCCTTGTGGGCTTTCTGCCACCCTCGGGGGGAATCGGGGGGGGGGTGAGTTTGCCCCGATATGGCCCCAAAGGGGGCAGAAAGACTGGCTATATTTTTTGGGGGTGGGGGCATTGGTATGCCCATTCTGGGCAGCCCCCACGCATAAAAAAAGCCAGCATAATCGCTGGTGCCCAGTGGGCTTTCTGCCCCCCCGGGGGGCAGATCAGGGGCCACTGCCCCATCTGCCCCCACGGGGGGCAGAAAGACTGGAATTTCTCTGCGGGGGTTGGGGGTATTGTCATGCCCATTCTGGGCAGCCCCCACCCCTACATGAATACAAAAAAAAAATCCCTGGTTTCTAGTGGGCTTTCTGCCCCCGGGGAGGGTGGCACATTGGGGGCTACTGCCCCCATCTGCCCCCCAGGGAGGGCAGAAAGACTAATTTTTTTGGGGGGGTAGGGGCATTGAAATGCCTGTTTTGGGCAGCCCCCACCCTAATTTCAATTGCCCAAAATAAATCCCTGGCGTCTAGTGGACTTTTTGCCCCCCCGGCGGGGCAGATTGGGGGCTACTGCCCCCATATGCCCCCGGGGGGGGGCAGAAAGGCTGTAATTTTGGTGGGGGGAGGGAAGGTGGGGGCATTGGCATGCCCATTTTGGGCAGCCCCCACCCTAAGTAAAATTGCCCCAAAAAAAACCCTGGCATCTAGTGGGCTTTCTGCTCCCCCGGGTCGGGCAGATTGGGGGCTACTGCCCCCATGTGCCCCCCAGGGGGGGCAGAAAGTATGTAATTTTTGTTTGTGGGGTGGGGGCATTGACATGCCCATTTTGGGCAGCGCCCACCCTAATTTCAATTGCCCAAAATAAATCCCTGGCGTCTAGTGGGCTTTTTGCCCCCCCGGCGGGGCAGATTGGTGGCTACTGCCCCCATCTGCCCCCGGTGGGGGGCAGAAAGGCTGTAATTTTGGTGGGGTGGGGGCATTGGCATGCCCGTTTTGGGCAGCCCCCACCCAAAGTAAAATTGCAGGGGAAAAAATCCCTGGCGCTAGTGGGCTTTCTGCCCCTCCGGGGGGCAGAAAGACTGTAATTTTTTTTTGGGGGGTGGGGGCATTGGCATGCCCATTGTGGGCAGCCCCCACCCTAATTTCATTTGCCTAAAAGAAATCCCTGGTGTCTAGTGGGCTTTTTGCCCCCCCGGGGGGGCATATTGGGACTACTGCCCCCATCTCAGAAAGGCTGTAATTTTGGTGAGGGGGGGTGGGGGCATTGGCATGCCCGTTTTGGGCAGCCTCCACCCTTAGTAAATTTTTAAGAAAAAAATCCCTGGCGCTAGTGGGCTTTCTGCCCCCCCGGGGGGGCAGAAAGACTGGTATGCTCAAAACACAATGGGGGGAGCAAAGGCCCTTGCCCAAGGGGCCGCTCCCCCCTCCATGGCGCTAGTGGGTGGATCCCTGCTTGGGGATCACCCTCCTGGGGTGATGCCCAAGCAGGGATCCACTAGTGAAGGATACCATTGGAAAGGGGAGATTCTCCCCTTTCCAACGATACCTCTCCCAAGCGTTTCGGTGCTCGGGGGGCTGAGATAGCCTCACGAGCACTGAAACACTGAAACTGAAACTCAGTTTCAGTTTTGTTTTCAATGTAATGACGACAGCACGCCATGCGCGCGATCGTCATTACTTTGAAAACTCAGGGATTGCCTCGGGAGGTTGGGGAAGCTCTTCCCCACCTCCCGAGGCACAAAAATGGAAATCCCTCTGCTGTTTACAGCAGAGGGATTTCCTGCCCTGTCCTCATGACGGAATGGTTCCGTCATGAGCACAGGAGCACCGGTGCTCATGACGGAACCATTCCGTCATGAGCACCGAAAGGGTTAAATACATGAAGAGAAAGAGTGACTGTCAGTACCTTGCAGCAGCGAGAGGGCTGAGAGGTGTGTCCCCTCCTCCCAGGGTGCTGCACTGCGTCCGTCAGTCTGTCCTGGCGAAGGGAAAGGCACACGAGACCTTGAACGCACTCACACCTACATAAAGGAATGTCGCTTGCAGGGACAGACGAGACCCAACAATTCATAATGTGAGGGCTGAGCCAGGCACCGCCAGAACACAATGATTCCCTTGACAAGGGAGCCTCGGGGGAGGAGCGCACATATTAACAAGCCATTGCAAAAAAACATGAACGCGCGCCCGCGAGGCACCGCCAGAACACAATGCTTCCCTTGACAAGGGAGCCTCGGGGGTGGAGCGCACATATTAACAAGCCATTGCAAAAAAACATTAACGCGCGCCCGCGAAAATGAAAGCCACCACGCTAATTGTTGAAACATGATACAGACCACATGGCGCGCTGCTCGCCGCTGCTCGCTCCCGCAAGGTGGATGCCGCCACACGCACGAGTGTCAGAAAAGTGCAGACCGATTCCAAAAGGTCATCTCCTAGAGCAGTGCATGCGCCCTGCGCTAGGCTCGACCTAAAAATAGAGTTAAATGTAATAAATCATTTGACACCAAAATGACAAAAATCCAATTAGTAGAACCAGAGCTATGAATTCTTAAAGTTTTTAGTAAAATCTAGTGCCTAAAAGATCAAAGCGCCAACCGCGGACATCTAGTCGCGTGAGACTTGGTTAAAGACTAAATATATTGCCGACCGTGATGGAGCATGGGTCAGATACAAGAAGAGGATTGGGCCTACTCAGCGCTCACCTTCGGACTAGAAAGAAAGTATGAAGAAAATAGTAGGTAAAGTTCAGCGGGGCAAAGTTGCAGGCCGCATCTGCGGAGGAGGCGTTGTTGAAGAGCTGCTGGATGAAGTCTCAGTGAAGATTTCTATGTTCAGACTTAGTCTCATTTTTGGAAGTCGAAAACTTCCAGCAGGATGAGGCAGGAGTCTGTAGCCAACCATAGTTCCAGGAGGCCGGATACGCCTTCATCGAGAGACCGCTCAACAGGATTTGATGCTACAAAGAAGAACGTAGTGGGAGTTACAGCAAAGTCAGGCCAACTGGCGGTGCAACTTGGGCCGATAGATGAGCAGGTTGGTCCGGTCTTCCCTCATCTCAAGTTTTGGATTTTGGCTGTCAGGATATATTTAGCATCACTACCCAGGGTCCAGGACTGGAGGGGCACCACATGGGGAGTTAGGAGTCACGCAGGCTGGGTCCAGGTGTGGGTTCAATATTGCAGGAGTCTTTAATGCTTCTGTGGCTCTGAACAGGTAGCCAGAAAACTAGCCCTGGGAGACACTCTGGTAGTCCTGGGTTTAAGTGATGAAGCAGGGCAGGCCTTTGAGGGTTCACGGCAGGCTCCAGGCAGCAAAGCATGCCTTCAAGGTGCAGCAAAGCAGTTTTGTGGAGTACACAGTAGGCCACAGCAGCAGACAATCTTCTGAGAGTCCTTCCGCAGGTTCAAAAAGTCAACTAAAGAGTGGGCCTGATGGTCTTGTTTTTATACCTGGTGCATTCTTTGAAGGTGGAGAAGTTTCTAGAAGTTTTCATTTGAAGTGCTCGGAATTTCCTGACTCCCCTGCCCTGGCTCCAAGCTGGCTTCAGGGACAATGCAGGGATGACAAGTCCTCTGTGTGAAGGCAGAGCACAGCCTATTCAGTTGCAAGTGGGCCTGTGCCCAGCTCGGCCACCCAGCCTGCCAGCAGATGTCCCATTGAGGCACACCTAATCTATCCATTGTGTGGCTGGGAGGAATTAACAAAGTCCAACTGTCAACTACACCCAGGCACGTGACTTAGGACAGTCGGCAGGCACCAAATAGCAAAGGGCAGGAAAATGCCAACTTTCTGTTGGTGTACCACTCTACAAGGGACTTATAAGTAAATTAAATATGCTGATCAGCTGTAATCAAAGTTTCCATGTTTAAGGAACTGAACACAAGCACTTTAGTCCTGGTTAGCAATGGTAAAATGAGTCCTAAGGCCAACATAAATGAATGTCAGCTAAAATGGAGGAAAAAAGGCAGAATGTTTGGTGGGAAGGCCACCCTAGGGGTGACAGGTCTAACAGATTTACCCTGAATTTAGCATTTTAAGGGAGAAGCAAGACAGAAGGAAGTACTTGTAGCATGCATAACAGTGTAGCCTGGCACATTACAGATTACAACTGGAGTGGAAACATAACTGATGACATGAGCACAGCCTATGCAGCCTCTTAAAGTTGCAGATTTCTCCAACTCCCCTGAGGCTGGGAGAGTAAACTTTTGAGCAGAGTTACGTTCCTCAAAACTCTCTCAAGTGCAGAAAAGTGGATGATCTTCAGTTTTCAGAGAACTAGTTGAGCCATGCCTAAAAATCTAGCTAGACTTCAATCCTTCACATTCAAGGGTGAAACATGAGGTGGTGAGCAGGCTACTGTCATGCTGGAAATAGACTGACCAGACCTGCCTTCTATTACCCTAATGCTCTCACAACTCTTCATACAATACAGGCCTATATTTTAGATCCCAGGGGACTTCACAGTGCCAGGTGCACATGTGTTGAAATCCTCCTATCATAAAGCTCTTCCCTGACATTTTCACAGTTAGTTTTAGTAAAGGATGGCAATTCAGGGCATGCAAACCCAAGATTTTAGTGAAAAGAAAGTAATGTGTCGAGACATAACCCCGCTTTGAGTAGCATAACATAAAACAAGAATTGACCAAGCCAGTAGGTTTCGGCTATCTGAGACCTATTGGCATTGGTGCCCTCACCACATCTTCAACAAAGCCAGTACAGCCATCGCGCCCCATCTCCGGAAAATAATCAACATCTCCTTTGAGACAGCAACCTTCCCGGAAAGCTGGAAGCACGCCGAGATCACCGCCTTACTCAAGAAACCCAAGGCAGACCCCAAGGACCTCAAGAACTTCCGACCCATCTCTCTGCTCCCGTTCCCCTGCGAAGGTCACCGAGAAAATCGTCAACAAACAACTGACCCGCTACCTCGAGGAGAACAACATCCTGGACCCTTCCCAGTCCGGCTTCCGCAGCAACCACAGCACCGAAACCGCCCTCATCGCCGCCACCGATGACATCAGGACCCTGCTAGACAACGGAGAAACAGCAGCCCTCATCCTCCTGGACCTATCAGCCGCCTTCGACACGGTCTGCCACCACACACTACGATCACGCCTTCACGACGCCGGGATCCAAGAGAAGGCCCTGGACTGGACCACATCCTTCCTTTCCGGCAGAACACAAAGCGTCCGCCTCGCCCCCTTCCGATCCAAGGCCACCAAGATCATCTGCGGCGTACCCCAAGGCTCCTCCCTCAGCCCAACGCTGTTCAACATCTACATGGCACCCTTCGCCCACGTCGCCCGACAGCACAACCTCAACATCATCTCCTACGCCGACGACACCCAGCTGATCCTCTCCCTCACCAAAGACCCTCACACCGCCAAAGCCCACCTCCACGAAGGAATGAAGGCCGTCGCCGAATGGATGAGGACCAGCCGCCTGAAGCTGAACTCGGACAAGACGGAGGTCCTCATCCTTGGTTCCAACCCTTCAGCCTGGGACGACTCCTGGTGGCCAACATCACTGGGAACAGCCCCGCCACCCACCGACCACGTACGCAACCTAGGGGTCATCCTCGACCCCACCCTCTCCATGACTAAGCAGGTCAACGCCGTTTCCTCATCCTGCTTCAACATCCTCCGAATGCTCCGCAGGATCTTCAAGTGGATCCCCACCGAAACAAGAAAAACAGTCACCCAGGCCCTCGTCACCAGCAGGCTGGACTACGGAAACGCCCTCTACACAGGAACGACGGCTAAGCTCCTGAGACGGCTGCAACGCATCCAGAACGCCTCTGCACGTCTTATCCTCGACATCCCCCGACGCAGCCACATCACACCCCACCTGAGAGACCTGCACTGGCTCCCTGTCAACAAGAGGATAACCTTCAAGCTCCTCACCCACGCACACAAAGCACTCCACAACTCCGGACCAGCCTACCTCAACAGACGACTCAGCTTCTACACCCCCACCCCGCCAGCTCCGCTCGACCAGCCTCGCCCTCGCCACAGTCCCCCGCATCCGGAAAACGACCGCCGGCGGCAGATCCTTCTCCCACCTCGCCGCCAAGACCTGGAACACCCTCCCCACCAACCTCCGACAGACCCAAGACCTACTGGCCTTCAGAAGACTCCTCAAGACCTGGCTCTTCGATCAGTAGCAGCACCACCCCCCACTTCCCCCAGCGCCTTGAGACCCTCGCGGGTATGTAGTGCGCTTTATAAGTGACATGATTGATTGATTGATTGTCATTGTTTTTTTCAAGATGTGGCACAGCAGCGCGCACTGCTGTGAAACATGACTCAAAGTAAATAAAAACAAATCGCCATGGGGTGGCCGGCGCCCCATGGTCGCTTTTTTTGTTTACTTTACATTTTTTTTTTTTTTTGCAATTTCATATAGCGCGAACTCGACCTGAAGTTATCAGAGCACTTTACATGAGCACCAGTTTCATTATAGACAGACACATTCATTTCTAGACATGGGTAGATTAAGTGATTTGCCCAGAATCACAGGTTGTTTCAACCCCCCGCCAGGCTCGAACCTGGTTCCCCAGCTTCAAAGGCAGCTGCTCCAGCTGTTAAGCCACATCCGCCCGTGCCACTGTGCAACATCTTTAAAAAACATTTTCAAAGCCATATGAATGAATGAATGAAATGAGATTTATAGAGCGCGATGGCTACCCCGAGGCCTCCCAGCGCTACGGACAACACAGCCAGGACCGGGCAGGAGAGAGTTAGATACAGTTCTTGTAGAGCCAGGTTTTTAAAAGCCTCCGAAAAGCAAGCAGATTGGATTCCTGTCGGAGGGAAAGTGGAAGAATGTTCCAAAGAATTGATGCATTATACGTAAAGGACCGTCCACCACTTCTGGCTCTCTTTATTCTAGGGAGAAGAGATAGGAAAGCAGTAGTAGAACGGAGGGCCCGTCTGGGTTGGTATGGGATAATCAAGGATTGAATAATCGAGGGGCCGATCTTCCAGAAGGCTTTCTGGGCTAGGCACATGGCTTTAAACTGGATCCTTTCTCTAATCGGCAGCCAGTGCAAGGCCTTCAGGGCAGGTTTCGCAGACTGCCGCCGAGGGATCTGTAAAAGCAGGCGTGCAGCACAATTTTGGATTGTCTGGAGCTTGCTGATGGTGTATTGAGGTGCGCCCAGATAAAGGACATTCCCATAGTCCAGGCGAGAGAGGATGAGCGCCTGGACCATGATCCTTCTAGCCTGAAAAGGGAGAAGGGGAAGGATCTTACGCAGCATTCTGAGTAAGCCAAAACAGGAGGCAGAAAGTTTTACAGCTTGATGATTAAAGGTGAGGGAACGGTCAAGCCATACTCCCAAACTCTTCATCTGATCTTTAGGAACTGGAGCGGACCCGAGACAGTTGGGCCACAACAAGGCAGAGTTGAATACGGGGGAGTTGCCCAGGAGCATAAGCTCCGTTTTGTCCCCATTAAGTTTAAGGCATGAGAGGTCCATCCACTTGGCGATCTCCTCTAGACAACAGCCTAGGGTGCTAGGTGACCGCTCGGGTTGGTTTAACGCCACCACGAGCTGAGTGTCATCTGCATAGGTGACAATATTTACGCCAAATGATTGGACGATCTCTGACATAATATCGCTGCATAATAAATCGAAACACAAAAATAAATAAATGAAAAAGCCCAGTACTAAAAAAAAGTATTAAACAATTATATATATACATTAATACAATAAATTACATACTAATTAACACTCACAAACAATATTACACACAATGATATTTTCTACATCGATATTTTAACAGTGATATTAACAACAACACTAAAAGTAATATTTCTACCTTCGATATTCATGTTGATGATATTTTTGATGTCCTAATATTCTTGACACAATATTTTTGCAGGGGTGGTTTCTGCCTTAGGGCGTTGGGGCATTGACCCACTGATATTTTGCCCCCCCTATAATTTGAATTTACACTACACAGTAAACAGTATTGACAGTAAGTACACACTTTATTTTTTTATTGCAATCAGCAGTTCAGTATTGTATTCAGTTAGCGTGATTGTGAGTCGGCCAGTTTAGCCACGGCGCAATGATGGCTCTGATGGGGGTGGGGACGGGGCTGCTCAAGTTCACACATGGGTAGCAGCGCACGCCAACTAGGCCACAAAGTGCGCATGTCGGGCTGGACGGCTGCCTTTCTTCGGTCAGCCCGACATGCGCACTAGACGCTTCTCTCTACTGCACATTAGTGAGTGGGGGTTGCTAAAAGCTGCAGACTCCTAGTCTCCTAATGAGTGTTGAGTTTGCCTGCTCACGCAAATCCTGACGCTGCTCATGCTGTGTAACAGCAAGGGAGCAGCGTCTGGATTGGCTGAGTGATGCAGGCTGCACGTTCAGTCTGTGTCTTTCTCACCCCCCCCCTCTCGACGAGCCGAAGCCTGAAGCCAGACGAAGTCAGACCACACCTAAGTTCACACCACTAAAGTGAGTACAAATCTAATTATCTCAGTGGTTTCTCCAATGCCATAATTGCATTTTGAGGAATAGCTTGTTCTGTCTGTTAGCAGGGTTAGCATACAAGACGCAAGCCAGAAATCTGAATGTCTCTTTATCATTGGCAGCTGCTTCCAATAATGAATTTGGACCACACCATGGAAATTGTTAGCAATGCCGATAGATTTACTTGGACACTTGGGAAAGGGTTATAAAGCCAGAACTATCTTTAACAGCTGTATTCAGTGGCGTAGCAAGGGGGCGGTGGCGTGGCCTCCCCCCTCCTACCTGCGGCCATCGCGGGGCAGCAAAAGTTTTCATCACCAGCCCCCCCCCACCCTTCCCGCGCTTACATGCGGCAAATGCATGGACCGCCACGGGCGGCCTAAAGTCTAGCTACGCCACTGGGTGTATTGCTAGGGTGACCAGACGTCCCCGATTTGCCCGGACTGTCCCGGTTTTTCACCAGCTGTCCGGGCAGATTTCGGCAATTTTGTCTCATGTCCCGGTTTTTAGAAGGGGTTGACTGAAAACAGTGAGAGGCACTTTTTGGGTGTTCTAAAGCTTTGCTAGTTAGCAACTGTTATAAGTAAGCAGTTTAATTAATAGGTATAATTTTGATTGTAGAAATTACATTGTATTTACTTTCTTAATGCATCTTCTGTGATCCTATGTTGATGACAGCTGTCATTCTGCGCCATTCCGTGGATGAAAAATTGTAGTCCTTCTTCTATTTTCTCCAAATGTCCCGGTTTTTGGTTCTCAAGATCTGGTCACCCTATGTATTGCTCCTAATGATTGTGCATTACGCTCTGTTTCAAGTATAATATTAATTCAATATCTGATACAGTGAGGACAGGTGAAGTCCGCTCAACCCGATGTTTGCCATTCTCCCACACTAAAACCTGAAAAGGTGTTTTTGCCCCTCCGGAACATACTCTGCTGGGCTTTGGATCTGGGGGGAGAGCACGTCTTTGGTGTTCACGCTGATTGTTTGGGTGCAAGGATGTCCTGGGACGCTGCAACGGCCGGGACCTGCTGTCCGTGCTTGCTGCTTCAGGTAAATGTGTTTCCTTCAGCCGAAGATCCAGGCCTCTTGCTACTGTATTTTTTCTGCTGAAGTGCTGGGCCCCCTTGTATTTACTACCACTGTCCCGCTTTTCTGGCATTTTCAGAGATGTCCAGGTGGGAGACATTGTGACGGTGGGAGAGTGTCATTCCCTTAGCAAACCGGTCGGCTTCAATGTACCGGAAGTGACCAAGGCAGCTGGCGCCAGGGAACAGTTCCAGAGGTTTTAAAGCTGAACCAGTAAAACAAAGTAAAACAACAGCTACTTGCGATGCTTTTCTCTGAAGGGAGTTGTTTCAGGAGCAGAAATACGTTTTCCTTACGTTTAACTAAGATGTCATGAGTCTCAATCCACGTAGTGCCATTATTGGCAACCTCTCCCCCCCCTTGTCTGAGCATGCAGTAAATAAATACACAAGACAACTTTGTAGTGGGAAAATATTGCTGCAGGTTTATTCCATACAGGAGTATGCAATATGTGGGTTATCTTACGGGCGATCCAAGGGCGGGGCAGCTGTGCCAACCTATGCTGCCCCCGCCCGCCTGGTGAGCCAGCACTGTGGGGCACCCCGTCAGTGCTACCTTAGACGATCCTCTTCCGGATCACGTGACACGTTGGTCTGTTCTACTCACGCCCTTTTCAGGGCGGAGCGTAGCAGGGCAAACCCCCGGTTGGTCAGGCCCCCAACCGCCCAAAGGACTAACGGGCGCCGTCGCGGTTTTCCCGGAACCTGCCCTGAGGCTCCCGGTCTTTGGCCCTGGCACCCCTACTGTGCCGCGCAGAGGTACCCTTACTGTACCGGTCTGCCGCAGAGGTACCCTTACTGTACCAGTCTGCTTCCAGATCGCCCTGTAACTCCGCCTGCAACACAAAAGGAAAACATTAAAACATTCAGGATACCCTGACCCCCAGCCAGGACGCCGGGTAAGAGGAGGGGCGGGAGACGGCGTGGCTGGGAAAGAGACCGCCAGGAGGGGCAGGGGAGGCATATAAGCCCTCCCACCCTCCCCGGCGCACAGGAAGGACGTCACGGAGGCGCCCAGCCGAGGGCTCGCAGACCCCTCTGGACACTAGAGCGGGTGGGTGGTGCCAAGATGGCACTAAAGGGCCGCCCTGCTGAGGTGGCCCCCTGTGGGGGCCGCGGACAGCCACATAGTGCCATTATTGGCAACCTCTCCCCCTTGTCTGAGCATGCAGTAAATAAATACACAAGACAACTTTGTAGTGGGAAAATATTGCTGCAGGTTTATTCCATACAGGAGTATGCAATATGTGGGTTATCTTACGGGCGATCCAAGGGCGGGGCAGCTGTGCCAACCTATGCTGCCCCCGCCCGCCTGGTGAGCCAGCACTGTGGGGCACCCCGTCAGTGCTACCTTAGACGATCCTCTTCCGGATCACGTGACACGTTGGTCTGTTCTACTCACGCCCTTTTCAGGGCGGAGCGTAGCAGGGCAAACCCCCGGTTGGTCAGGCCCCCAACCGCCCAAAGGACTAACGGGGCGCCGTCGCGGTTTTCCCGGAACCTGCCCTGAGGCTCCCGGTCTTTGGCCCTGGCACCCCTACTGTGCCGCGCAGAGGTACCCTTACTGTACCGGTCTGCCGCAGAGGTACCCTTACTGTACCAGTCTGCTTCCAGATCGCCCTGTAACTCCGCCACAGCTCTGGAGGCGGCTCCCGTCGCCGCGAGAGCCCCCCACCAAAACAGCTCATTTCCGACCTGCAACCTGCTTTCTAGGGCCTCGTGCATGTCCAGTGGAAAGTGTCCATGCCCACCTGTGGCAATTGCACCCAAGTTTGTCAACCTAGCCTAGGCGTACGCCTGGATGGCCATGGTGACAATGGACCCCATCTTTAGCAAAGTAGCCTTTAACATTAGCCTGGAACAGCTCGTCTCTGGTCTGTGAACTTACGCCATGAACTGTTCACTCTTACAGGGATGTTCAACGGCCTCCTCTGACTTAGCTCTGTGCCACCTCTGCGGGGGATCATCTCGGACCACCAGAGTTACCTTGACCCATGTAGTTGCTGATCTCACCAAAACAGCTCAATTTCCAGGCCTCCTGCAAATCTAAGGGAAGGGATTCTCCCTACTGGTGATAGATGAACCCCATCTATATCACAATAGCCCTTGGCCTGGATCAGCTAGTATCTGATGAAACCAAAGGCCCTTCTGGCCTGTGAACCTGTGCCAAGAACTAGTCCCCTCCTGTGGGAAAGTTCCACTGCCTCACAAGACCGAGCCCACTCTGGGTGGGCTGAATTCAGACACCCTGGCTCACATTGCCCCAACTATTTACTGCTCTCACCTAGCTGCCATCCTTCTAGCACCGTGTGTGCCTGAACACCTGCGTCTAACGTTTGCGCTGTCCCTCTGTTTTCTAAATCATGACGCAAGGGCATGGTCATAACTGGAAGTATGTGCCAATGATCGAGGGTGCCCTCCCGCCCTTGCCATGCATCCCTTATTCCTTATGGGAATTTCGCCTGCTCAGTTCCCTCTGTGGTGAAACCCCTTAGGCATAACAGCTTGGTTAACATGTCTGCATTAATACAGTGCGCACTGTCTGCAATAAGGTGCCGGACGTTACCCTTGGGGCTAATGTAGGCTCCCACCCTCCTGCAACCTTTAGTTTCAATCCTCCCGTATTTAAAGTGCTGTAACACCATTTCCCCCAAATTTGTGGGACAGCGACACCCTTGCTAGATGACCGTTTCCACAACCAGCCTATCTGCTGGGGCTGTCAGGGCGGAGAATATTGTGCTAACTTGAAGCAACTTGAAACCTGCCCGTCGAGCAAGGTGCCCCTACTCTGATGCAGTTGCCCAGGTAATTGCACTGGACCCTTTGGCTTGCTTAACTTACAGAATTACACCTGTTCAGCTCCTGCTGAGGGGACTTCCCTTTTGCTTAACTGCTAACCCTGTGTGCAGCCGCGACATTAAATGGGTAACATCCCGGTTTGTGCCCACCTTAATGTACTGTGCTGGGAGCAACTAGGCACCCCCCATACCTTGTTTCCCCAATTGTTGGGGCAGCAGCACCCGATGTTGGCTCCAGCGTCCCCAACCGGCCTGGCTGGTCCCGCTCTCCAGGCGGGGCATTGAGCTTAACGGAGCAACATGGAGCCTACCCTTGGTTCTAGGATGCACTTACTGCGCCCAGTTGGCCAGTTTGCACCAACCTTCTTGATTGCTAAACCCTAGTGAACCTCCTAATGGTGTCACATCTGGTTTGGAAGGTAATGTTTGTGCCCACTATTAGCACCACCGCACCCTTTCGTGGAGTGACCTGACAGTCCAACCCGCAGCTGACCCTGTTGCTAAATATGGCCCATTAATGCCCTTGCCTGGCTTTCAACGACCCTGGCGGCATAATGCCCAGCAGCTTGGGAAAGGGGGTTTTTGGGTCCCAGCGTACGACCCAGCTCATACTAGTTTGCACAGTCCCGGTTAGCCTAGGTGAATGGTCCCTGAGCTCTGTGTGGGGACTATTTCACACTTAAACAAATGCCTAATCTCCTGAATTTAGAGTGATGCAAGATTGGATTGGCGGCTACCATTCTCACTCACGCCTGCATATACTAGGCTCAGAACACGGAACACTTGCTCTAAATCCCTTGGATTCCAGCCTGGCATTCCTATGTCCAGCTACGCCAATCTATAATGGCTCTACTTGATCATACTGACCGAAGACACATCAACCCTGCGGAAAACAGGTGGGGATGCTAACCTGCCCCCAACTCTGCGGAAACCGCAGCAAGTGCAAGCTTGACAAGCTGCCCACCAACAAGCCTAGCAATCCTATGTCCAGCTATACCAATCGCTTTTGCTCTACTTGATCATAATGACCCGGAAGACACATCAACCCCGCGTAGACAAGCTGGGGATGCAAACACGTCCCAAGACTCTGCGGAAACAGCATGTGCAAGCTTGCGACAAACATCTGGAAAGCTGCCACCAACAAACCATCCCCAGTACCCGGGGGCATGCTGCCATTCCTTGGCCTGTGCACTGACCAGGTTTAAGATTAATAATGGTACCGAAGGACCCATCTCTGAGCGCAATGCTTGCAACACTGTTCACTGCCTCGCTCTAGTCAGTAAAGCCACTGCAGGGTGGCATGCAAGGCTAGGCCATGCATAAATCACCTGCCAGTGTGAGTGGACCAAGCATTCGCCGCCTTCAGAACTTGTTGATGATAGGCACTTCTTCTCCTCATCATAAATAATGAGACCTCAACATACATATATAGCTTTTTAACGGACATGGTTGGGCTTTGCCGGAGGAACACAGGGGGGACTTGGGTGTCCTTGGTTACTCTTCTGATATTGCAAAAGTCTTATGAAGCGGTCATATCTTTGCTCTGGTGGTGGAGCTAACCAGATAGCCACAAACTGGTACAACTATTTGCCCTCAGTCCTCATAACGGCCCTAATCATCTTCATAAGAAAATGTTGGAAACATAAATGTATGGCCCCCCATTGAACTCTGGATCCAAGGAATCCGAGGTTGCTTACTCCTCAATGTGCCCTTCTCACATCAGTGTGGCTGAAGCCTTCACCTTAGTGGAATTTAAGACAACACCCACTTTGTATACCTGGGGTAAGACTAGCTGAACAGGAAATCACTTGTTTGAGATGTGTGTCTAGGCTCTCAGTTTGAATAGTGAATAAAGTGTTAGAAAACACAATGCCAATCAAATGAAAATCCCCCCTCCGAGTGCCCAAGAAACAAAACTAGTATGCATATGAGTCCACACAGGACACCTGTAAAGTTCTGAGTCAGTCATGGTGGAGCGAAGAGAAATCCCCTTGGGCCAAAAGTAAAGAAAAGTAGGTCTGCAATATCAGCCTGCTGGAGTCGCATGATTGAATTGGGAACACGGGGCAGAAAAAGCTTTAAGCATGGAGATTCAGGGTGCTGCTCATGCATCGATTAATGCTCACAAAATATGGTTGCAGTGTCCAACAGTGATACCAGCTGCCTCCCAAAATAGTGCCTTCGATCGAGCACCGGCTAACCAGGAAACATTGCTTACCCTCAATAAGGGCACATAGTCGTCGGATAGTCGGAAGAGAGAATGACTTGGCGCATCTGATCTAAAGTCACCTCCGGCGAGTTCATAAGGCGGCCCCCCCAGGTGCAGAGAAATATCCATAACAATTACCAATACCACATAACTATTACATAATCAGCACTCCATTGCGCGGGGCAACAAAGCCAGAAAAGCCATCAATGCGCTCAAAACGGAACAGAAAGACTGACCAGGACAGTGAAGCCAGGCCCCTCACTCGTCAACCACCCACTCCAGGAGGTAGGCGCGTGGGCGAAACAGAAACACATCCACATGCCCATCTGTCACTCACGTGGGGACCCCGCGTGGCACAGGCCCCCAGGATCGTGCCGCGAACGATCTGCTCCTCCCTTCACCCCCGGGGTCCACTCCCAGACTAAGAAAGGCAAGGGGGGAGCAGCAGGGAAAGCATGTGGCGCCCAAACAGACAACCCCTACACCTGAACCGGCTCCAGTTCCCCGCTGCGACACCAAAGACAATGATCGACATCTCCACAATGCAAACGTCGCTCTCCCAGCCACGGGAGGCCAGTGACTCGCTAGGGTCACCCATGAAATTCCCCTGCACGGTTTTCAGGCAGAAATCTCAAGTCTGCCAAACGCCGCAGCAATTTGCTATTTATAAATCGTTCACAGCTTAAATGTCAACCTTTGTTAGGGCTGAGCTGTGCGGGCGGGCGCCACATTGTGGACGTCCGAGAGCAGTGCCACCGAAAGGGGGCGCTTGGGCTAAAAATCAGACCTCCGCCTTGGAAATGCGCCGCAAAGCACATGCAAGGAAAAATTGGATTTTCCACTCAGGTTGGTCGACAAGCAATACAGTGTATGAATGACAAAAAACACCACGATGCCAACTGCTTTGGAGACCAATCAACACCAAAACCGTCAGCAGAAAATTGGAAAGCGCGCGCTGAACAGCATGAACAATCCTCGCCTTCATGGCCTCCAAATTCCCTCGTGAGCCAACACCTCAACCTCCCTTCAAGCAGCTGGCTGCACCCAAGCAGATGCATCTGCACAAACGCAATGCACCTGCAAACTTCTCGGCCTTTTGAATGTCAGTAACAAACAGAATCCGACACGTGTGAAGAAAAGAGACTCTTTCCCAAGAGCCGCCAACAATCTCCCTCTGACTGCTAAAGCAAAGATCGAGCCGCCTGTGATGTGAATGCAACCCCGGGCCCCTCTCCCCTGCTGCCTGTGCCTCAGGAAAAGAACCAAATACCCATTTAAACGAAAAGAACACAAAATACAGTCATCATTCCAATTCCTTCCAGTTGTGCTTCCCTGCGATCTCCCCACACAGCTTCCAGCACCCAGCGCCACCGACAAACGACAGACCCACAATGCGGCGGCGGCCGTGGACCCACGGCAGTGCAACCAGAACGTCCCGGGAGTTAGTACCCCCTTTACCCTGCCGCCCTCCCCATCCCCTGCCGCGACCCAGCGCGCATGTACTGACACCGGCGGACGTCCTGCGGGGTCAGACAGAGAAATTGCCATTTACGGGTCCCACACGGGCATAGCCTGGCATGGGGGGACGGGAGGGAGGGGGAGAATAGGGGGTGGCTGTGAAGTTAATACTGCCCAGACCACTTCGTTTCTGGGCACGGGGAGATTGGATGAACCGAGGGCCGTGGGGTGGAGCTCGAGCATTTGCCCAGAGTCACAGGATCTTTGATACTCCCGCCCGGCACGCTCCGGTTATCAGCGCCACGAACCGACCCTCAGCTTAGGCAATATGCCTAATTATCCCGCTGTGCCCCCCAGCGACACCCGAGCCCGACCAGCCGACCCTCGAGTTGGCTCCCTTGCTCCGACCACCGTGTCGTTGCCCGCTCAACCCAACACAGCTGCGTGTTGGTTACGCCCGAAATATACCCAGCCAGGCCAGAGCACCCTCTCGGTCCCCGCATGCTATACGGGGGGGGGGGAGAGGAGGGGCTCGGGAGCGTTGCGCGCTAACCCACAGGCCATGGCCAACAGTGGCGTATCACTAACCTATCTTCTGGCGATGTGCGGGCACGACCACGGCGAACACCCCATGCGCCCCGCATGGGGAGACACTCCAACAACAAAGCCAGACCTCGCTCTCTGATCCGCACATGTAAGCCGCCCGCTCTCGAAATCTAAAACCCGGTATTTATTTATTTATGCTATTTTATATAGCGCGGACTATACCCGAGGGTGTCAGAGCGCTTCACAACAGGAACAGCAGCATTATATAAGGAGGAGGATACAAATGAGCATAATACAAAGGCAAGCGTTACATTGCATGAGGAAAAGGTGACAATTGTGCAAAAACAACCAAACCAAATACAAAAAGAGGAATAAGTTCCAAAAGGAAAAAGTGACAGGTGTGCATGAAACATGGGGTACAAAATACAAATAGAGGTATAATACTGCAATAAGTGGCAGTCACTAATGACACACTGGGAAGGCACTTCTATAGGCTTGGAGTGGCTGGGAAAAGAGACCGCCAGGAGGGGCAGGGGAGGCATATAAGCCCTCCCACCCTCCCCGGCGCACAGGAAGGACGTCACGGAGGCGCCCAGCCGAGGGCTCGCAGACCCCTCTGGACACTAGAGCGGGTGGGTGGTGCCAAGATGGCACTAAAGGGCCGCCCTGCTGAGGTGGCCCCCTGTGGGGGCCGCGGACAGCCACATAGTTAATGCAGGGCCATCTGTGGTTCCTCGTGACTTTTGCTACTGATTTACTGTTTATGCTTTTTTTTGTGGTCAGGGAGACCAGGCTTCCTCTGTTTTATAACCGCCTTGTTCTTTCCTACCTTTAAAGTACAATGAGATCATACATTTTCTGTGCACGTGCGGGAACTCTTAATACTGCTCTACCTCCACCAGCAGGTCAGAACACCTTCCCTGTCCCAGTAATCCAAGTGATGCATTGGTGGATTTCCGGTAACAGGAATGTTTTCGTAGTACTTTTTTCTGTCCCCCCCTCCTCCCCCCTCCGCATCCCCATTGCCTTTTGATGGACGTGCCTGTAACTTATTGCAATGGTTGACTTGCTTTATGTACTTTAATTGTTGCAGTGCCATACCTACCAACTTGAACAAAAATCTCACGGTGTGAGGAGGGGGTGGGGGCTCGTGCCGAGAAGTGTCTACGAGGTACTTTTGAGAGCCACCCTCAAGCCCCCTCCCTAAAAAAAAGAAAAGCTTACTGAGGTTGGTGCCCATGTCCTGGGGTGTTTTCACACCTATTAATGGACGCCGGCAGTTCAAAGCCTTGGAAAACGAGCTGGAAAACAACTATTTACAGTGGTTTTCAGCTCGTTTTCCCTGCCACTGTGTGATATCGGCTCCTCACCGGGAGACCGTGTGATGGCAGCCGATATCGTGTGTCACACTGTGGCACCGTGTGGGTAGGCAGGTATGCAGTGCTATGATTCCAATCGAGAGACCCCTGTGCTGAGCTCCTCCCCTCATTTTTCACAGAGCCTCTTTGTGAAATCACACAAAGGGAAGAAGACTCTTGGCCCCTCTCTCCCGGACACACTCTCGAGCCACATGTGGTTGGGCCTTGCTCTTAAATTGATGGATTACCTGAGTGTATATACACTGCCTTAACTCAGTTGCTCCCCTTCCATCCTTTAGCTTGCTCAATCCTCCTAGGACCGCTTCCCGGTTTGGGTGGAAGGCAAAAAAAAGTCTACTCCACACTCCACACCCTCCTTTTCAAACCCTATTTCCCAATCCCTTCTAATTGGCCAAACGATTATCTCTGCAGCATCATCTTGCTAACACTCCTACTCTTTGGTGCCCCAGATAGTTTTTCTATGTGTACTTCATAGAACACCTACCCTTCTCTTGCAAACGGAGCCCCTTTTGCAGACCATATATTCCGGTATCTGTAAGCTATGCCTTCTGTGGACTGCTCCACCTTGCCGGGGTGGACTGCAAAGACAATATATACGTTTGAATCAATAAACTGTGCTTTCAGTGGGGTAGAGTTAAACACGTAAATATATCAGAAGCAAACAAATGTGCCCTTTTGTAAGCTCGGTACATAGTACTCCTACGGCCTTGGACTGAGCATATCCTGAGTAAATGGTTGGTGAGCACAGAACCACTTCATCCAGACAGACCTCTTCAAAAAAAGTGTAGAACTCTCCAGCGAGAAACTGTTCAACACCTATGTTATTTTCTCCTATACCAGCAACGTCCCCCCACTTCATGTTTCAGCTAAGATTGTTGCCACATCCATCTTTAAACCAATTTTTGCCAATATCCTTCTCAAGCCTTTGTGACCTCAGTTAATCTCATACCTACCACTTGCGTGTTAAAAACTTAAACCTTCCGTCATCCATGACACCTGCACCTATCTGTTAGTTTCACTTCAATAACCTCCATCTTCAGTAGCCTGCTGCTTTAACATTGCCCTGTTGAAATGCATTTTGAATGAATTCTAGTTTTGCCTCTAAATCTACCTCTTATAAACACCTGCACTTATGTTCGCTTATTTTAAACTCCTTCTGCTCACCCCAACATTCACCCTTACCTGATGAATCCCAACCGTTTCCTCCTGTGGACTGTCTTTTATTGCCCTTGTATCTTCACCTGATCATTCCCTGATAATTACCTTTAACTTCTCTTTCCATATACCTCTCTCAAGCCCTAAGTCACTTCTCCGCATGCTGGTGTCAGACTGTCCCTGCCCCACAACTCTCTTAATTTCCTCAGGATGCACTCCTTTCTATGTCTAAAATCTAGTCATCCGCTCTTCCCATCTTATACATAAAATATTTGAACAACTGTCTGATCAATCCCGACCTGAGCATCAATGAAATGACCCTATGACGACATAGCACGTATCATACACAGTGCCTCGAGAGCATCACGGGTGAGTAGCCACGCTATACAAACTCCTGATTGATTGATACATACACACTTGAACCCCAAGTTGTAAAATACTAATTAGAAGATTTACCAGTAAGGGGGACTAGTTGTCATCTACAAAATCTCTAACCGGGAAGCTATGTATCTGCTGAGCTATGCTCTGCAGGCCAACCTTGCCATTTTTTTCCCTTGGTGCTGTTTATGCGGCAGATAACATGTTAGCATTTAAGCACTGCTGGACACCCATTGAGTGGCCGTTTCTTGTGTCGCTAGACTGTTTACAGTTGTGCTCCCTCAGTGCATCAAGGAAGTTGTGTTTGGCGGATGCAAACAGACCACATTTTCTTTAGGTGTGACTGAGAAGTTTGCCAGCTGGCTGTTCTGTATTTCACCATGAGAGTGGTCCTTGATGAGCTAGAGACTGAACCAGTAAATAGTGGTTCTACAGAGTCTATTTTATGCAGTCAGGAGGATGAATCCATCTTGTGAAGTCAGGAGGGTGAATCCATCTTGTGAAGTCAGGAGGGTGAATCCATCTTGTGCAGTCAGGAGGATGAATCCATCTTGTGAAGTCAGGAGGGTGAATCCATCTTGTGCAGTCAGGAGGATGAATCCATCTTGTGAAGTCAGGAGGGTGAATCCATCTTGTGCAGTCAGGAGGGTGAATCCATCTTGTGCCGTCAGGCGGGTGAATCCATCTTGTGCAGTCAGGAGGGTGAGTCCATCTTGTGAAGTCAGGAGGGTGAATCCATCTTGTGCCGTCAGGCGGGTGAATCCATCTTGTGCAGTCAGGAGGGTGAGTCCATCTTGTGAAGTCAGGAGGGTGAATCCATCTTGTGCAGTCAGGAGGATGATCCAGAGGACGGACCTACATTGTGAATTCAGGATGCAAGTTGAGGATTAGATGCTGTAATATACCATATAGACCCTTTTTGCAAATTTGAAACACTCTTGTTCTGGAATGAATGTTTTGTATACTTAGTTATTTAAGGTCCTGAAGAGGGTGCTATTGAATTTTGCATATCTAATTCCTTTAATGCAAGTATCAAATGCTACTGCCCATGATTTCTAACTATTTCGAACCTAAGCTATCAACTGTTGTGGTGCAACCACCGAGTCATCCTGCCGCACTTCTCACGCCATTCTCCTCGATGTCAATCTCCAAAATTGGTTGCACCACTTCATTAAACGTTGGAGCAGATACTTTAAAGCTTTGCTTCTGTTAGGAATGACCATGTTCTTAGGGGGGGGGGTAATCAAACATGGTGTTGCCAGTTGTAGTCTTACTAGCCAGTAGGTAACTAAAAGTCTTCGGCACAGACAGCAGGAGATAAACCTCTTGTAATCCAGAGGGTCCTTGATGGGTTTGGCTGCCATGGTTTCTCTAGCTGTGACTTAATCAAGGCTGGCATTGAGACTGCATGGTGATGGACTGAACTAGTGGTCTTGTAGTCACAGGTCCCAGAGTCGCAAAGTCTCTTCACCCACGTGCTTTGTCCCACCCACACGTATGTAGCGATCTTTTCCACCCAAGTATGTCTGATGGACCAGCTGAAGTGGGAAAATGGCCACCCCAGAACTCGCACAGTGGCTGGCTCCAAGCAGCAGCAGTGGGGGCATAGGCCAATCTGATAACATGATCTGCATGACAGGGTGTCAGCCCTGAGCAAGCCATGGGCCCATGCCTACTTGGGACTGGTCTTCAAGTTTGGTGCACTAGGAACCATTAGCAGTACCCATATTCAGTGTCCATACACCAACGTCACAGTGCCTGCACCTATGGAGGCTACATTTGTGGTGGGCCAGTATCCTTAGGAATTGTAGGCATGGGCTGGGCTTTAGTGGCTCCCAGGCAGTGGCATCTATCTGTGCCCTAACACTCATGTTTTTTTGGTTACCCAGTCTGCTGCTGGTTTCAGGCAGCCCAGCTGCAGATTACCAGCAGTTGACTGGTGCACGCTTGTCAAAAAGAGGAAAAAGTTGCTGATGAAGAGGAGCAGTATTGGTGAAAACCTGGAAATGGCAGGTCCCAGTGTGATGTTACACCACGTGCACTTATCAAAGTGCTGCCGTATTTATTATACTTTTATTTTTCTGTCAAGTTGGAATAGTCTTTCAATAACAGTTAACGCGAAACCTAGAAAAGCATTGGCAAAGGCAATAGGTCTATCCTTGGTAATCTATTGGCTTTGTCAGTGCTGTACAGCATAGGCCAAAGTATTTTGCTTAAAGTGCTGATGAAAAGGTGTTGCGAGCATGCGATGTGGCTGTGTTATTCAGTGGGTGCTTATATGTATGATGTCACACTAATTGAATGATGTATATGCCAATTTCTTATCCAAGAATGAATTTTCACTTGTGCAAAAGCAGATTTGTGAAAGTGGAGCAGCCTTGCATCAAATGAAGCTGCCAGGTCTTTCAGATATATAAAAATAAGTATTTTTGGGAATGCAAGGGGTTGAGAAAGCAACAAAGGAGTGGGGTGGAGGAGCAGGTGTGGGGGGAGCAACAGGGAGTGGGTGGGATAACAGCAGATGTTTGGGGTTCAATAGAACATAGGGCAGGAGCAGCACAGCTAATTTGAGGGGCAGGGATAAGCAGCACACGAAAGGGGAGAGTTGGCCAACATGTGCACTCTCATATAGTGCCTAAACAAAAGTAGTTCCTTAACTGTGATCGGAAAAACGATGTCAGCCAATCAACAAACATGGTAAGAAGAGGAAGGCAAGCCATTAAATAAGAAGCAAGCAAATGAGTGGCAAAGACAACAAATAGTAAGCTATGGGTAAGCTATAAGTCCACTACAAGTTTTTGGTATAGCCCACAAGAGGCTTTCGCCTACAGACAGCTAAAAGCTGTTGGGTCAGTTAGACCTAAAAATGCCTCTGTATATGGCACAAAATTAAATGTTATGGCACTGTAAATGTTGTGAACCCTCCACCTCCCCTTTACTCATCCCATTCCTACTCCTACTGCTATGACCCCCCCCCAAAAACGTTCTAGACCCTTCCCTCTTCTATCCCTCCACTATCCTTTTCAATCCAACTATAGACTCATGTCCACTGCTCAAATTAATTTCATATTTCCCAAAACTAATGCTCCACTAATCCTGATTGAGTTTTTGATTAGCATGGTAACCGCCGAAAAGCACTTGGACACCTCATCAGGGTTAGCAAGCGCTATTTAAATGCAAACCCTTCCCTCTTCTATCCCTCCACTATCCTTTTCCAATCCAAACAACAAACTCAATTAATTTCATATCTCCCTATACTAATTCACCACTATACCTTTTTGGGTTCTGGAGTAGCGTGCGACTCGCTGCAAAGCACTTTGATGCCTCGTCAGGTGTAGTAAGCGCCATATAAATACAATTACAATTACTTTGCTTAAACTGGAACTGGTTCTTCTTTGCTAACTGTGCCCGAAGCTGTACTGTCTAATCTCTGAAAATAATCCGTAAGATTTTTCTTTGGCTAGTTCACATCAGTTTCTCCGACCTGGTTTTTATTTCACAAATTAGAGTTTTTTACTCTGCTTATTTAAATAATGGTTGTGGCACTGAATTGACTACCCAAACGATTAAAAGCAAGAAAATGTCCCAATTCCCGATATAGAACTGGCTGTCAGCTGGTCAGGATCTGTAGACGTATTTCGATCAGTAGTGTTACCTTTTACTTTTCAGAGCTGTGCTGTCTACACTCCCTGAATTAACTCAGTTTAGACAATGATATGTGTTAAAAAGAGGTGCACAGCTATACTCTGCGCCATTGCACATGTTCATGATAAGGGTCACTGGGACTACCCAAGAGTATCAACGGTCCAATCCCTGAAGCACTGTTAAGCAAAGAGTGAAAGCACCTTACAGAAGATGGGGTCCCAACACTAGAATCATTGTTGAGCAACCAATGAATATACTGAAGACCACTGGAATTTTGTGATTCTGCGTCTGCAGCTTTTTCAAATAATTATGGATTTGCTCTATTGCTACATGATCTATAATCTTCTGCATAATCTGCTGATTAAAAAAAAAATTGTTTTGTTTCTTGATCAAAAGTTACTAAAAACACGGCAACATGTTTTCCTGTGCACTGAACAGCCCTCGCACAGGTCGACTGGTCATCTTTCAGTTGTTTATTGCTGTATTTGGGTGTAAATTCGTACTAATACTGTGGAATCGATTCCCAGACAGTTTTACCATGTGTAAAAATGACAAAATAATGAAATTTTACTGTCACAAAACATGCTGCATTATGCCTCATAGTTTCCTTTTCTTGCAGCATGATTTAGTAAACGCTGCTGAATAATTTGGTCCTCTGCCGTGTAATTCCAGTGGCCCTGAATATACTACATGGAGCCTACTAAGAGGGAAGTCCAACCCCTGGAAGTGCTACTGAGATGTAGACAGGTCATATTCGAACATGTCTCTCCTCTGTGGTGTCTCTCAGCAATCAATGAGAAGCTTGCACAACCACTGTCCATACTGTCCCCGCTCTATATATAATGGAGGCTTGCACTTCTTCTGTACCTGTTAAGTGAGTGTGTTACTATTCTGCCTGTCAAAATGAGAGGGGGGCTGCAGCAGGTCATGATGGCTTTGCTAGAGCACCACTGCTTCATGAACAACAGCTGCATCATTTACAATGCTTGTAATGATGCAGCTGTTTTTGATGATGTAGTGGACCAGCAAGAGGAGCTAATGGAGTTCCATCAGGATGGGGGTGATGCGATCATATTTCTTCATCCCCTGAATGAGACATGCAGTGCCTGGTCAGGTGCCCTACTGCCTGTTAATGTTTTATCCTTGCTGTCTCATTGTGTCCAGTCCTACAAATCACAATAACTTGCATTTTGTTTGTAGATTTAATTTGTAAAGATATATCCATAAATAAGGAAATCTGTGAGGCACTCATCATTGTTATCCCAAAGTCTGTTATAAAGTTCTATGGTTATACGGAATAAGCAGTTTCCTACATCATTATCATATGAAATCTCTTTATTGATGTCATAACTACACTTTCACAATTGCCTTATTAACCTTCTTGCTTTCTCAAATTTGCTTGAAAATGCACCATCTACCCACTCTTTTTTTCAACATTTTTCATGAGGGAGAACCCCCCTGAACCCTCCTTGTAACAGTCGGTCTCACTCGCTACGCTCGCTCGCCACCTCACTCATCCAAAACTTTTACACCACACCTCTTTCGATTGTCACCAGTTGCCACTGTATTTTTGTTTCACAATATTTCTTTCGATATTCTGCCCAAATACTAAATAGCTCTGTGAGAGCTATTTGTCTTTCTTAATGTTAATGTTTTTTAAAGAGTATGTGGTGTTACGGATAGGACTACCACCTGTGAAACTGGGGAACCATGTTGGAATCTCGGAGCCAGCTCGACATCCTGTGACTATGGGCAAATCACTGAAACTCCCCGGACCAAAATGAATGTGTCATTGTGTAAATTAAATGGTGTCCTGTAAAGCAGTCCAATACCTTCGGGTCAAGTATCTACTATGAACAGGGATTTTTTAATTTTTTAAAAGAAGCAACAAGAGTGAGAAGGGTAAGAAACAAGGCGGCAGGGTGGGTGGGTGGATTAAAGAGAACGGCGGGGGTGCCGGAAAATAAATAAAAACAAGAGAACCTTAAGGAACCTGTGGTCAGTGGTAGGTAATAATTTATTTGTTGATTAATTAAAATCGTTACAATCAGCAAAATCCACGTACAAAATGAAATTTAAAATAAAAGAAAACAAAAATACAAAAAAATTCATAATCCATTCATATTTGTTTAGCGACTACAGTGTAAAATTATAACCAAGCAAGTTCAACAAATTAACCTCAACATAATTCTTTTGGCAGCAATGGAGGACAATCTAAAAAAATAAAGTGCTTTGTGCTAGAAACTGTAATTTACAGTATACCGTACATTACTCTAAAAATACTTTGTAACAATATAAGTAGCAGCAAAAGAGAAACAGCCGTAATAAAGTACATTTGGGCTAACATTGGAAATAAAGTGCATTTGTGCAAGCAAACTTTAGCAGCTATAATTTCAAATATACGGACACTACCCCAGAAACACTTTATATCAATATAAAAGAGCAGCAAAAGTACATTTACGCTAACGTCCAAAATAAAGTGCATATGTGCTAGCAGCTCTTAGCAGCTATAATTTAAAATGTACCATGCATAGCCCTAAAAATACTTTGTAACGTTGTAAGTGGCGACAAACAAATACTGCCGAAACAAAATACATTTGAGCCAACCTCCATATTATAAAATCCCCACTATCATTAAACATTTATTCTCTATAAAATGTTTAATTAACTAATTCAATGATAATTCATTATTAATCAGAATCGTCATAAGACAAAAATTTCTTTTCAGCTATAAGGATAAACTTAACAAATCGGGAAATTAAACGAACCGAGGCCCCATTGAGGCATGTGATAATAGCATTTCTACAAGTTCTTACCCCCAATTCATTAAAAATAGATTTTAAAATGGATTTCCGCTCTTCTAGCAATTGGGGGCATAAAGTTACTATATGCACTAAGGTTTCTTCACAAGAACCACATAATCTACAAAGACTGGATGGCCACTTATTTTCCCATTTTGGAATTCCGTCTTTAGTCGGGTATTTCCCAAACCGTAATAACATAAATGTATTCTTAATTAAAAGTTTTAAATGGAACAACAAATATGGTTGGGGTACCAATTTGCTAAAAGAGTTTGCAATTGACCATGAATGATTTTTTTCCCTAAGTTCGTCTTTATCTATTAAGATCGATAATAAAATGGCTGATTGATTTATTGTTTTTTTGTAAACAACTTTGCTCCTAGTTTCTTCTTCTAGGTTTCAACATTCAAAATTACGTAAACACTCACTTAAGAATGTTTTCCAGCTACTCGCATACTCACTTCTCATCATCTCATGCCAACACTGATTTGCAAGGGAACCCTCTTCAGCACGAGACAATGATAATAGGGATTTTAAAAATGTCGATTGTCGTGCCAATGTTTGTCTTTTCAGACCAAATTCTAGTCTTACATTGGCACGACCAATATGTCTAGGAATCCTAAAGACTGATTTATAGGTTTTTATTTCAATGTCGTCAAGAATTTTTGCATCTTTACCACGAAAGTTAATCGAACCATAATCCAAGGATGGTATCAACTTTGCTTTCATGACCTTCAACAGGTGCTCATGATTTGGGCATGATAGCTTATCCCTCAATTTTCTAAAAGCAAATGATAATTATGTTCCCTTAGCTTCGAGGTTACTAAAATGCTGCTTAAACGACATATTATCATCAAATGTGATTCCTAAATATTTATATGATTTTACACATTCAATAACCAAACCATTGATGTTCCATTCTTTCAATCCTACTTTGGTTTTCCCTATAGTCATTATTTTTGTCTTTTTAGTGTTTATTTTAAGTCCATTTTGAAAAACATATTGATTAAAAGAGTCAACTAGTCTTCTTAGACCTATAACGGATTGGCTCAATAAAATAGTATCGTCAGCGTATTGTATATATTTGATCTGCTTACCTAGAATAGTGGGTGAATGGGCATTAACATGTTTTATATGAGTTGGGAGGTCAGACATAAAAAGATTAAAAAGACAAGGGGCCAAAACACAGCATTGTTTCAGTCCAGTATTGGTCTCAAGACGGCGAGTTGTATTTCTTCCATCGCCAACTTTAATCTGTACCCATGTATTGGAGTATAACAATTTGATCATATCTAATAAAATATTAGGTATACCCCAATTCAATAGCTTCGCCCATAACAGATTTCGCGGTACTGAATCAAAGGCGGCTTTTAAGTCAATAAAACAAATGTACAACTTTTGTTTCCTATATTTGGCCCTATCACCCAATAAGGTCAATAAAATCAAATTCGTATTTGTCGATTCCCTCTTCTAAAACCAGTTTGTAAATTTGGAATTAAATCTTTCCTTAAAGCCCAAGCTTCCAGATCTTCCAGAAGACAACTTGCAAATATTTTTGCCTCTACATCCGTTAGGGCGATTAAACGATAATTTGCAGGGTTGTCTTGGGGTCCGCTTTTATATATCGGCTGAATAATACTTCCTTGCCATGATTCAGGAACGGAACCAGATTTAAGAACGTCATTAAATAGAAATGTTAAAACCTCTGGCCAATACTTAAGATTTGCTTTAAAAATTATATTATGGATTCCGTTCGGACCGGGGGCTCCATTCGATCTAATTTTGTTTATTGCTTTTTTAACTTTCTCTACCGACCATTGCTCTTTGTCCAATAGACTATGTGGGTCAAGGGCATTTAAGCCCAGCCCGCCATCTTTTATCTTTTCTTGCATGTTATGGTAAGCAGGGTCAAATTTATTGGGGTCAGACTGGGGAACCGAGGGAGCAACATAGAGATCATATATAAAATTTACCCATCTCGATTCTTCAATGTTGGCACTATTCCCTCTATTATTTCCGAGTTCAAGATTATTAAAAATACCCCAGAATGACTTTGAATCTTTAATTTTACACGAAAAATGTAATTGAGACCATATTCCTTCATAGTAGGCTTGTTTAGCCTTCCATATTTCATTCTAATATCGCTTTTTTAATTGATTGAGTTGTTGGGACCCAAGGAAATTAAGTGTTCCATTCGCTTTTCTATACAGTGCTCTTGTTGCTCTATTAAGACTTCTTTTAAGATAGAGCAACCGGTTTGAAAACCACCCTGGTTTTTTTAATATCATAGTCGCACCTTTTGATGTTGTAGGACTAGTAAAATTATCCAAAAGAGCGCAACACAAACAGGGCCAGAGGTCAACCATAGACTTTCCTTCAACTATCGCGTCTTGAGCTTTTGAAATTAAAAGAGCTAGAGCTTCCAATATATCCTTTTCATTTCTCTCATTCCATACTAACCTTTTCAGATTAAAAGGAGTGGAAGCAATTTTCATTATTCTTGTATCAGGTAATTGATCCAGAGAAAGAGCCAAGGAGATTATTTGAGGATTATGGTCACTCTCTGTTCTCGGTATTACACAATAGCTTTGAAGCAAATTTAACAGATTCTCAGAGATTATAGAGTAATCAATAATAGATGGATTACCCGTTTTTTGAATGTCGGTGTATGATCGTCATCTTGCAATATCCTGAGATTAAATTTGATAAACTGTGAATTAATCCACTGGGACAGAATTTTCGAATGTATATTCGGCCTATTACAAAAAAGCAAGTGCATATTAAAATCACCAGAAATAATTATCGATGAATCTAAATGGTCGTAGTGCAACACTTTTACTATTTCCCACAAGCTCAAAAGTTGGGTAGATTTAACCTTATATTTTGGACTTATATAAATATTTAAAAAATAATAGGTTGCTTAAAAACTAATTTAATACACTGTAGCCATGTTACCTGAAAATCAATCTCAAAATGTTTAACATCCAAATTCAAAGAAACATAAGTGGAAAGGCCACCACTGGCACGACCAAAAAGAGGCCTTTCGGCGAGCCACATTTGAATATTCAAAATAACCAATAAGGGGTTCACAATCCATATTCCAAGTTTCCTGGAACATTAGTATGTTGAAGTCCCTAAGGAAACTAATTGCATCAGGGTCCTCAAGAAGTGATTTAAAGCCATTTATATTCCAAGAACAAATTTTAAAGAGTTTTGGTACTTTATTAAGGGAATTTAGGCATCAATCATACTTCACAGGGCTTCCTTTTGCCAATGTTGTCGGGAGCCAACTCCAATCTTCGACCGGAGCTATTTCTTTCTTTGACTCTTCACATATTCGAGTTCCTGGTTGACAACTCCTAATCTTGATCCCAAACGACAAGTTTAACTTTGTTGATGGACCTGAGACACCTTTCAGAACTCTAACTTGAGTACCAGGTCTCGAATTCTGCACGCTGATCTTTAAGTCCGAACTACAAGATGTCTTCGTCGGAATCAGCAAAGTTGGGTATTGAGTCCCAGAAATTCTCCAAACTTTGATGCCCCATTTCTCAAATTGATTGTTATTAGTTATAATTTTGCTGATAGTTTCTTCATTTTGCCAAGTTGTTACAGCTATTTCATTATTGAGATTATTGTGATCTTTCTTAAACTCAACTGATTCTAAATCGTCTGAAATTACATCCTTCAAATCAGCAATTGCATTCAATAGTTTCAAAATATTGCCGCAGTTCAGGATGTCGTAAGGGCCTCTTGTGATATACTGTGGACAGAAGACTACTTTCTTGGACTCATATGAGAAGTCTACGACTTCTGTTTTTTCTTTATTTATTTGACAGATTAGATCCCCCATCCCAATTGTAGGTACCAAGACTGAAAGTGCCGATTTTCCTAGAACAGGAACCTCTGTTATGTTTTGATCGAGAATAATTGGTTGCTCAGTGATGTACTCATTACATTTTTGATTAATGACATTATTTATGATTTTCTGTGTAATTATGTTTTGTTCTCCACACTGTTTGACCTTTTCTTTAATTGACTGGTCTCGTTCAATAACCCCTGACTTTGATGGAACAGAAATTTTAGACCATATACTATCGTTGGTCACATCTGGGGCAGGGAGGCCAGTAACCTGAACTTTTTGGTCAACCATTGTTTTGTCCCCAAGTGCTTCCACAGATCTAAAAATCGGAAATAGTTCCTTTCCATCGGGCTGTTTAGGATCTTTGGGCTCTTTATAAACGGCATCCCTAATAACTTTTTTTTCCTTAGTTAATTTATTGTGGGTTTTCCTTAATCTTTTTCTTGCCCTTTTTGACACAACCTCTGGATTTGAAGTAGCACATGATGTTTGATTTGCTTTAGTTTGTAAGATGTTGAGCTCATCCAATATTGTTTGTTCCCTATATTCAGATCTTTCGAACTCATCTTGAGATATCTCAGTCATTTTCAGAATAATGTCGTCATTTGTAAGTTGATCTTTTTTATCTGCAACATTTATCCTAGTTGAGCTTTGATGCTGACTTTTGCCCATTGAATAGTTTACTTTTGTAATTTGATTTCCACTATTCTTTTTTTCCTGAAGGTTCACAGTCTTTTCTACATTACTCAATCCTGATGGATTTAAATGATTTGTTGCCATAAATGTATTGATTTTACTTTCATTAAGAATTATTTTATTTTCAACCATTCTACCCGACATCAATTTTACTTCTTGAACCATAGAACTGACGATTGATGGTAAATCTGAAATTTTGTCAATCAGTTGCGCACAAGTACAAGTTACTAGTTGATTCTCCTCGTTTGATTGAGCTTTGGTTATCAAGTTTGCCATTTGGAGAAGTTTTGCATCAATTCCAACTACGTGGATAGCCAATGTATTTAGTAAATCAACTTGAATATTTAATTTGTCAGAATGAAAATTAAGAGCGTTAGTGATGGAATCCATTGTTTTAAGTAGACTCTCCCATATTCCACGATCCGGGCTAGAAGAATTGTTTTCTATATCGCCTGATCTGGCCCGATAATTCCCATCAAATTTTGCTAGTAATGATAAGTCAACCGAGCTGAACAGATTATTTGAAACTACATGTGCTTGAGCTTGTGTAAATTTACTTTGCACCTTTGGAATGAGCACATTCTCAGCTCTGACATTACCAGGGACCAGTAATGACTTGTTGTTAGTGAAGCTGTTTTCCTGGATTATGCTTGACTGATCCGGGTTAAATAACCTTATGTTACCTTCTAGGTCATTTAGGCCATTGGGACTAGATGATATCTCTGGTATCTCTGGTATCGATATTTGTCTCCCCCTATTACTTTCTGCCTCATTTGCAACTGAGGCTAACAAGAAGACCTCGTCACTTAGGTTTTGATCCAAACCAGAAGATATATTAATCACTGAACCAGTCACACTCTGACTGCAATCCTGTGATTTAAAAATCTCCTTTCGTCCGGTTGGAGCTACAGATAAAGAGACATCAGCCATGGGTGCCGCAAAAGATTGTAAAACATGGTCTTGCACATGAATTTGTGCTTTACACTGTAACTGGCCAGGCGATTTTAGTTTCAAAGTCGCAGGCAGCATTCCTGGACCAAGATTTTCACTTTTAAGTTGGAATTCGCTATCAGATTTTATCACCTCTATTACTGTGGACAACTGAGAATGTAGTATTGCACACGATTCCACTGAACAGTCTCTCTTTATACTAGTAGATGATGATGGGGATACTAAGGAGCCATTACCATTGTCCTTTTTTGCATTTTGTTGCTGTTTTTGCGGTTGCTTAAAGAAGCCTTTGATGGACAGTTGGTTAAGATGGACTTGATTTTTAAAATCTTGAGCAGAATTTTTAGGAGTGACTGCCAATGTAGCTGATACATTCAGGGGAACTTCTTATGAAGTGCACTTCATTGTGGCAACACACATATCTAAACAATCTTAATTCTTTCGCCGCCGTTTTTATTGGGATCTGGGCGGTACCCCTCGCTGTCGACCAGATCTCATTATGTACGGGGAAGATTTAAAAGACTTGCATCCGTGCCTCATATGCCGCCCGTGCACTGGGCTTATCAATTTTTTTTTTTGAAATGTCTTCCTGATAATGATGGACTGGTAAGTTATCTAAATTCTTAAACAGCTGAACCCCTATCTCCTCTAGGGTTCTTTGCCCGCCCCCGCTTAACCTGCTTGACTTCACTTGTCCACTCGTCTACTCGTCCATTCCCGGCTGCTCACTTGCTTATTTGCCGAGAGCTGACAAGCTGCGGTTAACGTCAGACAATACGAAAAGGGCCGCAGGGCACTGCCAGACAGTGTAGCACTGTAATGCACGGTGGTAAAATGCAGCAGAACCTCCAAAACCTCCAGGGCTTGCCTCTTGCTTTGCAACACACGTTACTCAATTCAGTACAACCGGTACAACCAGTAATTTCTGCCGATTTTTTAATTTGCAGATTTTTTTTATTTTTTATGGGAATCCTGACGCACAAGAACCTGTGAGCAAGGGGTCGCACAATGTTCAAAACGTCCAAGCGCAGAGCTCGCAAACAGGGCACTCACCCTATGTCAAAGCGTCCACGCTGGCGTCCTCGTTAGCGTCCTCGCAGGCATTCTCACTGCCGACTCTGTCTCTGCCTCTCTCTTGCAGACTGCTGCTGTCTGCTTCCTGCAGCCACCTCACAACCTCCTCCTCCGTGCTTCAGTTTTGAAAATCGCGGCCCCCCTGGGTTCACGGCCTCTGCTCTGCTCTGCTTGCTCACCAGACCGCCTCGCTACACCGGCAATGTTTCACTGTGGGCTGTGGGGCTGGTAACACTTGCCGGTCGTTTGCATGTCACTTGCCGGCTCTCCCTCTTGAATTTCACGGTTTCACGGTTTTCGCAGGTCTCGGATCACTAGCGTCCCTGCTCCGCTCCGCTCTGCTGCGCTGCTACGCTGAAACACGTAATCACGTGACTTCTCCACTCCTAAAGCTCAGGAAACACTGGAAACAAAGATATCAAAAGCTCAGGAAACACTGGAAACAAGGACCGGTATACAGCTACAATGACCAGTGGAAGGGCACTGACTTCAGGAAGCAGTACTTGGTCCATGTTCCAAGGACAAAGGCTGAAGCCCTTGTCAATGCCGGAGGTGAAGAAGAGGCACCGACCAATAGCAAGCATGGAAGCAAGAGTGACGTAGGAGCCAACCAATGGTGATTAAAATTAAATAATGGGCTCTAAGCCCCTTTTACGTTTTTTTTTTCCCGAACAATAGCTTTCGCTGACAGCACATGCATGCTGTAGGGGAAATCTAATGATGGAATTTCAGAAGAGGCCTCTGAGGCTTCCATTTCTTACAGCTAGTCATGGATTGTGGACCCCGAAGGGTGGTGCCGTGGAGCCCTCCCCTGAGCAGCAGTGTCTGCAGGGGCGTGTGTTACACTCCTGCCTGTTTACACTGGTTTAGAGCCTCATTACGAGTCTGGCGGTCCATGGATTGCCAGACTCAAGGGGGCACTGTGGTGGTGGTCTTACGACGGCCCTATTAAGACCAGGGAGGTGGGGCTGCCTTGGGACCACTGCAGCCGCCCTCTGATCCCTGGTGGTCGCATGGCAGTCTTGAGACCACAATATGCTTGGCGGGCCGCTGAAGCCCTGCCAAGCATATTATGAGTTTCCTCACCGCCACTCTTTTCATGGGGGATGCGACTGCCATGAAAAGCGTGGCGGTGAGGAAACAAAGGGGCCCTTGCCTCTGTGTCATGGGGTGCATGCAGGGGGGCACATGTTGTGCCCTCCTGTGTGCATCAACCCCCAGTACCTGCATGGCATGGACTGCAGCAGTCCATGCCGTGCAGGTACTGATTTTTGACATTCCCATTGTGGTGCTTGTTTCATAGGCACCATCGTGGGAATGCCCCAAAAAAATGCCCGCCATATAGGAGAAAACTCCTCATCTAGCAGGCGGTTCAACCATTGGTTTGGCGGTGCAGGAATGGGGGGGGGTCTGGCACTGCCAAACTCGTAGTGAGGCCCATAGCCAGGATTCCAGCATAGCCTAGAGTTAAAAGTACGTTCCTTTTCAGTCCTAGCATTCTGTGAATGTGCCTTTCAAAAACAGATTTTAGATGAAGATGGGATCTGGTAGGTATCTCCGCCCTCCACCAAATATTCCCACAATGCCATTTGACTCACCTTTCACTTACATCCAGGGAGTGCACGTCCGAAGGCAGCATCCTGCCAATAAACAGAGTTGTCTAAACCATTTTGGATTGAGGCTTTCCTTACATATCTTTAGTTATCTATTTATTTGTTTGACATTTAATATGGCTCCATTATGCTGTTGTGTTGTTCTAGGCACTGCACACCTACAATAAGACAAGAAAGCCAACCAGTATTGGTACTCATTGTATTATCCTTGTAAGGATGAAATGCTGAGTCAGCCTAGCTGATAGTCAAGCCAAAGGCCTGCAGAACTCACGTGTTTCCACAGCAAGTGTTCAGGAGTTGCCTATCTATTTGGGAGCGGAAATACACAGGTACAAGGAACCATCAGGATAACACAAGGGAGGCGAGGAAAGAAGGTGTTTGGAGGATGAGACCAGAGGGAACCAAGGCAGAGGTGGGGGCTTGAGAGGTCTCCCATCACCAGTGATAAAATTGACGGTAAGGGTGATGCAGACCGAGGAAGTGGCTGATGTGGAACCATACAGAGAAATCAACAAATAAGAGCAAGAGAGATAAGATCTCTGTGACTGTAGAGCAAAAGATGTTGAAAAGATGTTGAGGAAAGAAGTTCAACTGAATGGCTTTGCCAGGAGGTGCTTATTTGAGTTGTATTTGACTCACATCACAGCACCGTCGGAGTGAAGAAATCCAGAACATCCTTTGACTTTATGTTGGAAACAGTCTGAAGGGGGACTTTACCTGGAATAAATACTAGCGCTTCATATTAATTCAAGCATTCCATCCATCATTTTTGTTTTTATTATTGATAATCACCTCATCCAAGCAGAAATGCTGGAAGTCCGCTCTTTCCCTTAATTTGTTAATAAATAATTGCACGTCTGTCTTACCAAAACATTATCCTTCATCAGTTCTTCAAATCTCATGCACTGTACAGAATGAACCATGGTCAAACCGAGCCTCTTTTCAAATGTAGTTTCACTAGATAAGAAATAAAAACTTTGTATGGCACCATTTCACTGGAGAAAGTTGTTCTGGACCACTACAACCCGAGTACCTACAGGGTGGTCAGCTCTTAGTCTATGCTATGTGAAATACAGACCCTTCAACGTCTTGTGTTTATACCTTTCACATTTGTGTAACTCAAAATCACTATTAACCAGTAACAGCGCTCATGTCAGTTTGACACAATCTCAGGCATAAATCGTGTCCCCAATAAATACCGATAGTGTGGGACATGACATTTACTGGGTTTTCAATTCGTACACCGTTCCAGATCTTGAAATAGGATGTAAACAGGGCCAGTGGGAATAGAGGGTTAAATTACATGACAGGGTTGTCTAAATGATGGGGCGAGAAAAGGGAAAATTATGCAGCATCGTATGGACAATCTCTGATGGTATTATTTCATGATTTTGTTGTTTAAACACCTATTAACACTGTTGAAAGTTGCACCTTATTATTACAAGTTTAACTACTGAGCACAGCAATCATTAACTAAATGGTCTTCACTTAACCTTTGCCAGGAAACACATTTTGGCACTTTTTTGTTATTTATTTGTTGATCCGTTTGAGCTAGAAACATTTTGTTTCTGCAATATGTAAATTATGCAGGACATGGTGGATTATGTGGCAACTGGGGCAAACTCATAATTATGCGGATAACACAGTGGCACGTGTCCTGTGCTACTACAAGACGGCTTCTTGTGCCTCTCCCAGCAGGAGTCCGGCACCAGGTCAGGACTCTCCTATGGGATGGTGACCCGAAGCATCCCCTTGTAGGTGACCTAGGCACAAATATCTGCACTGGCCCCACCCCTGGCCTGCACCCAAGCACAGATTTGTCAGTGGGCAAATGCTTGTGCACACACCAATTTACGCATGTGCATCCAATTTTGCACATTAATAATTCTGTTTTGTGAATTTACAAATGAACAAAATCTGCTTTTTCCACATCTGTGTTAAAAGAATTGTAATTTGGGACTTCCAACCATAAGTTTCCAATTGTCCTCCTGTCAGTCGTGTTTTTGTACTTTAAAATAGAAATTCAAAACTACAAGTTCAAGAATGTAAACCAAAGACAACGACTCGATGAACTACTCAGATCTGGCAAAGGACGTCTCCAGAGCTCTACATAAATACATAAAAATGCTTGAAGGAATTGTTCAGAGTTCCGGGAAAGTTGTAAATCATGTAAATTTCGTGTACAGAGAAGCACAACTTTGGAATAATTTATGTAATTACTGCAGAAACAAGTATTCCATAATACACATTTAGGAGCAACACGGAGGGAAAGTCATCCGATATGGTGCGACTCAGAGAGAGAAAAACACATATTCGGTGCCAAAAAATCCCCGCTCCCCCCACCCCCACCTTCACATTTCCTGTAGATATCAAGCCACTTAAATAGGCGCTGCCAGATTAGCACAGCAGTTTCGCCAGAACATCCAGGGAGCGGAGAGGTTCCCTTGTTAGGCTGTCTGCTGAAAGAAGGGAGCGAGGATGAATTTGAAAATCATTCTTATCCTGCTAGCCCTCGCCTTGGCCACCATTTTGGCATTGGTGTGTGTCCTGCTGTCTGGGTCAAAGACAACTGCCTGTGTCCCTGCAAAGAGCGACCTCTGGGCCAAGCACGATGACAAGAGCCTTGTCTTCTCGGACCTGAGCCTCGCTGAGCTTTCCCAAGTCATGGAATACCTCCAGAGGAGCCTGGATCCTGACCTCCTGGACTGTACCAAAGCGGATCCGGAGGAGAACTGCCTTTTCTTCATTGATCGTCAGCTCCCAAAAAAGGATCAGACCCTGAGGTTCCTGGATGGTGGAGGGCAGGCACCTGCGAGAGAGGCTTTGGCTGTGGTTTTCTTTGGGCAGCAACCGATGCCCAACATTACAGAATTTGTTGTGGGTCCGCTCCCAAACCCAACCTACCACAGAGATGTCACTCTGGAGAAATACAAAGGAGGCCTCCCCTATCACCGGAGACCAGTGACTGGCAAAGAGTACAGTCTAGTTTACGCATCCATCGGGCAAAAGGTGGACGCTGCGGCACCACTCTTTTTCAAGGAGGTCTTGGGTGTCCACGGTGCCAAGGATTTGGCTCTTTTGACCACAGCACCCAGAGGCTTTGAATCCGGAGACCGAAACTCTTGGTTTGTCTTCTTCCAGGACACCCCTGGCAGTGGATTTTTCATCCACCCCGTGGGCCTGGAGGTACTTGTGAACCACAAGAGTCTGAACACATCTGAGTGGACCGTGGACAAAGTCTTCTACATTGGCCAGTACTACAACACCATAGAAGAGCTGGAGACTCAGTACAAGGCCGGCAAGGTGAAAGCAGTCAAAATCGCTAAATTACCTCGTGGGGAAGAAACGGGTTCCCTTAAAACCAGGTCAAGGATGATGGCTGCTGTGCCATTTCAATTTGAACCCAACGGGGCACGATACAGTGTCCAGAACAACCAGGTGCTCTTCCAGTCTTGGAGATTTGCCTTCGGCCTGAGTGTGTACTCAGGGATGCGTCTCTTTGACATCAGGTTTGATGGGGAAAGGATTGTCTATGAACTTAGCGTCCAGGAGGCCTTCTCGTTGTATGGTTCAAACGCGCCAGGTGGGATGATGACCAGATACATGGATAGTAGCTTTGGAATTGGGAGATTCGCCTTTCAGCTCGTCAAGGGCGTTGACTGTCCCTACTTGGCCACATATGTTGACTCACACTATTTCATCGATGAGGCTAAGCCGGCCGTGAACTTGAATTCCATCTGCATTTTCGAACACAATACTGCCTTGCCCTTGAGACGACACTATTCCAATTTCTACTCCAATTATTATGGAGGCCTTCCAAACACAGCCCTTGTCATCAGGACTATCACTACCGTGGGTAACTACGACTACGTTTTTGATTTTCTCTTCTACCCAAGTGGAACTATTGAGTCTCGAGTCCATGCCACGGGATATATATCCTCCTCGTTTTACTTTGCGGATGGCAATGACTATGGTAATCGAATCGCAGATCACACCCTGGGGACAATTCATAACCATTTTATCAACTATAAAGCAGACTTGGATGTAGCAGGTAGGTCTATCCACATGTAATGGTGAGTAGGATGTAACAAGTTAGGATCTTTAAAGTGAGGAAATTATTCTTTAGGAAAAGTAATTTGTTGCATAGATCCACCCCGACCCCCAACCCCTATCTTCCAACAGGGTGGGTAACTAATGTGCTAGTTAGTGGCTTTCTCAAATCAGTCTCCAGAGGAAGCTCCAGTGCTTCCAATCTATGTGATATGCCCTTGCCCATGTGTGTCTCAGAGTGCCATGTTCCTGTTACACTGTCCTCATTATTCTGCATGCTTTCTAGCACAGATCAGGCTTGCTTGGAAGAGCTTAAAAGCAGTGGAATATTTCCCTAGTGCCTCTTTCAAACTTGTGATATGTTAGGCATGTTATAAGAAAATAATAATGTAAAATTCACAGTTTGGCTCAAAATCGCTTCTGGGACTATACCCTCAAGCGTACCTGATGGAAGTCAGACTTTATTTGCTCGCTTGGTGCAATTTGGGTATTTACACCCCACTGCTTTTAAAGTTCACTTGCTGCCGCCTGTGTCTTGTGAGATTTCTGTGGATGTCCCAGTTCTCTGCAGGGCATTAATACAGCTCCACACATCTCTTAGTACCGGATATCAGTGTAATATACAAGACAAAACGTAAACATTGAGAGAGCGCAGGATGTCTTGGAAGTGAAATAGTTTTGCATAGTGCAGGATAGACCACAGCTGTGGGCCTACTTGTTGCACTGTGGCACAGTGCATGTAATAGGGATATATTGTAATATATTTTCCTTTCCTGGTTGACATTAAGTGACTGTAAAGAGCGCTCAATTTTCCAATCAGCCCATTAGCCGCTTTAGAGAAATAGTTCAGTGTACTATAGTAGACTCTTATTTGCAGCAATAATCCATTAGTTCCCCTTTAGAATTACTTGTGGTACCTATGGCATTTTAGATCATTTAGATAACAAATTCTGCTATAAAAATCCCATTTGGTCTACATTTTAAATTTTTCAATAGGGAAGAACCTCTTCTCTGCTTAGTTACTCCATGCAACGTGTGACTGTTTTGCAAACTTTTGACAGGGAGGCTTTGGGTTCCCAGTCTGGCTCAGATAAGTATATTTTGTAAGACACCGTGTGGCCTAGAGTGTATACACTTAACTCTGAAAGCCTCTGCAGAAAGCACAGCTCGCAAACAAGGAGCTGTGGTTGCCCCGCCCTTGTCCCGAGGACCTCGGTTTGCAGCTCGTGCAGTAACTCCAGAGAATTCCTGATTCAGGGTAGGCACTCTAGCCACTGGGATGTCACTAAGACACTTGCATCTCTATGCTCTGCGGTCTGCACCAGTGCACACGTTCGTGTATCGACCCCTGGTGTTTTTCACACTTCACTTCAAGTGTGCGCCTTAAACCGTTTATCACGATGATACACGATCACATTCGTCAGGACCTTATTTTTCCTGGCAATTGTGTGAATGTGAATGAAATATGCTTTTATTTATGTGCACTAACTAGCATTGATGGGGTACATTTTAGATTTTAAGTTTGTCATTTTCCCTGTCAGGCAAGAGCGTAACACGCCCCTGAAAACCCCTGGGGAGTTGGGGCCCTTTCCTTTCAGGAACCCCCCTCTGTCATCATAAAGCTTATGAACGTCTGCAAGATACAGGAGTCTCCGGGGCCTCTCATCACATTCTGGGGGGGGGAAGGGGGGGTGCGGACTTGAGGGCGGTGCGACCAGTGCCCCCAGTGCCCCCGCACCAGGCACCAAGCTAGGGGAGGCGCCATTTGCACACTCCTGAGAGGGGAGGATGGCGAAGACAGGTCCGTCATGACAGAGAAGACGGGAGCAGCCTGCAGACATCTTTGTGAGCCCAGCAATTTCCAGGAGGAAATAATAAAGGCAAGATAACACTGGGGGATAATGTACTTACTAGAGAGATCTGTGTTATATCCAGGCACAGTTTTCACTCATCATAAAGTAGTCCAGAGGGTTATTGTGCCTGCTGCAAGCATAGCATGTTACATGCAGGTCACAGATTTGTATTTTATGTAGATAATCCAGTGGGTACTGCTTTTGACAAAAAGATCCTTTTATTGCTTCCAGTTCATAAACTATTACAATATAGCACATTGAACTATGAACCGCAAATCGCATTATTTTTCCTCAATTTTTCATTATTCTAAGGTTGTTAAAAAAGTGCTCCATCGGGTAGTAATGTAAAGCCCCCAGACACCCAACAATTAGATGAGTTGCGCTGTAAAAAAAATTAATACATGTGGGAGAGGGGCCATGAGAGATGAGGAGCACCGTTGGAGGTGGTAGTGAGGGAATCCGTCGAGAAGGAGGTCATGGGTGGTGCCAACTAAGGTTGTCGCACCGCTAAGGCAGCCCTGCGGGCCACATCATTGTGTTGTACGCCACCACCGTCAGGTGTGAATATCTAAGACAGTTCTATTTTTTTGCATTCATAATGAGAAACTCAAAATTGCAAGTACAAGAATGCAAACAAAAGACGAACAAACAGAACAACTCACACTTTGCAAAGTGCAACTCGAGGTCTCAGAATATTAAACAAGCATTTGTAAACAATAGGTCTCGCATTTGTGAGAGTTAGAGCTATTGGTTTGGTCTTGTAAATGACAATGTCTTTTATCTTTGTGTTTTGGTTTAGAGAGGAGTGGATGTATGTTGTTTGGAGTGGAATTATGTGGTTTGAATTGGAATTCTTAATTGTGTAATGGTGTGGGGTGGATTTGTGTGGTGTGCAGTGAATTTGTGTAGTGGAATTATGTGACATGGTGAATAGAAAGGGGTGAGAGCTGCACAGAATAAATAGAACAGAAGATAGAGAGAGATAGGTCATTTGTGCACGAAGTGGTGAATGAATTCTACATAGAGGAGCAGAAAGAGTGTGAGAGAAAGCGAGAAAGAAGGGGAGTAGGGCATAGATGCATAAAGAGTGTACGCAGAAGAGACCCTAAGAAGCGTAGGAGAGTGTGGGTTTGAGGGACGGAAATGGTCAAAAGGCAGGGGAAAGAAATTGTGCTTGAAGAGCTGAAGTGAACTAATATGAGAGTGGCGGGAAGAGTGCACGAGAGAACAAGAGGTGAGAGAGAGAGAGGGACGAGAAGAAGGGGCACCCAGAGGGTGGGTGGAGGCGAGAGGTGGACTTTTGCACAGCACAAGGTGGTACAGGAAGGTAGGATGTGTGAGCAGGCAGTATAGGGAGGAGAGGGAGTGTGATGGAGCGATCAGGAGTTTTAGAGTTATGAGAGGATAAAACCTCCTATTGAAAATTACATTTTATAGGTGACTGAAAAAATGTGGGAGCCCTCCTATAACCTTTGAACAGTTTGGCTGGTTTTGCACCAAATTTGGTAAACGTTAGGACATCTTCCTATACATTGTTCCTGTAAGTCTGTCAAAGGACAGAACAGAAGGTTGGACAGCTCTGCTCCTGCCCACTGCTAAATCGGCACCAATTTCCTTGCGACCTTTAGGGTTGAAGATGTGGGATTTATTATTGATAATGGCCTCAAACGGTTTCCTTATTTTCCTTTTTGGATGCAATATCTCGTTTTTGAGTAACTTTGTGACGACACTTCTGCAAATACACTATGAAACGTCAAAGTGCATTTATTTGCAAACACGAACGAACAAATCAATAGAACGTGATTACCTCTAGTTCTGGCAGATTTCCACTTTTAACATTCACTATGGTGAAAGGTTACACAAGAAAACGTCTTCGTCATTGGGATGTGTATATAGATGACCTTCAGAACGGTTCAGTCTGCCCTTGGGTTTCATTACTTACAGCAGGTCCGTTGCTAATTGTTCACAGTGACTGTAACAGCACGCATTTATAATGCTGCTCCAACCACCTAACCTTCCTTTACAACTCTAAAGATTTGAATCTCTTTGCACCTGAAGCTGTTGAATCCGGAATAACTGTATTGATCAATAAAGCTCACTGTTCTGTGGATTTTCCTAGTAGGTACAGAAATGAAAGACGTAGGCTGCGCTAAATAGGTGTACAAATAAGCAAAGACTCATTGAAATTGAGACAATAAATGTTTGTTTACTGAGAATTTGTATTTCAGCTTTCACTGTCCAGACCTGAGACGGTGCGGAGCGATGGGCTAATTAAAAATTCAAAGTCACTGGCTTTTAACCACCAAGATAACTCAGTGAGCTAAGCACTGATTGCTGAATATCTGGTGTAATCTGCAAGTCAAAAGAGAAACTGCTGACAAAGCCAACTCAGCTTTTCACATCTTTCCAATGTCAACAAACTGAGAACTGTTAAATTGTGAAAAAGACAATCTAGTTTTCATTGCTGAAAGCGGGCCATATTTCCCTTTGTAAGCAGGGTGCTGATCTTGGTTTATTCCTTCCTTTAACCTCCATCCAGTTCCCTTCCTGCTCCCTCTCGCCCCCTCACCTCGGAGCTGGGTAGATGATTCAGGGGAGGGGGGAGGAGGGGATTCGACCTGTGAATGACTACAAAATCCACACACCCCTCAATAAAAGCGCTATCTTACAAAGGCCATAATCAGGTCTACTGAAAATATGCAATGCTGGGGCTGCATCGTTTTCAGCATAATTATGGTTTTGCCACATTTGCCACACAATTCATCATTTGCTGCGTAATCTGCACATTTCAACAGAAAAATTGTTTCTAGCTCAAACGGATCAAAAGTTACTATATGCTCTGTGACATATATTGCCGAGCAGTGAAAGCCACTTCGCAAAGGTTCACTGGGCACTTTCTGTGGGCCAATTCTGAATTTGGGTGGGAAAGTGGTACCAATGAGGGGAAACGTTTTCCTGGATTGTGTTAACATGTGTAAAAATTCCAATATAACAAGATAATACCAACACTAATTGTGCCGCATTACGCTGCATAATCTGCCTTCTCTTGCAGCATAATTTAGTTAACTAGGCCACATAATTTGGGAGTCTCCTGCCTCATAATTCCAGTATCCCTGGCTAAAATGTACTTATCCTGCACTCAGAGCCAGAGGAGGCTTTGTGAGCCGGGGGCACAGAGGCAATGTGTTTGAAATGAGTGAAGTCGGAAGCTGAAGCTCTAACAAGCAGTGTATGTTGAAGACGTTTTTAACTTCCTCAGGTTTCTGCGTCTATTTCAGACATCCGCATGGGTTCTGTAACATCATGGCCTAAAATCCCGTTACGGTAATTAGGTGGGCAAATGTGCCTTATGTTTGTATACAATCTACTAATCATATACTTCACTGCCAGTAGTGCCTTTTCAGGCATTCATCCTTCCAAGGTCGATTACACCTCAATTTCATTGATAAAATAGGCAGTGTGGGTTTTCAATTTACACCCTTCAAATACAGTTTCCGCCTTGTACTGTATAAAGGGCGTTTTTGTTGTTATCAGCCTGGAATCCTTAAACTCATTCCCTCCCAGTAAAATTGGCTAACTGCAATCAAAATGTTAATGGCTATGTGTAAGTTTTGCTAGACCTGGGCAAGTGAAGGCTGGTAAGTAAACAAGCACCATTGAGCAGAAGGGTATATTGTGCTGATGGTGTAATACAAAAAGCAGCAGCGGCCGCTGCTGGTAAGAGCGTGGGGGGTGGGGCCGGCTTGGGTGGGGGGGATTTCGAGAGACGACCACAAGGGAAAATGAAATAAATAATTAATTTCCCCACGTGGTCGTCTCTCGAAATCTCCCCCAGCCGGCCCCACCGCTCTTACCTGCAGTGGCCGCGGCTGACAAAAACCCAATGCTCTTCACAGCGCTATAAAGGTACAGCTGGAGACCGGGGGGGAGGAAGGGTTTCTGCTTTTCTGTTTGTTTACTGAGGGGGAGGAGCCAGCCTTGGCTTGGGTGGAGCTCTAGGCTCCAAGAGGACCTCGAGCTGAGACAGAGCCAGAGCCTTTAAGGGCTCGCCCACCTCTAATTCACAATCTGTGTATTTCCGCTGATGGACAATGCTCTGTTTGAGAGGATTCAGACGATAAATGTGACTCGCAGTTCTCTGAAGGAGCACTGTCCGCTAGCTCTGTTCACCAAAGGTAGGACCGGCATCAAACATAAACAAGAGCTGCTGAAGCTGCTCCTCCTTCTGAAGTAGCTATAGGCAGGCCCCACCAGTGCCTTGTTCAAGGCGGCCGACTTAAATCTTCTATTGATTAATCTACCCTGCGAAAGGCACGAGCATGCACTTTGTAGCTAAAGTTAAGGGTCTAGGGGGTGTGGGGTCAGTGAGGACGACATATGTAAACACATTACCGCACCAAGGTTTTTCAACTGAAGCTAGCAGGGTATTTTGAAATTTTTACTTGTGCAGGGCATTGCAATGCGTGTGTGGTGAGTGACCTGGTATTCTAGGGGCTAGCATACAGCGCTAATGATTCAGGATAAAAGAAATGCACGGCCACCATTGTTGACCCGACAAGTGCTGCGCTGTTGAAAAAAAAGTGCGCCTTAACTCCTTCGCTGCTAGGCCTCTCCCCCCCCCTGCTAAGCCTTTTTTTTGGCTATTTGGGGTAGTTCGCGTTTAGGCGCCTGTAACTTTTTGACCACATAAGGTATCCACGCCAAATTTGTGTCCTTTTCATCCAACATCATCGGGATTTTAAAGGTACCCAGGGTTTGTTGATTCCCCTGGAGGGGACCCAGAAATTAGCCAAAATACAGCAACATTTGTTTGGGGGGGGGGAAGTGCTGCAGATGAAAGCGTCTGTTTTTTTCCCTGCAAATGGTATCAGCAAAGGGTTTGTGGTGCTGAAATCACCATCTTCCCAGCTTTCAGGGACTGACAGACTTTTGTCAGAAAACCAAAATATTTTACACAGTTTTGGCATTTTACTGGGACATATCCTATTTTTGCTATTTTTTGTGCTTTCAACCTCCTTCCAGTTAATGGTTAAAATGAGTATGAAAGCAATAATAGATCCTGGAAAGATGTACATTTCTGAAAAGTAGACACAATTCTTAATTCAGCAAGGGGTCATTTGTGTAGATCCTTTAAGGTTTTCATATAGAAACTAACAGTTGAAAATAGGAAAAATTAAAAATGAGTTGAAAAAAACAGCCATTTGTGCCAACGTTTTCACCAGTAGCTTCTTCTAAGTATGACAGATTTTTTAAAGCAATATACCGTTACATCCGCTGGACCTCTCTGGTTGTGGGGATATATAGGACTTGTAGGTTCACCAAGAACCCGAGGAACCCAGAGCCAATAATTGAGCAGCGTCTTGCAATGGTTTTTGTATTGTGTACCGGGTATATAGCAATTCATTTGGGAAAATATAAATAGTGAAAAATCCGTATGAAAGACACCTATGTATTTCTGAAATGGGAACAAAATATAGAGTTTAGAAACAGTAGCTTTTTGCACATCTCCGAAATTGTGGGTACCCATACTAGCATGTGAATTATAGGACATTTTTCAAAGTGACTTCATCTTTACACATTGTCTTACATTTGGCAGGTAGAAATGCATTGAAAGTCAATAAGTAATAACAGTTGCTCTACAATTCTGTGTTCCCCTAAGTCTCCCGATAAAAATGGTACCTCACTTGTGAGGGTAGGCCCAGTGCCCGCGACAGGAAACGGCCCAAAACACAACGTGGACATACCACATTTTTACAGTGAAAACTGACCCTTTTTTGCAATGTGCCTAGCTGTAGATTTTGAACCCTAGCTCTGCAGGAACCTAGGGAAACCTTTGCCATCTCAGTTCAGACCCAGCTATATGCAAATCAGTCTTGACCCTGTGCCTCATGGGAACAGTCCAGCCCGAACTGCCAAGCCAGGTCTTCCCTGAACCGGAAACAAGCATCCTGGGACCGGTTTCGATGTAATACCCCTCATCAGCCAGGGTAGCTTGAATCTAGTGGCAAAGTGAGCAAGGGACCCACCTCTGGGCATACCCTACCAACTTAGGGTGAACAAAGCAAACACAAGGAGATGATGGACGGAGTGCTGAAACTTTTCAGACACTCACCCCCAGTCCCAGATCTGGGTTGAATCCATCATCGTTCTTTAGCTCACTTCGCCACCTCAATTCAGACCCAGCTATATGCAAATCAGTCTTGACCCTGTGCCTCATGGGAACAGTCCAGCCTGAACTGCCAAGCCAGGTCCTCCCTGAACCGGAAACAAGCATCCTGGGACCGGTTTCGGGGTAACACCACTCATCAGCCAGGGTAGCTTGAATCTAGTGGCAAAGTGAGCAAGGGACCCACGTCTGGGCATACCCTGCCAACTTAGGGCAAACAAAGAAAACACAAGGGATGAAGGACGGAGTGCTGAAACTTTTCAGACACTCACCCCCAGTCACAGATTTGGGTTGAATCCATCATCGTTCTTTAGCTCACTTCGCCACCTCAGTTCATACCCAGCTATATGCAAATCAGTCTTGACCCTGTGCCTCATGGGATTGCACTTGCCAGTGGTTCGATGAAGAAGGCAAATAAAATAGGGGATAGCGGGCAGCCTTGTCGGATCCCTCGTTGGACACTGATTTTCCCTACCTCGGCTGTATTGACAATAATGCTGGCTTCTGCATTATAGTACACCCTTTGTATCAACCCCGTGATCTGGGAAGGTATACCCAATCTGGACAGGATACGAATTAACGTTTCCCAGACCAGGAGGTCAAATGGCTTCTCTGCATCCAGCAGAAGTACTAACGCAGGCATATTGCTAGTTGTAAAATAATCTAATGCTTCGACTAAATAATGCATGTTTGTCCCCAGCTGCCTCCTTGCAATGAAGCCATTCTGATCAGGATGAATCAGAGTTGATGCTATTAAATTAAATCTATTAGCTAAAACTTTTGTGATAATTTTATAATCAGAGTTCAATAACGTAATTGGACGATATGCGTTAGGATCCCCTCCGTCCTTCCCCTTTTTAAAAAAGCTTACCACATTTTCCTTGTGAAATGACGCTGGTATCGGGCCCCCCTCCAGCATTGTATTGGCGACCAATAAAAAGTATTCAAGTAAAACCCCTGCCAATGCTTTAAAAAATGTGCAGGGAGACCATCTGGTCCACAAGCTTTGACATTGGGGAGGTTCCTAACAACCTCCGCTAGTTCTTTAGAAAAAAGTAACATAATATTTACCTTTTCAATTTCAGATAACACCGGGATAGTCTGTTCTAGAAGGACATTCTCAAGGGACTCATTATTAATTGATTTTGTTTGTCCATAAATTCGCCTATAGTGATCTAACATAATTTTACTGACTACTACCGAATCCTTGCTCCGCATGTTGGTGACAAGGCATTTCAGCGGGTCAATACGATTATTTGCGGTTTGTTCCCGAACCTGCCAAACAAGGAATCTCCACGCGAAATTACTTTCCTCCTATTGCGTGTAGGCGAGATTTATAGTTTCACATTTTACATAATATGCCTCGCTTAGTGCCTGTTTAGCCTTGTCAAGTTTTCTTTAGTTAAGTACAGATGGACTTCTTAATAAACTTTCATAGCACTGCTGCACGTTCCTTTCCAAGGTTTGCTTTTGTACTTTATCTTTTTTATTTTTTTCCGCATCTTTTCCTATCCCCAACCCTCAAATGTATGCCTTTAAAGTGTCCCATACAATGTGTGGGGAAGCAGTATCATGGTTTATTGCAAAAAGTCCTTTATCTCGGTTTTGCAAAATTGCACCCACTTTTCCTTCTGTAAATACTGTTTATTTAGAACCCAGCGCCTAGGCTTTATTAGAGCTTTCCCTATCTCGAAATAATCAATGCATGATCCGAGAATCCGTTCGGTAAGATTTGTTGGTTGTTAAATACCAGAGTCTTAGATGCTAGAAAGAAATCTATACAGGAGGAATTACCATATCTGCCTGAAAAGCAGGTATACATGATTATTGTAGGAAAGGCCTCCCTCCAGGGATCAACTAGTCCCAAGGTTTTGCAATAATTTTGAATAACTTTAAAGGGTTTTGGTTTTAATGAAGCTAAGGAATTAATCTTTGGATTTTGCAGGAAGTTATAATACCCCCCAATGATTACTTCACTAGGAATTTGTAGTAGTGATTGGAATAGCTCTTTATAAAGCAAGGCATTATCTTCAACTGGGGCATAAATACTAACAAACGTGAGGCATCTTGACCCCTTCCTTCAGGTTACCCAGCACCACATTCCATTTTTGTCACTATTAAAATTAACAGCTTCTAGTTCCAATTTTTTACCCAGGAAAATCGCAGTGCCCAAATGCGCTGCTTGGGAAGATGAGGAACCCCTGTATGCTGCCCAGGATCTAAACATGGAGAATTCCGATAACTTCCCTGCCGGAATATGAGTCTCCTGGATTAAGACCACAGATGGACTTCCGGTTTAAATCCAAGATTCAATAGCCCACAATTTCTTTTTGTTATTGAGGTCATTTACATTCATCGAGACTACCTTCAAAATATTATTCATTATCGCCTTATCTTACTTATTTTCCAGTTAAAACTGACACCGTATATATCGCTTGGCCATCAAAAGGTCCCCCGTATAGAATCCAATTAATTAAGCCATATAACGACTCCAAACCTCTAATGTACATACTGAGCAGGCCCCCAACACTTTGCTGGATAATAAAGCGTTCAACACAGTAATAATATCCCCATTCAATAAAACTTAGTATGTGCATTTATCAAAACTTAGCATTCTTGCATCTCTACCCATTATTCCTTGGTACATGTAAAGACCAAATACAAATTCGGATGAAACATTTACATAATTGAATCTCTTTTTATCAAACTTTTTCCCACATGCCTCCACCAACCCCCCTCCATATCCCTACCCTTCCCATCCTCCACCTTCCCTTCACCCGAAGCAGCGGTGAGTGGTTCGCCTTCCCACTCACACCTGACATGCTTACCCCCCCCATTAAGGCTGGCACTGTGACCTTGTGCCAAGAACTATCAGCCTTCCTCCTCCAGGCCTACCCCCATCAGGACTTGTGAAAAGAGAAAAAGTGAGGAAACCAATGGAAAAACAACAAAAAAAGAAGGAAGAGAGAAGAGAGAGCGAGAGAGCAAAGAGACCCAACTCCTAATTACGCAAAACCATCAAAAAGAAACCTCAACCTAGTCCCAGCAGTTAGGAGCTAAATAGTGCAAATGCAGATTATAGGGCTATATCGTTCAATTATGACTTATTAGTAATCTACTGCGAAAGTTCCTGTGCCTCAGATACATCGCAGAATAAGTGAAATTGTTCTTTTACTAACACCTTCAGTTTGGACTCCTGTGCGATCATTGCCTGGCCACCCTGCGCTTTAAAAAGACAGAGCATTTTAACAAATTCCTTCCTCCGTCTGGCAGCTGATGATGAAATATTGGGAAATATGCAGCAGAGAGACACTTTTGGTGAATTGAACTGACCCAATTTGATAGCTTTAGAAAGTTCTTGTTCTTACACGCGGAAATCTCCAAAGTTAACAAGGATCGTTCGTGGGACTTTCTGATTTGGAGGCTGTTGACCCGGGACACGATGAGCTCTTGTTAATGTGAGATCCCCACAATGTTCTGGGAGGACATGCGTTTTAATAAAGATATCGACCCATTGAAGCATTTGCTGTCCCTCCAAACCTTCTAGAGCTCCCACAATGCGGAGATTTGAGCGGTGGGAGTGGTTTTCCAACTCCTCCAGCTTCGACTCTATTGAGGACTTTTGCTTCTGAAATATTGCGGCTTTCTCTTGCATAATATTCACTTGATCCTTATTTATTTATTTATTTGAAGAGTTTTATATAGCGCTGGCTAGACCCGAAGGTATCAGAGCGCTTTACAAGAGGATCGTTGCGTTACAAGTTACATCAGTTACAAGAGCATAGTAAGGTACAGTAAACAAAAACAATGTTGCGAGAATTCGTAGGAGGGAGGGGGGAAGGAGCCATAGCAGCGAGACGAGGAAGAACTGTGTTCAATGTCCGGCTGGGTAGGTGACGGTCAAGGGGGAAACCAGGGCCAATCTCCTCTATAGCTGTCAAGCAGCTCCACCGGGCATCAGCCATGTTGCTCAGGTCTCAGTGTTCAGGAAAAACAGATTTGAATAGTTAGATAGTTAGTTAGATCCTCTAGCTGAGAAATCCGAGCCTCTGTCTCTTTTCGTCTCTTCTGAATTTGAGCCATGGTCTCCTCTATTTTAGAGTCTAAGATGTAGAGCCACGATCTCCGTGGTTTGTGAGGCTTTGAGATCCCTTATTTCCTCGAAGATGACATTAAGCACTGATTTAACGTCCCACTGCATCGTGGGTGGTGGGCCCTCTGAGAACGTATACTCGTGTGTCGAGTTTGAACCCGATTCACTCTGCACCTTGCTGCCTTGGGCATTCTGCTCGATTTCTCCTATCTGGGATACAGCTTTGGGTGTCTGCACCGATGGTTGTTCTGAGATGATAGGCGAGGGATCCAGAGAGAGCAAGATAGCTGCCCGTGGAGATTGTGATGCCCCTGGCTGTCCTCTATCTGATTCCTCCGGCAGCTCAGTAGCGGATTGCCCTCCAGAGTACGAACCAGGTTTCGCCTATATGAATAGAGGGTAATCCAAAATTCCCTTCAACTTTGCAATGCTGGCCTCCTGCTCCTCCCTCTTCCTCTCCCGTGGGATCTGTGCAGGATTTTCTCAGAATTGCTCATTGGTCTCGTAAGATGAAACTGTATCTATGCAGCTATCTTCAAGGGCGTCTACCATCTCATAATCGTCCCCTTGAGAATCGATATGATCCTGTCCTTGAGCACCTGCACTTGCACTTGCATTTGTGGTTAAATTGTCTCCATCAGTGTTACTGGACATTATACACTCTTTCCGAGAGGAGGCTGTGCGATTGGCACGTGCTGTTGCGTGTCCCACTCGTTTTTTCACTGAGTCAGAATTGACGCATCCAAGTCGGTTACAGTGCCTGATGGTTTAGAGTGGCTTCGCATTGTTTTTTTCTTTTCTTTCCTCTCTCCTTCCACCCTTTTTTGTGCACTCCAATCACACTTTTTTTCCCCTCCTCTCCTGTTTTTTTTTAATCTAGTATTCAATAGGTTTCTACTTTGGTGCCGCGCGTTGTATAACTGGGGAACTCTTTCCCTCCAACAATGGCTAATAGCAATAGGAACGATGATAGAAGCAACTTCTAGCACAAACCTCTGGCCCCTCCCCCAGCGACCCCACCGGGTAGCGCCTTACCGCAAACCAACAACTGCACTTACTCCCTGATGGGAAACCTGGTGGGCACTCAGTGACTCTCCTGCTCTTTCCAGTGGTGAGTTCTTAAAGTTGGAGGTAAAAAGAAAAACCTGGTGACCTCATATAATGTGGCAAAATGAGTGAAGGATTCAATGCATACGAGTCCTGTAAATGTTCATATAGCCTTCAGCCAGTCCTCCCCGTGTCCTTCTACTCCTCCAAAGAAAGGAGAAAAAATAAATAAATAAATGTTTACTCTGCCCGAATTACTCTGGCTGCAGGAAAAACGACTGAAAACTTAGGCGAAATTCCCTGCTACAAGGAAGCCAGGGTACCAAAGGACCAACGTAGAAACACTGACCTCAGTTCTGCACAACTACCGGGTACACTCCACCCCTGCAACTCAGGACTTCATCAGGTTCCCAGACATTCCACGGTGAGTTCCTGCCTCGTGGAGTAGTGGCATAAAAGGAGGCAGCCACCAAACTCAGCCCTCAAACCTCTTTAAGCCACTTCATTTTTCACTGCACGGCAGCAGCGCAGAAAAGAAATTCCGTTACATCCTCGTTCCTCTCCTCACGGCTCGCATTCAATTGGCAGCCGCCATCCTGGCCTCCGTCAACTCGAGGTGTCCTGTCGTGGGAGGGGCTCTGGTGACGGAGATCAGCCGTTCATCATCTCCCAACCAGTATTGTCTTTTTGATAGCAGAATGCTTTCAACCAGCTCTTCGTGTGACCACAGGGCACAGTACACTTTTATCAATTCCTTTCTCCTTCCAAATGCTGTTGTAAATTCCTTTGGAAATGGCCTTTGTTTATTTATCTGACTGCTGCTTTTCAACTGCATAATATATGGTCTTCGTAGACGTGGGTGTTTCACCAATGGTTCTTTGCCCAGGAAGAAAACCAAGCTTCATTGTGTTTAATTTGCAGCCCACTTAAACGTAGATGGGGTGTAATTAGGGTTTTTGTGTCCAATATTTGATACAGTGAATCCTCTTTCCTTCCTTCTTTCCATCCTCTTTCTTTCTTTCTTTCTTTCTTTCTTTCCTTCCTTTTGCCTTTTTTCTTAATTCTTTTTTGCCTTCTTTCCTTTTTATGTTCCCTTTTTCCTTCTTTCTTTTTTTCCTTCTTTCCTTTTTTGCCTTATTTCCTTCTTCTATTCTTTCTTTCTTTTTATCTTTCCTTCTTTCTTTTCCTTCTTCCCTTCTTTCTTTCCTGCCTTCTTTCTTTTTTGTTCTTTCCTTTTTTTGTTCCTCCTTTCTTACTTTTGCCATCTTTCATTCTACCTCCTTTCTTTCCTTCTTTCTTACTTTCCAATTTTACCTTCTTTCCTTTTTCTCTTCTCTTCTTTCCTTTTCTTTCTTTTCTGCCTTTTTTCTTTCTTTCCTTCTTTTTTGCCTTCTTTTATTATTTGTTGCCTGCTTTCTTTCCTTATTTGTTGCCTTCTTTCACTCTTTATTTCCTTCTTTCTTGCCATTTCTTTCTTTTTTCTTTCTTCTTTTCCTTTTTTCTTTCCTGTTTTCTTTTTTCTTTACTTCTTTATTTTTTCTTTCAGTCTTCCCTTCTTTCTTTACTTCTCTTGCTTATCTTCTTTCCTGTTTCTCTTGCCTTCTTTCTTTCTTTTTTGCCTTCTTTGTTTCTGTAACTCCTTTTTTCCCTTATTTGTTTCTTTTTGGTCCTCTTTCTTTTTTCTTTTGTTCTTTCTTTCTTTTTCCTTCTTTCTTTTCCCTTCTTGCCTTTTCTTTGCTTCTTTTATTCTTTTTCCATTTTGTTGCCTTCTTTCTTTGTTTTTTGCCTTCTTTCCTTTTTTCCTTATTTCTTTTTGCATTCTTTTTTGCCTTCTTTTTCCTTTTTTCTTTATTTGCTTCGTTCTTATTTGCCTTCTTTACTTCTTTCCTTTTTTCTTCCTTCTGTCTTTCCTCTTTCTTCCTTTCTTTCCTTCATTCTTCCTTTCTTTTCTTCATTCTCTCTTTCTTCCTTTTTTGCCTTCTTTCCTTTCTTTTTTGCCTTCTATCCATCCTTCCTTTTTGCCTTCCTTCCTTTATTCATTGCCTTCCACCCATGCGTCTTTCCTTTTTTGGCTTCATTTCTTCCATCCTGCTTTTCTTACTTGCCCTTTTTCTTTCTTGATTCTTTCTCATAGGAAAGAGGCTGGCAGCCAATACCAGACTGACTGACTATTTTAGGTCTGTGTTAGCCAAGACCTTTTGGTTTCACTTAAAATATGTACAACATAGTTACTTGTATGGGTTTTCAAAAAGACGTCATATATTAGTCTGTGATTGTGTCATCCTCTGTGACAAGGATTTAACTGGTTTGCCCACCGCTCCCAAAGGTTCTGAATATGGAGATTGAAGCAATTGGTTTGTCTTATTCCAGGACACCCCGGGCAGTGGATTTTTCATCTGCCTCATGGGCCTGGAGATACTGGTGAACAACAAGAGCCTGAACACATCTCAGCGGACCGTGGACAAGGTCTTCTACAATGGGCAGTATTATGATAGCATGGAAGAGTTGGAGACTCAGTACAAGGTCGGCACGGGGAAAGCAGTCAAAATCACAAAATTACCTTGTGGGGAAGAATGAGGTCTCTTGGCGCCTGGTCAAAGACAGTTGTTGCTGTGCCATTTCATTTTGAACCCAACGTGGCACGTTAGTGACAAGAACAACCAGGTGCTCTTCGAGTCTTGGAGGTTTGTCTTCGGCAGTCGCGGCTCGCATGACTCGCGGGTGGGGCGGTCGCGCCGGGGATCGCGTGGGTGTTCACGCGGGGGGGATTCATAGAAATTAAATAAAAAAACTTCACTTACCGGGTCCCGCGCCGCCTCCGCTCCTTCCCGGGTCCTGCGTCAGGAAGCAGGCATCTTCCCTCCCCTCCCCTAAGCCAATCACAATGCAGCAATGGCAGTGTTGTGATTGGTGCGGACGCCGCCCAGCCGGGTGCCTGTAGGGAGGTCATTTTCTCTATGTAGGCTGCATGCAGCCTACATAGAGAAAGTGGAGAGTGCGCATGACTGGTTTGGTTGGCCCCAGAGGGCAGACCAAACAGTCAAGGCCCACAGCATTGGGCAAGCCACTCCTCCCTGACCCGCCCGCCCCCAACCAGGCATACCGTTCTGCTTTCTCGCAGCGCGAGAATCAGAAACATAAAATGGTATTTGAAATACCATTTTATGTTTCTGCTTCTCCCACTGCGAGAAAGTAGTGGGGCGACGCTCCTCCCCCCCTAATGGAGGAGCCGCCCTTGGCCTTCGGCCTTAGTGTATACTCAGGGATGTGTCTCTTTGACATCAGGTTTAATGGGAAAAGTGTTGTCTATGAGCTAAGTGTCTAGGAGGCCATCTCATTGTAAGGTTCAAATACGCGAGGTGGAATGATGACCAGATACATGGATGGTAGTCTTGGTATTGGGAGATTCGTCTTTCAGCTTGTCAATTGCGTTGAGTGCCCTTACTTAGCCACTGTTTCATCTATTAGACTAAGCTGGGTGTGAACTTGAATTCCATCTGCATTTTTAACACAATCCTGCCTTGCCAATGTGACAACACTTTTCCAATTTCTACTCTGATTATTATGAAGGTCTTCCAAACTCAGCCCTGCTCATCAAGTTCATCTCTACCCTGGGTAACTACGACTATATTTTTGATTTTCTTTTCTACACAAGCGAAACTATTGAGACTTGAGTCTATGCCACTGGATACATAACCTCCTCCTTTTACTTTGTGGATGGCAATGACTATGTGAACCAAGTTGGAGAGTGAACATTGAGGACAATTCATACCCATCTTGTCGACTATAAAGCGGGTTTGGATGTAGCAGGTACGTCTATGTTGTACTATGGTGGGTAAGCTGTAACAAGGTTAGAAACTTTACAGGGAGGAAATTCTTCCTTAGGAAAGGGATTTTGTTATGTAGATCCTCCCACCGGTCTTCCATCAGGTTGGGTGACTAATATGCAGGTTAGTGGTTTTCTCAAATAAGTTTTCCAGAGTAAGGTCCAGTCTTGCAATGTTCTTCCAATCTATGTAATAATGTCCGTGCCGGTTAATACGATTGCTTTTGTCCCTGTTGCGATGTCCCTATCCTGTTTGTTTTCGTGAAGAAATCAGGCTTGCTTGAATATTTCTTGAGTGTCTCTTTCACACCCGTCATATTTTAGGCGATTTATATGAAAATCGTGTTTTAAAATTCACAATTTGTCTCAAAACTGTCTCGGGGCAAAATCCCCAAATGTATCTGAAGGAAGTTGGGCTTTTTTCACTGTTTGTTCGCTTGCTTCAATTTGGGTATTCACACCCCACTGCTTTTAATGTTCACTAGCTGCCACCTGTGCATTGTGAGACTTCTGTGGGTGTCCCAGTTCCCTGCAGGGCATTAATACAGCTATACGGGAAACAACCTTTACTACGCATGCATTACATCGCATGCCATTAGATCGCGGTCTTTGCAACGCAAGTCGTTACAACGACTTGCGCTGGAGGGCGCTATAGGACAAGGAATAGTTTAATTTACTATCCAACACCTTCCCTACTGTACATAGGCTGGAGTTGGAATAGTAAATTTAACTACTCCCAAGTCCAGCGCCCTCCAACGAAAGTCGTTGTAACGACTTGCGTGGTAAAAACCGCTATCTAATAGCATGCGATGTGAATGCATGCGTTGTATAATCATACATTCCAGCTATACACATCCCTTAATACTGAATATCAGTGTAAGATACAAGACAAAATGCAAACATTGCGAGAGCTCAGAATGCCTTGGAATTGAAATAGTTTTACACAGTGCAGAATAGTACAGAGCTCAGGGTTTGGAGTCTACTTATTGCGGTGGGGTACAGTGCATCTGAGAGGAACTATGTTTGTAATATATTTTCCTTTCCTGGTTGATACCAAGTGGTTGTATAGGGCACTCAGTTTCCCTATCAGCACAGGCTGCCGTTGAGAAATAATTCTGTGTACTATATTTGACTCTTAGGGGCCCATTACGATGGCGGGCGGAAGCACAACCGCCGTGCTGGCGGATGCAAAAACCACCAGTTACCGCCGGCACGCAGCAGTCCACACGCCCGCCCAATTACGATGCGAAAAGTAGGCCAAACACCGCCGGCAAGCCAGCAACCCCGTCCGCCATCAAAGTGCGTCCGCACACGTAGCGGCGCAGCCCAATTGACACACACCGTCCGACGAAACACGTCCCGCCCGGCGTATAAATTACGATGCCGCAAACAAACGGCTCCCACGGCTAAGAGACACCGTACGTGAAAGAGAGGCGGTAACACGGACGCAGAGCACGGACAACGAAGAAGCGGCTCCCCGAGCATGAATCCAGCACTGCAGGCCCTCCCCATGCTTCTGCTGATGCACCACCAAGGACGCAACGTACCGCGGAGACGCAGGTAGGCACACACACAACAAGTGCACGCAAACAGCGCACACAGTGCAAGGGCGGAAAAGCGGACAACCCCCCACCAGCGCGTGTACACAACACATCCACCATCGCATCCACATATGACACACAGGCCAAATCGTAACATCGCAGAACACATGTGTACACACCACCTGGGACTAGGAACCAACCACCCCGTCACGGCCCCAAAGCGCCGATGACGCCGCCACACATGCGCACAACGCAGAGGCCAACCGCAGCGCCATGCATGCGTCGCACACAGACACAGGGACAAAACCAAGCAGCACACACATCAGCCCCACCCCGAACGCACATGACACGTGACAGGCCGGCCACAGACATGTCCCCAACGCCCAATTCACGGACAACACCCAACGCCACACAACCGACGCACACATGTCAGTGAAGACACGCAACAGCAGGACACACCCCAGTGTAACAAACATGGCGTAGCACACAGCGGCGGCAACACCAACTAGGAGAAGCAGGGCCCCTTCGGGAAGAGGAACGCCAGTACCACACTGAAAAACCCATACCACCCTGCACATATGAACAAGACATATGAAACGGAACACCAAAGAGCCCGGGGACCGACAACAGGTGGCCCAAGAATAACATTCACACACAAGGCCCAACGCAGAGCGGAAAGGCAGCCTGCCGCCCACACAAGGGAGAGCAGACAGCACTGAATGACCTTCCATTCCAACTCCGAAACCACAGCCCTACGACAGAAGCCGGTGAATACAGCCATTGTCCAAGAATAGACCAACACAGGCATGCCGAGGAGACCGACCACAGGGCAGATAGCGCATATCACAGAAGCACACAACGGACGGGGAAGAAAGAAGAAAACACTCCCCCATGTCGGCCACATGCAAGTTAATTGGAAGGAGTCACACAGCACTGACCTTGAACTGTCTGAGAAGCATGTGGGAAGAGGGCCCGTGTCCTCCAAACAAGCCAACAGAACACAAGTCCTGTCTCCCTACGACTACACAGAGCTCACAGCAACCCCGGAGCGTGCACATTGCAGACTGCACACACAGCCGGAGCACGCCACCTCTACGAACCGCTGCGAAATGGCAACCGCAACACACCTACCCAACTACGCCGAACAGCTCAAGCTGTACAAAACCAACCTGTGCCATACATTGGGATGCGATCTCCTGTCCCTGCTGAACGTAAGTTACCGACTGACTTACCGCATCACATTGTTCAGCTGCGTCATGCCCGTCTTCTACTGTCGGAGGTGTCCCTACCAGCATCCCGTCGAGATATGCCTCTCCAACCCGGCATGTCTGAAGGCGGACCTGCTACCACTACTCCTCCCTCTGGACGCACACGACAGGGCCTGCTCTGCCTATGGGGGCATGGCGTATGTGGCCAACATCGCACCCGCACTGAAATGGGACCACTGTGCCTCCACACGACGGATCATCGATAACAGCTACATCGAATGTCACCCAGCATGCCCCATCATGGTCCTCCAAGGGACAACCTACGAACAACACCTTGACAGCCACCATCCGCTTCATTGGCTGGCAAACATGTACACCACCAATGACATGGAAGCCCTGCTGGACGGCATCGCATACCTGACAACCTGTAAATACGTCGGACCACAACGCAGGTTCCCCGAGTGACCTATGATGTCCAACCCCGCACCCATGCTTAGCTTCCGCACGGACTGGCCAGTCACCACCACAACAGCCATACCAAACGACCGGCAACTGTAACCACACCATCAACGACATCGCCATGACATCGGATATGACCGGGACATGCACACTGTTCCCCATCACATCCAGGAACACCGCATGCATCGTGGGAGGCAGTGGCATGGGCTCTGTGTATCGCACCCACATGGACGGAACTGCACGAACAACCAGGACACGACATGGATCCAGCGCCCATGGACACACACACCGCTCAGTGGACATGAATAGGTCGCCTGGAGTCTGTGGGTGCTGCACCCCTCCCACCCCCGCCCCGGGAATCCCATACCAGGACCTTTGCATGGACGTCAAGTGCATACAACAACAACACGACCCCAGTGACTGTGACATGTCCAGTAACCACCACAGTGCAACAACAAGTGGCACGCCGCTGCATGCACGCAAGCACATGCCCTGATGTCATCTCACATGCACGCGTGCATGAGGAACAACCGCAGCAAACCTGTCACATGGAACTGAGATGGACTGTGCCCATGATGCCAAGCGGTCTGGTAGGCTACATGTATACCGTCTGTGTCAAAGTCCGCAGCTCCGCAGCTATACGTAAATGTACATTAGCACAGCCTTGGCCAAGCAGATGTCACTCTGAAGCCCACATCCCACATGCAACAGCCAATCACATGTAACCCCACTCCCTATCCCATTTGCAATCATGCTCAGTATATCCTCAACATGTATTCCGCTGCCAGTAGTGTCCACTATACTGCATCACAGAGGACAGAAGACTCAATATAATGTTTGAAACCAAAACTGTCTCCGCTGACTCATTTCACAAGTACGAATGAGAGAGGATGAGAGTATGTGAAGTACACGGCAGTCGTGACATGACCATGTAGTCCACTGGTATTGGATGTCAACGCAAATGAGTAGCACAACTGTGGAAGACACACATGTGTCGTGTGAAGTCGTATGGACGCAGTGCTCAGGTGGGTGGGTGCGACGGGTAGATGCGCACATGCCAAGTTGGAGCACGCCGTGTTGGGAGGGGTCATGAACAGTACACCACCGCTTCCCTGGGCATTGTGAGAGGACACCTGTCGGGGGGAGTGAACACGTGTGTGCATAGCAGCCGGGCACACGTACAAAGCGGTACCAGGCGCACCTCAGCCCACCCTCTGTGGACAAGCTGGATCCTGTTGTGCGCCCGCCATGCCCCTGACAAGGCACACACAGCCCCAGTCGACCAGGTGTAACCCCAACATAGTCAATCCGCACAGGCGATACAGGGCACGGGATGGCAGTGGAGCATGGTGTGTGAGAGGTCTCCTCGCGCTCCTCCTGGTCATATCACGCAGGCAATAGAACCTCAACGTCTAGCATGGCACAAGTCAGATGGAAGTGTAGGGGGACGCACCACAGCACGAGCAGCACTGACGTCACGGGAGGTGGCTCGCACCATCCCATCCATTGCCCATCATACCAACCACGCCACATGCCATTGCGACTAAGTGCAAGCGCGTGCGCCACCACCCCCGAGCCCTCCCCAGAGAGGCCAAAGAGTGAATGTGTGGGCCATCAGTCACAGACGGACGCGGCCTGGCCGCAAGGGCAGCCACAGCCACTGGGTGTCGCAGGTGGCGGATCCGGAAGGCGAAGACTGTGATGCATAGTCCATGCAGGCCGGGTCTCCATTTGGGGCACCACGCAGGTGGACGGCGTCCCGCCACACATCATACCCTGAGACAGCCCACTCGTGCAACTGGACCCACACATACACTCCTTGCCCTCTCTGGTGCGAGCTTGGGGCTGCCTGTGCAAGCGCTAGCCTCGCAGGTGAGCATGCATATTGGGGGGCGAGGGGAGGACATGAGGGCTGGGGCGAAGATGACTGTATCACTGTCAGTTAGTACAAGGGATGACCCAGATGTGGAAAGGAAGAGACGTGTCCCGTGTGTACTGCAACTAGTCGCCAATCCAACTACCCCCCTGTCCGGAATGTAAGCCCGCACCTAGGCCCGCCCATCCGCCACATCGAACATACCACCAGCACGACAACCTTCCCATTCGAAACACTGACTGGGGGTGGCGACCAGTGAACAATCATGTGTAGCCTACCCACGCGTACATGTGGGCCCTCCATGATCCATGTCACCTGCGGCAAAGACATGACATGCGCAATGAGGGAAGTGAGGAGAGCTGTCCGCCCCACGCACAGAAGGTGCATCAGCTCCACAGACCCAGCAGCGAGTCCAGCAGGGGTCACATGTGCAGGGGCAGCTGTGCCTGGTGTGAAGGCACATGCATATAGACAGCACATCGACCAATGTGTAGTCTGCCCACATCCACAGTCCATCATCATGCGGACATAGGAATTGAACACAGGGCAACACATCTTAGTTGGTGCACCCACCGTGACCAACAATGCGCAATCATCGACGTACCCGCCCTGTGCATGGCCCCCCACCCAACGGAGGCACATCCAGTGCCACCATCCCACACACACAAGCCTTCCACGGAACATGCTGTGTCCAATGGTCAGTACAGAGTCAGCGCCCATCTGGTGGATCCTGAACAGGAGACACATGCACACACATGCCAGCTCCCACTATGTACGTCTGCCACCTGGCACGTGCAATGTAACCTTTCACCTGTGACGTGTGACAGCAAGCACACAGCCGTCTTGGCATGGGGCTGTCAATGTGGACACCTGTCAATGTTTCGGGAGCTGTGATCCGTACAGTGCTGTACATAGGGTGCAGTGCTGACACCTACTACTGTCTCATATCCCCTCGTGCCACAGGTCCCACTTGTTTTGGCCGCTCAGCCTGTGCCCACATCGTCGTCGTCGTGTGCCATACTCATCCAGCCTCGGAAGCAGTTCCATGCTCAGCAGACACTCATGTTGCCGTGGCGTTGCCGCTTGACGAATATGCAGTCAGTCCCCATCAGCACGCCCCGCAAGTCATTGGGGCCTAGATCCCCATGTGCATGCACATGGCAGTGGTATGTCTCACTAGCCATTGCCATTGTTGGGAGACCTGTGTAAGTGTATTGTGGCCGTGCCGTCCCAGCTTGACAGCTGGGCTGTGGCTCATGTGCGTGCTCAGTCATGTCAGTGATGTGTATGCGAAACTGCTATGTGTTGTGTTGCTTTGACATGTGTCCTCTGCAATTTCCCTAGGCGGAGACCGAACATTGACCGCCCATACCAATTGCTGGTGGACATGGACGATACAGAGGTTATCAGGAAGTTTCGGCTGGACAGGCCAACCCTGCATCGACTGTGTGCCATGTTAGAACCCCATCTCCGTCCCCGCAGGGTGTATCCAACAGCATTCACCCCCACGGCTAAGGTGATGGCTGCCCTGCATTTCTTCGCCACTGGGTCATTCCAGCACACAGTGGGCAGTGGAGGAGGGATGTCCCAGCCCATGTTCAGCAAGGTGCTGAGGGATGTACTGGCAGCCATGATGCTGTACCGAAACAGGTACATCCGCTTCCCCAGGGCTCGTGAATTGGCGGCAGTGAAGGGTGCATTCTATGCCCTTGGCAGAATCCCACACGTCGTTGGAGCCATTGACTGCACACATGTTGGCCTTGTTCCACCACAGGCCACTGAGCACCTGTACCGCAACAGGAAGCACACGCACTCCCTGAATGTGCAAGTGGTGTGCCTTGCGGACATGGTGATCACCCACGTGTGTGCAAAGTTCCCAGGCTCGGCCCATGACGCACACATAATGCGCAACAGCATCTTGCCACGGCTGATGGCCAATCTGCAACAGGATCGTGGCTGTATTGTCGGTGAGTATGTGGAGTGGTGTAGCGTGCTGGTTGTGCGATGCTGTCCCCTGTCCAGTTGGAATAGCAACGGTTCTCTGTGTCCCTCACACCCAGGTGACTCTGCGTACCCGAATGGGGCATGGCTGCTCAGTCCATTGAGGAATCCTCGCACCCCAGCAGACGATCGATACAATGAGGCACATGGGAGGACCAGACGTGTGGTCGAGCGTACCTTTGGCCTCCTCAAGTCCAGGTTCAGGTGCCTGGACCGCACCGGGGGTGCACTGGCGTACTCCCCACAGAAGGTGTGCCAGATAGTGGTGGCGTGCTGCATGCTGCACAATCTGGCCATTCGGAAGCAGATCCCCCTCATTGTGGATGACGGAGATCAACCAGGGCCCCAGCCCGCAGACCAGGACAGCTCGAGTGAGGAGGACAGCGGAGAGGAGGAAGCTGGGAATGTGCGGCAGCAGCTCATCGCCCGCTACTTCACTTGACGGTGAGTGTCCATGTACGACGGCTGATGTGTCTGTATTTGTGCAGGTGTGTGTGTGCTGTGTCCGGGTGGCCTTTTGTTCACTGCGTGCTGTGTGTCAACGCTCCATGCCCAGGTTAGTATACCACTGATGGTGGCTGTGGCATTGTGCCCTATTGCTCTGTGCGATGTGTGTACATTGCTTGTAGTTGTTGACATGTACTGTGTGATGGGTGTGTGACACACTCATTGAATGTGCTCCTGTTCTGTCTCCCACCCCTAGGTCCCTACAGGCCCTCCGGATTCCATTGCCATGCCACGCATCAGGTGCCTTTCCGCCCAAGGTGGCCGTTGTATTCCGTACAAATAAAACACAGGGCACAAACAGCAGTTAGTGAAAAAGGTGCATTTATTACAAACTGTGACATGTGATTGTGTGTAAGGTGATGACAAAAGTGGTGCGTGCTGTGACAATGAGCTGTCGGTCATGGCTGCGTGATGCTCAGGGTGTACCCACTGGTTCTATGTCCATAGTCCAACACACACATGCCATCCAGATGGCTGTGTGGAGTGGGATCGTAGTCCAAGTCAATGCAGTGGCTGGTCAAGGAAGGCTGGCGGAAGGCTGGCTGGCTGCCTCACTTGCGACTGGAGCGTGCGAAGTCCTCCCGGGAGATCTGTTTCCTCTTCGGACGGCCCCTTCCACGTTTGCGAGGGGGGTGCCTGCTTGCGACATGCTGGTGGTTGAGGTGTGCTCACTGGCTGTGGACGCAGGGGAACTGGACACTGCTGCTCGACCCTGCGCCCCGGCAGGTGGTGGCGGAGGGGAGCTGCTATCCCTGGCCGTGTCCTCACCGCCACCACCAGCTGGCCCATGAGGTCCACGAGTTGACCTATACGGGCGTCCATGGACCTCAGCACCCCCAGCACCTCCCGCGTGTCTGAAGCAGACCTGACCCATTGTTCTTGGGCCTCCTCATAGGCCCCAAGGACTCTGGCCATTTGAGGCAGGGCATGGCTCCCAGGGGAGGCTGGCGTTTCCCTGACCCTGCTCCTCCTACCAGTCCTGCTGCCACCGGCCTGCCCACTAGCCACATTGCTCACCACGGTCCTCGCTGTGGCTCCCAGGGTGGATCCAGTCGGCCGGGCCACCACCTGCGCTGGGGCTGGTGCCAGCGAAGACGTGGTGGTGGTGGCGGCGGTGGTGGTCGGTGCGGCGATGGTGGCGGTTGCGGCAGTGGTAGTGGCCGCAATGACCGTGGGTGTGGCCGCAATGACCGTGGGTGTGGCCGCAACGACAGTGGCAGCAGGGGGCTGGGACTGTTCAGCAGCCCTGGATGATGGGTTGGTGGGTAGGAGGGGTCCTGGGGAGCGGCTGGGCCCTGCCACACCAGATGGGCCTGCTTGGTGGTCCGTGTCCGAAGAGGAGGTGAGATCCTCCACATCCGTGTGTCCTCGTTGGGGGCTTGTGGGCTGGCTGTGCTGGCTGCTGTCTCCATCCCCAGCATCCGGCAGTTCGTCACCTGTGGAGAGAATGAGATTTGTTATTGTGTTGCACCTGGCGAAGTATGTATTTGTCGTCTGACATTGGCAGTTCGTGCAATCTCGTACATGGGTTTCCCGGAGGCGTGTGTGTGGCTGTGGCATTTGTAGTTGTGTGTGCTTGGCAATGGGACTGTGTGCTGTGCACATGTGGCATGGGACGGATTGGCCATGCCGATGGGTGTGTTGCTGTGCCCCTACTCATTGTGACTCTGGTGTATGCGGGCTCCTGGCCCATCCTGGGTCTGGTTTGTACTTTGCTTTTGGGGTTCAAATGGAACGCTTAGGTACGCATATGGCAACATGGGGGCCATGCCCCAGATTCGCATTTGGGAGGGAATATGCTTTTGGGGTTCAAATGGAACGCTTAGGAACGCATATGGCAACATGGGGGCCATGCCCCAGATTCGCATTTGGGAGGGGATATGCTTTTGGGGTTCAAATGGAACGCTTAGGAACGCATATGGCAACATGGGGGCCATGCCCCAGATTCGCATTTGGGAGGGGATATGCTTTTGGGGTTCAAATGGAACGCTTAGGAACGCATATGGCAACATGGGGGCCATGCCCCAGATTCGCATTTGGGAGGGAATATGCTTTTGGGGTTCAAATGGAACGCTTAGGAACGCATATGGCAACATGGGGGCCATGCCCCAGATTCGCATTTGGGAGGGAATATGCTTTTGGGGTTCAAATGGAACGCTTAGGAACGCATATGGCAACATGGGGGCCATGCCCCAGATTCGCATTTGGGAGGGGATATGCTTTTGGGGTACATGCTGTGAGCCATGGGTGCCGAACGTGACATGTGTTGTGGCAGCATGACAGTGCATGGTTTGAGGTGTGTGCATGCTTGACATGGACTGCATATTTGCTGTCTGTTGTGATTACTGGACATGGCATTGGACGCATCGTTATGAGTGAGTGATGGTTGTGTGTGAAAGCCAACGTATTGCAGTTGTCCCATCTCCTTGGTGTGCGTGCTGCCCTGTGCCATGTGCATCACTGCAGTGCTCGTGGGGGGGTGTGGCCCATGTTGTGTGTTGTTGCTCACAGTGTGTCGTGCGCTTCATTGACTTCTGGCACATGGTTGGTCATGGGCATGTATCTTAGCGTGACTGCTGTATGTGTGGCAGCTGTGCGGATGACATGCCTTTCATGAGACTGGGGCTGACGGATGGGATGGATGGTATGTTGTATGTGCATGGTGTGTCTGTGTGTTTGATGGGTTCAGTGGTGTTCGTGTGCATTTATGTTGTTCCGCTCTGTTGCGTCTAGTGTTGTTTGTCTTACATAGGCGTAGTTGTGGGGTGTGTGGTTGACAGGCAGTAGGGGCTACATGGACAGGACTTCAATGGTGTTTCGGTTGTGTGTGATGAGTTGCACAGTGGCTGCCGTGTGGTACTATTTTCAGTGTGGCTTGTGTATGCAGACGTGGCTCCTTGGGTGTTGCTATGTCTGTGATGGGTCATGTGGGGTGTGAGTCTGTTGTTCATGTCCGTGTGCACATTGTTCACTTGTTCGTGACGGTGGGCGGTGCTGCGTTTCCGTCTGCTACGTGACATGTCCCATGTGTTGGTCGTGTGCCGGTCCTCATGCCTCCAGTAATCCAGCCCTGTCCAGTTTCCCACCTGCAGGTTGTTCGTGCGTGCACTGTACTGGATGCCACATGGCTCTAAGCGGGGGTGCTCCATGTTGCAGGTCTGTGGGGGTGGGGGGTGTTGTGGGTCGTGGGGGTGGCTGGACACCCACTGACACCGATTGCTGTGGACCGTGATGTCTGCCTTTCGGCTGTCGTTGTGCACTGCGGTGGCTGACACGTGGCTGTGGGGTGTGGGGGATGCTCCTCCTTGCTGTGCTGTGGGACTAGGGGCCTGGTGTGTGTTGTACTTGGGCTGTCCACCGTCCCACCCACTGCACTTTGTGTTCCTGCCACTTACCTGTTACTTGTCGGTTTGTGCAGCTGTGGCGGACACATGGGTGTGGTGGGTGCTCGTTGTGGCGCTTCTGGCATATTTGGGGACCTGTTGGTGGTTACGTGGCTGGCTGAATGTACACATGTCCCCACGCATCTTACAGTTGTTCTGTTTGGGCTGTGTGTGGTGGTGTATGTTGCATGTGTGTGTCGTGTATTGTGTGCTGGACATGGGGGTGTTTGTCCCTGGGAGCTGTGGCATGGTGGTAGTGCATGTGAGTACATAGCGGTGTGCTGGTATACATTAGTTTGTACTTACCAGCCTCCACTGCCCCTGCCAATCCGGCGAGGATCTCGGGATGTATGATGACTCGCACCTTCTCCTCCCACGCTTTGAAGGTCTTGAAGAGCGCGGGATTCCCTCCGCCAGTGACGGCAGCCAGCTCTCTGTTTTTGCCCTCCTTCTTCTTGACCAGGCTCTTGACGTCATTCCACCGTTTGTTAATTTCGACTCTGTTCCTGGGCAGGGTCCCGACTGCATTGACCTGGTCTACGATCCGGTTCCACATTCTGTTTCTGGTGGCTAGTGGTGTGTGTTGGACCATGTTCCCATAGATTTGTGGGTGCACCTTGATGATCTCGTCGACCATGACCGTCAGCTCAATGGGCGTGAACTTGGGCATTCTTTGTGGTGCCATGGTGTTTGTGGTGCTGGTGCGGTGTGTGTTGTGTAATGTGCAGGGGGTTTGTGGTGCCGGTGTTTGGTGGTGGTGGTGGTGGTGGTGGTTGTGATGTGTGCGTTTCTGTGGTGTGCTGCTGTCCTTGCTGTGTCACTGTGTCCTCTCCTCTCCTCTCTGGTTTGCAATGTAGCAAGGGGTTGTGGTCTGTGGGAGTGCTGCTTTTGTACACACCTATGTGGGTGTGTCCTCATGGTCTGTTGTTTTCAGGTGTGTTGTGTCTGGGGTTCTGGCCTTTGTATTTTTTGTTTGTCCGGGGGGGTGTTTTCGGGATATGTACTGTGCTTGTGTATTTGTGCGTGCCTTGCTGTGTGGACTTGTTGGCCATGTTGTGTGCTATTGGTTTTGTGTGCGGATGGTTTCTGTGCAGGTACGTGGGCGCCATGGCTTCTGCCGTGTCGATTCTCATCGGCGTTGTTTGCGCTGGCGGGCGGTATATTTGTTGTTTTTCCGCGCTCATGTGGTGCGATCGTAATTTCACGTGCGGTGTGTCGGCCGTGAGGGCGGGCGGTTTTGTGTTGTAATCGTAATGGCGTGGTCGGTGTTCAGGCGGTGTGTGCGGGCGGATTTTTGCCGCTTCCATGCCTGGTGGTGTTATTTACGCCGGGTATCGTAATGTGCCCCTTAGTTGTTGGACTGGTGCTCTGGTTCCACTTCACAATTGCTTGCATTACCGATGGTTTTTTAGCTAATTTAGATAACGAATTCCGCTGTGAAATGTCCTATTGGGTCACCACTTTTACAAATTTTCTATCGGGAAGAACCCCTAAATTACCTTCTATGATTGGTTGCTCCATGCATTGTGAGGCTGCTATGTAAACTTTTGACAGGGCTGCTTTGGGTTCCCAGTTTGGTTCAGCTAAGCAGTGTTGGACTGTCCCAAGGGAAGTTGGTTTGTCCCACTCGGTGATGTGGGCGGTAGTATGAAATAAAGAGGCCGGGCCGTGACGAGGCAGTTGCTGGCGTACCCCGAGCAACGTAATTTCTAGAGTTGGGCTAGTCTGAGAGGTCAGTGGGTGGGTCTTTTTTGGCTATTTGTGGGCCTGTTTTATGGTCTGCTGGGCCGGAATTTATTATTGTTGATTCCTCTGATATTAAAATAAACATGGCCTGCTTCAAGTCCATGTTCATTAAGTCTTACATACCATGCAAAACATTTATAGAGCAGGTTCTGACATTTCCAAAACAATTTGCAAACATGGGCCACTTTTTTTTTGCTTTAATTCTATCTTTAATTGTATCTTTTCCTTGAGTTACTTTGCAACTTTTATATATGTTACTCTAACCACTAGTATCTGTAGTAGACTTTTGTACTTACTACCATTCTTATGTGAATTTAGAGTTTTTCTGTTTGTATCTTTTATGTAACTCATATACTCTGAAGTCCTTATGTAATGTAAATGGTCCTTTTGTAAAGCGCTCTGACACCTTCGGGTAAAGTTCGCGCTATATAAAAACTTTTTTCTGTCCCAGTCCGACTCTGCACATAAGTATATTTTTTAAAGACATTTTCGGGACTGAAAGTCTCAGAGTTAGTGAATGAGCTGCAGAAAGCACACCTCGGAAACAGCTGTGTCACCCTTCTTTGAAGGTGCACTGTGTGCAGCTCGTGCACTAACTCTGCCTTAGAAAGCGCAGTGTCTTAAAAGCACATTAAGAGCTATGCTCTGCATCAGTGCACACGGTCATATTTTGGTCCCTTGTGTTTTTCACATTGTTCTGCTGTGTGGTACGGAAATACCAATAGTAAGTAAGTCGCGCGACATAATCTTTCACCACAAGGAAACAGTGTCACTTTGTGATTAATCTTCTATTCCTAGCGAATGTGTTTTGCCCACAGTACATTCCGATTTACAAAAGGATCTGGATGAAGAAGGGTACCATGGACATCAATTCACCAAAATGCCTGGGGTAGCTGAAGTTAAATAGCACGCCATTTGACCTTTACTTTCACTCACACACACATGCTTACACATACACATTCACTCACTCTCGCACCCATAAACACACTCTCACCCGCAAGCATGCATACAACATACGTTTAACAGCATATTTTACATACCTTAGCTTCCAGATAGGGTCATATTCTGGCTAATGTACTCCATTTTTCTATTGCACTAATAGTGAATAATATTATTCACTATTTGTATAATTAAAAAAATTGACAGAAACCAGCCAAGTGGAGCTCTAACCAGCGTCCATTAGGAAGAGCTGCCTCTGTGTTCCAGGCACTGATTTTGCCACCTCTGAGGCCAGGGGTCGCAAACCCAGGGCCAGGGGTAGCAAGGGCCAAGTAGACCCCTGGCGATCCTTAAATGACGTCCTGGAGGGGGACCAGTCCAGCCAGTGACGCTGGAAGTAGGGGTGCAGAAATGGGGGAGGTGCTGCAGCACCCTCATAAACTCTTCATTGAGTTCCCATCTAGAATTAACAGAGACCATTATTTGTTAGTACTCAGGCATTTACTGTGCGTTCAAGAAGAGACAGTCTCATGACAGGCAACTTTGTTTGATATGTTAATTCTTTTAAACTGAAGAGGGATATTTACTATTCTTTTCTCTGACTGTATGTTCAGAATATTTTGAATATTTAACTAACAACTCTCCGGGGGGCACAGGTGAATTGAGGCAGCCAAGTAGGGTTTCTATAACATACATAAATGAAGATGTGTCTGGTAGCAGCATAGGTGCTGCGCCGTCAATGAAAGAGCGGAGCGTGCATGCCCACGGCTGTTACGCGATACGCTCCAAAGAGACAGAGACCTGTTTGCGTCAACAGGCCTCATGGTCGTCTAACTATGTTAATGAGAGAGTGTCAAAAAATGTAATAAAAAGCATCCATTCCTTGGTGCATCAGTACGAGAGCCTAGAATGCTTGCAGGCCCATGCTCCTTTTTATGCGTGAGTCTCATCAGGAAAGGGGGTTAGGGGTAGACGGTGTGACAGACTTGCACCTTTGGATGATTTGCGCTCGTATTTCTTCGGGTTGGTCAATGGCTACACACATGCTTGCGAGTTTCCGCAGCGAAACATGTCTACCGATTCTGAGTCTGCCTGCTTTGCTTGGTGCAGCTTGAAACGCTTGTAGTCGGGATTCATCTGTGGGTCAAAGTGCCTGTTAAGGACAGCTCTTGCAGTGTCATAGCCATCGTCCTCCCCCGTATTTGGCAGGGTCTCAAACTGTTCATAGAGCTCATCACCCCCAAAGTGCATCAGCAGCGAGCGTTTCACGGCACCATCTTGTGCTGCGGAAATAGTGATTTAATTGTCCGAGCCACAGCCTCCACCGAGGCACAGTCATTGCAGGGTCGGACAAACTGGCAGAAAGGGGGCAAAGGGGTGACAGAGACATGCGTTTAGGGCACAGGGTGTGCCGGGACTTGTGGTGGTGGCGGGTCTCCCATGATGCTTTGTATGAGTGTGCTGATCTCGCTTTAATTATTGTTTTCCCTTGCCTTTTGCATAGCTGCCAAGGTTTCAGTTTGCCATGTGTGACATTTTCATAATTTCAGTCTAATTATGAGTGACATTTGAATGATTATGAGTGACACATTCTTGCAAGCAAAATCAAGCAATGACGACCAGGGAAACATATAAATATCAGAAATTACATTCATTCATTTCCTGGTGGAACACAATAAAATCGCATAACTTACAAACAGAAAAGTAAAGGTATTGTAAACAGGTGGACTGAAATGAACACTGTACCCCTCATGCACATAATCTCTTCTTACCCCAGAAACAAGCACTGGAAAGGACACAAGAGTTGGCTAATTATTTCATGTGCAAAGGTTCTTTTTAGTAAATATCTTATGTTGTGTGAAATATATCTGGACGCGCAACCAGAAAACACACTGCATGCAACCGAATACACAGATCGTATACAAAGAGGTGCGTAAATAATCGGGTGATGAATTCCTTCCTGGGTAAATCCGGATGATGGCTGCATGGTTGATGTATGCATGGAAGTGGGTAAATGTTTGTGAATACACGAGAGTAAATTGAAAGAATGGGGGTTACCAGTGAGCAACGAGAAGCTATATTTTGGCTTCTAGCAACTTAACTAGCCTACGAGAGGATACATGTCACTCCTCAGGCACTTACTGTTTGTGAAGGGAGACGGTGGCAATTGGTGAGTGCACCTCGTAGACTCCCGCGGCAACGATGCATCATTCTGGCTGTATGTGTTCTGTTCTGCTGAGGAACACCCCGGCGATGGCGGCCAACGTCATCCACAGATTCACTCTGCCACCAGCGTCGGATCCAGTCGTGGGATCATTTACCGTAGTCATGAGAGCAGCTGCGCTGTCATTGCCAGTTATTCTTTATGGCTTTTGCAACCATTTTTACTCCTAATGTTGCTCTGGATTGCTTGATCAGCAATCCGTGGTATTTACGTGGCAGTATATATTTTTGGTTACTACCTTTTTGGCTCACTTTTTCGCATATGTGCGCCATCCCTTTTACAGAGACTTGTCCCTTTTTCCCTTCAATCCATTAGGCACGCAGGGCGGGACCGGAGATGAGTGTTTACTCGGGACTCTGAGACCTCTTGTCTGCTAGTCACAAGAGGTGGGAGGGGCAATCCCCTGTGAGTACGTGAGAGACAGAGTAGAGATATATATGTAAGGGCAGGGAGGCACCGTGACTGGCGTTGGTGACTCTACAGCAGGCTGCTGGGCTCAGACTGAGAGCACCCAGGCCCCCGCGGCAATCATTTTGGTTAGGAATGCCGCGGGCCTCTTTAGTCCAGGTCTTTAGTCTCTGGTGTGAGTCTTTTCTGTCCTGGCAGCCACTGCACGAACTAAGAGTAGACTCTGACGACGTGACGTCCACTGGACTTGGCTCTCCCTAGAATATTAAAATCGGCACAGGGGCGGCCAGGCCCCTGCAAGCAGACAGCAGTCCTTAAACAACCAAGCGCCACCCGCAAACTAGTGAGGTGAGCCCCCACGGCGCCGGCCTTCCTCACAAACTTACGGCGGCGCTCTGGCAGCTGCAGGCTGCCCGGGGTCCACGAAGGAGACCCACTAAGAGGGCGGCCGCCTTAGTGCCAATATCGGCAACACTCGCCACCCCACCATACAGCACTCTCCTAGAGAAATAACCAGACAAGACACCTTCTTTGTGGAGAAAACTGCTGCAGGTTTATTAGCATTACAAATATGCCAACATGGTGGGTTATCTTACGGGCGATCCCAAGGCAGGCAGCCCCTCGCCGCCTGCCACCTGATGAGCCAAATTACACCGTGGCCTCCCCAACGGTGTTTGCCATATTTTGGGGGAGGGAAGACCCCTTCCACCAGTGGACCAACAGCCCACGCCCCTGCTCACGCCCCATACGGGGGCGGAGCCTGCCAGGCATCCCCCGGTTGCTCAGGTCCACAACCGCCCATAGGACTAACGGGGCGCCGTCGCTCCTCCAGGGTCCAACGCGAGGACCTCCCTGTGGATATTTGGCCTTTGCACCCTTGTTGTGCTTCTGTACATGGTACCCGTATGTACCTACAGCCTCTGGATCGCCCTGTAACTCCGCCTGCAACACAAAATAATACATTAGACAAAAAAAAACCCCTACACCCACTGCCTGAACGCCGGGTATGTGGTAGGGAGGGAAACGGCGTCAGGGGAATGGGCCAAGAGGGCGCCCAAGGGGCGGGGAGAGGTATATGTACCTCACCCCCTCCCCGGAAGTGACGCGGCACACTGGACCCCTGAGGGTCCCAAACGCTGGGAGGCTGCCTCATGTGCCCTCCTGTGGCACTAAGGCGGCCGCCCTCTTAGTGGGTCTCCTTCGTGGACCCCGGGCAGCCTGCATAGTGCCAATATCGGCAACACTCGCCACCCCACCATACAGCACTCTCCTAGAGAAATAACCAGACAAGACACCTTCTTTGTGGAGAAAACTGCTGCAGGTTTATTAGCATTACAAATATGCCAACATGGTGGGTTATCTTACGGGCGATCCCAAGGCAGGCAGCCCCTCGCCGCCTGCCACCTGATGAGCCAAATTACACTGTGGCCTCCCCAACGGTGTTTGCCATATTTTGGGGGAGGGAAGACCCCTTCCACCAGTGGACCAACAGCTCACGCCCCTGCTCACGCCCCATACGGGGCGGAGCCTGCCAGGCAACCCCGGTTGCTCAGGTCCACAACCGCCCGTAGGACTAACGGGGCGCCGTCGCTCCTCCAGGGTCCAACGCGAGGACCTCCCTGTGGATATTTGGCCTTTGCACCCTTGTTGTGCTTCTGTACATGGTACCCGTATGTACCTACAGCCTCTGGATCGCCCTGTAACTCCGCCACAGCTCTGGGTGTGGCCACCGTCACAGCCAGGGCCCCCCACCAAGGTAGGCCTCTTCACCTCCATCTTTCTAATTCCAGGGCCTCTCCAAGGCCCAGCAAGACAAGTCCCTGCCCACTCTGGCAGGCGCGCCCCATCCTCTTTCAAAATCACAGTGGACTTAGCATGCAGCAGGCCAAGCCTGATGAACCAAACCCCCTGTTCAGTGCATCTGTGCCTGGCACTGTAAACTCTCCTGCGTGAGGAATCCCGGCATCCTCTGACCGAGCCCCTCGCCACACTCACAGTGGGGTTATCTCAGCCCATCATAAAACCCCAGCCTACAACTGGTTGTTTAACTTATACCAGGAGTATTTCATATCTTGCCGCAATGCCCTCCTACCCCGGAGGGGCTTCTATACCAGCTGTTCCAGCGCATACCTGGAGCCCCCTACCAAATTATCTCAGTGGTGTCGCGCTTCGACCTCCAACTGTGCTAGCGCATGCCTGGGCCGGCCCCCCAACCAAGGTAAGTCGGTGATGGAAAACCCATGCCTCCATATATTGGATTCCTCCCATCGTGCCGCTCCCAGGACGCACGGACGGCCCTTGACCCAGACCTATGATCCTGCCAAATAACGACATGCTCGATACTAATATCCTTTAATGAGCACTGTACCCCATATTATACAACTAATCCATCCTGCACCTAGTTGCACAATAACACTGCACCCCATCAAACCTCGGGTGCCGGAGAGGGTGCCTCTGGACAACTTAAAGTTCGCCTGTACATGATACACTTAACCTGTCTTCCGGCCACTCCCCTGGGTGGCTATGGACGGCTGTACCTTTGAAAGGAATTCCTATTATCCCACCTGCTTGATGCGCTCTGCTGCCAAACCCGCCCAGAACGCTTTGGTTGTGGCCGGTTGCACCTCTTTGCACCATCACAACATCTTTCCCTAAACCCTGCTGATTCCCGGGCTTCCCCCAGTCCAGCAAAGCAAGTCCATGCCCACTCTAGACAGGTGAAACCCCATCTTGTGCCAAACTCCCTGTGGATTTGGCATGCAAACCATACCTATAAAGCCAAACAGTTGGTGAATTTACGCCTGGCACGGTCAATTCTCCTGCGCGGGGTTTCCCGGCCTCCCTGACCGAGTGCCTTCACACACTAAACGGGGGGCTATCTGACCACCATAACTCCCAAGCCCCCAAAGGTTGCATCCTACAATTGGAGGACTCCTTCTCTTGCAACAGGTGCCTCTTCCCCCAGAGTCTGCTCATTGCCTGGGCCAGGCAACACAAGACAAGTCCATGCCCACTCTGGACAGGTAGACCATTCTTTGCGCACCCCGCCCGGAGGTCCCTAATCTCAACAAAACACCAACCCCCTTAGTCTGTGCCGCAGCTGCTTAAGCCAGCTGTCCCGGCACATGGCTGGGACCCCCAACCAAGAAAACTTATTGGAGGAACCACATGCCTCCATTTCTTGAATTCCGCCCCTCTCGCCCCTCGAGACGCACGGAAGGCCATTCACCCCGATCCTTGATCCTGGCGACATAACGAAATGCCAAGTTGCTAACCTTTAATGCCCACTGCACCCATCCTATACACTAATCAAGCTTGCACCTAATGTACCCGTGCACTGCCCCCCACTGCCCATTGATAGCCTTCCTGTTGAAGACCAGCAATTGAGGAGGGGACACACCCCCTCTTAGTCTGTGCTGCAGCATCCTAGCAAGCTGTTCCAGTGCATGCCTTGGAAGCCCGTCCAAATTACCTGTCAGGAAAACCATGCCTCCACCTCCTGCTTTCCGCCCATCGCGCCACTATCAGAACGCCTGGATGGCCCATCATCCATACCCTTGACCCTGCCCTTTGCCAGACCTACTCTGGAGGGTACCAGGTAGTGGACCAGAGGTGGAAACGCTACAGGAATGGTGAAAATGATAGATGCAGATCACATGCCCTTTCTAGACTTGTTGGGATGCCGGGTGTCCCAGAAAAGAGCCTCTGTGCTGCAAATCAGTATATCGCTAAGCTGTGTAGCCCCAACACCTTGAGTTGTATAACTTAATCCCCACGTGCCGCGATGGCGAGAATGCTGGCGCTTGGCATCTACCGTCTGTTAGCTTGACCAGTTAGTCTGCCTACCTTGATGAATCAATTCTGACAGACCACATACCATTGTGCACCGCGTGCAACCTGTGCGTCACCTTAAAGGTTGACTAAGCCTGTGCTTCAACACCCTTTCTTGACTATTCCCCCAGCTTCGGGGGTTCAAGCTGATAACCATGTACTGCACCAGCAGTGGGAATGTACCTGCACCCTCCCCATTACCTCTGGTGCATCACCGGGGTGCCAGTGGTATATTCCAAGTGTGCCTGTACATACTGCCCTTAACCTGCCTTCCGGCCAGTCCCCTGGGTGGCTCCGGGTACCTTTCAAACATTGGGATACCCATTGTCCAGCCTGCTTGATGCGCTCATACTGTCCCTTTAATGCCACCCCCTGAAGAGTCTGTTTTGGACCTTTCCCTCCGCCACTGGTTCTCAGGGCCCCGAAGGAAGCCAGGCTGGAGGTAGCTGAAAACAGGGCATCGCTCCTACCTGCATGATGCGCTTCCGCTTGTATGCCCACCCTGTAAGCTGCTGTTGCTGGCTCTTGAAAGAGCGACTGCCAAAGCGCTTGCCATGACCCCCAATGCCTGGCATAGAAGGCATGCCAACCATACCTGCTCAACCTGTACCCTGGTAATGGGCGAGCTGTCAGCCAGAGACAGTAAATAGGTTCTCCCTTCCGCCTGTGATGTAGAACTGCTGTGCTCAAATTTCACCCCAGGGCCGCTTCTGGCGCCTGAACCCTTACTAGGACTGAGCACATGTCCTGTAAACAGAATACTCCCAGTACATCCAAATAATGGCTCTGCGACCCATGATCCGGCCGCCTAAGCGTGTTCCTAACCGCACACGCCCCACCAACCTACATCATGTGACGTTGCCTGTTCTGAGCCACCCCGTGGCACCGCATTCCTTCTACACGAAACTGATGCGTACTTTGCTGATGTAAACCTTCCTCACAGCAGTTATGGTAAAGCAGTACGACCATAAAAAACTTTGTATCCAGGCACATTAATCAGACTTTTGCTACCAGAACCACAGCCTGTGCCCCTGGGAGAATTGAATATAAACTTTTCAAGCGCGGATAGGCTGAATCTAACCTAGGTTACTGCTATACTCTTGGGGTACAAACTTCTTGGCTATGTAGGGCACAACTATGCCAGCATATGCCTCTTCATTTCAAACTTAGTGCAAATCTGACCCCATGGTCATCAGGTCTGAATGCTTCCCCGAAGCGCAGCACCGGCTGATGTGCAAGGAAAAACTATCTGACTACAGCCTTTCATTAGTGACTAAAATCCTGAGACCCTCTAATAAAATTCAACCACGCATGTATGGCGCACTGTCATCTAACTGGGGCATAGGTGTGATCATCTACCCAGTCCCAGATGCCTATGTAAATGTTCCCTCCGAGCGGGCTGGCACCCACCACTGGAAGTGCCAACACCATCATGGCCACAACCAGGAAAACCAGCCATAGGTTACACACCAGACTGCACCAACTTGAATGAACGACGACGCGATGTGTCATTGCAACGCCCACAGTTTGGCCACAAACAAAATGGAAATCTGATGGTAGAAATGAACAGGCCGCTCGCGAAATATGCAGGAAGCTCGACCATACCCGCTGTCTCTTCACCGCAACTGGGTTCACCATCCGCCAAGAGGTGAGGCACGGCCAGTCTCGCTGAGCCACCCACAGATCCCCAGAGAGGCTTAGGAATGCTGACTTACTAGTAATGCTCCATCACACCCTCTACTTAGATTTCCTTTGCCAGGTTGCTGGTACTGCGTGAGCACTCTGGCCAAGTTCTAATTGTGTTTGCGTCAATATTCAGGGGTAGTGACTCGTGAATTCGACATTGGAACTCAGCAGCAGCTCACTAATATTACTGCCAATAATGTATGCCGGTTGAAAGGAGCAGTGCCACCTATAGGCCACCCTATAAGCCAACTTGTTGCCTGAAATGTGGCTGTCTCTGACCACAAGCATACAACCTGACTAACACCAACGCTGACAACCACAAGCATACCACCAGACTACCACCGATGCTGCCATCGACCCTGTCGCCCTGCGTTAACTGAGTGGGACACCCTACCTCGTGCATGCAATGTGGCCCCCACTCTCCCTGACGACCTTGACCAAAACCAATCATACTTAGTACCAGGAGCAGTGTTCTAGACACTGTCAAATTCTTTACCCGCATCGATGTAGCCCCACTAATTACTTCATGCGGGCAGGTCCAAATGTAGCACCAAATCCATATGCGTGGTGCAGTGCCTGGCCTAGAGAGACGCCCTGCACCATTGAAATGGTAATACCGTTTCCACTAGGTTAATTTAGGTCTCCCTGAAAGGGCCAGGTTTGCTTCACTATAAATCGATCTATGTTCTCAAGGACACACTGTATCTTTGGCGCAGGGAGTCGCAAGTAGAGCAATCCCTAATCAGACCATAATTTGAGAACCAGTACCGGACCGCTGTGATCTCCTAAGGCGAAGTGAAGATGTGAAATACCAAAACAACTCCCAGCTCACATCTAGGCTGCTGCCCCGCATGCTGAACAACCAGTCAGCCCAAAGCGAGCCACCCCGGGCCTCAGAGGCACAGTACGCCTAACCCAGACACCGGCAACATCGCATTATCCTTCCGTGCCATACCCCGGAAGCCCCCAGCAATGGAGCAATGCGAGACATATTGCATTGCAAATACTCGTTTCTTTTCTATCTTGTGAGGATCCCTGTGTGCACAACCCATTGAATGCAGTGTTTAGCGTCTGCTCCACTCCAGCCTCCGTTCTGGGTTTACCAGCGCCTGCCTCGGTGGCAATGATTCCTCCCCAACCCCCTCATAGAGGAAACGACCGCACAGATCTGAACCCAGGAACGCACATCAAAACAATTCTTACCAAAAAACAAAATTAACCTGTTAAATAAACAGCACAGTATAGCGCAGGCTGGGCCTCTGACGTCTGGGTCCTGGTGCCTTTCCACTGGCTACAAAATTAGCCACGCCCCCTGACAATTCTCATGTTTAAATCACAGACCAGGATGGCACTCGCTAACTACACTGCCCCACTTGTCTGACCTTTTCTACACTCCTCCGAAGGTAATGGGTCCAGTGAAACCAGCCCAGAGTGGTCCATCTGGCTCGAGGAGGCGGAACGGAGGCCATTGTGAAGCATGCCTGACTCTAACTGAGCTAGTTCCACACCAGAGTCTGTTTACTTGCCTCAAACCTCTGTTTTGGGTGCTGGAGAGGAGAGGAGGCCCTCCAATTCCAGGTGCTGAAATGGGTCCCTTAACTAGGAAACGACACAGCCGCCTGTCGGCCCTTTCTGAGAGCTCCATGGTTGTGCGCCACAATCGATGCAAGACTTGGGCTCAGGTTACAAGTTCTGAAAGAGATGTGGATTTGGGAGGAATCAACATCCACTCGGACCAGGGTCCTCTTTCGCAGCCTGCAAGTACCAAACTCTTCACTTGAGCTGGCAGCACTAAACGGACCCGCGCCCCTGGCCCCAATTGCATTGCTGCTACGAGCACTGATTACACTCACTTTTTTGAATTTTTGTTTTTTTGTTTTTGTTGCAGATTTGCATATTTATATAGCGCGAACTCGACCCGAAGGTATTGGAGCGCTTTCCATGAGCACCGATTTACATTACACATTCAGGCACGGGGAGATCAAGTGATTTGCCAAAAGCACAGGATGGGGACGAGGCTCGAACCCTGGTTTCCTGCACCAAAGTCTGCCGTCTGTCCGCCGGACCACATCCTATCCGCATTTGCATGTTTGCATACTATATAGCGCTATCTCGACCCGCAGGTATTTGAGCGCTTACTCGAGCCGTGTATTTACATTACACATTCAGGCACAGTTAGATTCGTGATTTGCCCCCAATGAACTGCTGACGCTGTTGAAATGGCCCGAGGGTCACCAGAGACAGTGCTCCTGTCACGGACACTGTACAGTGAGAGAGAGAGGGACTGCAGTGCGGTAATGATGGTCACTGCGCAGCAGGACATGACGTCGCCCTAAGTTTTGTTTTCTTTTCCCCCCCCACTCTTGGCAGCATAGCCAGGCAAAATCCACACCCTCTCTGAGCGAAATGGGTAGTCTATTGCGGAGTGGGGGATACGCAGGGAGTTAACCACGCTCCAAAGCCCCAATACCTTGCACAGGAGGGTATCTTCAAGGACCGACCACGTGCTGCTGGGTCACCACGAGCAGACCTTCTCGTATGCTCCCGCCCACGTGAGCTTGTCCCGGTGAAGCCACAGCAGGCAGAACTCACTGCGAGGCCGGGATGTGGGGGGGAGGGGACAGTAGGATATGCCCAGATTGGCAGGAGCACCAAGCCAAGGCCATCAAGGCCGATCCGGGCGAAGGTCACGCCCACCGGTGTAGTGCGAGGCTGCGAGCACAGCGCGGCCTGGATGCAGATCCGCCTGTGACCGTTCAAAGGGCCACAGCGCTCCCAGGAACACTGGTCTGATGCACCCAGGGCAGGGTGCAGGCAGGCGGGGGCACTGGGATTCCTCCGGCTGGTGGGGTGTTGTGGCCGCGAACAGCAGGCAGGCAGGTCTGGTGAGGGAGCTGGAGGTAGGAGCTACTGCGACAGAGTGATCGTCAGCACCAGGCGGGCAGCGGTAAAGGAGCGATGGCTGCAGCAGGCTTGAGGCGAGGGGTCGTTCCACCTTATCGCCAGTGTGAAGTGACCTCGTTGACGGGCCAGCTAGGCCTCTCTGGGACACGGAATGACTGATGACACACACACTGCTACTTATTTTTTGGCTAAGGCCGCGAGCAACCTTATGCCCTTATTTATACCCTTGGGCCCAGTCCGGCCCAAGGGTTGAAGTGGATACATTTGGGCGTAGAGGCCAGGTGACTCTACAAGAACGAGCTCTGTGAATGATAAACATGCACAGAACTAAACTCGCTCCAGCACCTGCCCCACACATGAGAGCAAATTTTACACAGGGCGGGCAGATAGAAATGAGAAATTAATAAAATACACGTTTTTATGCATGTCGACTATCACAGATGAGGTACAACATTTTAGGACTTGGATTCTAAGTTTCAAGTTTTCCCCACTGACAATATCTGAACCAGCCCTGTTTTTTCATTATGAGAAACTCATTGTGACATATAATATTCGCATAAGTTTGGCACAGCTTTGCAGAAATTTGTCACTAATGCAGAATTCAGTGTGTCTCATTACACATTCCGAGAGTAACTCCAAGGCAAAGCCATCTGACCTGGTTAGACTCAGAGAGACCAAGCACTGGCATTACCAATAGATCTCGCCTTTGGGACCTTATAAATGTTTAGCTAGAGCCTTTTGGCTATGCCAATGTCTTTAAACTATGTTGTAGAGCATTGTGACTGCTCTGCAGCTTGTTGAAAAGTTATGATAAAAAAGTGTTATAAGCATTTTTGTTACCTTATATATATATATATATATATATATATAACCAAGAAGACATTATGTACAACTGAACGACCCTATTATAAAAAGAATTAACATAAAAGATGTCTTCTAGTTTTTTGTCCGTGGAGCGCTAGCAACCTCTTCCTGCCTGTTCTAATTCTTGTTTGTTATAGCTTTTTTATTGTTATGGGGGGTGGGAACATAAACGATGGGAGGGTGGAGGTTGGGAAATAGTACCTGAATTACAACACAAGCGGATGGACATTAGATGAGAATCAACAGATGCCAGATTTTGAGGGCAAACTGAGGTGGTCCTGAGTGATGCTAAGGTGGTGGTGTGCTGGTGGGGAGGTGATGCTTAGGTGGTGCTAAATGATACTCAGATGGTGCTGAGTGATGCTGAGGTGGTGGTGTGCTGGTGAGGAGGTGATACTCAGGTGATGCTGAGTGATTCTGAGTCATGCTGAAGTGGTGCTGAGTGATGCTGTGGTGGTGCTGCTGCACTGGTGCTTAGGTGGTGCTGAGTGATGCTGAGTTGGTGCAGTGCTGAGGTGATGCTGCGCTGATGTTGAGGTGGTACTGCGCTGATGCTGAAGTGGTGCCGTGCTGGTGCTGAATTGCTGATGAGGTGAGGCTGGGTTGGTGGTGGTGCACTGATGCGTGGATGGTGCTGTGCTAACTTGCTGCTGAGGTGGGACTGTGCTGGTGGTGGTACACATATGTGGAGGTGGTGCTGTGCCTTCTTGCTGCTGAGATGGTGTGAGGTGGTGCTCCGCTGGTGCTGCGCTGGTGCTGAGCTGGTGCTGCACCATGGATGGTTCACTCATGGTGCCGACTTGCTGCTGAGGTGGGACTGCGCTTGTGCTCAGGTGGGGCTGCATTAGTGGTGCTCCACTGGTGCTGAGGTGGTGATGTGCTGATGCTGAGGTGGTGCTGTGGTGGTGCTCAGCTGGTGCTCTACTGATGCTGAGATGGTGCTGTGTGATGCTGACGTGGTGCTGAGAGATGCTGTGGTGGTGCTGAGTCATGCTGTGGTGGTGCTCAGTTATGCTGAGGTGGTGGTGCTGCATTGGTGCTGAGGTGGTGCTGAGCTGGTGCTCAGGTGGTGATGAGTGATGCTGAGTTGGTGCTGTGCTGAGGTGATGCTGTGCTGATGCTGAGGTGGTGCTGCACTGATGCTGAAGTGGTGCTGCATTGGTGCTGAGGTGCTGCTGAGGTGCAGCTGCGCTGGTAGTGGTGCACTGATGTGGAGGTGGTGCTGTGCTGATACTGAGATGGTGCTGTGCTGGGGTTGTGGTGATTTTGCGCTGGTGCTCTGCTGGTGCTGAGCTGATGCTGAGTTGGGTCTGCACTGGTGGTGCACTGATGAGGGTGGGGGTACTGTGCTGATGCTCAGATGGTGCTGTGCTGATGCTGAGGTGGTGCTGTGGGGGTGCTCAGGTGATGCTGAGTGATACTGAGGTGGTGTGAGTGATGCAGAGGTGGTGCTGAGTCATGCTGATGACTCCGACTTGATGACTCCGCCAAGATGGCCGCCCGGTGAGGAGCTCCGGCCGGGAGCTCCCGGTCAGTGTTTCCTGTTTTGGCCCTTAAACCCCTTTTTCCCCGGAACTTTCTACGGTATCCGGACAGCAGACACGGAGAAGACTTTGGCCGATGCCCGGTGGAGCCGCTTGGTTCGGCTATTGGGGAGTCTGGCCCGGGTCTCTCCCGAGGCCGTCTCCTACCCAGCCGGACATCGGGCATGGCTTACCTCTCCACGCTGATACTCCTCTTTCGACTCTACCGCCTCCCTCAGAGCTTTTCGTCCTCAGGATGACTGACCAGCCTCGGCGCAGCTCTGGCTCCTTTGGATGGCTCCGGATGGCATCGGATTGCTCTGGGGCCCGTCACCACTTTTGCCGGGACTTCGTGACGACTTGACTGATGCCCAGTGGAGCCGCTTGGTTCGGCTATCGAGGAGTTCGGCCCGGGGTCTCCCGCGGCCGTCACCTACCCAGCTGGACATCGGGGAAAGTATTCCTCGTTCCCGCTGCTACTGCTGTTTATTCTTCACTCTGCTCACTTCCTCGGAGTTAGTTGCCGCAGAAGACCGATGATGGGGCCTCCCATTGTGCAGCTTTCTCTCCTTCGGCGGTCTACCTCTCCTCGCTGCTGCCCCGCTGCCTTTTCATGCGGGCCGTCTACTGGGATGTGTTTTACCTCGACCCCGACTTCCGAAGACCCGTGAGGCCGTCACAAGGTGTGGGGGCCAGGACCGGCGGATTACCTACACCGATGCCCCAGTGGTCCCGAGCCTGCTCGCCTCACCACCCTTCTGCACGCCCCTAACTTTGAACTACGTACTCTCCTTTGACTTCTTTCTTTTAGCACTCGTTTCATGCTCCCTGGCTCGCATCTATGGACTTTTTACCGTTTTGACTTTTGTTCCTGATCACCGCCAATGACCCGGACCCACCATCTTTCCCCCCTTCCCCTCCGTTTCTGCCCCTGACGATCCTAAAAAGTATTTCTCCCTCTTTCTGGTCTGCCTTACTCCACCCCACCCCGGCTCCCTCCTATCCCCGCACCCTCTCTCATAACACTATTTCTCCCCCTCTACCCTCTCTCCCACCCTTTTTGTTCTTTCCACTATCCTTGTTAACTCCCTGCTACTCTATCTTTAATTACTTCTCCTTTACCCCATGTTAATCGCTATGATGCCTGACGCGTGAATCAAACGTTTTCTCTTGTCGCCCGTTCTGCCTCTTCTCCCCCTCCCCCTCCCCTCAGGCTCCTTTCCCTTTCCCCCTCCCATCCTCTCACTCAGATTTCTTGTCCCCCCTTTCCCTCTCTGCCTCCCTTTATTTGTGCATTCACTTTGAAATTTTCCGTGAAAAATGTTTAATTTATTATTGTTGTTAACTCGCTCTCGTTCCTTATGTAAAGCGCTCTGATACCTTCGGGTCTAGCCAGCGCTATATAAAACTCAATTAAAAAAAAAAATGCTGAGGTGGTGATTCTGCGCTGGTGCTCAAGTGGTGTGAGGTGGTCCTCAAGTGGGGCTGAATGAGGCTGAGTTTGTGCTGTGCTGAGGTGATGATGAGGTGGTGCTGCGCTGATGCTGAAGTAGAGCTGCTTTGGTGCTGAATTGCTGCTGAGGTGGGACTGCGCTGGTGATGAGGTGGAGCTGCACTGGTGGTGGGGCACTGATGCGAAGGTGGTGCTGTGCTGGTGCTGAGATGGTGCAGATGTGGTGCTGTGCTGGTGCTTAAGTAGTGCTGTGCTGATGCTGAGTTGGTGCTGCACTGGTGGTGATGCACTGATGGCGATGCACTGATGAGGAGGTTGTGCTGTGCTGATGTGAGATGGTGCTGTGCTGAGGCTCAGGTGGTGTTTTGCTGATGCTGAGGTGGCGCTGTGCTGATGCAGAGGTGGTTCTGCGCTGATGCTGAGGTGGTGCTGTGCTGATGCTGAGGTGGTGCTGCACTGGTGCTGAGGTGGTGCTGAGTGATACTGAAGTGGTGGTGTGCTTGTGCAGAGGTGGTGCGGAGGTGGTACTGAGTGATATTGAGGTGGTGTTGAGTGATGCTTTGGTGGTGCTCAGGTTATTCTGTGCTGGTGCTTAGGTGGTGCTGAGTGATGCTGAGTTGATGTGCTGGTGCTCAGGTGATGCCGCACTGGTGCTGAGGTGGTGCTGCGCTAATGCTGAAGTGGTGCTGCGTTGGTGTTGAGTTGCTGCTGAGGTGGTGCTGCACTGGTGCTTAGGTGGTGCTGTGATGATGCTGTGGTGGGGCTGCTCTGATGCTGAGTTGCTGCTGTGCTGGTGCATTGATGCACAGGTGGTGCTGTGCTGTTGCTGAGGTGGTGCTGAGTGATGCTGTGCTGATGAGTGATGCTGTGCTGGTTCTCAGTCATGCTGAGGTGGTGATGCTGCGATAGTGCTCAGGTGATGCTCAGCTGATGCTCAGATGGTGCTGAGTGATGCTGAGTTTGTGCTGTTCTGAGGTGATCCTGCACTGATGCTCAGGTTTTGCTGCGCTGATTCTAAAGTGGTGCTGAGTTGCTTCTGAGGTGGGGCTGCACTGGTGCTGAGGTGGAGCTGCGCTGGTGGTAGTGCACTGATGCGGAGGTGATGCTGTGCTGAAGCTGAAGTGATGCTGCGTTGGTGCTGAGTTGCTGCTGAGGTTGTGCTGTGCTGGTGCTGAGGTGGTGATGTGTGATGCTGAGGTGATGCTGAGTCATGCTAAGGTGGTGGTGCTGAGCTGGTGCTCAAGTGGTGCTGAGCTAGTGCTCAGGTGGTGCTGAGTGATGCTGAGTTAATGCTGTGCTGAGGTGATGCTGCAGTGATGCTGAGGTGGTGCTGCACTGATGCTGAAGTGGTGCTGCTTTGGTGCTGAAGTGCTGCTGAGGTGGGGTTGCGCTGGTGCTGAGGTGGGGCTGCACTGGTGGTGGTGCACTGATGTAGAGTTGGTGCTGTGCTGATGCTGAGGTGGTGCTGCGCTAATGCTGAGTTGGTGCTGCACTTGTGGTGGTTCACTGATGCAGAAGTGGTGCTGTGCTGATGCTGAGGTGGTATTGTGATGGTGTTGAGTGATGCCGAGGGGATGCTGCACTGTTGCTGAGGTGGTGATGAGTGATGCTGTGGTGGTGCTGAGTGATGTTGTGGTTGCACTGAGTGATGCTGGTGATATGCTGATGCTGCACTGATGCTGAGGTAGTCCTGCACTGGTAGTGAGGAGGTGCTGAGGTGGTGCTGTGCTGGCACGGAGGTGGTGCTGCGTTGGGGCTGAGGTGGTGCTGTGCTGGGGCTGAGGTGCTGGTGCGCTGGGGCTGAGTGATGCTGAGGTGGTGCTGTGGTGGTGCTGCGCTGGTGCTCAGGTGATGCTGCACTGGTGCTGAGGTGGTGCTGCACTAATGCTGAAGTGGTGCTGTGTTTGTGATGAGGTGGTGCTGTGCTGGTGCTAGAAGGTGCTGCGCTAATGGTGTGGTGGGGCTGTGCTGGTGCTGAGTTGCTGCCACACTGGTGGTGGTGCACTGATGTAGAAGTGGTGCTGTGCTGATGCTGAGCTGGTGCTTTGGTGGTGTTGAGTGATGCTGAGGGGATGCTGCGCTGGTGCTGTGGTGGTGCTATGCTGATACTGCACTGATGCTGAGGTAGTGCTGCACTGGCAGTGAGGAGGTGCTGCAGTGGTACTGAGGTGGGGCGCTGGTGCTGAGGTGGTGCTGTGCTGGTGCTGAGGTGATGCTGTGCTGGAGCTGAGGTTGTGCTGCACTGGGGCTGAGGTGGTGTTGCGCTTGGGCTGAGTGATGCTGAGGGGGTGCTGTGCTGGTGTTGTGGTGGCGTTCAGCTGCTGCTGAGTGATGCTTAGGTGGTGATACTGATGTGTTGCTGAGTGACGCTGATTGGTGCTGAGGTGGTGCTGAACTGATTCTGAGATGGTCCTGAGGTGGTCTTGCACTGTCTACTTGCAGGATATATTGTTAAGTAACCTCACATTACATACCACATTTGGAGAGCATGAGGAGCCATCCCTTGATATTGGTTTTATTTCACTAACAATTGAAACCTAAAAGAAAGCATGAAAAGTTGTAAGTGAACTACTTAAAGCTGCTTCCATTTTCATAAAATGGAGCAATAACAGCATGTTTACCTCTTTAATCATATCCAAATAATCAGGCTGTCAAGAGCACAATGTAAATAGGTTGATCCTGCTATCAGCCGTCTTCTTAAACTATACTTCCATTAAGTAAGTATATTATTTAAGGTTTGGACATTTGAGCTAATGAAACCAAAAATGTTATAGGATGAAAAACAACTTAGCCTCTGGCTGAAAAAGCACTCATGAAACCAAAGACAGTGGAAAACAAGATAAGGACATGATTTGCAGCCCTCAGTTGAGCGCGTTCGGAAATCCAAAGAAACCCAGGCAAAATAAACAGTATTGCTCCAAAACTAACTTACATGGCTGATAGTGAAGTGAATAAAAATATGTAGATCATGCACTCCTTGTTTGGCTATGTATACTAACTTAGGAACTCGAATAGCGATCTGCATTTTACACCTTTTTGTGTTTGCCTAACACAGTGAATATGTGTGAGAAAGGCCAAGAAACAACTGGCACCTTCGGCTAAAGGGTGCACAACTTACAAACAATAACGATTTTGCATTATTTCATACCATGATTATTTAATGCATCATTTCAATTTTCAAACAATGATTAACATATATATATATATTTCACATGCTCTTAGTATCCTTGAGCATCAATTAAATAAATTTTTTGCATATTGTATCTTCATTACATAAAAGAAAAGTGACAAATTTATCAATTCCGATTAATCACAATCCATTTGTGAGCCCAATGCATTTCGGGACACACGTCCCTTCGTCAGGGGCAAATCTGTAACAAAAACAAAGAGTGTCTCTTGTACATCTGTGGTCAGATATCGCATACCAACTTATGTAATATTAATTCTATGTAGCTATCTATGTATTCCCGGGTGTTGGTGAAAGGTAGTATATCAGTGTTTGGTGTACAGCCAAAGTGATGTAAATCAAACAACTTCACCATGCTAAAAACTATAAGTCCTCTTGCTGACCAACCATGGTGAAATCACAAGTGTCATGCCTCTTTAGACCTGAACCACTATCCTTTTTTTTAAAAGATGTTTTTTTATTTGAAGCAATGCACCATTAAGACATCGACAACCATCTTGATAAAAATAAACTCACCAGTGACATGAGATACGTATTACAGAGTAATCGTCTTACACCTTGTGATGCAGATAGATGAAGGTTTCTATTGTAGCAACAAATCTCCTTTTTCCAGTTAATAGGATTCGCCCCGGGCCCAGAGCGTTTACCCTTCCGAGTCCGCAGGTGGGCCGACAACTTGAACTGGTTGACAGAGCATCCCCCTACTCTCGTTCCAATTCCCTCAGATCTTCGTCCATTTGTGTGGGCACCCCCTGCTCTCGTAGATCACTCTCTCTGCTTGCATGCACCAGTCCATATCGCTTGCCCATTCGTTAAACTACGGACTAGACTCGGTCCCCCATTTGCGCGCTATGTTGCGCTTAGCTATCATGAAGCCCAGTGTGGTCCAGAGATTTGCTCCCATTGTTAGGTCTGTTTTACCCCAGACGTTTAAGAGACACTTTTGTGGCAGAATCTCAAGGTCCTTGCCACGTAGTTGTTGCATGTGTGAGGCAATTCTATTCCAGTATTTACCTATTTTGGGACCGCTCCACCATAAATGTAAAAAGGTGCCTTCTTGGCTGCAGTTTTTGGGACAAAGTGTGGAGTCAAGTCTGTTCATTTTAACTAGCACAACGCGTGTGTAGTATGTCCTATGGAGTAATTTCAATTGAATCAGTCTGAATCGGGATCGGATCGCCACCTCCCTGGGCGACGCCAGTGCCTCCAGCCAATCCTCATCGTTCAGACTGCCCACATCTTCCTCCCATCTGGCTCTCAATTTATCTAGGGTGTCTGGGGAATTATTTAATATCTTCCGATAGGTTAGTGATATTGCTTTCTTAGATAGTCGTCTAAGAGATTGTTTTCCAAAGGGGAAGAGGCCGGAAGATCCGTACCTTTCGGTATAGCTTGGTTTAATGCATGTCTAACTTGGAGATATCGAAAGCTAAGTCGTAGTCTTTCTGAAGGTCGGCAACGGGTCTAACCTTCCCCTTTACCCAAAGGTCGCCCACCCTGGAAAGGCCGATCAAATCCCATTTGTCAAAGCCCGGTTGATTCCCTAATAATCCAAATTTTCTAGACTCCCACAGCGGCGTAGCTAGGGTTATTTTGTCTTTCCAACCCAGCGGCGTTGACGCTCTGTGCCATATCGTGGTTGTCGATGATGTTGGGGAATAGAGTGGTGTTGCCTGTTTCCCATCGTAAATTGCTCTAAGGTAACCTCCTGGTTTCCTATTGCATCTGTCCATATTGTATGCTGGATCGTTTGGGCTACGTGTACCCATTTATTAACTACTACAAGTTGCGTCGCCCAGTAGTAAGCCTGCAGCGCCGGGAGTGCAATCCCCCCATCATACCAACTCTTGGTCAGTTTGTTCAACGCAATCCGCGGAGTGCCTCCATCCCAGAGGAGTGTCCTTAGTTCAGTCACTACCATCTTAAAATAACCTGGGGGCACCACATATGGTGTATTCTGTAAAACATATAAAAAGCGGTGGAGCGGCATCATTTTATAGAGGGCTGCCCTACCCAACAATGACAAGGGTAGTGACCTCCAATGACGCACTTCTTCCTGCAATCGGCGCAACGGGGGGTCTAGATTCAGGCTGTGGAACGCTGACGGATCTCCAGTTACATAAATTCCTAAATATTTAAACCCTTCTGTCACCACTCGGGCCTCACAATCCCTAGGAAGTCTCGGATTTTCTCCCCATAGGGTATATATAATCGACTTGTCCCAGTTTATGGTATACCCAGAGTACTTTTGAAATAGGGTGAAAATATGAAGTACTCTATTGAGGGAAGAGTAAGGCTTGGCCAGATAGAGGAGAATATCGTCTGCGTAGAGGGAGATTCTATCCTCCCAGTCTCCCATCCACCTAAGACCTCTGATAAGGGGATCCCCCGTATCCACACCGCTAGAGGTTCCAGTACTAGGGCAAATATCAGTGGAGACAGGGGGTAGCCCTGCCTCGTACCTCTGTGGAGTCTGAATGTTGATGATCTACCCCCATTCACCGCCACCTGTGCCAGGGGCTCAGAATATAGAAGTTTGATCCATGTTATGAATTTACCTCCGAAACCCATCCGCTCTAGGACGGCAAATAGGAAGGGCCACTCTATCATATCAAACGCTTTCCTGGCGTCTAGCGATCAATCAATCAATCAATCACAGAATTTGTAGAGCGCACTACTTACCCGCGAGGGTCTCAAGGCGCTGGGGAGAGGGAAGGGGGGGGGGTGCTGCTACTGGTCGAACAGCCAGGTCTTGAGTAGCCTCCTGAAGGTCAGCAGGTCTTGGGTCTGTCGTAGGCTTAGTGGAAGGGTGTTCCAGGTCTTGGCGGCGAGGTGTGAGAAGGATCTGCCGCCGGTGGTTGTTCTTCGAATGCGAGGGACGGTGGCGAGGGAGAGGTCGGCGGAGCGGAGCTGGCGGTTGGGGACGTAGAAGAAGAGTCGTCTGTTGAGGTAGGCTGGGCCAGTTTTGTGGAGTGCCTTGTGTGCGTGGATGAGGAGTTTGAAGGTGATCCTCCTGTCGACGGGGAGCCAGTGCAGGTTCCTCAGGTGGGGGTGATGTGGCTGTGGCGTGGTACGTCGAGGATCAGGCGTGCGGAGGCGTTTTGTATGCGTTGCAGTCGCTTGATGAGCTTGGCCGGGGCTCCCGTGTAGAGGGCGTTCCCATAGTCAAGTCTGCTACTGACGAGGGCCTGGGTGACTGTTTTTCTTGTGTCTGTCGGGATCCACCTGTAGATCTTGCGAAGCATGCGGAGGGTGTTGAAGCAGGAGGAGGAGACTGCGTTGACTTGCTTGGCCATGGAGAGCGTTGAGTCGAGGATGACTCCCAGGTTGCGTGCGTGGTCGGTGGGTGTCGGGGCTGCTCCCAGCGTCGTTGGCCACCAGGAGTCGTCCCAGGCTGAGGGGTTGGAGCCGAGGATGAGGACCTCCGTCTTGTCCGTGTTCAGCTTTAGTCGGCTGATCTTCATCCAATCGGCGACGGCCTTCATTCCTTCATGGAGATTGGCTTTGGCGGCGAGGGGTCCTTGTTGAGGGAGAGGATCAGTTGAGTGTCGTCGGCGTAGGAGATGATGTTGAGGTCGTGCTGTCTGGCGATGCGTGCGAGCGGGGCCATGTAGATGTTGAACAGTGTTGGGCTGAGGGAAGATCCCTGGGGTACGCCGCAGATGATCTCGGAGGCTTCGGATCGGAAAGGTGGGAGGCGGACTCTCTGGGTTCTGCCATCGAGGAAGGAGGTGGTCCATTCCAGGGCCTTGTCTCGGATCCCTGCGTCGTGGAGGCGTGTGCGTAGAGTGCGGTGGCAGACAGTGTCGAAGGCGGCGGAGAGGTCCAGCAGGATGAGGGCTGCGGTCTCACCGTTGTCCAGCAGGGTCCTGATGTCGTAGGTGGCGGCGATGAGGGCAGTCTCAGTGCTGTGGTTGCTGCGGAACCCCGATTGGGATGGGTCCAGGATGCTGTTTTCTTCTAGGTATCGGGTTAGCTGTTTGTTGACGATCTTCTCGATGACCTTGGCTGGGAACGGAAGCAGGGAGATGGGCCGGAAGTTCTTGAGGTCTCTTGGGTCCGCCTTGGGTTTTTTGAGTAGGGCGTTGATCTCTGCGTGTTTCCAGCTCTCTGGGAAGGTCGCGGTCTCGAAGGAGAGATTGATCACGTTGCACAGGTGGGGTGCGATGGAGCTGCTGGCTTTGTTGAAGATGTGGTGCGGGAAAGGGTCTGACGGGGAGCCGGAGTGTATTGTGCCCATGGTCTTGATGGTGTTATCGATGTTCACGCTGGCCCAGGCTGGCAGGGGGTCATGGTCGATGGTGTGCGGCGGGTCTGGAGTATCTATCTTGGTGGGGGCTGTCTGGGTGCTGAAGCTGTCGTGGATGTCGGCGATCTTGCGGTGGAAGAAGGTGGCGAGGGAATCGCACAGGGCTTGTGACGGCGGGATGTCGTTGGTGTTGGAGCTGGGGTTGGAGAGTTCCTTCACGATGTTGAAGAGCTCCTTGCTGTTGTGTGCGTTGTTGTCGAGGCGGTCTTTGAAGGAGATTCTCTTGGCGGACCTGATGAGGTGGTGGTGGTTACGGATGGCGTCTTTATGGGCTGCGTGGCTGTCCGGTGTCTTATCACTGTGCCATTTCTTCTCAAGTTTCCGGCAGGTACGCTTGGAAGCTAGGAGTTCCGGGGTGAACCAGCTGGCTCTTTTGGTGGTGTCGCTGTAGGTGAGTTTTTCAGCGGGGCGAGGGTGTTGGCGCAGTCGTCTATCCATCGTCTGAGGTTGCAGGCAGCGTCGTCGGTGTTGGATGGGTCGGGGGAGGGCTGAGAGCGAGGTTTGCCCATAGTTGGTCTTCGGTGACTTTGCTCCAGCAGCGGCGTGGGATCTGTTGGGTGCGGTGGTGTGTGGTGGGTTTCTGGAAGGTGAAGTGGATGCAGCGGTGGTCGGTCCAGAGGAGTTCCGTGGTGTGGGTGAAGGAGACGTGGGAGCTTCAGGAGAAGACGGGGTTGAGCGTGTGGCCGGCGGAATGTGTCGGTGTTGTGACGAGCTGTCTCAGTCCGAGGTTGGCGAGGTTGTCGATCAAGGTGGTGGAGTTGCTGTCGATATTACTACCTCCTCCTCTCTGATGTTTCCGGCCCTACCCAGTACTCCATGCAATCGCCTGAGGTTGAGCGCCGTGTTTCTGTCTGGCATAAATACTGATTGGTCGGGGTGAACCAATTTATGTATCAACGGGGTCAGTCGAGTCGCGAGGATCTTGGCCAGAACCTCAACCTCCGCGTTAAGCAGAGAGATGGGTCTGTACGACGCGCAGTCATCTGGAGGTTCCCCTCTTTATGGATCACGACAATGTTAGCGAGCCTCTGGTCCTCGGGCAGTTTCCCCACTAGGACGATTTCCTGAAACATTTTCAATAAATTCGGTGCCGTTGTGGAGGCTGTCACCTTATATAACTCAATCGGCAGGCCATTAGGGCCTGTTGCTTTCCCTGCTTTTAGTGCCTGAATCGCCTGTATTACTTCACTATCTCTCAGGTCCAATTCCAAGCTATCTCTATCTGTCTTATCAAGGATGGGTATTTTGAGTGTGGCTAGGAGTTCCTGCGTCTCCACTTGGGTGGTCCGAGCTGAGGACATATATAGTTGTCGATAATAGGCTGCGAAGGTATCTGCAATTCCCTGCCTGTCCCTGATTCTCTCCCCCGTATCGGAAGTAACCTCAAAAACCCAACGTGAGGCCTGCTCCCGCCTGTCTAGCCATGCCAGTAACTTGCTTGCTCTGTCTCCCACTTCGTATAGTCTATGCGAGGTAGCCCGAAAATGCGCTTTGGCTTGATCTTCAGCTATGTCTCTGTATTCCTTTTGCTTAATCTGTAGCTTGTGTTGGCCTTCTGGGGTGTCTGACCTCAGCAGATCCATTTCAATCTGTGTGATTTCACTTTCTATTTCTGTGAGTAGCCTGGCCTTTTCCTTTCTATGTGCCGACACCAGGGAGATACCCTGCCCTTTAATTACAGCCTTGAAGGCCTCACATAGGGTTTGATGCAAGTCCACCGTACCCTTATTTTCTTAGTTAATTGCTGTTTTCAGTAAGTGCTCCCTAATACTAGGGATTCTGAGATACCATGGATTAAGTGACAAATGAGGTCTGTGAGTTGGAGGTGTGCCTCCGTAGGTCACAGCGATTGCGGAGTGATCGGAAATACCCCTAGGGAGAAGGATTACCTCGCAAAATTGTGACAATTGGTCTGCCAGTCCGAATACATAGTCTATTCGGGACATGCTCACATGTACTCCCGAGTGGAAGGTGTATTGTTGGGCCGAGGGATTTCGAGCGTGCCACACGTCTATAAGACCGATGGCTGATAGGAACTCGGCTAGCGCTTTGCCTGCACTATCTTTTTGCCTGGCCGGCCAACGATCTGCCTCACCATTTAGAGCTGCGTTGCAATCTCCCCCAATCAGTAGTTCACCCGGTGGTAACTTCACTAGGTGGGCACCCAAATCTGCAAGGAGTTTGCAGATTTGGGTGCCCTGCGCAGAGGAGTGAAGTAGAAGGGGGATATATAACGAGACAATATGCTCTAACCTACCTGCCCAACTTCCCGACAGCGTTACGAAATGCCCATATTGGTCATGTGTCACTGCTTGTATCGCAAATGGAAGGGACTTACGCAGTAAGATGCCCACTCCTCTGGAGTCTCTGGTATATCTCAAGTGGGCTGTCAATTTATAGCCCCATCTGTTAAGTGCGCAGTAGGACGTACCCTGTATATGAGTTTCTTGCAGAAGGACGATATCAGGTGCTCGTCGCTTGATATATTGCAATACTACCCCCGTTTAATTTTGTCACCTAATCCATTTATGTTCCAAGAAAGAACCGTCAACCGACCAGGGGATATCCCTCTACTGATGTTATCATGCATCTGAATTATGCGGAGATGTGGCTGGGGCCCTGTCCACCCCATAGATTTCAATTGTCTGCCCCGTAGTGACTCGAAGGGAGCGGTCAGTGCAAGATTCATCATCTGCTTTTAAGTCATTCAAGGTAGTGTCTTGTGTCATGTCACTTGAGTGGTTGTGTTGTGAGGCCTGTGTCATTATCTCAACTATCTGCATAATATAATTATTGAACTGAAACTTCCCAAGAACTAACCTGCCCCTCTCCCCCCTCCCTGCTTCCCTGCAATGTGGACTCGAAACTGCTCACCCCCCCAACTTTGCAGAGCACCTGTAGTCCCTGTACCCCATTCCTTAACAACAGGGAACCCGGCCAGACACCCTCCCACGTGTCAGAACCCGCCCCCTTCCCCAACAAATAATAAATGTCCCCGCAACATGTGGTTTCAGATCGCCTTCAGTGTAGTTCTTCCAGCGGCTCCGGTTTCTCTCCACGCTTCAATCCGGAATCACATGTCCCTCTTGGCAAGGTCACTTACCCCATGCGGTGACTTTTGAGATTACGTGTGGTCTATTCTTGGCGGTGGAACGCACAAATAGGTCAGGGTCAATCTGCTTTTTCGCCCGTTTGTGGCTTCTGCACATTGGGAGGATGTTGGTTTCCAGTAGTTCTTTTATCAGCTGTCTCTGTTTCATCATTACGATGTTGTCCCGGTTGGCCCCACTCCTTCTCTTCTCGTTGTTGGCGGGAGTGATTTCTGTTATCTACGGGTTTCCTCCAGCCGTCGAGCCACTCCCACACCTCCTCAGGAGAGTTGAAAAAACGCGTTTTCCCTTCCGCCGCCACTCGGACTTTAGTGGGAAAGAGCATTGCATTTTCTGTTCTCTCTCGCGCAGCCATTTCTTAACCTCCAGAAATGAGCGCCTTAGGTTCTGGACCTTGACGGTGAAATCCGGGAAGAAAGTTATTGTGGCATTTTCGTAGCGCAACGGAGGCGCAGAGCGGGCGGTTTGTAGTATTACATCCCGGTCTCTAAAATGGAAAATCCTCGCCAGTATGGGCCGGGGAGGCGTCCCAGACATGGCGGACCTCCCGGTACTCGATGAGCACGTTCCTCAGAAAAATTGTTAGTAAGGCATCCGCGCTTCAAATGTGTTGTGAGTTCCTCGACAATAGGTCCGTTGACAAGCCTTCCGTTTTCTCTGGCACTCCCAGGATGCGAACATTGTTGCGACGTGCGCCCCCTCGTAGCCTTCTAGCCGTGTTTTAAGGGCCGCGGCGGTGGCCTGGAGCTGTCTCACCTGTGTCCCGAGTTCCACCGTCACTGTACTGAGAGTGGCTATGGAGTCCTCTGCGGCTTTGACCCTGGGACCCAAGTTGCACAGGTCAGCATGCATCAGTGAAACCTCCGAGGCCACCGTGTCGATCTTGGTTTCGAGCGTTGAGCTGACTTTCTGAATGGCCGCCACCAAGTCCTGCAATGTGGGGCTGCTTTCCCCCGACACTGATTTTTGGCGTTGCTCCTCCCCTTCTTTTACCTGGGTGTCTGTCTTAAGGTGGGCAAATTATCCAGTTTAGTTTGGTGGGACATCTTTGCGTTTTCATGGGTTGCCATTGTCCACTTCCCTACAAGTGAGTAGGGGACGTCTCTTTCTTCTTCTTCTGGCCCGGTGGTTTGCTTCCGTTACAGCCCTGAGGTGAGCGCTACAGCCACCTACCTCGTAGGTCCTTCCGTCACTGCAGTGCCACCTTCAGAACCTTCCCCTTTGCCACTGATTTTGTATCAATTTAATCCACTATTTTTGGGGGCAGGTGCGGAAATGCTGAGTGATTTTAGGGGGCACTGAGTAAGGTATTGCCTCTGTTTTCCTGGGTCCAGGCAGCCTTTCACTCTCACTGCCCACTCAGTGCTGTTCTACTATTGACATCGTGGGAAGATTACTCTGGTCTTCCAGAATCATCTTCAACCGGGCAGTGCCTGCACCTAGCGTTCGTGTGAATTGCCACCAGACCAGCCGCAGTCGCGCCGCTTGCCCTCACCTCACCAATGTCGTAACGGCCGCTCGCTTGTCAATTTGGTCTCGAGGCGGCGGTCGCAGCTGCAGTGGGCCGCAGCCTACGCACTTCTGTGCCCCCCGTTGGTGCCTCTCCAGGTCCAATGCAGAACCGGTCGTTTCAGCCAGCGCTCGCCGGCGGGGCCACGCCTCGCGTATGTCAGGCAAGCTGTCCCAATCGGCAGGTACGATGCTCTCCGGCAGCCTCCGACGATCGGTGTCAATTGTAATTAACACCGGCGCGGTCCACTCAGCAGCCACTAGGGTTGGCGCAGCCTTGTCTTCACTTTGTTATGGGGTGAAGTGGTCGGCCGGCCTCGCCCTTCCTCTCCGCCACGGCGCCGGGGAGCTGGATCACGTCACCTCTTTGGCGCACGCCCTCTAGGCAGTCACCCCGGCTCTTCACTGCCACGGGCCGCACTTGTCAATCGCTCGTTACTATTGAACCTCTGCATCCCAAAGTTCAACAGGCTGCTCTACGGGGTGTCTGGACCTTCCAGTTGCGGTGGATATGTGAACGGATATACTGGGGGTCTGAACGGGTGTCAGATGGAGCTCCCTTACAATGCAGCCATCTTGGTTGGTCGCTGGCCACGCCCCCCCTCCGGAACCACTATCCTTATCCGAACGCCTTTAGTGTGTTGTGACAAGGCAGCATGCCCTATAGAAACTGCAGACCGGTCGAGCTTTAAAAAAAACAACAAACGATCGCCCATACTTACTGCAAAAACATGGAAAGTACACTTAGATGTTAGCCGTTATGTTCAATGTATCTGCTATGAGTGAAAATAAAAAAGAAACCAAATAAAATGAAACCTCGAAGTCCTGTCCTAACAATTTTCAAAGGTAATAGCAGAGGGGGATTCTTACACCCCCGTACCTGATTATAACTTGATCCCGTGAACTTCAGGAAACGGATTTTCCCTGTACCTATGCGACATAAAGAAAAACTTTGTCCAGTGAAAGACGTTTTTGCGGATTTTAAAAATATTTATTGTCGTATTACCAACACTCTTACTGATTCAACTCAAGTAGGGGTGGATTTCCAGATCAGAGTGACCATTTCCTCAAAGGCGTAAGCGATTACGTGTTTTTTTTAAAGAAAAAAAGGGTTACAAGACGTGGTGACTATAAGTCCAGTACCAAGGTTTACTCGCTAGAACCAATATGGCCGCCATATTGAAGTATGTTCAGAGAATCTAAACAAAGCGTATACTGAATGGATCTGTGCCCTGTGATTACTAAGAAATTGCATCTCATGAATGGCGGAAGAACGCTGCCGCGATATAATAACATATATAAGGACATGAGTTGGAGCTCCCGACTCCCGTCTTAATGTATTCAATCAGAGACTGCGATCGCCATATTGGGAGTAAAATCTAGTCAGAGTGTTGGACAGATGCAATAAGCGATACAATCGTGTCATAAAGGAAGCACATACTTTGGAACTCATGCTGATAAAAACCATCAGCAGATGTGAAACAGAGAATCCCTTTTCATTTAAACTGCTGAGCAGATGGCTGCGACACCCTAATTGGAGTGTGTTTAATCTGGATTATGTAAGAACTAGACACTAACATCTGTAAACACACAAAGAGAAAGCCTGCTGATAACCAAATGCATCACCATCGATTCATAAAATCTGAAACTTTAAATTTTCATGAATAAGCCAAGCTAAAAACCAATATGTCATTGGGATGGAATGTGCGGCTGTGTGTCAGTGAAAATTCTGTGTAGATAGTCCTGTGTTGTGTGAATGAAGACTATATCTAATGTCTGGTCATACCAATGTAAAATGCAAAAACTGATTTTTGTCTGTGAATTGTATATACTGTTTACCATTTCACAAAGCATCCCATTTCAAATGTCTCAATGAATCTTTATGTACGTGGATAATCAATGTCGAGTGAATGAGGACCTCACTATCTGACTGCTAGATCATATTTTTGAGCACATATCCCGTTTACCGCCTCATCCCATCTCTAATTTGTCATTGAGCCCTCTCGGTCTCATAGTGTCCAGTTTCTCGATCCAAAACACTTCCCGTTGTAATAATCTTTTAGAATTGTCTGTGCCAGGAATGTTTTGCATTGTCTCAATAATTTGAAACTTCATCTGTGCAATAGAGTGTCTAAATTCAATCCAATGTGCTGCCAAGTTTGAGTTGATGTTGTTGTTAGGAATTCTACTTTTGTGTTCTGTCAATCTGATCTTCATCTTCCTTTCCGTTTTTCCTATATAAAGCAAGCCACAAGGGAATTTTATAGCATAAATCAAGTTGCTCGAGTTTCAATCTGCTGAGTGATACAAACTGATTTTTTCTCCTGTTCGTGGGTGTACTAGGATATTCCCAATTGTTGCGTTATTACAATGAACACAGTTAATACATCTTTTAGTTCCAGTGCTTTTTTGATCCTTACTTGGCGGATGGAAACTGTGAAATAACAAAGAGTTGTTCCTATCGGTGGGTTTCTTATACATTCTCGTTTTTATACCATCCTCTGTCAGTTCAACCCAAATGTCAGTGAAGTGATCCATGTAACAGGGCCAATCTCCAGGGCGTGACCAAAACAGCAAAAGGAGGGACAAATGTTAACTATTCACCAACTAATACAAAGGAATTTCGAAAGGCATATGAAGGAACTAATCGAAACGGATAGGCGTGCTGAATGCCTATAACGTAGATACAGATTGTCTCGAGAGACAGTTCATGCGCTGCCTAAGCAAGACCTAAAAACAAATGTTCTGTGTCAAAAATCTCATATCTCCCCCTCCACCTTCACAGATATAAAGCAAGTAAAGCTAATAAGTGTGGGTTTAATGTGCTAATGCTTGCCACAGACACTCCACCCAGGAGAATTACCAAAATGTCCTCTCTTATTACAGCCATGCGGTGACTACCAGAGTGCAGGTATTCATCTACTCATACATTATGCTTAAGGTGTGCTTTAAGGCACTACTATTTTTCAGTTGGGTACCCCAGTGACAATAATTTGGCAGTCTTGACTACAGCAACCAGAGGCTTCGAATCCAGGGAGCAAAGCACTAGATTTGTCTCTTTCCAGGACTCAACTGGCAGTGGCTTTTTCACCCACCCCGTGGGCATGGAGGTACTGGTAACCGCAATAGCCTGAAGCCTCTCAGTGGACCCTGGACAAGGCCTTCAACACTGGCCGGTAGTATGACATCATGGAAGAGCCGGAGACTCAGTACAAGGCCAGCAATGTGAAAACTGTCAAGTTTTGTAAATTACCTTGTGGGGAAGAACCGGGGCCCCTTGGAAGCAGGTTAAGATGGATGACTGCTGTATCATTTCATTCTAAACCCAATGGGACATGTTACAGTGTCAAGAATAACCGAGTGCTCTTGTAGTCTTGAGCGTTGCCTTTGGATTCAATGTGAACTGTGTGATAGTGGCATTAGGTTCAATTGGCAATGGGTTGTCAACGATCTTAAAATACAGTTCCCTATTTCATTGATGGCTCCAATGCTTCAGGTGGCTTAATGAACGAATACTATATGGTAGCTTTGGTATTGGTAGATTTATTTATATTCATGTTATATTCAGGTCAGGGGAGAGATGCATCTCTGGATAGGTGTGTCTGGCATGCAGAGCAGTCTGTGCTGAAGGTCTGGACTGAAGGTACATTGAAATCCCTGGCTATCTCAGTACTTGAACAACATTGCATGGTGAAGGTCAGGTAGAGCTGCTCTGTGAGAGGGTTGTGGCAGTCCCTGGGGATCTTCTTGATGGAGGCGCTCTGTAGGTACTCTTCAAAGGTCTCTGTGTAGGTCATGCTTGTGTCAGGATGGATGAGTATTGTGGAAGCTCCAGTGATGTATCAAATTCTATATAAGGGTAAACTCGAAGCTCCTTTGGCTCCTAGTGTATACTCCTCATTAGCAAACAGGTGCAGTCAGAGGGAAGAGTAGTGCTGTGTCCTCATCTGCTCTAGGATGAGCTTATAGTCCCACCACTGACAGTTTTATCGAACATTCACAGCGCTTTGCCTTTGCTTACAAGATCACCTCCATGGTATTTAATTTCTTAGGACCCCCCTACTCTGCTTGTAGGTTTACCTCATAATCCACCTGCTCTCTTGCTCTTGGTCCTGGATGGAGTCCTACAGCGCACACTATGGCTGGTTGCATATTAGCCAGTCCCATAGAATACTCCCTGTCTGCCAGTCCTAGGTGGAATCGTCATGATGGCTTATAGAATGGCCACTTCCAGTAGTAGGTCTTCAGCAATTCCTATGTGGAACCCCAGAGCATATACTGTTGCTGGCAGTGTAATGTCCATTTGCATAGGTTTCTCTGCTTCTCCTTTGTGGAACCCCACAGCAAATACTGTCGCTGGCTGTGTAATGTTCTTTCGCATAGGTTCCTCTGCTCCTCCTAGGTGGACCCCCAGAGCACATACTATGGCTGGTTGTATAATGGGCAATCACATGGGTTGCTCCTCTGCTGTTGCTGAATGTGCTCCCAGATCATAAACCTAAGCTATATAATGGGTTGCTTCTCTCATAATGCCCATTCACATGCTGGGGGCCCCCAAAGACGCTTTCTGACATGGTTTCCATGTCGGACAGACCGGCATGGAAACCATCTCGGAAACCGTCATCGTAATCTCAAGAGCGGAAAGGCCCGCCCTTGAGATTACTTGCCGCATTCCGACTGGGGGACGTGCTCTCCGAGCCAATTGGAAACCAGCCGGAACAACCGGTCGGATTCCTTTCTGACCGCCTTCATCAAATAATGAGGTCGGAAAGGAATCCGTCCGGCCCATTACGATGTGACTCGGAAGGACCATCCGAGCTGCATCATAATCGGCCCCAAAGAGTCTTGTAGATGACAACGCGTATTTTATTATTTATTTTATTTATTTAGATGCTTATATAGCGCAGGAATCACCCAGAGGGAGTATCTCCTGACTGCGATCAGGCAGTACTAGGGCTACAGACAGTTAGGTCACAAAAAGTTCAGTTTTCAGGAGTTTCCTGAAGCGCAAGTGATCACCACAGCTGCACAGAGTATGGAGTAATAAGTTCCACAGCCATGGGGCCCTATAAGAGAAGGCTTTGCCTCCTGAACGCGATTTCTTCACACGGGGAATAGTAAGAAGATTTTTCATACCCGAGCGTGATATTCTGGTGGGCTGGTAGGGAATACGTTTCTGAGCTAAATAGTAGGTCCTTTGCCATTTAAGGCTTTGTGGACAGTACAGCACACTTTGAATATAATTCTCTGGCGGATGGGCAGCCAATGGAGTTGCTGTAGGAGGGGAAGAGAGGCTGTTCTAGGAGGCATATTAGTAGCCAAGCGCGCTGCCCTGTTCTATTTAGCAGAGATTCGTTGGCAGCGTCCAAAAGCGCATTGCAATAGTCCAGGCGACACATAACTAGTGCCTGAACTAAGGTTTTGCATACCGCTAGCAGAAGGAGGGAAAAGACTCTATGCCGTAAGGGTAACATATAAAAGCAAGTCCCGAAGGTAGCCCCCACTTGGTCCTGCATAGACAGTGTCTGATCTAAGTTAACACCCAAGCTTTTTACCACCGTCTTAGGGACGGGGGCAGTCCCCATGTCCGCTGGACACCAGTCCGTAAACCAGTGTCCTGGCATTTTAGAACAACATAATCTCCATCTTACCAGCATTTAGCTGGAGGTAATTGTCCGTTATCCAAGTGGAGATAGCTTTCATGCCCTCTGAGCAACGAGATATTGTGGTTGAAGAATTATTATTGAAGGATAAAAGCAGTTGGGTATCAACCGCATAGGAAATGGGGATGAAACCAAATTCCCTTACAATCTTAGCAAGGGGAGCCACGTATATATTAAACAACGTGGGGCTTAAGCAGGAGCCTTGGGGTACTCCCTTAGAAATGTCCATCAAATGGGACCGGAAGGAACCTACATTGATGACCTGCGTACAGTCTGTTAGAAAGCTCGTAAACCATTGAAGAGCGTAGGGGCTACATTGGTTGTTTCTAGACCTAAAGAGGCCAGATCAGACAAAAACTGTGCCACTTCCCCATTCGCACTGTTTTCGCTGTGTATGTTGAAGTCCCCTAGTAGAATAAAATGTTTTGAGGAAATCACATGGATAGCAGTTAAGTCCAACAGTTTAAGGGTGAAATCTTGAAGAGTTCCTGGAGGACGTACACTAACGAATTAGATCTTGCCTTGAAATGCTTTAAAGAGTATGCATAGTGATTTAAAGGCTATTCTCTGTTTCAACTTATGTCAATGAAGTTCCTTCATCGCATTAGATGCTGACGATCTCCTGGGTCTGTTCAATGCCAGTTTGGCAGAAGAAGCTTGGACTCTGTGTACTCTGTTTAACAAGAATTCCGGTGCTCCTAACAGGAGGGCATTACAGTACTCTAACTTGCTTAAAATAACACTGCATACAATTAGAGTTTTGGCGGTGGCAGGCAACAAATGAAGGAGCTTCCGAAGGCCCTAGATTAGCGAGACGCACCTGCCGTCAACTTTATTGACGTGACGATCCATGGACAACTTGCTGTCAAATATGACCCCCAAGTTGCGGACAGATTCGGATTGTATCAGCTCTTCACTAGTTGGCACTGGACAAAACATCGACAGGAGTATAACAGGGACTTTATTTGCTGAGCTGCACAAAAGCTCGGTTTTGTCCCCGTTGAATTTGAGGGGGTTGGACTTCAGCCAGTTGTGGAAAGCATTGATAGCAGCCTTCTGGTTGCTGTCGAATGACAAAATCAGTTGTGTATTGTCAGCACAGTTGACGAGTCTAATATTATGGGTTTTAACGATTGTGATTAATGGCCTCATATATATGTTGAAAAGGATTGGGCTAAGTGAAGAACCTTGTGGAACTCCATGTTTGACAGTCTTAAAGTCAGAACAGTAGCACAGACTCCCATCGAGGCAAGTCTAACCAGGAGCATTTTGTAGTTAGCCGTATCGAATGCGGCCAAGAGATCAAGTAAGATCAGGACCGCCGACTGGCCGCCGTCTACCAAATGAGGCCTTAAGTTAATCGTAAGTCACTTACTTATGGTTAGGATGTAAGTCAATGTGAAAGGGTGAGTTTTCAAAGAGGTGCAACCGTGAAAAGGGGACTGCAGGTGAAGTGGACATCAACAACATGCAACAAACTTTCTGATTTTCAAGCAAGGTGCTCATTTGGAGGGCATTCACAGAAAGGGTCTTGTGGAAATTCACGTGCTGCACCTAACTTAAGACTAAATGGAAAGGTGAAAGGTAGTGAACAGTGCCCCGATCTGTTCTAAATTTGTATAATGTACTCTTAAAACAGCCATCTTTGTGAATACATAGCTTTGCCTTTATTTAGGTGATGCACACATAACACATACATAGATTAGTAAGAATGTTTCCGAATTATCGAACATATTATTATTCAATATTTACAACAATAGTAAATTTCTTGGTTTAGACAGTACCTTCGTTAATCAGGTTAATTATCTCTTTTAATAAACTTCCTACTAGCCTCACTGATACGCCTGGTACAAGCTGAAGTTGTTGCAGAGAAGTACCTGTCATAACTGCATCGTTCCCAGCCCATGCAGCTGAAAGTGAACCATCATAATGATAATTCCACCTTCAACCTTTAAAGGATAACTCTTTATGCCATAATTCCAGCTTTTGTATCTTGACAATTGAAGAGTTGAAATGAAGAGGGAGTTACATTGAAGAGAGTCTGAGAATTTAGGGATCCTGAAAAAATATTTCCAAGCTTGCCAAATATTAGTTTAAAGCCAAGTTATGGCTATCTAGTGTTGAGTACATTCAAGTACTTGACAACTGTGTCATACACTTTGCTTGTGCTTGCTCACAATTTACAAGTCTGCCCAACTTATATTATGATTTTCTTCTGCACATGCCACAGAGAGGGTCACATGATTGGTTTGGAAAACCCTTCATTCCTAATCCTTTATTTATTTCTAGTTTGTATGTAGCGCAACATGTCCCATACCTGTTATTTCAGAAAAGGATAAGGGAGTTAAATTTCCATCAGAAAAGAAGGGTTGCAGTCTGATATCCTTCAATCACTGGCCTGGAAATAAGGGGTTACTGAAATCCCATTGGATCAATTCCTTTTCATGGCCTTTCCTTAAAAGGTTGTAGTTTGATTCAGCCCTGAGGCTTGGATTCAGGCGTTCCACAATCAGGGTCCCTGGAATCCTAGGGATCTACTGCCAATGTTCTTTTCTGTCTGAAGACTCATTGGGATCTAAGGTTTGCCAATGCTGAGGGCAGGCTTCTGTTGGGCATGTAGTGGGCAGCTCTGAAATGGTACATGCTGTTTTAATGCCACAGAGTAAAGGGTCTGGCATTGTAAGGACTGTCAGAGAAGGGTCCAAGATACTTACATTTTCAATGTGAGAAATCCTCCTATCAGCCGCCAATGTCTTACTGTGTCTAACAAACAGGTTGCTACATGGACTTGATTCTAGTTGTAATCCAAACACTACTGAATGCACATTTTGCTTTCTAGAGAATGCATTTCGCAAAGGTTCTTGATTTCAATGTATACATTGCATTTATTATTTTTTCTATTCAATCTTTAAATTAGTAAACTTATCTAGCTGCCATAGTGCATCAATTGTGCTCCAAAGATTTATTGAGAGAATTGATTAAAATGCAACAAATACTTAATTTACAGTCACTCAGAATCAGGATCAGAACCTAGAAACGTTTTTTCCAGGTTCCTGGTTTAGTGCACTAAAGGGCATATTAGCAAGACCGGCGATAAAATTATCGCCGTTTTAGCGGCAGGAAACTGCCGCTAAAACGGCGATAATGGGCTTGCTAATTTGCATTATAGAATTCAATAGAAGCCCAGGTTAGATGTGCAGGACATCTAACCTGGGCTTCTATTGAATTCCATAACGCATATTATCAAGCCCATTATCGCCATTTTAGCGGCAGTTTCCTGCCGCTAAAACGGCGATAATTTTAACGTGGGTCTTGCTAATATGCCCCTATATTCGGTGTTCCACTGAGGGTGACATGGCCTGTCTAAATTATTCCACATATTTTGGCTCATTTTACCCACAAAAGATATGATTGTCCTTATTTATATGCACTCCTCGGGTCTCAATGTATCTTGACCTCACATTAGCGACCAGAACACTCTAAGGTTCAGTATGATTAAAATACTTTTTCTTTTGCCTTAGAAAAATCATTCTGAGGTGGCAAGTGTGCTCATACAAGGCAGCCATCTTGGAATGATATTCTTAAAGCATAGGAAAAATAATTCTAGGATGGCTGCAGTGCATGTTTATCCATATGCAGGCATGGGCGGCCATCGTGGAATGGCTTAAAATCCAATTAGAGATGGCCTCCCCAGATAGAATGATAGATGTTGGTCAGAGCATTAGGGGCTGGGGTGCACATAGGTGCTGTGGAGCTAATAATTAATCAAAAAGAGCAGGGACAGCAAAGGAAGGTGTGAGCAGGGAGAGACATTGAGAGGGAGAGGCAGTAGTCCCCCATGCACTATAGTGCAAGTCATGAGATTAGCAATGGAAGGACACAGCTCATCCAATCAACACACAATGATGCAGAATGCCCCTTGAGTAGGATGAACACAAGAAAATGGAGGAAAGCCATCAATTCAGGCGCATGCATACAGGGGACAGACACAAAGCCCACTCAGTTTAGACTGGCTAAAGTAGTTTGTAGGGGAGACAAATGTGTAATTCTGTTTAAACATAAGGCATAGCACAATGCCTTTTCTTAAATCAGTAACTGTGCACTTGCTGGCATTTTATTCATACTTGGTTGGGGATTGACTCTGCTTTCCATTCTTCTGAGGTCTAAAAATTAGTATGATTGTTTAGGTAAACAGCAATACCTGTCAATTAAGTGCCAATGGGCAATTCAGATTATGGTGTATATGATGTGTACATAGGCAGAACAAAATAATTGTCTATTATCCTTGAATGCACACTGAAGGACACAAAATATCTTTAACCAGATTCTTCTTGTATTATTGATTATAGTTCTTCCTCAAACATTCCTAGCCAACACATGTTTCATCCAGCCTCTGTACCAGGACTTAATCAGGACTATAAAACATATAGACAAAATCCCCCATTCACTGTATTCTAATATAATCAGGCGATCTTCCATTACCAAAATGGGCAAGCATCAACCAGTGAAAAAACAAATAGGGTATCATATAAATGTACTCAGAAGAACACACACACATATATATATAGGACTTTCAAGCATATATATATATATATTTATTTATATATATATATATATATATGCTTGAAAGTCCTTGCAGACGCAGCCGCGCCGCACCACAAGAAAGTGCCCGCACTCCAGGTAAGTCCAAAAACAATTTATTTAAGGTAGCTGGATCGTTTCAACCGGGAGGTCTTTGTCAAAGCTAGGGAAGAAACATTGTGGCAATGTATTTGTAGCATACAGTGAGACCCAATTGAAAGAAAAAATCAACATAGGAAAAAGACTCTGGGCATTTACAGAAAAATGCAAACACATCAGTCAGAGAGAAGAAAGACTACATTAGTATGGGGGAAAAGGCAACGCAATATATAGATTATTTCCTTCAGGATTTTGTGAAACAACTTCCCACATATGTGAAGGACACTGGGGATTTTCTGAAGAAGATACAAGACATAGAATGGGCAGAGAACTTGATGTTTATCACATTAGACATCGAATCCTTGTATACAAGTATAGAGCATAATACAGGATTGAATGCAGTACAGTACTTTTTAAACACTAGGCCAATAGATTGTTATAATCATAACAAAATGCTTTTAAATTTGATCGCTTGGTGTCTGTGCAATAACTTTTTCACCTTTGGCAGTGATGTTTACTTGCAAAAAAGAGGAGTGGCGATGGGAGCCTGCTTCTCCCCCAGCTATGCATGCTTGCATGTAGGCTGGTGGGAGGAGCAGGTTCTCAAACCCATACTTAGGGACAAATATACCAACCATGTTTTATACTGGTTGAGATATATTGATGATGTTTTTATTATATGGAATGGGGATGAGAAACCAATCAATCAATCAATCAATCAATCACAGAATTTGTAAAGCGCACTACTTACCCGCGAGGGTCTCAAGGCGCTGGGGGAAAAAAAGGGGGGGGGGTGCTGCTACTGGTCGAACAACCAGGTCTTGAGTAGCCTCCTGAAGGTCAGCAGGTCTTGGGTCTGTCGTAGGCTTAGTGGAAGGGTGTTCCAGGTCTTGGCGGCGAGGTGGGAGAAGGATCTGCCGCCGGTGGTGGTTCTTCGAATGCGAGGGACGGTGGCGAGGGAGAGGTCGGCGGAGCGGAGTTGGCGGTTGGGGACGTAGAAGAGGAGTCGTCTGTTGAGGTAGGCTGAGCCAGTCTTGTGGAGTGCCTTGTGTGCGTGGATGAGGAGTTTGAAGGAGATTCTCTTGTCGACGGGGAGCCAGTGCAGGTTCCTCAGGTGGGGGGTGATGTGGCTGTGGCATGGTACATCGAGGATCAGGCGTGCGGAGGCGTTTTGTATGCGTTGCAGTCGCTTGATGAGCTTGGCCGGGGCTCCCGCGTAGAGGGCGTTCCCATAGTCAAGTCTGCTGCTGACGAGGGCCTGGGTGACTGTTCTTCTTGTGTCTGTCGGGATCCACCTGTAGATCTTGCAAAGCATGCGGAGGGTGTTGAAGCAGGAGGATGAGACTGCGTCGACTTGCTTGGCCATGGAGAGCGTTGAGTCGAGGATGACTCCCAGGTTGCGTGCATGGTCGGTGGGTGTCGGGGCTGCTCCCAGCGTCGTTGGCTACCAGGAGTCGTCCCAGGCTGAGGGGTTGGAGCCGAGGATGAGGACCTCTGTCTTCTCCGTGTTCAGTTTTAGTCGGCTGATCTTCATCCAATCGGCGACGGCCTTCATTCCTTCATGGAGGTTGGATTTGGCGGCGAGGGGGTCCTTGGTGAGGGAGAGGATCAGTTGAGTGTCGTCGGCGTAGGAGATTATGTTGAGGTCGTGCTGTCTGGCGATGCGTGCGAGCGGGCCATGTAGATGTTGAACAGTGTTGGGCTGAGGGACGATCCCTGGGGTACGCCGCAGATGATCTCGGAGGCTTCGGATCGGAATGGTGGGAGGCGGACTCTCTGGGTTCTGCCGGCGAGGAAGGAGGTGGCCCATTCCAGGGCCTTGTCTCGGATCCCTGCGTCGTGGAGGCGTGCGCGTAGAGTGCGGTGGCAGACAGTGTCGAAGGCGGCGGAGAGGTCCAGCAGGATGAGGGCTGCGGTCTCACCGTTGTCCAGCAGGATCCTGATGTCGTCGGTGGCGGCGATGAGGGCAGTCTCAGTGCTGTGGTTGCTGCGGAACCCTTGATTGGGGTGGGTCCAGGATGCTGTTTTCTTCGAGGTATCGGGTTAGCTGTTTGTTGACGATCTTCTCGATGACCTTGGCTGGGAACGGAAGCAGGGAGATGGGCCGGAAGTTCTTGAGGTCTCTCGGGTCCGCCTTGGGTTTTTGAGTAGGGCGTTGATCTCTGCGTGTTTCCAGCTCTCTGGGAAGGTCGCGGTCTCGAAGGAGAGATTGATGATGTTGCACAGGTGGGGTGCGATGGAGCTGCTGGCTTTGTTGAAGATGTGGTGCGGGAAAGGGTCTGACGGGGAGCCGGAGTGTATTGTGCTCATGGTCTTGATGGTGTCCTCGATGTTCACGCTGGCCCAGGCTGGCAGGGGTCGTGGTCGATGGTGTGCGGCGGGTCTGGTGCATCGATCTTAGTTGGGGCTGTCTGGGTGTTGAAGCTGTCGTGGATGTCGGCGATCTTGCGGTGGAAGAAGGTGGCGAGGGAATCGCACAGGGGTTGCGACGGCGGGATGCCGTTGGTGTTGGAGCTGGGGTTGGAGAGTTCCTTCACGATGTTGAAAAGCTCCTTGCTGTTGTGTGCGTTGTTGTCGAGGCGGTCTTTGAAGGAGATTCTCTTGGCGGACTTGATGAGGTGGTGGTGGTTACGGATGGCGTCTTTGTGGGCTGCGTGGCTGTCCGGTGTCTTATCACTGTGCCATTTCTTCTCTAGTTTCCGGCAGGTACGCTTGGAAGCTAGGAGTTCCGAGGTGAACCAGCAGGCTCTTTTGGTGGTGTCACTGTAGGTGAGTTTTTTCAGCGGGGCGAGGGTGTTGGCACAGTCGTCCATCCATCGTCTGAGGTTGCAGGCAGCGTCGTCGGTGTTGGATGGGTCGGAGGGAGGGCTGAGAGCGAGGGTTGCCCGTAGTTGGTCTTCGGTGACTTTGCCATTCAAAAGGAAGAAAACCTCTGAACTGACCTATATTGCTTTACTGTGCGACCTGTGTCGGTTCAAACTATGCAACCAGCTTCAAAGAAATTATTGACTAAGTCATTTCTGTGCAAAAAATGCATACATCTTTATTACATTCATATACTTAAATGTCTACCACTTTGAGAATAGAATGACCACATTTTAGACAATCAGTGCAAAAATATTAAGTCAGATTAAAAAACAATATATTACATTACAATCAGATCTTCATCTGTGGCTATGTAGCCTGAAATGGGACAACAGCAATAAATCTAAAAAACAGCAAATATTTACAGACAAAAATTGTGTGCATAAGAGACACCCCACGCTTACACTTCACTCTTACATTCACTCCTCACATGAACCCAAGCAACCTAACACTCATACACAAACACAAAATCCTTTCTTCATGGAGATTACGGATGGCGTCTTTGTGGGCTGCGTGGCTGTCCGGTGTCTTATCACTGTGCCATTTCTTCTCTAGTTTCCGGCAGGTACGCTTGGAAGCTAGGAGTTCCGAGGTGAACCAGCAGGCTCTTTTGGTGGTGTCACTGTAGGTGAGTTTTTTCAGCGGGGCGAGGGTGTTGGCACAGTCGTCCATCCATCGTCTGAGGTTGCAGGCAGCGTCGTCGGTGTTGGATGGGTCGGAGGGAGGGCTGAGAGCGAGGTTGCCCGTAGTTGGTCTTCGGTGACTTTGCTCCAGCAGCGGCGTGGGATCTGTTGGGTGCGGTGGTGTGTGGTGGGTTTCTGGAAGGTGAAATGGATGCAGCGGTGGTCGGTCCAGAGGAGTTCCGTGGTGTGGCTGAAGGAGACGTGGGAGCTTGAGGAGAAGATGGGGTCAAGCGTGTGGCCGGCGGAATGGGTCGGTGTTGTGACGAGCTGGCTCAGACCGAGGTTGGCGAGGTTGTCGATCAGGGTGGTGGAGTTGCTGTCGTTGTTGTTCTCCAGGTGAAAGTTCAGGTCTCCGAGGAGGATGTAGTCGGTAGAGGTCAGGGCGTGCGTGCTGATGAAGTCGGCGATGGAGTCGCTGAACTGGGGTCGGGGCCCAGGCGGTCTGTAGACAAGGGTGCCTCTAAGGGTGGTGTTGGGGTCCGTGTGGATCTGGAAGTGCATGTGTTCGGCGGTGCTCAGAGTGTTGTCGGTGCTGGGCGAGACCCTGATGGTGTTCTTGTGGACGATGGCGATTCCTCCTCCTACTGCGTTGACGGGGTCTCTGCGGGTGATCTTATAGCCGTCTGGGATGGCTATGGCGATGTCGGGGGCGGAGGAGTCGTTCATCCACGTCTCTGTCAGGAAGGCGACGTCTGGTGATGATGTGTCGAGCAGGTCCCAGAGCTCGACGGCGTGTTTGCGTGCGGAGCGGGTGTTCAGTAGGATGCATCGGAGGTGGTTGAGGTCCTTCTTGGCGGGCGCCTCGGTGGCTCTGAGGCTGGTGTAGCTGCAGTTCCGGCAGGTGAAGGGACCATGGGTGCGTTTCGGGGCGGCCTTGAAGCAGTTGTGCGTCCGTCCGGGGTTGAGAGCGTGGAGTGTGGTGGTATCGTATCGGCGTCAGTCCTCGAGGCTGGTGCGGGGGGCGCACGGCCCAGGGGGTCTGGCGCTGGGCGCGGTCCAGGCACGGACGGGCGCAGACGGGCTTGCCTTAGGCGCGCCTTCGGCCGCACAGCGGCCGCCATATATGGGGAGGTGGGAGGGAGGAGCAGCTGGGAGGCAGGGGCAGCGAATGGGCAGTCAGGGGGGCGGGGCCGCAGGGGACGCAGCGGCAGGAGTGGAGAGAGGCAGCGAGGGGTACAGAAGGCAAAAAGGACACAGGGAAATGGGGGCAGCGAGGGAAAAAGAAGAAAAATGGACACAATGCAATGGGGGCAGCGAGGGAAACAGAAAGAAAAATGGACACAATGCAGTGGGGGCAGCGAGGGAAACAGACGGAAAACAGGCTGGTGAGTTTATTAATTGCATCAATGATAATACTGCCAATTTGAAGTTTACCTCACATATAAGTAGGGGATCTATTGAATTTTTAGATGTGCGAGTGTATGTAAAAGAAGGGAGGTTAGCGACCACCTTCCACAGAAAAGCCACAGCTGGAAATGTCACACTTCACACCAGTAGTGCGCATCCTCAGCACTTGATTAAAAATATCCCCTACGGAGAACTTTTACGTATAAAAAGAATCTGCAGCACACAAGAAGATCTCAAAGAGTGTACAGAAGAAGCGTTAAGCAGATCCAAACAGAGAGGATATGATAACAAAGTTTTAATTGAGGCAGAAAGGAAGATGAAGGAAAGAACAAGGGAATCTTTGTTTTCCAATCATAGTAAAAAGGAAACGGTGCTGATGTTAACAATGCCCCCAGACTTATCACCACCTATAATAAACAAGAAAGGAAGATTCAATCCATAATCAAACATAATTGGCCAATTGTGTTGACAGATGGGGTATTGGCTCCGAGGCTCCCTGCCCAACCTGTGATTACATACAGAAAAGGCCCCTCAATGCGTACTCAAATTGTGAAGAGCAGCCCAGAACTGTCTAAAGCCACCATGTGGCTGCAACCGAAACTGGGTTTCACCAAATGCTCTTCCTGTAGGGCCTGCAGATTCGGGGATAATACAACCCATTACACCACTCCTTTCAGCCCGGATAGAATTGCTATCCAGGGCAAATTCAACTGTAGAACGGAGTATGCAGTGTATATTTTGTCATGCACCTGCGGCCTTAGGTATGTGGGAAGTACCAAGCTGCAGGTGCATGTCCGAATTCTGCAGCACCTACGAGCCATCGTGAATAATGACACTACTTATCCGGTGGCTCGCCATTTCAAACAGATGCATGATAACAACCTTAACTGTTTGAAATATTTTGTGGTGGCAGCGGTTCCAAAATTACGAAGAGGTGGTGACAGGGAAAGGAAATTAAGGCAGATGGAGTCCCGTATGATTTTGGAGCTAGATAGTAAGTTCTCCAATGGATTAAATAATACTGAGGACTTACACTATTTTTTATAAAACCACATTCTGTTATAAAAGATGAGTGAGCTTAAAGATCATTGTGGTATGGTCCCCGAATGACACTGATCTGACATTCATGGAATACAAAGATAGGACTATAGCAAAATATACAATAGTTGTTTCTGCAGTGGCGTGTCCCAAATTCCATCTGGGACCGTGCAAGAGATGTACATATATACATAAAATAATTTTTTAGATATGGCTTTTATGATGGTATTTTTTATTGAGGATTTAGCACTTGCACTTTAAGTGGTCTAGTTGGCCAGATTTAGCACTTTTGCACATCAAGCACTTTGCAGTTGTACTGCATACTTTGCACAGTATATAGCACTTTACCAACAGGCATTTTTGCACAGGAATGAATATCATTAGGTAACAATTCCCTGCATTATGGCTGGAGTTGTGATTAAATTTGCGACGAGTACCTGCACAGTTTGCACAGTTAGGAATAACACAATGTTTACTAATAAATTGTACATATATGAGTTGACTGTACGAATAAGCATTAGGCAGGAAGAATAGATGTTACCATATTGCACAGTAAGAAATAACGTTATATTTACAACAATTGAGGAGTTGTGTATATATATGTTTTTAATGTGCCAAAGAGCATTAGGCAGAAAACATGGATTTTACCATCATACTAATAATGTTTTTTTTATAGATGCAACAATTTATGTTGGTGAATCATCGCGTAAAAATATCGCACGATGCAATTCTAAATATATTTATATATGAAGAAATTTTGGTTTTAAATCGCAAACATACTAAGCCAGGTAATAAGGGAATTTATGAATAAGAATGTGTAAAAAATAATATGTTGCCAATTGAAAAATGGTTGTGCTAATATACAGAATGTGCATAGCAAAAAAACGTAAAAAAGAAAACAGACTAACTGTGTATGAAGAATTAGTGCTAGTATGTTTTCTATGTTCACATATCACGAAGGGTGAAAGCACAGCATATTTAAACATGGCGAACGGCTTCCTTTGTAACGAGATCAAGGGCAAGTGTTGTCCGAAACGCGTCGTTCTGAGGAGCAAATAAAAAGATCTTTATGCCAAAGATTTCCAGTGGTTCGTGGATTCTCTGTTCGCCCGTCTGTGATGTGGAGGTGCGGAGAAACTGAGTTTGATCGTTGATATATTTATATATATATATATATGTTTGAAAGTCCTTGCAGACGCAGCTGCGCCGCACCACAAGAAAGTGCCCGCACTCCAGGTAAGTCCAAAAACAATTTATTTAAGGTAGCTGGAGCGTTTCAACCGGGAGGTCTTTGTCAAAGCTAGGGAAGAAACATTGTGGCAATGTATTTGTAACATACAGTGAGACACAATTGAAAGAAAAAATCAACATAGGAAAAAGACTCTGGGCATTTACAGAAAAATGCAAACTCATCAGTCATAGAGAAGAAAGACTACATTAGTCAAAACTTTTTGAAAAAGAAAAACAGCGTTTTCATCCCAAAAATTAAATAAAGGGTGTCTCACCCAAACAGAAAACAAATAAATATATAAATATAAATACAGGGTAAAAAAATCCAGATATTTGATATACGAAGGGAATTGCAAGTGCAGGTAGATACATTTACTACATATTCCCTTCTGTTGCCCAGAAGAAAAGTCCCCCATATTGCATTATGGAACATGTCAAATGTATATATATATATATATTCACTGGAAAAAACACAGGTTTCAGGGACGTTATAGTTAGGCTGACATTTCACTCGTACAAAACCAAAGAAATTCAGCTGTTATAGTTAGCTGGGCTAACTATAACTCGTGCCCCCGCAATGCACTGCTGATGACGTCACATATTACATCACTCATGACATGGTCAGTGACATCACTGATGACATCTCAAATAACATCACTGATGACATCATCCAGTGATTGTGAGTGTTTCTAAAAAGTTTAAGAATGAAATATATATATACGCCAAGGTGTATTCGAAGAATGAGTGGGTGTATGAGTGTCTGTATGGATGATTTGTTGGGTGCTTGACTGACTGTATGAGTGAGTGATTAAACGTGACTTAGTGAATGCATGGGTGAGTGACTAATCTGTGTGAATGTGTGTATCAGTCTGTCAGTTGGTGTGTAAGTGGCTGCATGGGTTGGTAAGTAGGTACATGAGTGTCTATATGGGTTATTGATTAGTTGTCTGAGTACCTGTATGGGTGCCCGAGAGTCTGTATGGGTGGGTTAGGGGCTGTGTGACTCCCTGCATTGATGAATGAGTGGGTGAATCACTGGGTGTATGGGTTCATGAGTGCATCTGCAAGGGACGGTATGGTTGAGTGAGTGTGCGTATGGCTGTCGGTGAGTGTATGATGTCTCAGTGGTATATGGGTGAGTAACTGCATATGTGAAAGGCAGTATATGTGAGTGTTGCAGTATATAAGTGACTATGTGTGAGTGAGTGAGTGTGAAAGTGGCTATATGGGTCAGTGTGTGCTTGTGTCAGTGATTGTAGAAGAGAGTAAGTATGTGTTACTATCTGTATGAATAAGTGAGGTGGTGTGTCTATAGCTGTATAGGTGAGTAAATAGCAGTGTGGCTGACTCTTTGGGTGACTGACTAGGTGTGTGAGTAACTCTATGGGTGAGTGGCGGTGTGTGAGTGCATATATCAGTGGCTGTATTGATGAGTGACTGTGTGTATGAATAACTATGGGTGAGTGAGTGGATGTGTGTGTAGACCTATGAATCAGTGAGTGGGTATGTACTAACTGGTATTGGTGTGTCTATGGTTTCAAAAATGGTAGTCTGTATTTTATAGTGGGTGTATGAAAGGTTATATTAGGGTGTGAGGAGTTGCATCAGATATTAAGTGGATGATGTCATCAGTGATGTCATTTGAGATGTCATCAGTGATGTCACTAACCATGTCATGAGCGATGTAATATGTGACGTCATCAGCAGTGCATTGCGGGGGTGCGAGTTATAGTTAGCTAAGCTAACTATAACAGCTGACTTTCTCTGGTTTTGCACGAGTGAAATGTCAGCCTAACTATAACGTCCCTGAAACCTGTGGTTTTTTCAGTGAGTATCTAAGGTTTTTTAAATGCTAATTCCTAAGTATAACGTCCCAGAAACCTGTGTTTTTTTCAGTGAATTTCTAAGGTTTTTAGATGCTAATACTAACTATAACGTCCCTGAAACCTGTGTTTTTTTCTGTGAATTTCTAAGATTTTTTAAATGCTAATTTCTAACTATGCCTATATAGATAGAAAATGTACAGAAAGAGGAAGAAAGGCGCAGAAAGAAGCAAGAAAAATGCAGAGAGAGGCAACAGAAGTCCTGTAAGAGGAAGAAAGGTGGAGAAAAAAGCAAGAGAAGTGCAGAAAGAAGCAACACAGGTGCAGAAAGAGGCCTACTTTGACTGTACCTTTCCACAGACTCATACAAAGTAGCCTAATCACTAATCCTTCTCCCAAGATGTCTTAAACCTCACTTTTCTCTTGAAGGTTCACTATTCATCGACTGCTCAGAATGTTAGGCCTACCAAGTGTAAAACAGCTAGCCTAACCATATCACTGTTGTAAGTCTCACCAAATTTGTGAAGGTATGCATTTGTGTGTCTGTGCTTTTACCTAGTGACATGTTACATAAAAATAAACATACAAATACTTAAATACCTGTGTTTCAAACAGCATACTCTGTAAATTTGTGTACAAAAAGGTGTATGTATTTCTTTCTGCTCATAATGCAGGGCACATGGGTATTCAATAGGATATTTGAGGGGCTCTATAACACACCTATATACATAAGACAGCACCTGGTCGGGGGATCTTTTTCATCGGCTCCCCGGTCTATCGTCGTGCTCGCCCTCTTCCGACAGAGGGGCTGCGACCACCGGCACCATTTGGTCTCCGGCGCCTCTCTGCAGCCTGCTCTGCTGTCCTCTGTCTGGGCCGGAACTCGGTGCCCGACAGGGATTGCCGGCACGGATTGATCCTGGGAGCCCTGGGTCTGCGGCCCCCACTTCGCTGCCACGGGGCCGAGTGCCCTTGTTGATCGTCCTAGCCTGAGCCTGCTCCTGGTTTTGAACTTGTTGCACCATTTTGCAGCCTTGCTTGCTGCCCTTCTATCCGGCCCGGTGCGAGGCTGCCCAACTGTGGCTGCCAGCGCCTACTGATCGGGCGGTTCCCGTTTCTGCCGCTTCCTCTCGCTGCTATGGTTCTGGATGCCCTTATGAGTCGCCCTGACCAGAGCATGCTCCTTGATTTGGATTGTGTTCACCGGCACCATTTGGCCTCCGGCGCCATTTTGCAGCTTTGCCTTGCTGCCCTCTATCTGGCCTGGAGCTCGGCTGCCTGGCAGTGGTTGCCGGCTGTGACTGATCCCGTGATCCCTGAGTCCGCAGCCTCCACTCGCTGCTGCGAACCTGATGCCTGGGGGTCGTCCTGGCCAGAGCATTCTTTGTATCTGAGTTCCAGCGTCTTTTGTAACTTTTTCCAGCCTTTTCTATTGACGCTGAGGTTGCGCTTGTGCCATTAATCCTGTGGTTGCGCTTGTGCCATTCACACGAGGGAACTCTGGAAACGACTCGTGAGTAACAACTCTCCTGCTGTTAGGACTTGGTTTTTAGTTATCCCGCTTTTTGGGTTTATTTTCTTTCGGTGCCCAGGACCCGGATCCACCATTTTGGAATCCTCTGGACTTCCTCTTCTCCGCCGGATCCTATAGGAGCGACCCGAACGTTGTCTCTACCGATGGACTGCTCCATGTCTGTTCGACGGTCTGACCTTCACCCCCAACACCCCCCTCCCCCCCAGGTCTCTTTCCCTCCTCCCACCTTTCTCTGTCGCAGTGTACCGGGTTGTTGAAACTACCGGTCCCAATCCCTACACTACTCTACACCCCTCTCACTTTCATCCCTAACACCTATTTCTTGGGATGTTGTGACTATTGATCCTTGCCGGTCACTAGCCGGTCACTTATCTGTCCTGATCTGCTCCCCTTTTCTCCTTTTCTTATTTTTCCCCGTTCCCTCCTTACCCTCATGCTGCCTCTACTACACCTTGCCCTAGTACTACATACTATGGTATTAGTTCATCATTAGGATGCATCCCTTTGTGCTTTTCGCTAGTACGAGCAACATTGGCCGATGCCCGGTGGAGCTGTCTCATGCAGCTAGAGGGGAGTCTGGCCCTGGTCTCACCCCCTCGGCCGTCACCTACCCAGCCGGTCATCTGACATTGTTTTCCTCGTTTCCCTTTTGTGTTTCTTCCCCAAGAGCCTGAGCAACCTGGGCAGATGCCCGGTGGAGCTGCCCTATGCAGTTTCCCTTTTGTGTTTCTTTCCCAAGAGCCTGAGCAACCTTGGCAGATGCCCGCTGGAGCTGCCATATGCAGCTATAGAGGAGTCTGGCCCCTTGGCCATCACCTACCCAAACGGGTCTCCCCGTTCGCATCCCCTTCCCCCCCTCCTCCTCCCTCTGTGACTCCCTGATTCATACTGATTTTACTATGTAACCTGTAACTCGCTGACTCTAATGATGTAGATGTCAAAACTTCTTGTACCTTCTGCGGAGCCCGAGCAACCTTGGCCGATGCCCGGTGGAGCAGCCCTTTGCAGCTATAGAGGAGTCTGGCCCCCTGGCCGTCACCTACACAGCCGGTCATCTGACAATGTTCTCCTTGTGTCTCCTTCCCTCCCCTGGGTTTCTTGATTCATACTTTGTAACCATGTATCCTGCAACTCGCTGATTCAACTGATGTAGACACCAAAACTGTTTCCACCAACTGCAGAGCCCGAGCAACATTGGCCGATGCCCAGTGGAGCTGTCCCATGCAGCTATAGAGGAGTCTGGCCCCTGGCCGTCACCTACCCAGCTGGACATCTGACATTGTTTTCCTCGTCTCCCCGTTTTTATGTCTCCATGATCACTGTTACTCTTGCTTTCCTGACGAATTCCCATAACATTGTTTCTTTGTGTTTTACTATGCTCTGGTAATGGCTGTATTTTGTAACTTGTTGACTCATTTGATCCTCATGTAAAGCGCTCTGATATCCTTCGGGATCTGGGTCGCGCTATATAAAACTTTAAAAATAAATAAATAAATAAAAACATGTCTGCCTGTGCAACCGAATGACAAAGCAGAAGTAATAAGATTTGACCACCTATAAGAGAAGCTACCCGCTTTTTAAGCTACCATCTTCAGATGCATAACACATGTGAGAATACATATACAAGTAGACATATACCTTAGTCAGAAGAGCACGCAGACCTTTAAACTTGACAGCTTGCACTTCCCATTTTAATAAAGAAACAGACGAGAGAAGTACAGAAAGAAGCAAGAGAATTGCAGAAAAAAACAAGAGAGGAAAAAAGAGTAAGAAATGTGCAGAAAGAGGCAAGAGGAGTGAAGAAAGAGGCAAGAGAAGTGTAGAAAGAGGCAAGAGAAGTGCAGAAAGAGGCAAGAGAGGAGCAGAAAGAGACAAGACAGGTGCAGAAAGAGGTAAGTGAGGTACAGAAAGAGGCAAGAGAAGTGCAGAAAGAAGCAATAGAGATGAAGAAAGGTGGAAGAGGGGTGGAAAAAGAGGCAAGAGGGGTGCAGAAAGAAACAAGAGAAGTGCAGAAAGAAGCAACAGAGGTGCAGAAAGAGGCAAGAGGGGTGCAGAAAGAAGGAAGAGGTGTGCAGAAAGAATCAAGAAAAGTGCAGAAAGAAGCAACAGAGATGCAGAAAGAGGGAAGTGGGGTAGAGAAAGAGGCAAATGGGATACAGAAAGAAGCAAGAGAGGTGCCGAAAGAAACAAACAAAGTGCAGAAAGAAGCAACAGAGGTGCAGAAAGGCAAGATGGGTGCAGAAAGAGGCAAGAGAAGTGCAGAAAGAAGCAACAGAGATGCAGATAGGGGTAAGAGGGGTAGAAAAAGAGGCAAGAGGGGTGCAGAAAGAAGCAAGAGAGGTGCTAAAAGAAATAAAAGAAGTGCAGAAAGAAGGAACGGGTGCAGAAAGAGGCAAGAGGGGTGCAGAAAGAAGCAAGAGAAGTGCAGAAAGAAGCAAGAGGGTCAAAAAGAAGCAAGAGAAGTGCAGAAAGAAGCAACAGAGGTGCAGAAAGAGGGATGAGGGGTGGAGAAAGAGGCAAGAGAAGTGCAGAAAGAAGCAACGGAGATGCAAGAAGGGGTACCAGGGGTAGAGAAAGTGGCAAGAGGTGTGAGAGAAAGAAGCAAGAGAGGTCCAGAAAGAAGCAAGATGTTCAAAAAGAAGCAAGAGAAGTGCAGAAAGAAGGAACAGAGGTGCAGAAAGAGGCACGAGGGTTGCAGAAAGAGGGAAGAGGGGTGCAGAAAGAAGCAAGAGAGGTGCAGAAAGAAGCAACAGAGATGCAGAAAGAAGCAACAGAGATGCAGAAAGAGAGAAGAGGGGTGCAGAAAGAGGCAAGAGAAGTGCAGAAAGAGGGAAGGGGTGAAGAAAGAGGCACGAGGGGTGCAGAAAGAAGAAAGAGGTGCAGAAAGAAGCAAGAGAAGTGCAGAAAGAAGCAACAGAGGTGCAGAAAGAGGGATGAGGAGTGGAGAAAGAGGCAAGAGAAGTACAGAAAGAAGCAACGGAGATGCAAAAAGGGGGAACAGGGGTAGAGAAAGTGGCAAGAGGTGTGCAGAAAGAAGCAAGAGAGGTCCAGAAAGAAACAAGAAGTGCAGGACGAAGGAACAGAGATGCAGAAAGAGGCAAGAGGGGTGCAGAAAGAGGGAAGAGGGGTGGAGAAAGGGACAAGAGAAGTGTGGAAAGAAGCAACACAGATGCAGAAAGGGGTAAGAGGGGTAGAGAAAGGCAAGAGGGATGCAGAAAGAAGCAACAGAGATGAAGAAAGTGGGATGAGGGGTGGAGAAAGAGACACAAGAAGTACGGAAAAAAGGAACAGAGCTGCAGAGAGAGGCATGAGGGGTGCAGAAAGAAGCGAGAGAGGTGCAGAAAGAAACAAAAGAAGTGCAGAAAGAAGGAACAGAGATGCAGAAAGAGGGAAGTGGGGTAGAGAAAGAGGCAAATGGGATACAGAAAGAAGCAAGAGAGGTACAGAAAGAAACAAACAAAGAAGCAACAGAGGTGCAGAAAGGCAAGATGGGTGCAGAAAGAGGCAAGAGAAGTGCAGAAAGAAGCTACAGAGATGCAGATAGGGGTAAGGGGTAGAAAAAGAGGCAAGAGGGGTGCAGAAAGAAGCAAGAGAGGTGCTGAAAGAAATAAAAGAAGTGCAGAAAGAAGGAACAGGGGTGCAGAAAGAGGCAAGAGGGGTGCAGAAAGAAGCAAGAGAAGTGCAGAAAGAAGCAAGAGGTTCAAAAAGAAGCAAGAGAAGTGCAGAAAGAAGCAACAGAGGTGCAGAAAGAGGGATGAGGGGTGGATAAAGAGGCAAGAGAAGTGCAGAAAGAAGCAACGGAGATGCAAGAAGGGGCACCAGGGGTAGAGAAAGTGGCAAGAGATGTGAGAGAAAGAAGCAAGAGAGGTCCAGAAAGAAGCAAGAGGTTCAAAAAGAAGCAAGAGAAGTGCAGAAAGAAGGAACAGAGGTGCAGAAAGAGGCACAAGGGTTGCAGAAAGAGGGAAGAGGGGTGCAGAAAGAAGCAAGAGAGGTGCAGAAAGAAGCAACAGAGATGCAGAAAGAGAGAAGAGGGGTGCAGAAAGAGGCAAGAGAAGTGCATAAAGAGGGAAGGGGTGAAGAAAGAGGCACGAGGGGTGCAGAAAGAAGAAAGAGGTGCAGAAAGAAGCAAGAGAAGTGCAGAAAGAAGCAACAGAGGTGCAGAAAGAGGGATGAGGAGTGGAGAAAGAGGCAAGAGAAGTACAGAAAGAAGCAACGGAGATGCAAAAAGGGGGAACAGGGGTAGAGAAAGTAGCAAGAGGTGTGCAGAAAGAAGCAAGAGAGGTCCAGAAAGAAACAAAAGAAGTGCAGGACAAAGGTACAGAGGTGCAGAAAGAGGCAAGAGGGGTGCAGAAAGAGGGAAGAGGGGTGGAGAAAGGGACAAGAGAAGTGTGGAAAGAAGCAACACAGATGCAGAAAGGGGTAAGAGGGGTAGAGAAAGGCAAGAGGGATGCAGAAAGAAGCAACAGAGATGAAGAAAGTGGAATGAGGGGTGGAGAAAGAGACACGAGAAGTACGGAAAAAAGGAACAGAGCTGCAGAGAGAGGCATGAGGGGTGCAGAAAGAAGCGAGAGAGGTGCAGAAAGAAACAAAAGATGTGCAGAAAGAAGGAACAGAGGTGCAGAAAGAGGCAAGAGAAGTGCAGAAAGAGGGAAGAGGGGTGAAGAAAGAGGCACGAGGGGTGCAGAAAGTAGCAAGAGAGGTGCAGAAAGAAGCAAGAGAGGTGCAGAAAGAAGCAAGAGAAGTGCAGAAAGAAGCAACAGAGGTGCAGAAAGAAGCAACAGAGGTGCAGAAAGAGGAATGTGGGGTGGAGAAAGAGGCAAGAGAAGTGCAGAAAGAAGCAACGGAGATGCAAAAAGGGGGAACAGGGGTAGAGAAAATGGCAAGAGGTGTGCAGAAAGAAGCAAGAGAGGTCCAGAAATAAACAAAAGAAGTGCAGAAAGAAGGAACAGAGGTGCAGAAAGAGGCAAGAGGGGTGCAGAAAGAGGGAAGAGGAGTGCAGAAAGAGGCACGAGGGGTGCAGAAAGAAGCAACAGAGGTGCAGAAAGAAGCAACAGGTGCAGAAAGAAGCAACAGAGGTGCAGAAAGAGGAATGTGGGGTGGAGAAAGAGGCAAGAGAAGTGCAGAAAGAAGCAACAGAGATGCAAAAAGGGGGAACAGGGGTAGAGAAAATGGCAAGAGGTGTGCAGAAAGAAGCAAGAAAGGTCCAGAAATAAACAAAAGAAGTGCAGAAAGAAGGAACAGAGGTGCAGAAAGAGGCAAGAGGGGTGCAGAAAGAGGGAAGAGGAGTGCAGAAAGAGGCACGAGGGGTGCAGAAAGAAGCAACAGAGGTGCAGAAAGAAGCAACAGGTGCAGAAAGAAGCAACAGGTGCAGAAAGAGGGAAGAGGGGTGGAGAAAGAGACAAGAGAAGTGCAGAAAGGGGTGAGAGGGGTGGAGAAAGAGGCAAGAGGGATGCCGAAAGATGCAACAGAGATGAAGAAAGGGGGAAGAGGGGTGGAGAAAGAGGCAAGAGGGGTGCAGAAAGAAGCAAGAGGGGTGCAGAAAGAAACAAAAGAAGTGCAGAAAGATGGAACAGAGGTGCAGAAAGAGGGATGAGGGGTGGAGAAAGAGGCAAGAGAAGTGCAGAAAGAAGCAACAGAGATGCAAAAAGGGGGAACAGGGGTAGAGAAAGAGTCAAGAGTGGGGCAGAAAGAAACAAAAGAAGTGCAGAAAGAAGGAACAGAGGTGCAGAAAGAGGCAAGAGGGGTCCAGAAAGTGGGAAGATGGGTGCAGAACGAGGCAAGAGATGTCCAGAAAGAAGCAACAGAGGTGCAGAAAGGGGAAGAGGGGAGAGAAAGAGGCAAGAGGGGTGCAGAAAAAAGCAAGAGAGGTGCAGAAAGAAACAAGAGAAGTGCAGAAAGAAGCAAGAGAGGTGCAGAAAGAGAGAAGAGGGTGGAGAAAGAGGCCAGAGGGGTACAGAAAGAAGCAAGAGAGGTGCAGAAAGAAACAAAAGAAGCAACAGAGGTGCAGAAAGAGGCAAGATGGGTGTAGAAAGAGGCAAGAGAAGTGCAGAAATAAGCAACAGAGTTGCAGAAAGGGGGAAGAGGGGTGGAGAAAGAGGCAAGAGGGGTGCAGAAAGAAGCAAGAGAGGTGCAGAAAGAAACAAAAAAGTGGAGAAAGAAGGAACAGAGGTGCAGAAAGAGGCAAGAGGGGTGCCAAAAGAGGGAAGAGGGGTGTGAAAGAGGCACGAGGGGTGCAGAAAGAAGCAACAGAGATGCAGACAGGGGTAAGAGGGATAGAGAAAGAGGCAAGAGGGGTGCAGAAAGAGGAAAGGGGTAGAGAAAGATAAGAGAAGTGCAGAAAGAAGCAACAGAGATGCAGACTGGGGTAAGAGGCGTGGAGAAAGAGGCAAGAGGGGTGCAGAAAGAAGCAAGAGAGGTACAGAAAGAAACAATAGAAGTGCAGAAAGAAGGAACAGAGGTGCAGAGAGAGGCAAGAGGAGTGCAGAAAGAGGGAAGAGGGGTGTAGAAAGAGGGAAAGGGGTGTAGAAGGAAGCAAGAGAGGTGCAGAAAAAAAACAAAAGAAGTGCAGAATAAGGAGCAGGGGTACAGAAAGAGGTAAGAGGGGTGCAGAAAGAGGGAAGAGGGGTGTGAAAGAGGCACGAGGGGTGCAGAAGGAAGCAAAAGAGGTGCAGAAAGAAGCAACAGAGGTGCAGAAAGAGGGAAGAGGGGTGGATAAAGAGTCACGAGAAGTGCAGAAAGAAGCAACAGAGATGTAGAAAGAAGCAAGAGAAGGGCAGAAAGAAGCAACAGAGGTGCGGAAAGAGGGATGGGGTGGAGAAAGAGGCAAGAGAAGTGCAGAAAAAGCAACAGATGCAAAAAGGGGGAACAGGGGTGGACAAAGTGGCAAGAGGGGTGCAGAAAGAGGGAAGAGGGGTGCAGAAAGAGGCAAAAGGGGTGCAGAAAGAAGCAAGAGAGGTGCAGAAAGAAACAAAAGAAGTGCAGTAAGAAGGAACAGAGGTGCAGAAAGAGGCAAGAGGGGTGCCGAAAGTGGAAAGAGGGGTGTGAAAGAGGCACGAGGGGTACAGAAAGAAGCAAGAGAGATGCAGAAAGAAGCAACAGAGGTGCAGAAAGAGGGAAGAGAGGAGGAGAAAGAGGCAAGAGGGTGCAGAAAGAAGCAACAGAGGTGCAGAAAGAAACTGCAGTACTGCAGCAGTAGGGAAAATGTTAGATTGCGTAGGAGTAACATTTGCAATTCCCATTCCTGTCACTGCAACAGTAGAGAAAGTGTTGGATTACGGAGGGGTAACCTTTACTATTCCAACTCCATTAACTTCAACAGTAGGGAAAGAGTTGGATTACGGAGAGGTAAAATATACTATTCCCACTTCAGTTAGTGGAACAGAAGGGAAAGTGTTAGATTGCGAAGGGATAAAATTTACTATTCCCACTCCAATGAGGGCAATAGTAGGGAAAGTATTTGATTGTAGAGGGGTAAAATTTACTATTCCCACTCCAGTCAGTGCAACCGTAGGGAAAGTGTTAGATTGCGAAGGGATAAAATTTACTATTCCCACTCCACCGTGTGCAACAGTAGGGAAAATGTCAGATTGCAGAGGAGTACAATTTACTATTCCAACTCCAATAAGTGCAACAGTAGGAAAATTATTGGATTACGGAGGGGTAAAATGTACTATTCTTACTCCAATAAGTGCAACAGTAGAGAAAGTGTTGGATTGCATAGGGATAAAATCCCCCTCCAGTCAGTTGCAACATTAGAAACAAACAAATTCTCTTCAACACAAAACCAAATTGCAAAAAACATAGTAAACAAATAAAAATATAAATATGTAAAAAAATAGCAATATATTTTATATCAAAAATTAAATAAAAACATGCATATGACAATGTTAAATACATATAATAAATAACTATGAATATTATAATAATTAAAATAAAAAGTCCTTTAAATAAATAATTTTATTTAAAAACGATTTATTAAGAAAAAATATGTAATAAATAATTTTATTTTAGTTACTTTCCACCCTATACCCCCACAAAAACACAACCTGCACCTAAAACGTAACTTTAAAAATGTAGACTATTAACATATTTATCAGTAAACTAATTATCATTAATTAAAAATTATGACTCAATTATAATTAATTTACTTCCCACAATATACCCCCACAAAACACATAACACACTCCTAACATTTAACTTAACAAACAATTAATTACACAATTAACATAATTTATTATAAATGTAATAATTAATATCAATAAAACAAATCAATTATATTAATTATCAATTTAATAATTAAACTCAATAAAACTTTATTGTAACTTAAATAAAAATACTTTACTTCCCACCCTATACCCCTATACAACCCACAACCCACACCTAAGATATAAGTAATTTAATTTAAAAATGTAATTGAACAATTAGCATAATTATCAATTCAATATTTATTTTCAATTAAATAAATAATATTAATTAACTAATTATTAATTAAATGTAAATTACTTCCGACCCTGTACCCCTATAAACCTCACAACCCACACCTAAAATATAAATAAAAAGAATGAATTGCACAATTAACATAATTAATTACAAATTAAATAAATAATATTAATTAAAAACTAATTATCAATGTATTTTAAATGAATTAGTTCCTACCCTATACCCCTATAAACCCACAACCAGATACGGTACTAAAAATCTCAAAAGAATAATAATTTAAATTTCATAACTACTACAAATTTAACAACTATATCACAAAACATAAACAATAATTATGCAAAACATTCACATCACATACATTTAAAATATATACTAAAATACATCACAATAATTAAAAACGATATTATAAATAACTAAGGGGGTCATTAGCATGGCGGGCGGACTTTGTCCGCCCGCCATACCCCCGGGAAATGGGACCACCCGCAATGCATGCGGCGGTCCCGCACATCCCATTAGGATGCGCCCGCCACACTGGCGGGCGCATCCCGCATTTCTAACATTGCGGCGGGCAGTGCTGAAAGCACCGCCCGCTGCTATGCCAAGAATGCAAGTTGTGCTGTTCAATGCACAATGTGACAGGCACCACGCGGTGCCTACCATGTTGTACATTGAAATACAGGTGGGTACCATAGGTACCCCCATGTGCACCCCCCACCCCCCAGAATCCCTGGGGGCCCGCTACGGGCCCCCAATGTAGAATACCGTATGCCTTTCCGCGGCGGCGTTGCCGCCACGGAAAGGCATATCCCCGCATGCATCATAATATGGATGGCGGTGTCTACTAGACACTACCACCATATTAAATGCTTTTCCGCCCGGTCGACTCATCGACCGGGCGGAAAACCGGCGGACGGTCTTTCCGTCCGTTGGGGTCCCCCCCGCCATAGTAATATGGCGGGGGGAAAATGTGTGGCGGGCGGAGGAAAATAGCGGGCGGATCGCCACCGCCATATGGGCGGTGGCGATCCGCCCGTTATCATAATGGGCCCCTATATTTTTGTAAACAATATTAATTACTTCGATATGTTTATAAATCAATATTACTTACCTTAAAATTGATATTCTTGCCAAAAATTTTCTTTTAGACAATATTTCCATATTGCGATATTTTGGAGGCGATGTTTTGGTATGACGATATTTAAACTTCGATATTTCGACTGAATTACCTGATGGTATCTGTGGTGCCGGCTGAGCTCCCCACCTTGCCGGTCCTGCAATGCTTCCGTGCCCTCAGCTGCTACTGGGGTCGTGTCTCGGCCTCTGTGCCCACCCTCATACTCCCAACCAATCTCAATACATCACTAATTAGCTCGAGCCCCGTGACCTATTCCCCCTATGACAGTGCTTCAGCTGTGAAGAAATATACCAAAACTCAAAGTCCCACAATGCACTCCCCAACCGCAAGGAAAGCAAACAAACTAGTGCCCTTATGTTCCTCCCTCCCTCAGTAATCCTACCTGACTGAACTCCACATAAATCATAAAATTAACAAAAATAATGTGTGCAAAAGTCCATCAATAATATGTCTACTATGGCTCAACATTAAAGAAACAGGCAAATAAAGCAATCCAGGATCAACTGCCGTGATTCACATTGAATCTGTCCGATCGTAACTCCATTCAATCTACTCCAAATGTTCGCTGTCTCCGAAGTGATGAGTTATTCTTGTACCTTTTATTTCAAAACCTTCAATTTCATCCATGAGGTGCAAAACTTCTTTGGGCCGCTGATTATTGCAAACGCAGAAAAATACGTGTAAGCATGCACTGCTTCCCTTAAGTTTATTTCAAAGTATTCACTTTGAAATAACCTTAAGGGAAGGAGTGCCTGCTTACACGTATTTTTCTGCCCTTTCAAAAGTACCACATCCACACACAAAGTAGTTCCCTTCAGTGCTAGGGTTTACTATGGTAATGTGTACTTTATTGAGACCAAAACAAACATATTTGCCTTTAGCCAAAGTTTTTTTTATTTTTTAGATTTCATGGCGGCTCGGTAGATTCCCGAACAATAATGCTTTGCAAAACACCATAACAAAACAAATATTGTCGAAAGGCTTGCGGCCAATACCAGACCTATTGGCTTTGCCATTGATTGTTTGTTCATTGTTGATCCACTGCAGCTAGAAACATTGTGGGGCATATCCCTATCGCCTCAGGAACGTCACTTTTTATGACTTTCCTGTGGCGATAAACCCTTCGCCTTATTTACAAGGCGGCGTTAAACCACTTAATGTGGCTTAACGCAACCTTGTAAATAAGGCCTCCTTTCACGCTACACTTAAGATGAAAGTGGAGGGCAATGGGTGTTGCGGTGGGCGTTCCACCGCAACACCTATTGATTTTGACGCTGCCCCCTATTAACAAGGGTGGCGTAAATAGGAGGCAGCGCCAAAATTAAGAACAGGAAAAACCTGGTCTTAACATGGCGAAACGAGGAGAAATGCTTAATTTCTCCTCGTTTTTGCTGTTTCTATGTGTGCTGCATTGTGCGGCAGCATAGAAACATCAAATTGCCATGAATGATTGTGTATGTGGAGGAAGGTGTCCCTTCCTGCACATACACAATTATTTAAAAAAAATGATGATTTGTAACCTCTATGTGTGCTGCACAATGCAGCACACATAGGAGTTTCAAATCGGCATTCCGGATTATTTATGTACAGGATGGGACACCTTTCTGCACATACACAATCATTCCCCCCAATGCAGACACCCATGCACTATGGTGCAAGGGTGCCTGTATTGGCGCTAGGCAGCTAGATTTAGCACCAGCGCAGAGGCAAATCCAGGAGTGCGCCGCATTCTTGTGAATACGCGGCATCCCTGCGTTTTCAGAATGGCAAAGCGTGGCGTTAGCAATTTTTGCTTAATGGCGCGCTTCGCCATTCTGTTGTAAACATGCCCCTTTGTGTTTTATGAAATCTGCAGGCTATGCAGGAGATAGTGGATTGTGTGGAAATTTAAGAAATCTCATAATTATGGGGATAACACAGTAGCATATGTCCTGTTCTACTACCTGACGGATTCTAGTGTCTCTTCCAGCAGGAGTACTGCGCCAGGTCGGGACTCTGGTAAGGGATGGCGAGCTGAAGCATCCCCTTATGAATTAACAATACACAAATATCTGCACTGGCCTCACCCTTGGCCTGCACCCAAGTACAGATGTGCCACTGAGCAAATGCTTGTGCGCCGGCCATTTTACACATGCACATCCAATTTTGCACATTAATAATTCTGTTTTGTGAATTTGCAAATGAGCAAAATGTGCTTTTTCCAGATGTGTTAAAAGAATTGTGATTCGGGCTTTCTGATCCCAAGTTTGAATATGTTCTCCTGTCAGGCCTATTTTTTGTACTTAGAAAGGAAAATTCAAAACTGCGAGTTCAAGTATGTAAATCAAAGACCAACGAGTAGATGAACTGCTCACATCTGGCAAAAGGCGTCTCCAGAGCTTTGCATAAATACATAAGTGTGCTTGAAGGAATTGTTCAGAAATTCAGAGAAGTTGTAAATCATGTAAATATTGTATACAGGGAAGCACAACTTTGCAATAATTAATATCATTACTGCAAAATCAAGTATTTCATGATACACATTTAAAAGCAACACGTAGGGAAAGTCATCTGATCTGCTTATACTCAGAGAGAGAAAAACACATTTTCCCTGCCAAAAAATCCCAGCTTTCCCCCACCCACCTTCACATTTCCTGTAGATATATCAAGCCACTTAAATAGGCGCTGCCAGATTAGCACAGCAGTTTCGCCAGAACATCCAGGGAGCGGAGAGGTTCCCTTGTTAGGCTGTCCGCTGAAAGAAGGGAGCGAGGATGAATTTGAAAATCATTCTCATCCTGCTAGCCCTCGCCTTCGCCACGATCTTGGCATTGGTGTGTGTCCTGCTGTCTGGGTCAAAGACAACTGCCTGTGTCCCTGCACCAAAGAGCGACCTCCGGGCCAAGCACGATGACAAGAGCCTTGTCTTCTCGGACTTGAGCCTCGCTGAGCTCTCCCACGTCATGGAATACCTCCAGAGGAGCCTGGGGCCTGACCTCCTGGACTGTACCAAAGCGGATCCGGGGGAGAACTGCCTTTACTCCATTGATCTTCAGCTCCCACAAAAGGATCAGACCCTGAGGTTCCTGGATGGTGGAGGGCAGGCACCCGCGAGAGAGGCTTTGGCTGTGGTTTTCTTTGGGCAGCAACCGATGCCCAACATTACAGAATTTGTTGTGGGCCCGCTCTCAAACCCAACCTACCACAGAGACATCACCCTGGAAAAATACAAAGGTGGACTCCCCTACCAGAGGAGACCGGTGACTTCCAAAGAGTACACTCTAGTCTACACATCCATCGGGCAAAAGGTGGACGACATGGCACCACTCTTCTTCAAGGAGGTCTTGGGTGTCCTCAATGACAAGGATTTGGCTGGTTTGACCACAGCACCCAGAGGCTTTGAATCTGGAGACCGAAGCACTTGGTTTGTCTTATTCCAGGATACCCCTGGCAGTGGATATTTCATCCACCCCGTAGGCCTGGAGGTACTGGTGAACCACAAGAGTCTGAACACATCTCAGTGGACCGTGGACAAGGTCTTCTACAATGGCCGGTATTACGACAGCATGGAAGAGTTGGAGACTCAATACAAGGCGGGCAAGGTGAAATCAGTCAAAATCACAAAATTACCTCGTGGGGAAGAAATGGGGTCTCTTAGAACCCGGTCAAAGACAATGGCTGCTGTGCCATTTCATTTTGAACCCAACGGGGCACGATACAGTGTCCAGAACAACCAGGTGCTCTTCCAGTCTTGGAGATTTGCCTTCGGCCTTAGTGTACACTCAGGGATGCGTCTGTTTGACATCAGGTTTAATGGGGACAGAATTGTCTATGAACTAAGTGTCCAGGATGCCATCTCCTTGTATGGTTCAAATGCGCCAGGTGGGATGATGACCAGATACATGGATGGTAGCTTTGGTATTGGGAGATTCGCCTTTCAGCTCGTCAAAGGCGTTGACTGCCCCTACTTAGCCACCTATGTTGACTCGCACTATTTCATCGACGAGGCTAAGCCGGGTGAGAACTTGAATTCCATCTGTATTTTCGAACATAATCCTGCATTACCATTGAGACGACACTATTCCAATTTCTACTCCCATTACTATGGAGGTCTTCCCAACTCAGCCCTGGTCATCAGGACTATTTCTGCCCTGGGAAACTATGACTATGTTTTTGATTTTCTTTTCTATCCAAGTGGAACTATTGAGTCCCGAGTCCATGCCACTGGGTACATAACCTCCTCGTTTTACTTTCCGGATGGCAATGACTATGGGAACCGAGTCGGAGAGCACACCTTGGGGACAATTCATACCCATTTTATCAACTATAAAGCAGACTTGGATGTAGCAGGTAGGTCTATCCACATGTAATGGTGAGTAGGATGTAACTAGGTGAGAAACTTTACAGGGGGTAATTCTTCCTTAGGAAAGGGATTTTGTTGCATAGATCCTCCCACCTGTCTTTCAACAGGTTGGGTGACTAATGTGCTTGTTGGTGGTTTTCTCAAAATCAGTTTCCAGAGGAAGGCCCAGTCTTGCAATGTTCTTCCAATCTATGTATGTCCTTGCTGTTGTGTCAGAGTGCTGTAGACCGTGTCACACTGTCCTCCTTATTCTGTCTGTTTTCTAGCAGAGATCAGGCTTACTTGGCAAAGCTGTCATATGTTGGGCAATTTATCTGAAAATCGTGCTTTAAAATTCACAATTTGGCTCAAAATTGTCTCTGGGGAATTCCCCCAAGCGACACCCCACTGCTTTTGATGTTCACTAGCTGCCACCTGTGCATTGCGAGAGTTCTGTGGGTGTCCCAGTTCTCTGCAGGGCATTAATACAACTATACACATCTGAATATCAGTGTAAGATACAAGACAAAATGCAAACATTGCTCGTGCTCAGGATGTCTTGGAAGTGAAATAGTTTTGCACAGTGCAGGATAGCAGGAGCTCCAGTGTTTGGAGCCTGTTTGTTGGGGATGGGGTACAGTGCATCCAATAGGAACTACGGGGCACATGCATCATTGTAGGCAATTGCGATTCCGTAATTGCGATTATTAAGGAATCGCTATTAAGGAATCGCAATTGCCTATGCATGTAGGTTTTGCAAAAATATTTGCGATTCCTACACATTCCTTAGTTGCGAATCGCAAATTGTGATTCTCAATTAAGGAATGCCTTCCCATGTATTCCTATGGGCCTAGAAGGCCATATGAATGAATGGGAAGCCATTCGCAATTTGCGAGTACCAAATAGGTACTCGCAAATTGTGAATGCAATTTGAAGGGTGCTAGGGGGCTTTAAAGGCCACCCTGCTGCACCCCCAAATTTGGCATGTGTGCTCATGTGGCGCACACATATGCTCTAAGGGCATATGTGTGCGTCACATGGCACTTTGAAAAATGCACTTTTGTGAATTTTTCAAAGTTTTTGCAAATTACCATCAACTTGCAGTTGATGGTAATTAGCGTTTCCTAAATGCGAAGTCGCATTTAGGAAAGGCTTTGACGCATCCCAAACTTCCGCAATTTAGGTAATCGCAAAATTAGCGATTACCTATATTGCAAATGGGTTTTGGGTTGATGCATCCCAATTGCCTAAATACCGGTCGCAAAGGGGCCGATTCTGTGAATCGGCGCGTTTGCGATCGGTATTTAGGTTGATGCATGTGCCCCTATGTTTGCAAAACATTTTCCTTTCCAGGTTGATACCAAGTGGTTGTATAGGGCACTCAGTTTTCCTTTCAGCACAGGCTGCTGTTGAGAAATAATTCTGTGTACTATAGTTGACTCTTAGTTGTTGGACTGGTGCTTTGGTTCCACTTCACAATTGCTTGCATTAACTATGGCTTTTTAGCTAATTTAGGTAACGAATTCCGCTGTGAAATGCCCCATTGAGTTACCACTTTTACAAACTTTACTCCTGAATTACCTCCTATGAATGGTTGTTCCGTGCAGTGTGAGGCTGCTATGTATACTTTTGACAGGGCTGCTTTTGGTTCGCAGTTTGGCTCAGATAAGCAAGGTGGGACTGGCCTACTTGGCTATCAAGAAGTGCCCGACGGGCTGGTCTGAGAGGTCTGTGGGTGGGTCGTGTCTTTTGCTATTTGTAGCCCTGTTCATGAAGTCTTACATGCTGTGCAAAACATTTGTAGAGCAGCTCTTGACATTTTCACAGCAATTTGCAAACATGGGCCACTTATTTTTTTTAGCTTTAGTTCACTATTGTAGGCCACTTTTTCTTTGGTGCCCAAGCCTACTTTCTGTCCCAGGCCGACTCTGAATGTATTTTTTAAGACATTTTCAGGCCTAAAGTGTGTACATTTAACTCCGAAAATCTCAGAGTTAGTGCATGAGCTGCAGAAAGCACAGCTCGGAAACAGCCTTGTTTGAAGGTGCACTGTGTGCAGCTCGTGCACTAACTCCTCATTTAAGTGTATGTGCATTAGAAAGCGCAGTGTCTTAAAAGCACATTAAGGGCTATGCTCTGCATCAGTGCACACGGTCATATTTTAGTCCCTTGTGTTTTTCACATTGTCCTGCTGTGTGGTACGGAAATACCAATAGTAAGTAAGTAGCGCGACATAATCTTTCACCACAAGGAAACAGTGTCACTTTGTGAGTAACCTCCAATTCCTTGCGAATGTGTTTGCCCACAGTACATTCCGATTTACAAATGGATCTGGATGAAGAGGGGGACCAGTCCAGCCAGTGACGCTGGAAGTAGGGGTGCAGAAGTGGGGGAGGTGCTACAGCACCCTCATAAACCCTTCATTGAGGTCCCATCTAGGATTAACAAAGAGACTTTTATTTGTTAGTCCTCAGGCATTTACTGTGCGTTCAAGAACTAATGGTCTCATGACAGGAGACTTTGTTTAACATGCAGGGCTCGCGTCGAGGGTAGATGGTGGATGCCATCTACCCACTATTTTCAGTGGGTCGATGCAGTCTACCCAGCCAAGAGGATGGGCCCCACAGAATTATGCTGAACTCGTCCCGGTGTGATTTTGAGTTGACAGCTTTGCCCATAACAAAAGCCTTAGTTAGGAGGCCATCAGGCCTCTTTTTAGGTCGAGCCTGGGCAGCACATGCACTGCTCTGCGAGGCATGCTGTATTGGAGTATGGAATAGAAGCCCCGCCCACTCTCCGCCCATATTGGTAATTGGCTTGTGTCATTGTCCTTTGTAAATGCTGGCTTCTGATTCGTTAATAGGCTTGTTAGTCCCTCCTTTGTACCGCCTTGTCTTCATTTGTAACCTCCCATGAGAACTGGCCCTTTTACTTCTGTTGTTACACGGTACGTCTTTTTTTGTCTGTAAGCACTATTTTCTTTAATGAGTTTCTCCTACTGCCGGCACAACATGCTTTCCTGCAACATTCAGCACGCCATGCGTGCTTTCACTTTCTGAGCAGCCCGGGACAATGGCTGCCGCTTCTTTGAATAGGTCTCGCATTTACAAGAGTTTGAGCTATTGGCATTGTATATGACAATGCCTTTTATTTATGTGTTAATTAGCAAAACCGATAAATAAAAGGCATTGTCATTTACAATGCCAATAGCTTAAACTCTTGCAAGTTGCGAGACCTACTGCATTGCAAATACTTGTTGTTGGAGTATCCTGGCTGGGAGCTATCGAGAGCCTCACAGCTAGATGCAATGGAGGGGAACAAAGGCTCACATCTTATCACTTCACAGTTACTCAAGAGAGAAATACTTTTGACTTAGTTCAGTCCCTGTATATAAGTGATATGCATACACTGTAAGAATGTCAGATGTATTGGTCGCCAAGTATTTACACAAATGACAATTTAAATACCACTATTTTGTTTTATTTCTTTTAGAGCGCTTTAGCACTACTCATCCCAATGCAGGGTGTCAAAGCACTTTACAGCACATGTACAGATTATGCATTGACAATAAATCGTGTATGTACATCAAAATAATGGATGTGTTACATAAGACAGTGAGGGTTACAAGGTGTAGGTGCCACATGTCCTTCATACCTCACTTTCCTATACTAGAAGGATTACACAATTTATGAACTGCAATGACAAAAGAATATTTTTCTTAAAAGCAGTAACCCACTTGTCCATTTACATAAAATAAAAATCTGTCATCTGTGTGTTACATAATGTGCTTTGTAGGAAACATATTAATTTGATTCAAAACTAGGACTAGGCAAAACACAGATCACTCTAGGAAATAGGTTGTCCTCCAGAGTTATTTTACCATTATTATCATTCCCTGAGATTTAGCTTGCACACAAAGATCTCTGCAGCAGGTGCCTTAACTCCATATGATATTTTAAAATACAGATATTGGAACCAATTAACCAGGACAGATTTACTGCCACATTCCTCCTTGTTGCCAATTTCCTTGTGGCAGGGTTTAAAAAAACATAAATACATAAATTGAGACCCAGATTTTGCGTCGGGGTTGCGTACCCCAATGCAAAATCTCATTTGTTAAATATTGTAATGCACTCAAATGTACTCACAAAAGACTTGCTAAACATATGTGAGGTCATCAATTGTGATGCCACTCCCTGTGAGGTCATCGATTGTGATGCCACTCCCTGTGATGGCACATGTGATGTCACTTGCAGGCAACTTTGCTTGACGTTAATTATTATTTTAAATGAAGAAGCATATTTACTATTCTTTTCTCTTACTGTATGTTCAGAGTATTTTGAATATTTAACTAACACCATTCCTGGGGGTACAGGTGAAACGAAACAGCCACAGTAGGGTTTCAGTAACATGCATAAATGAAGATGTGTCTGGTAGCAGCATACGTGCTGCGCTGTCAAAAGCGCCGCGTGCGCTTGCCCACGGCTGTTACGTGATACGCTCCAACGATAAAGAGGCCTGCTTGCGTCAACGTGCCCCATGGTCTTCTAACCATGTTAATGAGAGAGTGCCAGAAAATGTAATAAAAGGCATCCATCCCTTGCTGCATCAATACGAGAGTCTAGAATGCTCCTTTTTATGCGTGAGTCTCATCAGAAAAGGGGGTTAGGGGTAGACGGTCAGCACGCGCTCTGTGAATGATAAACATGCGCAGAACTGAACTCACTCCAGCACCTGCCCCCACACTCAGGAGCACATTTTACACAGGACGGATTCCTGTGCAGATAGAAATTAGAAATGAATAAAATACACTTTTTTGTGCTCGCTGACTAGCACAGATGGGGTACAGCATTTTATAACTTGGATTCTAAGTTTCAAGTCCGGTTTTTTCATAATGAGAAACTTATTGGTTCCTGTAATTTTCACATACGTATGGTACAGCTTTGCAGCAAAGTATGTCACTAATGTAGAATTCGGTGTGTCTCATTACCAAGGGCGGCTCCTATGCTAAGGCGCAGGAGCGTTGCCCCACTACTTTTCAGCAATACAAAAAAGGAAAAATAAAATGATAATAACGCAATGTTATCATCATTTTATTTTTCTGTGCTGAGGCAATTTTGCGGGGTGGGGCGGGGCGGGGCGGGGTGGGTATCTTAGGGGGGAGGAGTGGTGGCACTCTCTAAGTGCGCATGACTGTTTGGCCGGCCGTCTTGGACCGGCAAAACAGTCATGCTCACTTTGCATGTTCTCCACCAGCTGTATTGTAAAGTCTGGGTGGAGAACATGCCCAGGCTCCCAGTCCCTGTCTGAGCGGTAAGAATGGTGCTCAAACCAATCACGACGCTGCTTTCATGGCGACAGTAGCGCCGTAATTGGCTTAGGACAGCCTGGGTGCTTCCTGCTTCCAGTCCACACAGAAGAAAGAGGACGGAGGAGAGGCAGCAGGCCGGCCGGCCGGCAGGTAAGTGATCTTTCCTTTTTTTACCCCCCCGCCCCACTGCTGCTGCCCAAAAGCAGCTGCCACTGCTTGTTACACATTCAGAGAGAAATACCAAGGCAAAGCCATGATTTAACCTGGCTAGACTCAAAGAGAAAAACATGTTCTGTGACCAAAAATCTCATAACTCCCACTCCCCCTTCCCCGATAGAAAACAAGTAAAGCTAAGAGGTCTGGGTTTAATGTGGCAACACTTGCCACAGGCACACCACCCAGAAGAATTACCAAGAAGGCCTCTCTTATTACAGCCACCCGGTAAGTATCAGAGTGTAGGTCTTGATCTACTCACACATTATGCTTAAGGTGTGCTCTAAGGCACTATGAGTTTTCAGTTGGGTACCCACATGACAATAATTTGGCAATCTTGATCACAGCAGCCAGAGTCTTTGAATCCAGGATCCAAAGCACTTGATCTGTCTCTTTCTAGGACAAAACTGGCAAAGGCTTTTTCACCCACCACGTGAGCATGGAGGTACTGGTAACCGCAGGAGCCTGAAGACCTCTCAGTGGATGCTGGACAAGGTCTCCAACACTGGCCGGAACTATGACACCATGAAAGAGCCAGAGACTCAGTACAAGGCCAGCAATGTGAAACCGGTCAAGTTTAGTAAATTACCTTGTGGGGAGGATCTGGGGCCCTTTTGAAGCAGATTAAGGTGGATGGCTGCCATATCATTTCATTCTAAACCAAATGGGGCCTGTTACAGTGTCAAGAATAACCGAGTGCTCTTGTAGTCTTGAGCGTTGCCTTTGGCCTCAATGTGAACTCTTAGACAGAGACACCAGGTTTAAAGGGCACTGGGTTGTTGACGATCTTAGAGTACAGTTCCCCATCTCTTTTATGGCTCCAGTGCTTCGGGTGAGATAATGAACAGATACAATATGGTACCTTTGGTATTGGTAGATTTATTTATATTCATGTTATATTCAGGTCAGGGGCGAGATGCATCTTTGGATAGGTGTGTCTGGCATGCAGAGCAGTCTGGGCTGAAGGTCTGGACAGAGGTACTCTGAAATCTCTGGCTGTCTCAGTACTTGAATAACATTGCATGGTGAAGGTCAGGTAGAGCTGCTCTGTGAGAGCGTTGTGACAGTCCCTGGGGATCTTCTTGACGGAGGCGCTCTGTAGGAACTCTTCAAAGGTCTCTGTGTAGGTCATGCTTGAGTCGGGATGGATGAGTATTGTTGAAGCTCCAGTGATGCATCAAATTCTATAAAAGGGTAAACTCGAAGCTCATTTGGCTCCTAGTGTATACTCTCATCAGCAAACAGGTGCAGTCAGAGGGAAGAGTAGTGCTAAGTCCTCATCTGCTGCTAGGATGAGCTCATAGTCCCACCACTGACATTCACAGCACTTTGCCTTTGGTCACAAGCTCACATTCATGGTCATTAATTGTTTAGGACCCCCCTACTCTGCACATGGGTTGACCTCATAATCCACCTGTTCTCTTGCTCTTGGTCCTGGGTGGACTCCTACAGTGCACACCATGGCTGGTTGCATATTAGCCACTCCCATAGAATACTCCCCGTCTACCAGTCCTGGTTGGAATCGTCATGGTGGCTCTTCAGCAATTCCTATGTGGAACCCCAGAGCATATACTTTCGCTGGCTTTGTAATGTTCATTCGCATAGGTTTCTCTGCTTCTCCTAGGTGGACCCCCAGGCCCATACCATGGCTGGTTGATTTATGGCCAGTCACATGGGCTGCTCCTCTGCTGTTGCAGGATGGGCTCCCAGATCCTAAACCTAGGATCAATAATGGGTTGCTTCTCTCATAATGCTCATTCACTTGGATTACCCTTCTGACAATTTCTGGGTAGACTCCAAGAGTACATGTTATGGCTACGATACATAGGTTGCTTCACTGCCACTGTAGAATAAATCCCGGAGCATATACTATGGCTGGTTGTATAAATATCCATTCTCATTTGTTTCTTGTCTGCTGCTGTTGTGTAGACTTCAGAGTTTATAATATGGTTAATGAAAGAACGCACCGCCACAGGAGCTTCTTATGCTAGGTAATTTAAACTGCATCATACAACCTACTGTAAGATAGTAGACATGAGCCTCTATTCACACATTTTTACTAAAATCATGCAGTTGCATAGCCTTACACTTGTGACAATGGTTGAGCTTTCTCTCCCACACATGCATGACACAAAATAACCTCGGACAAATTCTATAATGGACTCACATTTTATACCAGTCTACGCTCAAGCATCCTATCCATCGCTCCCTTTGACCTCAGCTTAATGCCTAAGTACAGTGCCAAAATACGATAAAAGTGCTTCTCTGTATTACGTGTGTATATGAATTGTTTGTATTGCCTTTTTTGACATGATATCAAACTGTCAATAAAATGAAACTTGAACCTGATAAAAGCACAGCCCTGGTCCTTTGCAACTAGTTGACTCCAGGAGCGGGTTGCTTCTCTTCTCTGTAGTAGTCCCTGGTTAAGGAAATGGGAAGGTTGAACAGCTGCTCCTTCGGATTAAGGGACTGATTCTGAATAATGCGGAATTCCATGCAAGAATTCCAGTCGAACGAAATTGTCAATAATGGACTGTGTGAATCCCTGTTATCCATCTAGATTCTGCTTGGAATTCCCAATTCTGTCAAGTTTAATGCTGAAATTTAAATTTTAAATATTGTAAAAATATTTGTGAGGGTTTCTGAGTGGAGAGAGGGAGGCGTGTGAGAGAGAAGAAAAACATGTCACCTGCCAGGGAGGGGCAGTATATGCTCCCCGGTGTTTTGGCTGAGTGTTGGGTGGGGATTGGGAAATTGGTCTGGACTGCAATCCAGCCCTTTCCTAAAATGATTTTACTGGGCAGAACTCAGGGGCATAACAAACACCCCCGCAGCCCCTGCGGTGCGGGGGGGGCCCAGTCTTCAGTACGTGAAGGGGGCCCCCCTCAGCTCATCTGGAGAGAGCTGTGTGTGTCTTGCTCTAAAGCAGCTGCAGTGTGCAGCCTGCTCTCAGCTCCTAGCGCTGACCGAGGACTGAAGAGAAACAAAGTAACAACTTACATTGTTTCACTTCAGTCAGAGCCAGGCCCGGAACAAGGATGCGCGTGGGGACCCTCAGAGAGAGCATTCTCCATAGGGCACTGCTCATCTGAGAAGGGACGAGGCAGCACAGAGCTGACAGGGCCAGGAGAATGTTTGCAGCTCCAGAAACAGGATCTGCTGGGACGCATTAGAAGGTAAAAATTCAGTGGCAGAGCTATCAGTGGTGCAGCCGGTGCAGTGGTGCCCACCTAGCTTGCCTGTGGAGACTGCATTTATTTTACTCGTTGGCTGCTTAGATCAGTGTTTTTCCTCGTATCTGCCCTGCACCAACCTCTCTGTTTCCACTCGCTGGAGAGAAAGAAACTGGAAGGGCAGGTAGAGAAAAAACAGACCGGCCGCAGATAGGCATCAGAGATGAGCAGTGGTTTAATTTGTAGATTATTTCTGAGAGGCTGTATCGAGATGGTGCTCTGGCTGCTTGTCAGGAGTTGTGATGCTTTATAAGTGAGTGGCGCAGCATCAGCCATCCAATGACAGAGCAGTTCATAATCAAGACACTTTAGAGGAGGTGCTGAGAAGGCAGGGTAAGCACTTTTGGCACATGCAATGCTTTCAGTTCGTCACTCACCACCAGGGCCGGCGTTAGCGCTTGTGGTGCCCGGTGCTACAGTATTTTTCGGCACCCCTCCGCCAATGACCTCCTCCTCGGATTCCCTCACTACCATCTGGCGAAAGTGCCCCTCAATTCTCCATAGCCCCTCTCTCACATACATTTCATTTGTTTTAAAGCACTGTTAAAGGCTGGTTTTACCAATCCTCATAAAATACAGATATGTTCTTTGCAGCTGGCATATTAACCCTCTGTGCTACTTTATGGCAAGTTAAAACTGGCACTAGACACAACTCTGATCTCTCTCTCTAGCAGGAACATTCATTACAAGAGTTATCTTGACATTTTTATTGCTGCCCGAAAGCTGGATGCACAAGGAACTCTGCAGCAGGCTTTTTTAAATCTTAAGAAGCTGCTAAGCACAGCCCCCTCCTAAGTACAGTGCCCCTCTCCAGGTCAGCGCCTAGTGCGGCCGCACCACTCGCACTGCCCTAAAGCCGGCCCTGCTCACCACTCCCAAGCTCAATTGCTATATGCATATTTTCCCCTAAAATCTAGAAGAACTTATAAAAATAAACCAGTAGTGGAAAGTTGAAATAAACACATCTAAGGAAGACAAAGTGATTTTCCAGGGGGAATGAAGGTGAGTGCTTCTGTTCTTGTTCTAGAAACTAAGGGGCCTATTACGATGGCGGTTGGATGTCCACCGCCGGGCAGGCGGTGGTGCCCGCCGGACCGGCGGTGGACATCCGACCGCGATCGCAAGCCAGAAATCCGCCGGTCAAATTAGGATGGCGGTGGTGACCGCGGCGGTGGGAAATTCCGACCGCCGCTTTTCCGCCGGTTGCCATCCGCACTCCTGCCTGGCGGACGGAGCAGGACCAGGATAATGGTGGCGGTGCAGGGCAGGCTCCGCCGGCAGGATTATGATGCCGGCGGTAGCCAGCCTTTCCTCAGCGGTCAGACCGCCATGGAAAGGCATGCAGTGATTGTCTTCCTGGGGCCCGTTGCGGGCCCCCAATGTTTTGTGGGGGATGTGGGTGCACTGGGGGGGGGTACCCATGGTCCCCCCTACATTTCCCTGTACCAGGTGGCATGCACTGTGTAGTGCCTGCCACGCAGTGCAGGGAAATGCAGGACATGCTCATTTGGACATCGCTGCGGTGCTGCGGGCAGCAGCAACCGCCGCAATGTTAAGGCCCGCGATCCGACCGCCGCGGTCGGATTTCGAGCAAGGAACATCCTAATGCGACTGGCGGTTATGTTGCGGGCCTTGCGGGCGGTCTTTTCCCGTTACCATGGCGGTCGGGGAGGTTTTCCGACCGCCATCGTAATAGGCCCCTTAGAAACTTACTTGGCATTAAACTAAAATTTGTTGTCTGTACATACTGTCCCTCCTGGGGTGCAAAGTCTTTTCCATTTTTTGGGTGATGCCAGAGCTCATTAACACAATGTTATAAATGTGCTTAGATTCACAGCAGCCCATTTGGGGACAGCACTTGTGCTGGAGAAAGGTTCCTTGATCGGAGCTCCATGGTAGACACTGCAGAGGACCTAAGAACACAAAGCGTCGGCCAGTCCATATTTGAATGTAGGGGCAAAAATGCTGCAATTTGTATTTTTCAGATGACATTTCGTTGTTAAAACCTATATGCAGTGTTATATTAGAATGCTGCCTATCCAAGAGGTGATGCAGCCCTTGGAGTTATTTAACATATTACAGTGGTATGGGATTCCAACCTTATTTTACAGTTTCATTCTCAAGTGCAAAGTGAGACGCCTACACATAAAGAAGTCTGAACTCTCAGAGAGAAATGGTGCAGAGACAGAATATCGAGTAAAAAATATCGAATTGCACAAATATCGTATCAAAAATATCGTGGGTCAGGAATATCGACAGACAAATTCTCGTGGTTAAGAATATCGATTTTAGGAAAGTTATATCGGTTTAAAAAATATCGAAGTGTTTAATATCTTTTGCAAAAATATTATTGTGAAAAATATCGATTTTTTATTAATGTTATGTATTTTAGTATATATTTTATATGTGTGTGATGTTTGTTTTTTTGTAAAAGAACTGTTTGTATTTTTATTATATGTGTTTACAGTTTAGTAGTTATTAATTTTTTTTATTTGAATTTTGCGTTTTTAGTCCCGTAGCGGGTTGTGAGTTTATAGGGGAATAGGGTGGGAAGTAATTTAATTATATAAAATGTATTGATTAGTTTTAGTAGTTATTATTATTTTTTATTTGAATTTTGCGTTTTTAGTTCCGTAGCGGGTTGTGGGTTTATAGGGGAATAGGGTGGGGAGTAATTCAATTATATTAAATTTATTGATTATTTTTAGTAGTTCTTTTTTGAAATTTGCGTTTTTAGTTCCGGAGCGGGTTGTGGGTTTATAGGGGAATAGGGTGGGAAGTAATTTAATTATTATTTATTGAATAATTTTTTATTTATTAATATTTGTTTAATTTAGATGTTAAAGTATTAAATATGTAAATTAATTTATTATTAATTATTTAATCATTAGTTGTTAATTAATTTTAATTAGTAATTAATGATGGCAATTGTGTAAATCATTTTAGGTGTGTGTTGTGGTGTTTATAGGTGTAAATGGTGGGAAGGGGGGAAGTAATTTAATTTTATTGATTAATTATTAATTAGTTGATAATTAATTTACATTAATTAATTAGTAATTAATTATGGTAATTGTGTAATTAATTTTAGGTGTGTTTTGTGGTGTTTATAGGTGTGAATGGTGGGAAGTAATTTAATTTTTATTGATGAATTATTAATTAGTTGTTAATTAATTTAAATGAATTAATTAGTAATTCATTATGGTAATTGTGTAATTAATTTTAGGTGTGTGTTGTGGTGTTTATAGGTGTAAATGGTGGGAAGGGTGGGAAGTAATTTATTTTTTATTGATGAATCATTAATTAGTTGTTAATTAATTTTAATTAATTAATTAGTAATTAATTATGGTAATTGTGTAATTAATTTTAGGTGTGTGTTGTGGTGTTAATAGTGTTAAAGAATGTGTACTCAATGAATGTTTATTATCTTTTTTTATTAATATTTTTAAATTCATTATTATGTTAATTATGGAAATAAATTTAAATAAAAATGTTGAAGTGTTTTTTATTGGTGTGGTGTTATAGGATAGGAAATAAAATAAATACATTAATGTTTTAAATAATGTGTTTGTTAATATTTGCTCCTTTTAAATAAATATTGTTTATAAATGTATTCATTAATTTATTTTATATAATATTTGTACCTTTTTGTTATATGTAATTAATATTATAATATGTGTTCTTTTTATGTTTAATATATTTAATTGTATATTTTTAAAATATTGTTTATTCATGTTTAAGATTATTTAATTTTTTTCAATTGTTTAAATGTTATAAGTAATTTTTGTTTCTCTGCTATACAACACTTTCCCTACTGTTGCACTCACTGGGTTGGGAATAGTAATTTTTACCCCTCCGCTATCCAGCACTTTCCCTACTGTTGCACTCATTTGAGTGGGAATAGTATTTTATACCCCTCCACTATCCAGCTCTTTCCCTACTGTTGCGCTCATTGGAGTAGGAATCATAATTTTTACCTCTCCACTATCCAGCACTTTCCCTACTGTTGCACTCACTGGAGTAGGAATAATAATTTTTACCTCTCCAGCACTTTCCCTACTGTTGCACTCACTGGAGTGGGAATAGTAATTTTTGCCCCTCCGCTATCCAGCACTTTCCCTACTGTTGCACTCTTTGGAGTGGGAATAGTAATTTTTGCCCCTCCGCTATCCAACACTTTCGCTACTGCAGTGGCGGCTGGTGGAATTTGAAACTGGTGAGGTGAATGCAGAACGAATCAACGTATGCGAGCGAGCGCAGCGAGCGAGCCCGAAGGCAATAAGGGGAGTTCGGGGGGGGTTCTCCCCCCATGAAGAAATTTTTAAAAAATTGGCATCTTTTTGGTGCGATTTTCAGCACTATTTCTGTGATAAATGGACTAAAAATTCAGTTCTTCTAGGCATTCATAAAAGAAAACTCATACATTATGTCAGAGAATTTCTGGGTTGCCAAGCAAGTCTGACTTCTGAAGAGGGCTAGGGTACTAAGCAAGACTGCTCTACCCTTTCCAATAGAAAACACTAGTTAGTGATGTGAACAAGTTCAATGGACAAACCTGGGGTCTAGGGAGAGTCCCTCTCCTGAGAAAGAAATTTAAAAAGATTGGCAAATGGTGCATTTTAAAGTAAATGAATGCAGCGATAAAGCAAGGCTTATTAAGCAGTGGGAACGTATAGTCTTGAAATATTAAACACATTAAAAACTGCCCCGTATCTTCTTGCATTCATTTGTTCAACAGTTACTGTAATATGTAAATTGTTCTGCATGACAACTTTAGCCCTTTAAAAATGTATGCTTGCCCAGTGCCTTGCACTGCATGCAGCATTAACTTTGGAAAAATATGCTCTAACCAGACTTCGGGAAGCACCCACAGCTGCTGGCTGTAGCCAGTCATATAGAAATATGTGCAGACAGGTCTTTAAGTGAGATGAAAAAGTGGGTGCTCCCTATAAAGGAACATGCCAAATACATTTCTGTGATTCCCATAGTGTGCCATCAGACCGGTATTTTGGTTTGGTTTCTCTCTGAGATGTAATTTTATCCAGATAAATGGCACAGCAACTGTGAGTGTTTTGATCGTGCGCGAGGCCCGGAGCGCGTGCTCCACAGTTGATGCACAGTACTAACGGAGCTATCACATTTTCCTTCTCATGAAGATCTTATTTTCAACAATCCATTACCTTATCTCGCCGCCATTAATGATGCTGTAAGTGGAATGAGATAACATGCCTAAATTGCCAGAGGAACGCTGTATCATCAAAATGACAGGATTATTAAACAAAGACGAATATGCGTAATTAAACATACGTGCGAGCCAAGAAATGTAAATGCACTCTTTTTCACTCTCTCCTTATCTCTATCTCCCTCTTTTGATTGCTCTGTCTCTCTTTCGCTCATTCTCGCTCCCTCCCTCCCGCTCACTCTACTCTATCTTGGACTTACTCTTGCTTTTTTTCTCTGTCTTGCTCGAATTATCGCTTTCTCTCCCTTCTGTAAATCTCTCTCTTTCCCTCCCTTTTGTTTCGCTGTCTCTCTCTCCCTCTCTTTTGCACTCTTCTCCTGAGCCTCTGTTTCCGGGCCTACCTTTATTGCCCTCTGTGCATCAAATGGATAAAGCTTTATATGATATCACCCTCCCTAGTTTGGAATATGACTCATGCACTGCACATTACGACATTGTTTTCTTTTTTTTGTCTCCTCATAGTATGAGGGACAACATCGTCACAAAATAATAAACGTTGACATTTCCATGAAATACTGACGTGTCTCCAAACAAAATACTCCAGTTGAAACTCTAAATCTTCTTTGAAGTGCCCATATCAAACTTTTAGAATAATAAAAACGCACTTCAAACATGGCGCTGCTTCGTCTTCTTATTTTAAAAGTACGAATGTGTGCTATGTTACACCTCAGCAGTTGCGCTGAATATTACTTGAGAACCCGTGCCAGTAAAAAAAAAAACACGGGTGTCATGTTGACTGTGCAGCTGACGGTTGGTTGTTCATTATGAATAATTGAATGTATAATATTTGAGGCTTTTCCAAGCGCCCTCAGCGGGAAAGTATATACAGGCACAATGTGGAGCTTGCAATGTTTATCAGGACAATGCAAGCAGATTTCAGCAAGGCTAGTTCCAAGTCATCTGTGATAAATGAGAAGATAAGGCAATCAGTGCACACCATGACACTCTGTGCAGCTAGTTAGGTACACTTCAGAACTAATTCAGGTGTGTTCACAAAGCTTATGAGTCTGGGGGAGGGGGGCGCATCACATTAACTAAACTGTGCAGCAAAGAAAGACAAGTTATACAACACATTCCGTGGTCTAAACACAGCTGTTTTAGCATTTCACCGCCATAACACAAAAGGGATCACAATGTTATTCAAATACATAGGTTTCTTAAGGCCATGCATATTTCTCAGATCCTATTCAAAATGCCTAGCATATTTCCAGCGCCCCTTTATGTAAGCGCCCAGAATGCACACTCGGAAACTATAGTGAACACGCTTTTTTCTTCCACTTAGCTCGCAAAGAGATTCAACCAGTGCAAATGTTTTATACGTTTTAAATACGTCACTTGGTATGATTTTATCTACAATTTTCACTGACAGGAACTCAAACATGACTGGATGCCAGCGCTCCCTAGTTTGTTTTCTTAGGCAACATATTTTTAACATAACTACTGCTGTTTCCCTGCGCCCTTTACTGTCCCTATTAATTACCTAAAATATATATTTCCTGGCTGCTGATGAACTTCCCCTCGTGTGCGAATCAGAATATTGACATGTTTGTACATCACACGAGTGTGTCTATATCGCATTAAATAATCTATAAACATTGCTCTCTGGAAACTCTTCCCACCCCTCGGGCTCTGCCGCCTCACCTGTGTCTCCTCTCCGGCACTACACCGGAGGCCACTGCTTCCTGAACTGAAGCCCCACGTGCAGGACATTCATTCAACTACACAATACACCCCCTCGTTCAATGTGGAAATGGTAGCTGTCATGAAAGCCTACGTTTCCCAGAATGCATCGTGTGTAAAATTGCTAGGCATATACTGTGCTACACATCGCACAGGAAACTTCAAATCTTAATTCCCCTAGCTAGAAGCGCCTTTGAAGTTTACTTGCACGAAACTAAAATACTAAGCTTTGAAGAAAAACAAAACACATTTTCCGAAGACTATACTATTTCAGGAATGACGAAATCGAGCCCGTTCTTCATGCTAGCAGTGCTGCTTTGAAAATTTAAATCTGTGATAGCAGAAATCGAGAGATGCTGCAAGGAAAGAGAACCAGTTGAAAGAAAGTGGCAGGGACAGGAGACGCTATGAGGAAAGAAACACTCGTTGAAGGAGAGACACCAGTTTAAACAGAGGGACAGGAAAGATGCTGCAAGGAGAGAGACACCAGAGGGACAGGAGAAACAATGTGGGGGACTCTCCTGCATGAATCGGGGGGATTGGCATGTACAAAACAGGCAAAGAGTGAGGGATGGGGAGAGGGTCACATGGAGGGACCGGGTCAAAGAGAGGGGCAGACTAAGTGACAGAGACAGAGAGACGGGGACAGAGGGTTGGACAGAGTGACAGGGGAAGAAAGGGCCAGAGAGAAGTTGTTTAACAAGCTGCTGTGTGCAGATCATGGTTCCAGGACATCATCCTTGACACTAGACCTGCAAGTCTAACAACATTTTTGAGATTCTTCGAGGCTCGGGGCATACAATAGTCTGGTGCGGAGGCAGGCTTTGTTTTTAAACCGATTCTTCCAGTAGGAAAATATACCGATGCTAAACTGAATCGTCACACGCCATTATTCCAAGGGATTGACTTGAACCTAATTGCTGACTTGTAAATGTGCAGAATAGCCGGCAGTCACCCGCCAAATCCCCCCCCGCTGGCCCTCCAGCAGCAGAGATACCTTCGACCTTCTGAACCAAAATTCTTCCCATTTATACAGTACATTATCCAGCAAAACCACAACGTGAACACTCCAGCAGGAACCAATGGTAGGATCAGCTTTACAAAATGTACCTTCCATGTTGCAAAACAGATGTCATTGGTGCCCTTTGACATTTAGAAGCCTTTTCTTATAGTGTGCTGCACAATCGAACCTTGCTGCGCTAACAAAGACCAGTCTAGTATAAAGGAATACGAGAGGGCCTTCCGATTCCCAGTATGAACGTACCCGTCTGTTTATGAAGAGCTGCTACGCCCATCCATAGTTTATCGTATTCAAGTAACAGGAGCTCAAAATGTATTCCTTTAGGGACCGTCACCATGAAATGGTTGTTTTTGACCCGTTAAACTTCCCTTTAGCGCAATGCAGGAATTTCCTAAGATTGGTAGATTAGTTGTTAAAAATAACGCGCCGAGAAGTCACTGGCTGTTCGCATGTGTACAGTACATGCCCGCTGACAATACAGCCGTGGACCGGGCACACCTGCAGAAGGCACCAAAGTGTCGAGACGTCTAATATATGCCAACCTCAGAGCATGTATTGCCAAATGAAGATAACCAGTGGAGGCTACACCGCCGACACCCATGTGCAAAGCAGCCTGCATGTGAAGTCAAGATGGTCAAGATGCAGTACGGGTAGAAAACACAAAACAACCGTGTCAGGACAAGCCTGCTAGAACATGCAGAGCTGGAGCATGTTTGCGAACAGCACACAGTCGCGGCTCGCGAGTCGCGCTCCAATACTCGCGGGGGGGGTCGCGTGCAGCGCGGGGGAGATTTAAATAAAGCATTATTAAGCAAACTAAACTTACCGAGTCCGCGCCGCTTCTGCGAGTCCTCCTGGGCCGGGGTCCGACTCCCGCGTTGGCGCCTTGGCAAGTACCGCCTGCGTCTCAGCCAATCCAGACGCTGCTCCAGCAGCAGCGCCAGGATTGGCTTGAGCAGTAGTGCGCATGTTCTGTTTAGGGCTTAACATTTTTTGCGACCAGCCCGAACATGCGCACTAGGCTGCTCATTAGAAGAGCGGCATGGAACAACCCTCGCTCTTCTAATGACCAGCGCCTAGTGCGCATGTTCGGGCTGGTCGCAAAATTTTTAAGCCCTAAACAGAGCATGCGCACTCTTGGTGTGCGCTCCGCCGACCACCTGATACATGTTATGGTGGATGTCAATCAGACACTTGCAGCTGAACTCCTGTAGTGCTGCCCCGCCCCCTTCTGAGCCGACTGCCTCCGGCGGCCTGGGATAGATTGCATTGTGTGAGTGAGAGAGTCAGAGAGAGTGACGGCAACGCTCAACTCGAGTGCGGTGCCGCCCTCAAATTAATTAGTGGGGCAACGCCCAAGCGCCCTAATGGACGCACCGCCCCTGCCCTACTGTTGAACTCACTGGAGTGGGAATAGTAATCTATACCCCTCCGCTGTCGAACATTTTCCCTACTGTTGCACTCACTGAAGTTGGAATAGTAAATGTAATTCTTCCGCTATCCAACATTTACCCTACTTTTGCACTCACTGGAGTTGGAATAGTAAATTTTACCCCTCCGCTATCCAACAGTTTCCCTACTGTTGCACTCTTTGAAGTGGGAATAGTAACTTTTACCCCTCTGCTATCCAACACTTTCCTTACTGTTGCACTCACTGGAGTTGGAATAGTAAATGTAATTATTTCGCTATCCAACATTTTCCCTACTGTTGTATTTATTGTATTGCGAAATGTACGTTTTAGTTTTTTTAATAGTTTAATGTTGTAATTAATTGTAGAATGTTTTTTTGTAATTTTAAATTATTGATATTTGTATATATTTTAATTTTATATAATTTAAAAGCTTAAAAATTAAATAAAGATGATAGTTAAATTATTTTAAAGTAAATATATGCATATGTATAAATTATTATGTTTGTGTGTTTATATTTCTTTAAATTAAGTTTATTTTTTATATTTAGTTAAAATGTATATTTTAATTTATTTTGTTAAAGATAATATTAATATTTTATATATTTAATATGTATTATTTTATTTTATATTTATTTTTTAATCAATATTTTTTACATCTATATTTTTAACTTCAATATTTTTGATTCAATATTTTTGTACTTACCTGTTTAAGTATAGGGAGTCGATATTTTTGCATTCTATATTTTCTTTTTGACATTTTTTACATCGATGTTTTTAGCATCGATATTCTGTCAGTGAACCAGAGAAATATAATGGACAGAGTGGAAGATGAAATTAGAGCTGAGAGCGCGTCAGAGCAAGAAAATGAGAGAAGGGAAACGTGATTGTGAAGTGTGGCAATATAAGGGGAAACAAATGTGAGAAGCCAGAGAAAAAATTAGGTGACAGAAGAAGCAGAGCATAAGGGGTGAAGAATGAGAGAGGGAGGAAAAACAAAACGTAAAACAGAGGAGGAGCAAGATAATGAATGAGAATAAGTGAGGCAGAGAGAGAGAGAGAGAGAGAGCGAAGGGTGAGAGAACTAAGAAGAGAAGAAGACTTTGAGAGAGGGAGAAAGTGAGAGAGAAGATAAAGTGAGATCAAAAGAGAAGACATGCTTTGTGATCTGGTGTTCATGAATTTGAATCTCAACTAGGTCAAGTCATAGTTTCATCTTTTTGAGGTTGGTAAATGTTGTACAGTAATGCCTTTGAGACTGTAGAAATACAGAACAAAGAAACACTTTATTATATTAGGTCCCTTGAGGTGAAGAGGGTTATCAGAGAGTTCCGCAGACCGAAGGAGAGTGAAATAAGTTTACAGTGTTTGAGAGTAACAGCGAAAATATAAGACCACAAATCTGAGAAACCTTAAAGCATCCCGAGATGTTAATATATAAACAGAGAGGAAAAAAGTAAGGAGCACAAATGTGTGCATGTGAGAAGGAAAACAGGATTAGAGCTATGGAAAATGTATTAATTTGCACTTAGGAAAAAAACCACTCTGGCGTATGAATGAATACAAGATCAAAAGGTGAAAGAAAGCCTCAAAGAGAAAGTATAAAAGGAGCCTGAGAAACCCAGAGAGCCACATAAAGAATGAAAGAGACCCACAAGAGCAAACAAGGCCCCCTTGAGAATGAGGGATAAAGGCAGCTAAGCCACGAGAGAGAGGATATGAATTTTGAGTTTTGTAAGGATCACTGAAAAACAATACGTTCTCTTTCTGTTGAACATCATCAAAATATGTTTTGCAGAGAAAATTAAAGAAGCCAGAGGTGTTAGATTGTGTTGCGTGGACTGATGTCAGGGGATAGATAAAGAGAGGGAGGGGGGGACGGATGAGCAAAGAGAGAAAGGTAATGTTAGACAACCTAGGAGAGAGTGAAAGAAATCCCTTCAAATAGATCGAGAGATGGGGCGAAGATGGATGAAGTAGGGCCTCAGGGATCAATAGTATGGGCCCCAGGGAGGCAGTAAGGGTGAAAGAAACAAGCCCAGAGAGAGGTGATAAAAAATGTTGAAAAAGAGAAAGAAAGAGCTCCATAAATGTAAGGTAAAATGATCCCAAATAGGAAAATGGGTGGAAGTGACCAGGAACCCACAAAGAGAGTGAAAAAGTAAAAGAGAGAGCCAGTGAAACACAAAGGAGAAAGGGAGAGGGCTTCTGAAAAGTATTAAGACTTTGCAAAAGAGAGAGAAATAATGCAGAAGGAGAAATCCACTGAAACATTGGGTGAAGGAGACACACAGGAAGAAAATTAGATAAAGGAAACACCGGAGGGAGAGGAGAACAGTATTCCCTTAACATGAGTTGGTTGTCAGTGTTCAGTGCATGTGTGATGTGCTGGATTGCGAGCACAGAGTTTGACGTTCTCTAGTTAAGTGTAAATAGTTCACACTGGTCTGATCAGCCACTACTGTATCCCCCAACAGTGCTACCTTCTCAGACTGCTCAGCGGGATCGAGGTTCATTCATTAAGGCTCATGGACCACTACTGCATATTCCATAATTAAAATCCAACTCTGTGTCAGGGATTAAACTTCCCAAACTGATAACTGTTAATACATTGATGATTTGACATTTAAGGCTCACATTTACCATCACACTAATCAACGTGAATGTACTATTCTTCAATCTTGGTGCAATTGGAATATCTTTGTTTATAAAATATCTAAGTATTTGGTGGCATATTCTATTCTGCTTGATCTAAGGAGGTCTTGGCTTTTTCCCTAAAACATTTTAATTCGCTTTATTCTCCTTGTAAATAGTGCTTCTTATTGACGTACACCACTTTGAATTTTACTTGTGTTGATGGAATATTATATTAACAATGTTAAAATTTAAATATTTTGCAGACTCATTGATCTTCTATGGTTCAGATCTTTTTATTAATTTATCCAGGAACAAATACTCTTACCTAAATCCAAAGGCCGATTAGGTAGAACAGTCGGACATAACAGTGGGAGAACAGAAGAAGTAGATAGAAGGCGAGGAAGGGAGGGTACCAGGAGGGACTGGGAAAGGCGGGAGGGGTGGGATAAAATATCAGGGGTTGTCACCCAGGGAGCATAGCCTCTCTCTCCAGAATGAGCTCTTTCACAACATATTCAGTATCAGCAGGCTGGGCTTTTTAGTGCATCGTACGCACTGCGGTCAGTCTTTGTCTTGCTGATCAGGCGTGCCCCCTCGTCCTGTAAGCTGGTGTACTCATAAGTAAAGAGGACTAGTAAGTTCCAAAAAGTCCTGTGCCAGAGATTGGATGCATGGGCCCCTCATTTTGTCAAAGTGTAGCAACTTGTTCTGCTGGGAAGCAGTAAGCTTTTCCATCCGTGTAAGGTCCCACAGTTTATGCAGCCAGTCAAATTGAGACGACAATGTATCTGTGCCCCATTTGGTTTTGATGACATGTTTAAACCCACACAAAGCCAAAATCCATTATTATTGCCTTCCCTTTGTTAGAGTGTAGAGCGTGTGTCAGGGCATTGGGGAGTCTCACTAAGAGCTCAAGATGAGAGATCCAGGCCCCAGGTCTGTACAGGATTGATGAAGAGCATAGTGATAGATAAGAATGCACTGGAAGCGCTAATGAAGGGACACAGTGAGAAAGAATTCAGGAAAGAAATCATGAGGTGCTATAAGGACAAGGTCAGCTGGAAAGCTGATAAGGAAGAGAGGGTGGGGTATAAAAGAGGAAAAGAGAAAAGAGAGGTAGGGAATGGAGAGGGTGAGAAAATGGACGAAGGAAATACAAAGCAGATAGCATAAAAAGAGCAGAGAAAGGGAGAGAAATACTGCAAAGGAGATAGGAAAAGCATAGTGGAATGATTTCGACGGGATGGGAGAGAAAAAGTTGGAGATAAAAGTGACAGAGAATAGAAAGAAACAGGTTGGGATGAGAATGAAGAAAAGATAGGATGCTCAGAAATAATGGAAAGGAAGATATAGAAAGCAAGAGGGAGGAAGGAGGTGTGAAAGAGAAGGAGCAGTGGATGCACTTTTGGCAAAACTGAACGATGAGTGGGCCTGATGTTATATATCATGACAGGAGTCTGCATCAGGAAACCCACCTAAAATGGGGCAAACTTCCCCGGTGTACTGATGACAGGGACCCTGTAGTGGATAGACCACCACCTATGATAGGCTGCCGGCAGACTAAGCCCAACCATTAACTCCACCATCCAGGGTTACTTATAACGGCTGTATTGCTAACAGTGGTGTATCAATAGCCCAGCAACCCCTGCAGTATGGCAGGTCGCTGGCCTGAGAGATCTTGACGGCGTGGCGAATGGGGGGGGGGGCCCTCCATGTACTTTGCAGGGGGCCCCCTCTCAAGTTTCATTACGCCACTGTCAGAATTTCTATCTTGTAAAATTGGGTCGATTGTTCCCACATCCGGAAAACCCAGGTATGGGAACATCAGCCAACATATAATTGAGAAGAGCGGGATTACAAAAAGGTATACACTAAACACAACTTCTGATCGGGGCCTAAGTCCGCACGTTAGTAATTTTAAATTCTGGCTAAGGCCTTGGGAGCAATTTTCTTTTTAACATGCTGCCCTTGAACTCTAAAAACAATTTTCTCCAAACTTATTCTTCGGAAAAGTAGGCATTTCTATGAGTTTCAAGGAGTCCAAACGTACATTCCATCAAGAACAGAAATCTTTGAACTTGTTGACAAGACAATCAAGGGCCGCACTTAAAGAGTCTTGTGGATGACAACACAAAGAGCACGTGACACTTCTGTAACATGGTGCCTGCTTCATAAAGCTCTTTCCTGGAGTGTTATGTGTCAGCATCAGAAGATATCGTAACCTGAGCATGTATAACAGGAACATGATTTCACAAACTAGCAATAACTAAGCTATTCAAGGAGAAACCAAAAAGTATTGTAGCATGATTCTGTTTTGCGTGGTAACGGCGAAATGTTCCAATTTCATGCAACAATACAATTCTAAATAGTGCAGAGAATCCAACTGTTGATTTTCCTTCAGCATATTATAGCTTTAGTGTGTGGTATCCCGCCACTCGATTCTCCTTCAGAGTTGAGATTTTCTCCAGAAGTTGAAGGAATTTCTGTTACTACCCAACTGTAAATTTGGAATTAAGTTGTTCTTGTGAAAGGGTGGAGCTTCCAAAGAGGTGCAACCGTGAAAGTGGCCCTGCGGGTGAAGGAAACAACAACATGCAACAAACCTTCTGATTACCAAGCAAGATGCACATTTGAGGAACATTCCGATAAAGGGTCTTGTGGAAATTCACGTGCTACACCTTACTTAGGACTGAATGGGAAGCTGGAAGGGAGTGGACCGTTCACTGATCTGTTCGAACTGTGCATTATGTGTTCCTAAGACAGCCATCCCTGTGAATACATAGCTTTCTCTACGTTTACGTGATGCACAAATAAAACATACATAGATTAGCAGGACTGTTTCCCAATTATCGAAAATATTATTGTTCAAAACTTACGATTAGAATGAATTTCTTCGTTTAGACAGTACCTTTATAAATCAGGTTCATTATCCCTTTTCATAAACTTCCCGCTAGCCTCACTGTTGCGCTTGGTACAAGCTGAAGCTATTGCAGAGAAGTACCAGTGATAACTGCATCCTTCCCAGCCCATGCAGCTGAAAGTGATCCATCATAATGATGATTCCTTCTTCAACATTTTAAGGATAACTCTTTATGCCATACTTCCAGTTTTTTTATATTGAAAATTGAAAATGTGAAATGGGAGATGTAGTTATATTGAACGAAGTGTCAGTATATAGGAGACCTGCAAAAATATTTCCAGGCTTGCCAAATATTAGTTTGATGCCACGTTATGGCTACCTAGTGTTGAGTACATTCAAGTACTTGACAACTCTGTCATACACTGTGCTTGCGCTCGCTCGCGATTGACGAGTCTGCTCAACTTGCATTATGAGAGGGGCCACTTGATTGGTCTGGAAACTCCTTCATTTCTAATCCTTTATTTATTTCTAGTTTGTATGTAGTGCAACATGTCCCATGCCTGTTACTTCAGAAAAGGATAAGGGAGTTAAATTCCCATCAGGGTTGCAGTCTATTATTATTCAATCACTGGGCAGGAAATATGGGGTTCATTGAAATCACACTGGAACACTTCTCTTTCATGGCTTTTCCTTGCAGCTGTAGATCTATTCAGCCGTGAGGCTTGGATTCAGGCGTTCCAGTATCTGGGTCCCCGGAGTCCTAAGGATCTGCTGCCATGTGTTTTTTTCTGTCTGAAGACTCATTGGGATCTAAGGTTTGCCAATGCTGAGGGCAGGCTTCCGTTCGGGCATGTAGTGGGCAGCGCTGAAATGGTGCATGCTTTTTTAATGCCACAGAGTAACGGTCTCTCAGAGGATGGTATACGATACTTACATTTCCAAATGTAAGAAATTCTCCTATCTGCCATAACTTTCTTACCTTGTCTAACAAGCAGGTTGCTACATCGACTTGACTCTAGTCGCAATCCTAACCCTTCTGAATGCACATTTTTCTTTCTAGAGTACTCATATTACAAAGGTTCTTGATTGCCAATTCATTTATTACATTGATTTTTTTTTCTTTATAATCTTTACATTAGTAAGCTTATCCAGCCACCAAAGTACATCAATTGTGCTCCAAACCATTATTTTGAGAATTAATTAAAATGTAACAAGCTCTTGATTTACAGTCACTCTCAAGCAAGACGGGCAGGATCAGAACCTAGAAAGGTTTTTTCCAAGTCCTGGTTTAGTGTACTAAGGGGCCGATTACGATGGCGGGCGGATCGTAGCGGGATCGGGACCGCCCGCATGTAATGCGGCGGTCCCGCACCCCTTATTATGATGCGACCACCACCGCGGCGGTCGCATCCAGCAATTTAACATTGCGGTGGGTGCTGCTGGCAGCAGCACCCGCCGCAATGTTAAATGGCCATGTTGTGCATTTCCCTGCAAACGTGGCAGGCACCGTGCGGTGCCTGCCACCTTGTGCATGTAAATGTAGGGGGGGTACCAAGGGTACCCCCCCAGTGCACCTACACCCTCCCCCCACACAGAGGGGGCCCGCAACGGGCCCCCAAAGCCAGTCTCCACCTGTCAGACAGGCGGAAAGGGATACCGTAATCCCTACGGCGGTGCCTGCACGGCACCGCCACAATGTTGCCCTGGTTCCGAGTTCCGCAAGGCGGCCGGAAAAGGACCGCCTTGCGGAATCATGGCGGATGGACTTTCCGTCTGTCGCGGAACAATTGTGATTCCCACCGCCATCCTACTTTGGCGGTGGGAATTTTCTGTATGATGGCGGAAGGACCGCCACCGCCGGCCCGGCGGTGGCAGTCCTTCTGCCATCATAATGAGCCCCTATATTCGGTGTTCCACTGTGGGTGAAATGGCCTGTCTAAATTATTCCTCATATTTTTGGCAAATTTTTCCCACAAAAGATACGATTGTCCTTATTTATATGCACTCCTCAGTTCTCAATGAGACTTGACCTCACATTAGCTATCAGTACTCCCTGAGGTTCAGTGTGATTAGAATGCTTTTTCTTTTACTTTAGGCAAAATCATTCAAAGAGCAAGATTGCTCATGCAAGGGAGACATCTTAGAATAATATTCTTATAGCATAAGAAAAACAATTCTAGGATGTCCACAGTACATATTGTGTATGCATATGCAGGCAAGGGCGGTCGTAATGGAAAGGTTTAAAATTAATAGAAAGAGAAGGGCAGGCAGCAAAGGAAGGTCTGAGCAGGGAGAGACAAAGGTGAGGGAGAGGAAGTGGTCCCTCATGCACACAAGAATAGGGAGTAAAGCCATCCAATCAGGAGCACGGATCTGAGGTAAACAAAAAACATTGATTCATGAGCAAAGGATACACACAAAGCCCACTCAGTTGAGACTGGATAAGCAGTCTATAGGGGAGACACGTGTGTCACTCTGTTTCAGCATAAGGCACAGCACAACACTTTTTCTTAAGTCAGTAACTGTGCACTTGCTAGCACTTTATTCATACTTGGTTGGGGATTGACTCTGCTTTCCATCCTTCTGAGGTCTTGAAATGAGTATGATTGTTTAGGTAAACAGCAATACCTGTCAATTAAGTGCCAATGGGCAACTCAGATTATGGTGTATATGATGTGCACATAGGCAGAACAAAATAATAGTCCGTTATACTTGAATGCACACTGAAGGACACGAAATATTTTTCACCAGACTCTTCTCTTATTCTTAATTATAGTTTTTCTTCAAACATTCCTAGACAACACATGTTTCATCCGGCCTCTTCACCAGGACTTCATCAGGGCTAGAAAACATATAGACTACATGCCCCATTCACTATATTCTAGTTATCTAGTATGATCAGGTGATCTTCTATTACCAAAATGGGCAAAGCACCAACCAGTGAAAAAACAAATAAGGTAACAAATCAAATAAACTTTATTCTGTTTCATGTGATAAAACCATAAAAGCACAAGGTAGAATATAATACATACAATCCAGACAGGAACATACCCGGTTTAAACATAGTACATACAATATAAGAATATATGCAGTTTAAAAATATATAGTTACCAAATCTCCACAAACACAAAAAAATACCTGCTAAACAACGCTCTGGATGGTGCAGTAAGACCTTGCGCTTAATCAAGTTGTTAGTTAAACGGCTAGTGGAGCAAGGTAAAGTGCATGGTGCTGGGAATAATGACAAGGGTCAGGTGAATTAATCACAACTCGCCCTAAGCCCATCGAGGATTTTAAAAAGTTAAGCACATAAAAAACGGTGTTACCCGTCAACAATTGAAGAAATACAAAAGTGGGCCGTACTTGTCTAAAATTGGCCTGTTTCAAAATAGGAATTAAAGGATTTTCTGGGCGTATCATAAAATGGGCAAAACATTGTTGTAGGAAGGTGGAATCTGACTGCATGGTTGCCCCCACTTTTTTCCTGGTGTTTTGCTGGTTTTCGACTTAGTTTGACTGGGATCCTGCTATTCAGGACCCCAGCCTATCTGCTTACTCCCTAAATTGATTGCATGTACTCTAGGTACACTCCAGATTGGATTCTGGGGTACCCTTATAAGTCCCTATATATGGTATACTATGTACCCAGGGCATACGTACCCCAGAGGCCTCCCAGGGGCTGCAGCATGTATCATGCCACCCCTGAGAGGCCATTCAAACTGACACCACAGGTCTGCTACTGCAGCCTGTGTAAGGTGGTGCATGCACCCCTTACTTAGATATAGGTTCACTATATCTATCCTGATCACTGCACATATAAACCTATCAGTCACCCCTATGGCAACCCTTATCAATCCTGAAGGCAGGGTGCTGGGTTTTATGTGAGAGGGTGCCCATGCATGAGCAGAGCCCCTCTGCAGCCTTCGGAACCACTATTCTGGGGTTGTCTGTGATGCAGCCAACCATATACTCTTAAGTGCATTATAACCTCACGGTAAATGCTAACTTTAAAATGGCTGCAAGGAATTATGTCGTGTTTGGTGTCAAACACCTTGGAATCATACCTCCACACCAGTAACTGGTGTGGGAGGTATGATTCCTCCCTCCTAGAGGGAGAAATATGACAGCACCGGTACACCCGGTACCAGCTTCACAGAGCCCTGGCATCACAAAATGGATGCTGCCAGCCACAGACACGAGTCTGCCCTCCTGCTGCTGGACGAAACTCCGGCAGGGGAAGGCTTGACAATAGGTTTCCTGTCACAGGGAGGTGTGACCACCTCCCAGACAGGCTTTAGTGTATTGGGGCTGGGTGGGTGCACTCCAAGAGTGCTTTGATGTCTGCACTGGGGGCACATTTGGTGTCCCTGTGCATAGTCCAGCTCAAACCGGTTGCAGGGGCACTCATCCCCTGCTCTGGCGCGAAACTGGACAAAGGACATGGCTGTAGCCACCCCTCTGTCCTAACCCTCCCATAGGTGGGTCCCCAGAGTTTGTCCCACCCCTTCCTTGGGTATAAAGTAGGAACCCTGACTACAGGACTTTAGATTACACCTGGACTAAACTCTGCTACAGAAACCAAGTACTTCGATGATCTACACTACGCTGGATGACTGAAGAATCTCCCTTGGAGTAAAGGAGTTACTCCCCTGCAAGGCAGGCACCTTAAACGCATCTGACCAGTTTGCATCTCCGAAGCTCCCGAAGACTCCGAAGAATATTGCAACACAGGAGGTGGGTTCCCAAGGTCTCTGAGGTTGATCTGTGCCCACAGCAAGTCTGAGGCCCATATCCCTTGTGGTGACCGTGCAACCCGAACCCCTGGACACCGCGTTGATTTGCAGAAGCATCAGCTTTACGGTGACCCCTGAGGCTGAGCTTTGGGTTACTTGTAGCCCTAACCCCGAGCAGTAATTCCACCAAAGATTGCGGGCCTACACTCCACGAGTGTTCCGTGGGCCGGCATTTTGTGTGATTTCTCTTGAGTTCCCTTTGCGATCCCTGGTCCGTCGACCTGCGGGTCCCTGAGAAGGGTACTTTAACTTTCAGTGGGCTTCCCTGGTTGTTCCAGATGTGCTTTGACTCTCCATTGCTTGGGGAGTCCCCAGGACCTTGCTGGTCCTCACAGAAGCATCTTTTCTCTGACCGCGTGGGTTGCAGTTGCCAAGGCTTGTTGGTCTCCAATCCGGAAACTGACCCCTCAGCACTCGACATCCTTTGTGGGACAGCTGGCCTGCGGATCCTGGTTGTCGTTGACAGCTCCTGGTCCCCGTGGCTGCAGAGTCAAGCTTCACCTCTTCGCACCTGAAGCACCCGACATCGGTGGGCATTCAATTGCTCCGCTCCTGGTCACGTGAAGTGACCCAGACTTTGTCCCCTCTGCTTTCAGGTTCTTCACATCTTCGATCCAGGCTTGGATCACACCGGACACTTTTCTTCTTCACGGCAGCAGCACTTTGCAGCGTCTCGCCATTGAAAACAACGACGATTCCCGACACCCTTTGACACCTATGCACCCGGCTTCCCTGGGTTAGGTAACACGAGTACTCCGGTGCTCCTGTGGGTGCTGGCCTTAGAACCTTCTAAGTCTGAAAGGGTTTACTCAAAGTCCTCTCCTAAGTGTCCTTAAACTCTAATATTCCAACCGCGACTTTCCCATAGAGTTGTACGGCGCTCGCGTCCTCCGTGGGTCCCCTGTGTCACTACCTTGGGTGGTTCCTTGGGGTCCCAGCGATTCTACGTGCTCTAGGCACTGTGTCTAGTCAAGTCGTGGTTGTTATACCGCTTTCTTAATATATGGTTTGGTCTCCCCCTGGAGCCCACTGTGTATTGTGCTATTTACTGTCGTTCTAGTACTGTAATATTGTGTGCCTTGTTCTCTAATCTCATAAAGAGGTTAGTAGAGAGTGTTTAGTAATAAATACATATATTTTATATATACCTTGTGTGGTTCTCCTTTCATTTGGTCATTCAAGAGGTTATATACTGGTAAAACAAGCTGCTTTACATTCCTTCAAGACTTAGCCTAAAGGCTGCTCTCCACAGCTACCACTAGGATAGCTTTCTATAAAGGTTGTCTTTAACCTTTTGACTTCTGACTAACAATTAATCAAAGGTTTCTGCCAAAGGAGAAAATGAAATGTGACAGTTTCATAGGCTTTGGAAAGAGAGTCTAATTAATTACAGATGGATTAAACAAAAGCGCCCAATAAGCCTCACAACTGAATTGCTCGGTTACAGAAAAATTAAGCCTGTAATATATTCATGTGGGTTTAGCGCTCAGTGTAAGCTGCAAGTGAAAGGATGAAATCCCAAAAGGACAAAAAGGAAAAAGGAAGATACCACCCTCTCACGACGGAGAAGCCCGAAGGTCCTCTACAAGGACTCCAGCGTGAAAGCACCACTATGCATAGATGTCGGTCACTCCAAGGGGCTCCCTATTATCAACGAAGGCACCGCAAGTGTGGAGACGACGCATCTGCCCCGGCAGCATCGTTCCATATGGTGCGGTGAGTGGATCGCGCCCGACCCCCACTCTAAGGCGGATTGGCTCAATGGGCAGCTTGAGGTGCGTTTCCCTTGTGGCACAGGTTTTGTGAGCGGCAAGCGAATCCGGACCTCGCGGTGTGCGAGCTCTTTATTTATTTACTTGGGCATATACTCTACAGCTGGTTGGGATCAGGAGCATTATCAGGAATGGTCAGCCCGCCTCAGGCTAGCAATGGCAGCTAATCAGATCCATGCCTGGCCGTGCCTGACCCCAAGATGGCGGCCTGACAGGCTGCCGAGGATCTCCTAATTGAAGGGGATGCCACATTAAAGTGCCTCTGCGGCATCTAGCTCCGCAGTGCAGCATGAGGGATGTAAAGAAGCAGGGGATCGTGGCCTTCCCCATAGGCCTTCAAACACTGATAGCGCTCAGCATTGGGCTACCGCTTCTGGAAGCAAGCCCCCTGAGGACTGATAATCTGTCTCTTTCACCTCTCCACTCATGGGGCTAGCGGGAGGACGAAGCGGAGGGTGTTTCCCAATTACACCGGGACCGATGCCTTCGATTGAACTATGATGATGCCCCATGAGCGAAAACCGAATCTGTTTGTACTTACCTGTACCATTGGCCGTTACCCGGTGGAGCTGTCCTATGCAGCTATAGAGGAGTCTGGCTATGGTTCACCCCCTCGGCCGTCACCTACCCAGCCGGACATCGGACATTGTTTTTAACGGTGCTTCAAGGTCTTGTCTATCTCTCACTTTGACTGCTTGTTTCCCCCGAAGTCCCTTCCCCCCTCTGGTCTGCCTGACGCCATCTGCATTCCTTTTCCCCTGTTTACCTTTCCCCCTCTACCTTCCATTCCACAAAAGACGTTTTGTCTTTGCTATGTAACGCGGAAATAACTTATGTTATTGTGTAATCTCATGTTTTTCTACTGTCTGTTCTCACCGCGGAGTCCGAGCAACCTTGGCCGATGCCCAGTGGAGATGTCCTATGCAGCTATAGAGGAGTCTGGCTATGGTTCACCCCCTTGGCCGTCACCTACCCAGCCGGACATCGGACATTGTTTTTAACGGTGCTTCACGGTCTTGTCTCTCTTTCAATTTGACTGCTTGTTTCCCCTGAAGTCCCTTCCCCCCTCTGGGCTGCCTGACGCTATCTGCATTCCTTTTCCCCTGCTTACCTTTCCCCCTCTACCTTGCATTACACATAAGACGTTTTGTGTTTGCTACGTAACGCGAATATAACTTATGTTATCGTGTAATCTCATGTTTTTCTACTGTCTGTTCTCACCGCGGAGTCCGAACAACCTTGGCCGATGCCCGGTGGAGCTGTCCTATGCAGCTATAGAGGAGTTTGGCCCTGGTTCACCCCCTCGGCCATCACCTACCCAGCCGGACATCTGACATTGTTTTCCTCGCCTTGCCTCCCCGTTATGTTTCCTTCCCTCTATCTTTCTCCTATGTCTATACTTGGAATCTGTAACTGAAGTAATCATGTAATCTGTAACTTGCTGATCATCATGTAAAGCGCTCTGATACCTCCGGGTCTAGCCAGCGCTATATAAAACTTTGCAAATAATAAATAAATAAATAACCTAATCATCAATAAGGGTCGTTTGGACTGGTGCAAGGTGCCCACTTTAATTAGTGGACAGCATATACCAGGCCAACTTCTCACATTGGTGGCAGTGATGGGATTCAAGCTTGCTATTGTTTTACCAGATAATCTCAGTGAGTGACTAACTGAAAACCACTAAAGGTACTTAGGTACATATAAATCAAGGCTAGAATAAAGTAAGTTCTATTGAACTTAGAGTTGGGTGTCAAGGGCCTAGCACACCCTTTCTCCTACTCAAGAGAGTTTAGTAGTTCCCACTAGAGTAGGTAGGTGCATACACCACACCACACCAGAATGTCTTCAAGGCCTGAAGTCAGTGACTCCTTGCCAACTAAGTATGACCAACTCACATTCCAAGAATTGAGAAACATGTGTGCATCAAGGAAACTGAAGACAGGGAAAAACCCAAACACCCAAAAACTTATAGTGACTTTGCTTTTAGATGACCTCAGAAAGACCCCAGGGTCTGATGAGGCAGGCAAAGGGGGTGGGGCAGCAGAAGAGGAAAGGCCAGGAAGTGAAAACTTCAATGACCAGGACCCTGATGCTGGCCAGGAGGATCAAAATGATTCTACCCTGGACAATCCAATTCTTCCTGAAGGTGAGGAAGGAGGCCCCAGTGGGCCTCTCTTTACCCAACCTGGAAGGGTTAACAGTTTACCAAGAAGATCTAGATCTCCTTCTGTGGAATCTAATCGTTCTGGTACATCTGTAGGGAGCTCTGTTTCTCATAGGACTTCTTCTCATAAAAGGGAGTCCTCTTATGAAAAGAAGTGCCAACTGCTTGAGTTTGAGAGAGCTAAGCTCAGGATCAAGAGAGAGCAATTGGCCTTAGACAGGGAATCCCTGGAGCTTCAGAGGGCTTCTGAGAAGTTGGGACTAGAGTCCCATGGTGGCAGCCACAGTGTCCCTAGAGGTAGAGATCATACTCATGACCATAGGAACCTGAACAAGATTGTCCCTCCCTACCAGAGTGGGGATGACATCCACAAATGGATAACTGCACTGGAGAGGGCCTGTAAGGTACAGAGGGTCCCTCAGGAGCAGTGGGCAGCAATCTTGTGGCTCTCCTTTGCAGACAAAGGTAGAGACAAGCTCCTCACTGTAAGAGAAGAGGATGCTGATAATTACAAAGTCCTGAAGAGTGCTCTGATTGATGGGTTTGGCCTAACCACTGAACAATACAGGTTAAAGTTCAGAGACACCCAAAAGGCACAGACTCAGGACTGGGTTGACTTTGTAGATTGTGCTACTAAGGCTCTGGAAGGATACATGGCAGCAAGGTGCATGACATTTTTGGATTGTATAATTTGATTATGAGGGAGCAGATCCTTAATAATTGTCAAAACCAGCTTTTACACCAGTACCTGGTGGACTCTGATCTGACCTCTCCCCAAGAATTGGGAAAGAAGGCAGACAAATGGGTCAGAACCAGAGTAAAGCCAAAGAATCAGGGTGTTGACCAGAAGAACGATTCTTCCACAAACCAAGAGAAAGGTGGGGATAAATCAAAAGATAAATCCACTACAGGGCTCTAAAATTCCTCTTCTGGGGGTGGGCCCCAAACTCCTTCCTCCCCTGAAAAGAAACCTTATTGCCATATATGCAAGAAGCCTGGCCACTGGAAAAATGACCCCATTTGCCCTAAGGTCAGCAATAAAGAAAATGTTCCTCCAACTAATACTACCACTCCTCCTGGTACTACAAGTAGTAATCCCCCAGGTGGTAGTACTGCACCCAAAAAGTTAGGTGCATTGGTATGGGGAACTGAGGGGGACCCCAGCTTATCAAGGTCCTCCTCACAGGCCTTCTTAGTCTGTGATGGTGGCATGGGATTTGCCACTTTTACTGTAAGTCCTAATTCCTTGGGCAAGTACAGACAGGAGCCACTGATCAATGGTCAGAAAGCTTTGGCACTCAGGGACACAGGGGCTAGTGTCACCATGGTGACAGGGAAACTAGTCCCCCCTCAACAGCTTTTACCTGAGTTCAAGTACCAGGTGACCAACATTGATGGTATCAGCACAGATCATCCCATGGCCATAGTCAATCTCAGCTGGGGAGGGGTCACTGGCCCAAAGAGAGTGGCAGTGTCCCCAAACTTGCCTGTAGATTGCCTGTTGGGCAATGATCTGGAGGTTTCAGCCTGGGCTGAATTTGAATACCAGGCCCATTTAAAAATGTTGGGCCTCTCTGAGAAGGTTGGTGGGGCTGTTAGGGCCTCAGCCCCATCCCAGGGAAATTTTGGAGGAGTGGAGCCTGAAAGAATGGCCCACTCTACTCCACAAGAGAGCAGAAGGGTTGAAAAAAAGTCTTCTTACCCCCAGACTATAGGTAAGGGTCAGCTTCCTCAGGGAACTGATCCTACCCCTAGTGAAGGAACTGCCCCAGAGGTGGTCAGGCCTGGCCTGGCAACACCCCTGATGGCAGGGGACCCTTCCAAGGTGGTACCCAGTCTGGAGCAGGTATCCTGCCCCTCTCTACCCTACCTCAATCAGCCTAGGGCTGCAGAGGTCAGGGAGGTCAGTGGACCCCTTAGGGCTCATTGTCCAGAGGAACCCCCTCATCCACAGATTAGGGGCACCCAGTGTAGTAGCCCTAGCCAGGTGAAAATTCCTCAACCCACTGAGGGAACCCTCTTACCATTGGATAGGGACCTCCTCCAGATGGATTCTGTTGGGCACAGGCAAACCTGGGACCAAGTGGTTCCAAACCTACCCTGTCCCTCAGGTATTCCAACCAAAGGGACCCAACCCCCAGCTGTAGGCAGCCAGAGGTTGACCCTTAGGGCCAGATACAACTCAGTCATGGAAAGAAAGGCCTCCATGGTGACCAGTGATCTGAGGGAGCTGAGACCAACTTTATTAGGGTCTCACTTCTCTACTCAGACACCCCACCAGCCTTTTACTTTGCCAAAACACACCCCAGGTAGTAATTCCAAATGGTGGCGATCATCCAATACCCTTGGGGTTAGGGATTGCTTAGTGGACCATAAGACAGGGGGTAACCATGCTAGTGCAGGTTCTTCCTTATATGGCCACCTAGTCAATAAAGGCTCAACTGGGCAAGGGTAGCCTTATCTCTTTTCGTTTGGGGGGGGTTATGTAGGAAGGTGGACTCTGACTGCATGGTTGCCCCCACTTTTTTCCTGGTGTTTTGCTGGTTTTTGACTTAGTTTGGCTGGGATACTGCTATTCAGGACCCCAGCCTATCTGCTTACTCCCTAAATTGATTGCATGTACTCTAGGTACACTCCAGATTGGATTCTGGGGTACCCTTATAAGTCCCTAGTATATGGTATACTATGTACCCAGGGCATAGGTACCCCAGAGGCCTCCCAGGGGCTGCAGCATGTATTATGCCACCCCTGAGAGGCCATTCAAACTGACACCACAGGTCTGCTACTGCAGCCTGTGTATGAACCATGTCCTGTGGAGATGTACCATCGCAGGCGCAGGACGAAAGAGTTTGCCCTTTGTTCTGACCCCTGGGATGGGTAAGTAGAAGATGGAAAAGATCAAACCGAAAGCTGTTCAAAAGAAAACGGTCGTATGAGTTTGTGAACCCCAGCAAGTACAGCTCCACCATCGGAGTGGTCCTTAACATGATGAAGCCACGTACGCTGGGCTTCAGGAGCTCCTTCTCCTCCCTTGCCATGGTCTGGCGTGCAAGGAAGGCCATCTTAATGAGGGCTAGATCTTTCTTATTCGTCGCATCGGGGTTGGAGAAAAGGTCTTCTCTTCCCAAATTCGTAAGGCTCCTTTCTACGTATTTGAGCCAAGGTACCCTGGCTGCGTAATCGAGAGCCAGACAATCTTTTAGAATTGCTTTATTTAGGGAGGTCCCCTTCCCAACCCAAATTTTTAGCCAGAGAGACACCGGGCGGAATGCTATTAGATCAGAAATGTAGGGCATGCCTAGCTCTTCATGAGCAGTGAAAGAGGGAGTACCCTGAGGAACAGATAAATGATGTCTCAGAAATTTGTTTTCCGCAATTTGGAGATCGTCTGTGTCAGTGTACCCCCAAATTTCACTGCCGTAAAGGGCCATTGAAATAAACTTGGCCCTATAGAGCTTTAAAAGGGCCCCCACCGGTCTTTTCCCCAGTCTAGCGGCTAAATTAAAGATGGCTGCAGTCTCCCTGATGAGGTAATTTCTCTTGCGGGTGTGTTGGAACCACCAGTTCATTTTATCATCTAAAAGTACCCCCAAATAGGAGAACACGCTCGACTTAGGAATCGGGGTAAGCTCTACCCTGAAAGTATATGGCCTACTGGGCCGTGCCTTACTTGCAAAAATATATGACTTGGAATTATTACTCGTCAGGTCCATATCCCCCATAAATTGCGCGAAGAGTTTATAAGCGTTTGAAAACCCCGTTCGGTCCTGGCCATCAGAACGGTGTCATCTGCAAATAGCAGGACCAGGAGACCCCGCCGTCCTGCCTGAGGGAAGTCCGCCTTGGACTCCAAGAGGGTTTTCTCCAGGTTGTTAATGTAGAGATTGAATAAAAAAGGGGCCAAAATACAACCCTGACGGACTCCACCCCTGAGGGGAAACAAGCGTGATACATTCAGGCCGGCTGAATGACGCACAGCCGCCTTAGTGTCTCGATGGAGGTCATGTAGGAAGGAGACTATGTCCCTTCCACCCCTAGAAAAAGAAGGATCTTCCACAGTTTGCCTCTGTTCACCCAATAAAATGCGGAAGACAGGTCCATAAAGGCCAAAAAGATGGTACCAGAGCCGGCTACCGTATACTTATTTAATATCATAAAGAGGTTTAGACATTGGTCGAGCCATGTCTTCTCTTGTGCAGATGGGCAGCACCCTCAGAGCTGGTGGATGATTCTTAGAAAAGCGGAGCGAGGAGATGGGTGGGGGAGAGGCATGCTGGGAGCGGAGTGCACATAAAAATGTAAATCCGTATTTGTAAAGCGCGAACTACTCACCCTTACGGGTCTCAAGGCGCTGGGGGCCGTCATGGAAATTAAGTGAGCTATTGCCCAGAGTCACATGGTGCTGAGCTGAGCTGCCGCCGGAGCCAGGGATTGAACCGTGAACCCTGTGCTCCGAAGTCAGCTGCCTTGGCCGCTGCACCACACCTCTCCTCCTCGAGCCTCGATATCGCCAGTTTCCTCAGTTGACCAATTCACAGGTTTAGAGGTCAGAGTTTCTGAGCGGATTTATGTGGTTTTGGATCCTGTGGCACTTCTGGCATGATTACGAAGCAGTGTTGGGTCACTTCCCTTATCCTGACAGTTCTAAATGGACAGATGAAGAGTTGGGAATCCCTCCAGATGATAAAGAACAAATAAGGTATCATATAAGTTGCTCAGAAGAATATAGCTGAGGGAATGTAAATAAATAAACAACCTTGTGTCATCACTTGCTTAAATAATTATCTAATATAATACTATTCACACTGTAATGAATCCATTTTAAAGTGATTGAGAACATTCAAGATACAAGAGTAAATCATCCTCATATTTGCATAGTTACAATCATTGATTCTTATTGCCAAAATCATGTGTATACAACCGCATGTTCAAACCCAGTGAGGCAAGACATGAGAAGTAAGTCACCCAAGTGAGCTAGTATTCACATATATATTCAAGAACCCTACCTTGGATTAGCCGAAAAGCAATCCTAACTTTCAAGTCAATAATAAAAGTATTTCTTCAGCTGTAAGAAAAAGAGAAAACAGGAGACCCTATCAAAATCAACAAAATACCCACCCGAAGCACTGGGTGAAAAGGAAAAGTTAAAGCCGACATCAAGAAGTCACATAATCAAGCTAAAGACATACTATTTCACCTCTAGCTAAGTAATGATAACCGAAAAGAGTCATAAGAGAGAGAAATTAGGTAGAGTGAAATGTCATTTTATCTAAGATTCAACCCAGCATGGAAAATAATTTAGAAACATACCCACTCGTGTCAGTAGCATCAACAGACAAACCATATGGTGCAATATAGAGAAGGACCCCACAGTTGGTTTGCGGGGTGGATGCATTTATTAACATTTATAATATGTTATTGTTTTATAGGGTTTCAGTTAATGGGGGGAATTTCGGTGAAGACACTACAAACTATGGCGTACATTTGATATTGAAGTCGGAAAAGTAGACCTAAGCTTGAGAGATTAGTGAATTTTGGCTCTCCTTGGGGAGAATTTATTGCACATATTTAGTGTGGTATATGATTGTTGACGGTCTATTTGAGATTTTATGAAATCCATCTCTATAGGAGAGGGTTGGTTTGAGTATTTTTGACAGGGCTGCTTTTGGTTTCCCAGTCCAGCCATGTTGACCTCCGAGAGATCCTACCAACCAGGATACACTAAAACAAAATTATTGGCGGTAAGCTCTCCTTGGTCGTGTTCAGAACCAGCCCCGATAGCACACAAGCATGTGCCATTTTGGTTGGCGGTGCAGCTTTTTTTTGTCCCGCCCGGCCACTCTATTTAATAAGGCCCAGTGTGTGGGTGCACCAAAGGCAAGCCCGTCTGCGCCAGTCCACGGCTAGCCAGGGACAGGGGGCAGAACCACTTCCCCCTTTAACTTAGACAGCATTAATTTCACTAGAGAGACCTTAAAAAGCTTTAATCAACCACTTAGGAGAGCTTGATACCACTCTATGGACCTGGCTATCATGCCTAGCAAGTGTCAATCTTGCTGCGACTGGTTTACCACCCTTGATAAACTCAATGGTGGACCCCTCACCTTCGAAAGCGTACAAATCTTAGCTGCATCAGGGTACAAGGACACCCTTTCGGCCAACTGCCTGTTGGAAGATTTTTCTTTTGAACTGCAGGTCACTATCCAAACAGTCTGGAACTGTTTACCTTGCTGGAAGACCAGCAACCTGCAGCTTTGTTACTCACAGAAACATGGCTGAATGCGGACAGGAGGCCTGATATTGCGGTAGCCAACTATAGGGGCCTGGGGGCAGATGCGCCACCATTAAACTCAGCAATAGGAGAGGGGAGCAGACCCAACAACATTGATTTCTATTTGTCCACTATGCCTACTGACATAATCCCCATAATGACAGTATGTATGGTTCCCGTGGCAGGGGTGGTTAATTTCCTTGTTCTTTCCTTGGTTACATTCCCCTTTCCACCCATGTCTAGACTCCTTGACCTACAAAACACTGTACAACTTAGCGGAGCATGGCCCCACAGTGGGCTGTCGAACTCCACCACTTCGCTCCCTTGGGCATTCCCCTTCTAACACAGTGCATATGATTAAAATACTAATTCTCAATGTTCGTGGCCTTAATGTGCCCACAAAACCCCTTGCACTGCTGTCTATGCTCAGAGACCCCAAGTGCATCGTCTTCCTGCTGCAGGAGACACACCTCATGAAGAAGGACTGGGAGCAGTTAAAACCCCTTCTCTTCATGACCAGGCTAGAGGGCAGGTGTGGCAATTGTGCTAGCCACTAAATTCCAGGGGTGTGTCACTCAAACACAAAGGGAGATATCCAGGAGACTTCATTCAACACACATTTTCGTACACTCATATACACTTTCACACTTGCCACACTATATGCGCCAAATGATCAACAGGAACAGTTTATACTTCATGCACTGGGCTTAGTGACCTTGTCTACACATGCTGACCGTATAGAAGGTGGAAATTTTAACCTTGTGCCCCACATTGATCTAAATAGATCAACCCACAGAGTAGGGCAATCTGGGGCTTTCCCCAAAAATGGGCTTTGCTAGCTAAGGGAGGCAGGACTAACTGAACTTGGCAGTTCCAACACACCACCGATAGAGATTACACTTTTTTCTCGGCTTCACACCAGACATATGCCTGGATTGATTACTTTTTGACCTCACATCGCATCTTGGCGGCTAATACCCAGACAGAGATAGGCGTTTTGGCTCTCTCAGACCACTCTCCCATCACTAATTCCTTCCTGATCCTAGGCTGACCATCCCCCACCAGGCACGGCACCTCAACAATAAACTTTTAACATGCAATACCACTATCAAATAGGCTAAAGAGGCGACCCAGCACTTCCTCTAGACCAACAACACTCCAGACACTCCTATCTCTTTACTGTGGGGCGCATTGAAAGCGACTGTTAGAGGCACGTTTATGGGCCTTTTCATCTCACCTCAATAAACTAAGGAGAGAGAAACACGCTCACTAGATGAGAAAGTAAGGGACTTGAACTGACCCACAAGCAGTCCTGTGCTCATAAGGTGTTAAGATAATTGACCCTGGCTAGGAAACATCTTAGGCCACTAGATATGGACAAGGCTAAATACACCCTCCTCCGCACAAAACAAAAATAATATGCATGAGGCAATCAAGCGGGACAACTTCTCATCTACAAACTGCGGGCTCAGAACCATAACATTAGAAAAGCAAAGATTCAAACACCAGAAGGGCATAATGGATACACTGACAGAGAAATGGTGCATGCCTTAGAGTGCTTCTATGCTGATCTATGCACAGCAGAGAACACAACACCTCCGGAGTCCATTGGATACAGCTACACCCTTCTGACAACGCCCCTGCCACCTTCAGAGTTACTATCGCTAGAAGCAGATATCTGCTTGAATGAAAACCTCGGCTACAGACTAGCAAAGCTCCTAGAGTAAACAGGTCTACACCTAGCTCCCCTATCCTCACTCGCCTCTACAACTGCTTTGGGGATACCGGTACCCCCATAGATTCTATGAAGGAAGAGGTGATCACCGCTAAACCTAGGAAATAGCCCACAAAATGCTCTTCTTACTGCCACATTTCTTTGCTCAATGTGGATGCTAAACTCTTCAAGGGCATCCTGGCTGCCTGCCCTAACCCATACATGCAGACCTTATAGACACAGGCCAGGCCAGGCTAGTTTCATACTGGAGAGAGGTTGCAGCAATAATACCAAAGGGCTACTACATCTTATCGATAAAGCAACCTGCACACTTGTGCTTCTAATTTCTATTGATGCTGAAAAAGCATTTGATTGTGTATATTAGGCCTTTATTTGGAGCGTCCTCAATATGGTGGGCCTCGGAGCTCCTTTTCAAAAATGGGTGAAATTTAGCTACACTGGACCTCAAGTGCAGGTGAGAGTTAACGGCCTAACCTCGCAGGCCTTCACTATATCTAGAGGCACTTGCCAGGGCTGCCCTCTCTCCCCTCTCATGTTCGTCCTACATATGGAACCATTCACAGAATGGATCCGGGTCAAGGGGATTGCTATCAGTCGCCAAGAAGATAAAATAGCATTATATACTGATGATGTCATGGTGGTGCTCACCCAACCCTCCTCCTCCCGACCGGCCCTCCTGTAAGAGCTTGAGACATTTGGCACCGTCTCTGAGTTTAAGGTAAATATTCAGAAATCACAGGCCCTTAATCTCACAGTAATGCAACAAGATACACTTCACTTGAAACCCAAGTTCCTTTTCCTGTAGGCAAAGCATTAGGTGCCCTACTTAGGACTTAAATCTGTCCTTCCTTGGAGAAAACAGCTGAATCCACCTATGCTGAGCTCATAGCCACAGCACATCTAGACTTGCAAACCTGGAAGGGAGGAGTACTTTAATGTCTAGGCAGGATAGCTGCAGTGAAAATGACCCTGCCGCCTAAAATAGCTTACCTATGTAAACACTTCACTTACAGCCTCCCTTGCACCTACTCAGCAAGCTACAGCAGATGATAGAGATATTTATCTGGGGAGGCAAGAAACTTCGCATGGCTAGAAGGCAGGCATACCTGCCAGTGGTGGACCGAGGCCTGGACATTCCCCACCTTACCCACTACTACCTAGCAACTCAACGTGGCTACATAGTGAAATGGAACAGGCTGCTCTCAGAGAATCACTGGTGTTTCATAGACCAAGACATGGCTGGGATTCACATTTGGAAAATACATTGGCTCTTCAAACAACACTGACCCCCTGGGGTATATAAATCACTAATCTTAATAGCCGCAGTAGAGGCATGGGTTAGAGTTAAGCTCCCTGGAGGCCTCTTCACACCTATCTCCCCCTTTACTCCTATTATCGCCAATTCTGAATTCCCTCCGCCATGACAGGGACCATTTATCATGCTCGGCAAACAGCGCAATGCATATCGGGAGATACACCAGCATTAAACATTGGGTCACCCAAACTAAGATCTGCAAAGTGGCCAACATACCCCTGTGCAGTTCAAAAAATGGTTTATAACAAAAACCGGAGACAAAGGCCTGCTTTCAGTGGCGTAGCTAGGGGGGGGCGATGGGGGCGGACCGCCCCAGGCGGCACGAGTTTTCGGGCGGCAGCCGGCCCCCCTTCTCCCCGCTCTTACCTGCAGCCATTGCGGCCGCAAGAATCGGCCGCTACCCCCCGCTCTTCTATCATTTTGCCGAGGGCGGCAAACGCAGGGGCCGCCATGGGCAGCCTAAGGCCTAGCTACGCCCCTGCTTTCAGCTTTATACACATTTTTGAACAAGACAGTGGACACTAGCAAATCTCCAGCACAAAGACGATGGGAGGCGGAGCTGGACCGATCATTTACTCCTAAAGAATGGACTGATTTCATTCACAGAGCATGGACCTCTTCTTTCAGTGCAGCGGGCAAAGAGGTGATGCTTAGAATAACGCTACTGGTACTATAGTGAAATGGAAACTCAGAAGCAAATAGAACTCTTGGCACAACTGCGGCCACAGTGGCATTTTGACACACGTCCTCTGGAGCTGCCCCAAACTTAAAAGATACTGGAAAGAGATATTTGACACAGAGGTCCCTGCTTTCTCCAGGTAAATCCTGCTAGGACTCCTGAACGCATTGACCTACCCACTGCCCTCCAGTAAAGAAAAGGCTATCACCATGGCACTGTGCCCAGCCAAGAAATTTATCACCCCCAAGTGGGGCACAGACTCTACACCAGCGCATGGTGACTGGCTATATGGACCTTGGGCCATTATAGGAATGGAAAAAGTCACCACCTCAATTGATAAAATGTGGGGCCTATGCCTCCGATTCCTCCCATGAGATTACCACATACTCTGCTGCCCAAAATACCTCCAAGTCCTCAGGCTCCCATAGCCTGAGCTCTTGCCTGACCAATATGATCAAGAGGGACCAGCCTGAACCTGGCACTCCGCATCACCCAGACAGGAGGCACTAAGCCCTAGTCAGAGATGTCGCCTCAGTGGTGGACAAGACGTCTCTTTCTGTGTAGACCTCCCTCATGTTATCCCTATAATATCTGTCTACTATGTTGTGGTGACCGCTGTCTTCTCCCCCCCACCCATCCACGCCCTCTACTCCCTCGCTTATGTTCCGCACCGGCCTTTGGATGTAGGTCAGTTTATGTGTAACAGTTTAAAATGAATAAAAAGATTTAAACCATAGAAAAGGGAAAATGTTGTCTCTTAGGTGTACACAGAAGAGTTGTCAAGCGTCTCATAACTAAAAATGTCAGTGCCCCAAAATATATATATGGCCCCATGCTGCTAGTGGTCACCTTTCCTTCTGCAGTTACAACACTATTTAAAGGTAGCACTGTCTAAAAACTTGCCGGACTTATGCTGTCTCGTGTAAGTAATCAACCACACAAGTATCGATTTTTAAATCTGCTGCTGCCAAAACCCTCATGTTGTGAAACAATGAACAGAGAAGTTTATGTTCAACCTCCTGCAACCGGTAGTCCCCTTTATCCATTGCATCATTGAAGTGTCTTTCACATTTGGATCAGCCTACAAGAAAATGGCACCTTTAAACTTTTAGCACTGGTGATTTGTCCAAAGTAGTCTTTCTCTGGGTGGATTGTAGCAGCTCTTCAGAGCATTATGAAGTCTGGCACTTCACTGACCTTCTGTGTGCAGCATAGCCAGTAGGGAGATAGCTGTATGGCCTCACACATGGAGGTACCATGACCAACCTTCCCAGATTTTCCAGGCCAGACCTGTTTTTTTCATCATCTGCTCTGGCAAATTTCAGTAAATTTAGCACAAGTTCTAGTTATTAGAGAGGTTCTATAGAAAGTAGATGGAGGCAAGTTTTAATAATATAACCCATGTTTTTGTAAAGCACACATTAACCCAAGTCTTGGCCCTGAAACCCCAGATGTTTACTGTTACCCAAATCAATGTAATCACTCTCAGGGCCTTGACTGAGAGATGGGGGATTTCGAATGAAACCCCCCAAAATGTGCTTGTTGAATCATAGTCCAACTGCGGCCTATCAAACGTCTTCTGATGTCTACACACGTACAAAGTGTCCTGTAAAGTGATAATGGAAAGTTGTCTGCCGTAGATCAGGCAGGCAAGAGATACCAAAAGTAGGGGTATATGTACAAGAACTGCCGCTAACTAGCGTTAGTTAGCGACAGTTTTCTTAATGCGGCCTATCACCAAAAACTATCGACCTGTTAGCGATGTATTTAGAATATGTCGCTACATGGTGATAGTAACAGCTAGCCACAGTGAAAACTGCCGCTAACACTAGCGTCGAGATGATTAAGATTTTGACGTTAGCGAGAGAAAAGTGACGAAAGGCCCAATAGCGTCAAAAACCTCACGTTATTCAGCCCAACGTGAGTTTTTTTGGCTCTAGAGGCAAAAATAGCCTATAAGTCCACCTCCAAAGAAAAATAGGAAATAAAACCAATGGAATGCAGAATGGAGCAGCCAGGGCCACAAGTAACACAGATCAACAGCCAGGATGACCAGCCAGAGTCCCAGGAGAAGAGGAAATGCAGATTCAGGGCTACAGTTATGAAACAAGGCACATCGCTGGGAAAAAACAGTGATGCATTACTTTTCATAGCGCCTTCCTTGTAACACCATGGCAGCCAAAACCTTGACAGCGGGGACAGTCCTTGGGGCCCAGAGGCCTCGCTGGGCCTGCGTCTGTGACCCGAAGTGGGAGGCAGAGGTGCTGTGGAGTTGCTGGGCCATGGTGGTAGACACTGAGGCGTTGGCGATCACCCTTACCTGGTGGTAAAGTCAGCAGGTCCCATGGAGACACGTTGCTGACCTGTGTGAGAAGACCGCCTGTCGGACCTTGGAGCTGTGAACGGTAGAGGCGCTCCTGCGCACCAATATAGCGAGGTATGCATCACATACCAGGTGCCACCACTACACCGGGGTGAACGAAGGACATTACCAGTGGTGGGCCACGCCTCTCTGCATCACAGGCCGGAGGATGCCGGATGCTGTGGAGGGTGAGGCCCCTGAGCTGTGCCAAACTTGTGTGGCGGGAGCACAGCAACTTCTCACCTAAGGGGGCCCTGTTGCATCACCTGCATCAGGAGGTTCCCCAGCGGACTTGGCGGTGACTGCAGTACCCAGGCTTGTGAAATCCCACCTGGCTGAGGCTCCTGTTGACTGAGTCACAGATTTGGAGAGAGTGCAGTGCATTGAGCCCCAGTGTCAATGTCCAGGTGAGGAGAAGGTGGGACGTATAGCGGAGGAGGTCCGGGGGCGAGTTGGGCACAGGCCTAGCGCCTGTGGGTGACGCACACCATGCCATGAGCAATCCCTGCACTGCGGCTGACCCACATCACCGAGGGCACCGCAGAAGACTGGTGCGGGACTCCACTAACTGGCTCAAGTCACTGAGATCGGCCATTGGTGGCAGTGGGTACCAGGGGTACGGGGCCGGTTTTGGCCCAGGACCTTGGGTATGCAGCTTGATCCGCCAATACTTGCTGGGGAACACGGAATCTGGTCGCCACTGTTAGATCGGAAGAGGCAACCGGGTGGTGCTGCCTTTCCTTGCCCCCTGTTAGTATGCTTTTGTGTGTACAGGGGACTAACCCTCAGTGAACTTCCTCTTCCCACAGCGCTGCGCCGTCTGGTTGCTGCTGCTGCTGTCCCCATCTGCTGCTGGTTCCTCTGACCAGGAGGTCAGATGTTCGAGTCCCTCCTCCATCCTGCGCCTCATCACTGGTGGTCCAGTGGTAGAGTGTCACTGCTGTGCAGCTTGACTACCTCCCTGTCCCTCTTTTCTGCTGTTCCTGTTCATCTTTCTGCTCTTCTCCATTGCTTTTCTACCTTTGTCTTTTTTCATCTTTGCTTTGTTTGGCTTTGTTTTTCCTGTGCTTTTTTGCAGTTCCATTTTCCCTATCTTCTCCCTCATTGCCGCTGCGATCCCCTGCGTCCCCGCCCCTTTCAGTGTCCTTACCCTCGTTTCCCGCCTTTCAGCTGTCCAGCCCCCCTGCAGCACTACTTAATGGCGGATGTTGTGAGGCCATCTCGGACACTCCACCGCTACGACGCCAGCACCCTCCTCGCCCTCAACCCTGGACGCCACACCGCCTGCCATCTAGCATCACCGAAGAATATCCTTGCACCCTGTGGCTGCCGAAACTGCAAACGCACCTCCTGCCACATCAGCACACCAGCGCCTCTTGCAGGCCAGCCGATCAACAGCGCACCCGACTGGCTCAACTGCATCATCCAAAATAACAGACTAACATGTTCACTTCTCAAATTTCATATTTCACTATACTAATTCACAACTAATCCTTTATGGGTTCCAGAGTAGCGTGCTACTCGCCAATAAAGTGCTTCAACACCCCATCAGGGGTAACAAGCGTTTTATAAATGCAAATCTTTTTCCCTTTTCTATCCCTCCCCAACCCTTCTCAATCCAAATAACTGACTAACATATCCACCACTCAAATTACTTTCATATTTCCCCATACTAATTCAACACTAATCCTTATGGGTTCCGGAGTAGCGTGCTACTCGCCAAAAAAGCACTTCAAAACCCCATCATGGGTAGCAAGCGCTATATAAATGCAAGCCACTTTTCCCTCTTCTATCCCGCCGCTACCCTTCTCTATCCAAATAACTGAATAACATATCCACCACTCAAATTACTTTCATATTTCACTATACTAATTTTCAACACTAATCCTTTATGGGTTCCAGAGTAGCGTGCTACTTGCCAAAAAAGCGCTTCAACACTCCATCAGGGGTAACAAGCGCTATATAAATGCAAACCTTTTTCCCTCTTCTATCCCTCCACTATCCTTCTCACTCCAAATAACTGACTAATATCCGCCACTCAAATTACTTTCATATTTCACTATAGTAATTCACCACTAATCCTTTATGGGTTTCCGGAGTAGCGTGCTACTTGCCAAAACAAAAGCGCTTCAACACCCCATCAGGGGTAACAAGCGCTATATAAATACAAAACTTTTTTCCCTCTTCTATCCTTCCGCTATCCTTTTGAATCCAAATAATTGACTAACCTATCCACCACTTAAATCACTTTCATATTTCACTATACTAATTCAACACTAATCCTTTATGGGTTCTGGAGTAGCGTGCTACTCGCCGAAAAAGCGCTTTGATGCCTCGTCAGGGGTAGTAAGCGCTATATAAATGCAATTACAATACAATACAATACAATACAACGTGCGATCCCTCCACAAATATGCCACAGAAGTCTGGAACCTTCTCGACTCCACCTCTTCAGACATTGCCTTCTTCATGTAAACCTGGACCAACCTCTGCTCCGGAAAAGTATCGCCATCGCCATCCCCGACGGCTAAAAAATCACCCACAAGGACCACCGTGACTGTCTAGGAGGAGGCATTGCCATTGTCTACAAAAGCACACTCTGACTGACCACGCACTCTAATGACCCAACGGCGACCATGGAACACCTCCACTACCAGATCCGGAACAAACCCCAACACCACCCTCCGTGGCACCCTCATCTACAGGCCCCCAGGGCCATGGACCCCCATTCTCCGATGCCCTTATAGACCTCATCACACCCCAGGCTCTCCCATCCACCAACTACATCCTACTTGGAGACCTCAAGTTCCACCTGGACAACCCCAGTGACCAGAACACCACCCCCCTCCTGGGGAACCTCACCAACATCAGACTCAAGCAGCTAGTCACAGCAGCAACCCACATAGCTGGACACACGCTCGAGTCCGTCTTCTCTGCCAGTGGGAACTTCAACTACAGCCACACCACAGAACTCTCCTGGACCGACCATCATTGTATACATCACGCCTTCACCACTCCCAACTTACATCACCACCATCATCACCCCCCCGTGGCAGCTGGATCAAGGCCACCGAAGAACTTCTCGTCAAATCCCTCAGCACCACCACTCCGCCAACGTTTACAGACGCAAACACTGCAGCGCGTATCCTCCACAGATGGATCTCCAACTGCGCCAACACCCTGGCACCCCTCAAGTAAAGACCAGGCAAACAACACTCCAAGAAGACCAAATGGTTCACTCCCGCCCTCCACTAGTCCAGACGCACCTGCAGACGTCTCGAGTAGAGATGGAGCCACAGCATCAATTAACTCCGCAACACAGTCACCCCTGCACCATGTGGCAAGGGTGCCTGCGTTGGCCCATGGCAGCCATTATGCGCCATCATAGGGGAAAAAGACAGGGGGGCTTAATCCTGAGCCTCTTCCGGCAGTTTAGGGCCGCTGGTGTGTCATTTTCTTGATGTACTTACAGCATGAATCTTGCACCACGTTGCGCCGTATTTACAAAGTGACGCATGACCTTGTGAAGCCCTGTGCCACATTATAACTGCGTCTGGTATGATGTGTGCAGGGTGGGCGTTTCCACGCAACAAAGCCTTGTAGGATTGGCGCAGTGAAGTCTCTCAGATTTCACTGCGACAATTCTAGGATACCACTGCGTCACAACCTTGCGCCTGCCTCATGGCAGGCGTAAGGGTGACGCAGTGCCATAGGGATAGGCTGGTCCCATGCATTGCTGGAGTTGCGTCATGCTTGCAACACAACTGTAGCAATGCGTGACTTTAGCGCTGCCAGATACGTCAGGACTCCAGACGTATCTGTCATTGATTGAGACATGGAGCGCCTTACATTGAATACGGTGCATCAATGGTGTCGCAAGGAGGGTGCGGTGAAAATTGTCGCAACACTGTTTTGTCGCAGCGATGCAACACTTTTCATGAATGGGGCCCAGGAATGCGCCCTATCTTATTGATAGGGCGCATCCCTGTCCTTTTGTTTTGGCGCAGGGCAGCGCAGCAATGTTCCTTGCAGCGCTGTCCAGCACCCAGACATCTAATATGGGGACCCAAGTGTTTGCACCAATTTTAAGACCAGCTATTTTCTGGTCTTAAAAAACTGCCTCTAACTGGACTTAGCGGCAGTTTTGGGGGGTTATCGCCGTATGGGAATTTAATTGTAAATATTGTGAAGTGGGGTTAGCGGTGGTTTTTGCATGGGAATGCCCACCTTGCATCTCATTTTCGTTAAGTCCCGCTAACAGAAGTGGTGATCTTAAAAATTCACGTTTACGCCGGAAAAGTGCCACTAACTGCAGTTAGCAGCAACTTGTAAATACGGCAATAAAAAAAGCCACCGTAATGTCAAAAAATGGACGCTACGGCGGCGTTAAGTTCTACATATGCCCCGTAATGTCTTAATTTGACTTTCTGCCTTCCTTTCCACTGCCTGTCTGACTAGCACTTGAGTGCCTAACGTCATGGAGTGACCCTCTGGCTGTTTGCCTGCAGTGGTGAATGAGAGTCTACCTACGTGTGTGTGTGTGAGAGTGAGTGAGTGAGTGAGTGTGTGTGTGTGTGAGAGTGAGTGTGTGTGTGTGTGTGTGTGTGTGGCCATAAGCCCTAGTGAAAGCAAGGAAATCCTCCCTCCCTTTTCCTCTGGCTGGGAATTGAAGCAAAGCTGTAATTGGAGTTAATAGGGTCCCAGAGTTTCCCTAGTAAAGTGCCACTGCGCCAGCAGCTCTCTTGATAGCTATGCCCCTGCTTTAAATGCAGAGAGTTCCGGCAGGAGGATGCTGCTGATGGGTCACCTTAGGAGAAATAGGCTGTGTTCAGGGATGAACAAGCCAGTACGAAGTACAGTAGGAATTGTTTGAATTAGAGAACTTTTGCTTCCTAGCTAATTATTTTTTAGGAGGTGTTAAGGATCTTATATACAAGCATTTTCTGAGCATTATATTTCCCATGTCTTATTCATATTGAGCAAAGTGAAGGAAAATTGCTGTGACCTGGTTTGACTCAGTGAGAAATGTATGTAAAGCAAAAATTAGGTTTTATGTCCAACCATACCCAATCTCTCCTTTCAACATCCCCACCCTCGCCTCTCATATTTCCTGCAGGGATCCCACCACAGTCTCGGAGCCGCTCTGTGAGACAGTTCAGGCACAGAAGAAGGAGTCACTAGCGCCCCTAGATGCTGAAAGAGACAGAGAACAGACCTGGCAACTCACATGGTGCCACTGTGTGTCGCACAATCTGCTTCCTTCTCACAGTAAAGAACCGATATCACCCGGTGGCAGGGAAGGCTAGGTGGAAACCAAGGGCCTCATTTATGAGGCCCCTTGCGCAGTCGGAACGTCACTTTTTGTGACGTCCCGTGACGCATGAGCCTGCTCCATATTTACGAGGAAGCACTAAGCCACTTTTTTGGCCTCGTAAATATTGTCCCCTTTAATGCAGTTTTCTGTGTTAAAAGGGGCGTGCAATGGGTGTTGCTGGGGGCGTTCCCAGCAACATCCATGACATTTTAACACTGCCCCAGATTTACGAAAAACATACACCTCCTCAGGGAAGGTGTAAGGGAGGCACAACGAGGAGAAATATCTTTATTTCTCCTCGTTTTTCCTTTTTCTATGTGTTCTGCATTCTGCAGCACACATAGAAAAAGGAAAAAGCCTCTTGTGATTGTTTTTGTGCAGGAAGGAAAACCTTCCTGCACAAAAACAATTATCCCCTCAACGCAGGCACCCTTGCACCATGGTGCAAAGGTGCCTGTGTTGGCGCGCGGCAGCCCATTGTGCGCCGGCGCAGGGGAAAAGGACATGAATGCTCCGTATCTCATAGATACGACGCATTCCTGCCCTTTTCTTTTACCGTTGGGCAGGGCAGCAGGGAGGCCTGCGGGCTGCCCTACAGTAAAACCTCATTAATGAGGCCCCAAGAGTGTGCAAAATTTGCTTTCACGTGATTGCGTGTAATTTCAGAGAAATTACAAATAATTATGTGAAATGCAAATCTGTTACTTACCGCTATATTTAAGCATGAAATGCGGCCTCACGTAAATTTTTGTTAGGACACATTTTGTGATAATAAAAACAGCACAAAAACACACAAGTCCTGCGAGTAACAGCTGCTTGAGTCCTGGCTGTTCGCGTTATTCTCTTTTGGTAATATTTTGCCGGGAATGTCACTTAAGTATGTGAGGTGCTGTAATCTCAGAAATTTCACGTACCACTCGTAACTCAAAGTTCCTGAAATTACACCGCATAATTTACATTTTGTCTAGGCTTCCTGGAAACCTCTGCATAGAGAGTTTCAAGCTCGTCTCTAGAGGCTCTGAGCATTCAATGCCAATTAAGGTGCGTGGAAAAGACCCTGGGCATAGGTGGCAGCCTCAGCCATCTTTAGTTTTTTGGGAATATTTCCTTGGGGATGGGGCAGAAACTCTCTCCCAACGTATGGAACACATCCAGGGCTATCTGGTACCTGCACTGATGCTTTTTTAGGTCTCGCCTAGGCAGCGGGCATGCGCTGCTCTAGGAGATGACCTTTAGAAATTGGTCAGCTCTTTTTAAGCACTCGTGCTGGCATCCACCTTGCGGGAGCGAGCAGCGGTGCGCGTGCTAATTGGAAACAGATGGGCCGCGTGCTGCTGCTCCCGCTCCCGCTAGGGGCAAGCAAGCACAAGCACGAGTGCTTAAAAACAGCAATTTTAATTTTCCTTTTTTTTTAGGTCTCGCCTACGCAGCGCGCAATCGTTGCATTGGAGTGACCTCTTGCAATCACTCCGTACTTTTTGGGAAACTCGTGCATGTACTGCACTGTTTCCAATCAGTAATCGTGCATGTATAGCGTTTACCTTGCGGGAGCGAGCAGCGGCGCCATCTGTTTGCAATTATCGCGCCTGGCGCTGCTCGCTCCCGCAAGGTAAAGGCTGTCCATGGACTTCCGGCCGCGCTTCACTGACTTTCGTTGCTTGTTGTATTTAATGTGTTGCCCAAACGTTATGCATGCGTGATTTTATGTTAATGCCGTTTATGATTAATATTGCAAGAAATCGCGTTGCTGGATACAAGTAAATCACATCTATCAAATGATCCTACGCGGGAAATGAGAAAGAATAAGACTTTCCGTGAGTGCCCTGTTACTTCTCGGATTCTGTTGCGCTTCGTGTAGGAATGTCTCCTGCCTGAAAACGAGAGCTCTGCAGTTGGTGTTTATGAGAAGGCTGACATGGATGCTTTATGGCACCTGGGTGTAGCAGTGCTCGGTGGCACCGTTATCCCCGAGGCATCCGGTGCAAGCGGCTGCGCTGCGCGCTCGCGTTTATTAAAAGGCACTATAAACCCCACGCCTAGGAATTCGAGCTTTGGCATCTGTATTGGCTTGGGTGAGTCCTGCACCCCACCTGATGTAGGACAGAGCTCCCCTATCCTAATAACTTACCCACTTATCAAGGGTGCATGAAGCACGGGTTCGCCCCCCAAAGCGCTTCGAAGTCCCAGCAAGACGTCACTCCGCGCTTTATAAAACACCAAAATAGATAATGCCGGACAAAGCAAAGCGAGGCTTTAGTTTTCAAGGCTAGGGCATAGAAAAGCATTTGACGTCTGGGAAGGGAACCTGACTTTAAGTGCCATTGCTAGGGTGTTGTGTGTGATTTCGAGCATGCTTTTTCCTAGAAATATTTCTAGTTATTAACTTTATTGATTGTTTCTGTTGGAAATGCTCGGAGCACGACCGATTCTATGGCATCTGCGAATGGCTCTTTCGAGTTCCTAGCCAACGGAAGGTTGCGTGTCCATTACATCTGTTCCTGAAAAGTCGATTTCAGACAAACAAACCATTCCATCTCGCCTTTTTTTCCAGGTTATTTCTGACTTTCACATTGTAGACAGCAACTCTGGCAAAGAATCGTATCTTTTCCGGACCAGAAGAATACATAGACACTCTACAATGTTAATAAATATATGGGCGTTTATTTTTATTGATTATGTAGCCTGTACAACTAATTACTGTAATCGACAATTAAGTTCCAAGTTTGCATTGTATAGGGCATTTGGTACAGACATCACAATTTTTTTTACTCAGGATTGCATATCATTTAAGATGCAAGACCAAAACGCCTGATTTCATTGAAGACAACTGCCTCCAAAGCATTTGTGCTCAAGTTTTAACATCTTGCGCCTTCCCACCCACTCATTTCTAAACCGGAAGCAGATGCTGCAGGCGGAAGTGAACAATCAACTAGCATCTGCCCGGATTACTAAACAAAACAGCGGCCCACTGCTGGGTCGCTGCCTAACTGCATCTCACCTGTTTGGTGGGCTTGTTCCCGATAGCATCCGAAAAACATTCCCAGGGACTTTCACCAGGGGTAATTCGGCGATCAGGCCTAGGTAAACTTGGCAGAAGCAGAGCTGAGCTCATGTAGTTTCCCAATGATTGGTTGACATGTGCGCTAAATGAGATTCCACAGATAGCCACTATTTACGTTAATTTAGAGAAACGCAGTAATACCACTGACATTCTGGAAATACTGTGGATGTTTCTAACACCAAAAGGCTGATAGAAAAAAATGTGTAAATCGGTATTGTATGTTGGTGAGAAAATGACGTATTTTATAGTGCATATTTTAGCACTTAAGTATGGCGTTAGCCAAGACCTTTGTGTGTGTGTGTCTGTCTTCAGTAAGCCCTCTTCATCCATTGGTCTGGTGTTGTCACATTCAGATTTTTCCATCCACTACAGCATGGGGCAAAGGGTCAGCCAACTTCAGCCATTGGGTAACTTTACTGTGAGTGACAGTACTCTTTCAAAAGGAGCGCTTCCACACACACAGTAGTTCTCAGTGCAAAAAACTACTACAATGCATGCTTTTTGAAACCCAAAAAAATTGCTTTTAGTTAATGTTTTCATATTTTTTGTAGTGGTGAAGGGCCCAGCAAGTCCCCGAACAACAAAACAAGCATTAATTAAGCAAAAAGGCTGGCACAAAGGCCAGACCTATTAGTTTTGCCAATGTTTGTCTCTGAACTCTAAAATGAAGGGTGGTACCTTTGCTCCATATTGCATTATTATTGTTATCATATTGGGGTATTGAACGGAGTTAAACACCCACCGGTCGATAAGCACCTAAAGTTTGCACCCAAGTAGGCCTGTAAGAGTAAATTACAGAGATTAACGCCAGCCACAGCTCGACTTATGCCTTCCCCTCACCTAGGTGTTTTTCTGTGACACTGGGATTTGTTTCTGTCTCAGAAGGCTTATGAAGCCTGTTCTCGGATTAAAGACTTTCAGTGTGGCATAGTTTGCCTCTACTCTGGTGGCCAGATATTTTCACTTTCTTATTCTTTTTTAAAACTGCAATATCAATCGAAGCAGAAAAACTTTGATTTGTGCCCGTTCTGCACTATAGCCTCCTTGCCAGCACCTTTCATTTAAAAGAAGTCTGCAAGTTTTTTTTTCTCTACCAAACTCCATTGGAAACTTTGCAGAGGGTTATGTGCCCTGGTTGTGCTTGTGTGAACCTTTTTCTGACTCGCCTACTAGATACCTTTTCACTGTGGTTGCGAAAGACATCTTGTGGACCATATTAAAAACATATAGTGAACTTAGACCCCACTCTTTGCTTACCATTAGTTGGCTTTATTGGCCCTCTTATTTTCCTGCTTCTTATTCGATGGCTTGCCATCCTAGTCTTGTTTGTCCCTCCCCGGGAGCATAGCCGCTTTACCATCCTTTTGATTGGATGGCCTGTATTCTTTCACTAGTTACTTTTTTCGTTTTCTTTAAGCACTCTGAGTGGGCATGTGTTTTCTAGCTCGCTCTTTCATGTGCTGCTCCCCTATTCTAAGCCACCCTCGAGACTTTGTTGCTTTCCAACCTTGTCAGTTTGCATGGTAAAGTACAAGAAGTTTATTTTTACCAAGGTATGACTAACAAGCATTGGCATAGCCAATAGGTCTCGCCTTTGGGACCTTATAAGTGTTTAGCCATGCAACAGTTGATGTTGTTGCACCAAGGATATTGTGCTGGATAACTAAACACTTATAAGGTCCCAATGCTTGTTTTTTTTATTGAACATTTTTGATAAGAACATGTTAGTACATACAGTTCAGCAGTAGCATTGTCAGGGCATAATGGAGGGCCTGCACTGATGCTTAATTCGTAAAATAATAAGTGCCTTATCGGGAGTCCACTGAGCTTGCACCACGCATTGCCCCTTCCAGCACTGCAATGACAGTTTCAACACAACTACTTACCATTACACTACTACAAGTGTGACAATTCAGTCTATTAAAGGCTCCCAAAGCTGTAAGAATGGCTTAGGCTGCAGGTATTAGTCAGGTAAGGGAGCTTTGAAACTGCAGCCATTGCCGACCAAACGCACTCTCTTCCCGTTCAATTACGGAATGTACTATGCATGAGCTCTTGGCAAATCGCAGCAGTTTTCATCAATCCAGTTCCACTAATACCACAACCGATATCACCACCACCACCAATTCCTCAATCCCACAAATACCACCAGCGCTTTAAATGGGGCGGTACTGTTATTTTGAGAGGGAGAGTACCTGCACTTCTCAAGAGAGACATAATAGCTTTAATTGGAGAGTACCCGCACTTCACTGAAACAAACAGGTACCTTGGTACAGGGTACCTGCACTTATATTTTTTCAATTCAAGGACTGAATACCACCATCAATATCATAATATTACACCATCCCAATACTATAAAACCACTGAGACCACCACCACTACTACACCACTACCACAAAAATGAATTATCAAAGCCAATAGGTTAGGGTGAACAGGTGTCCCGGATTTGCCCGTACGGTCCTGGTTTTTCACCAAGTGTCTCGGCAGATTTCAGGAAATTTAGCCCCTGTCCCGGTTTTAAGAGAGGGTCGACTGAAAACGTGGGAGGTGCTTTTTTATGTTTTACAAAGCAGGATAGTTAGCAGTTGCTTCAAGAAAGCAATTTAATTAACAGGCAAGCTACTGGGTTTAAAATTGCATTTTATGTATGTTTTAACTGCCTGTTCTGTAATTCTCTGGTGAGGAGCGCTGTCATACTGTGCACTCGCTTGAAGTAAAATTGTAGTCCTTCTTCTATTTTCGTGAAATGTCCCGGTTTTTGGCTTTAAATTTCTGGTCACCCTACAATAGGTCGGATTTTAATGTGTATCACATGGAAATACCGTTCTATATGCATATGCTGGCATGCTTAGTTGCATTAAAACCAGACCAATTGGCTTTGCCAGTGCTTATTTTATTAACAATCATGCACGTGTAGAGCTGCACTTGTAATGGAAACATTTAAATGTCCAGGAATGGATGGACTCCGTGCACCCGAGCACCAGAAAGCTGAGGACTTCTGTGCAGATGAATGAGTGAACGTTCAGACTAGCTGTGCGCGGAGGATCATGGGACAGCGTCGGGTCAGAGGGTCACACCTCGAGTCCTGGCTGCTTCATAATTGTATGCTAACTTTTACTTTATACAATGTTGGTGGACAACTCCAGCCTCTGATGTGGCTGCAAATTAACTTCGAACGATGTAAAATTCAGAAAAAGGAAGAAAAGGTAAAGCAAAAGGCAAGGAAATATGAAAGATAAGTCAACGAATGTACATTGAAATTATAGTTCATGCCCTGAAAACGGAATTGCCTGTAAGCACAGCGAAGTCCAATAGGAAGGTGTTGCCGATGGGTCCCTTTAAACGACTTCCTTCAAGGCTATTCAAATCCATATGTTTCCGTGATGAAATTGTTTAAATAATAGGACTTTTCATTTATTTCTTCTTTCTCTAGTGTTTAACTTGGAAACATTAATCTTTTCAGCCTGCTGAATCTTACGTTTTACAATGAACATTTCTGTTAAGGTAAACATCTACTAGCGCTTACACCATCTTAGCCCTACTTTGTGTCCAGCTGTCTGGGTCCAAGTCTAGCACGTGTGTCCCTGCACCAAAGAGCTCCTCCGGGCCAAGCACGATGACAAGAGCCTTGTCTTCTCGGACCTGAGCCTCGCTGAGCTCTCCCAAGTCATGGAATACCTCCAGAGGAGCCTGGGGCCTGACCTCCTGGACTGTACCAAAGCAGATCCCGGGGAGAACTGCCTTTACTTCACTGACGCCAACTCCTCAAGAAAGATCAGACTCTGAAGATCTCGGATGGTGGATGGCAGGCACCACTGAGAAAGTCTCTGATTGTGTTTTTTGTGGGGGGGCAACTGATGCCCAATATCACAGAATTTGCTGTCGGCCTGCTCTCTAACCCAACCTATTACAGAGACTTCACCCTGAAGAAGCACAGAGGAGACCTCCCCTACCATTTCCGGCAGGAGAACACTAGTGAGTCCATGCTACTGCACTCGTACACCCGAGAGAAGCAGCTCTCCAAGGCTCCGCTCTTATTGAAGAATGACTTGAGGTGCCTCCAGCCGCAGGACTTTGGCAATCCTGACCACATGACCCAGGGGCTTTGAATCTAGAGACTAAAGAACTTGTTTCGTCTTTTACCAAGACACTGCCAGCAGTGGATTTTCAGCCATCCCGTGGGGCTGGAGATGCTGGTGAACCACAGGAATCTGAACATAACTCAGAGGACCCTGAACAAGGTATTCCCAAAGGTCAGATCTAGAACACCATGGAAGAGTCGGAGACTCAGTACAAGGCCGACAAGGTGAACCAGTACAAGGACAATGGAACCTGTACCAATTAATTCCGAACCCGACTGGGCATGTTACATTATGAAGAACAACCAGGTGCTTTTCCAGTCTTGTAGCTTTTCCTTCGTTCTCACTATGATCTCAGGGATGTGTCTCTTTGGCATAAGGTTCAGTAGAGAATTGTTGTCTACGAAATTAGCGAACAGGAGACCATCTTGTTGTATGGCTTTAATCTGTGGCGGCTGGCATCTATGGGGAGTGGTGGGCGGGCAAATGGGTAATAGGTAAAAATAAAAAACACCTGCGACACATCTGACTCCAACCCCTTCCTCGCTGCACGTCTCCTCCTGCAGCGCGAGCCCTTGAGAAGTGCCTTAACCAATCCTGGCGCTGCTCTCATGCTTTGAGAGCAGTGCCCTGATTGCAGGGAGTGGCCTCACTCGCTGCTCCCAAGGACACTGGAGCTGTGCACTTACTCTAACCCATCTGTCTCAAGACAGCTGGGTTAGAGGTTTTAATGTGCACTTTGAAAAGTGCTGAGGCAGCCAACCCTCCTCCCTGCTGCTGTCACTCAGCAGCAGCCCCGCCCTCATCCTGACGCAAGTGTTAGGAGTGAGTTATATGGTAATAAACCAACTTTATCACCATTTTATTTTTAAATTCTGAGGCATGGAGGGTCATTTTAAACAGTGGGACGACCCTCCTCCGCTCAAATGGAGGATTCACCCCTGGCTTTAATGCTCCTGGTAGGATGCTGTGCAGATACATGGATGGTAGCTTTCGTATTGAGAAGTTTTCCTTTCGGCTGGTCAAAGGTGTTGACGGTCCCTATTTGGCCAATTACGTGGACTCTCACTATTTCACTATTTCATCAACAATGAATGTGTCCGTCTGTAATGCAACTGGTGCTCATGTAAAGTGCTCTGATACCTTCGAGGCGAGTTTGCGCTATATAAAACTTCGAAGAAAAAAATAATAATGTTAAGTCGGCTGCGAGCATAAACTCTGTCTGCATCCTTGAAACTAACCTTGACTTGCCACTAAGATGGCACTATTCCAACCTCTACTCCTTATATTATGTAGTTCGGGCCTGAACCACCCTTTTCAAGTCAACAATGACCTGACCACTATGCACTTTAGCTATGTGCTACTGCACTGATTTCAACCACATTTCATACTTAGTCACGGAATTTCTACCTTCAATTTAATAATACATTACACATATACATATAAATACATGATTGATCTGAATTTAACCACAATTTAATTCGATTAATGTTCATATTTTAGTAAATTCCAGCTTTATCAGAAATCCAATCACATTTTTGTTTCAACATTCTCCATATTCCTTTCTTGCCCAATGCATTTCGGGCCTGTGGCCCTTCTTCCGGGGCTCCAATCTACAATAATACAAGAAACAACATTCTGCTTAACTTACAAGTACACTCTGTGTGCAGGGTGTTCTTAAACATAATACAATACTTGTAATACTCATTTCAAAAACATGTTTTACAACTCATATGCTTCACCTCCATATCTTATTGTTTTACCTAATAAGAGGCAAGAAAAAAGAAGACAAGAAAAGAAGAAAAGAAAAGAAACTGAAAACGCTTCAAAATAAAACATAAAAATAGAAAATCCAAGGAGCATTCAACCTCAGCAAACTCATAAATCCTCAACGTAATTACGGAAAAACGCCCGTCTTAAATACCGTCAACCATATCCCCGTGATGAATAAATACTCACTTAACCTTCTCATCCAAAATGCTTTCTGTAAAACGCAAAACATACCAAATCAGGTTTGACCAGTGTGAACAAAACAACAAAAAAACCTTCTATCTCCAATATTCAATTTACGCACCTGACTCTGTGCTGTTCTTTGTAATTAATCCTGTCTCGACATTGACATGTTCTATACCAAGCCCTCCTTTGGGACCTGCAATTCTGAAAACACAAACTTGTCAACTATCGATCCTCACTCCGATAATCCCCCTTTTTTTTCCAACATCTCTCTATATTCTCCTCACCTCTCTTCCTTTTGTAAACGAACCGCGTCTCACTCAAATGCCGAATATCTGCTTCCTAGCGTGATGGAATCTTGCCGACGCTCAGTCCTTTAAACTCAACACTTTCCACCGGAAGTTTACGTCACCCGACGCTCTCGAAGTAAAAAACGGACTAGAGTCTGTCTGTATAGCAAAAATAAAGGGCGGACTAATAATGATTATATCTACATCCTGGAGTGTAAAACTCCTCCTTATCCCCCGTAGGGGGGTGCTTATCAATGCATAGAAATCCGCTGATGTGTTTAGCTAAAAACCAAACCTTAAGATATGAAAGCTATGAATATTGGCTCTGCTATACCCGTAAAGTAGTTCCTTTATCCATCGCGAAATAAACAATACATACTCAACTCATAAAAGACACGAAATATTATTAAAACACAACGTAAAAAATATATAGAGTGAAAAAATAGATAGCAAAGAGTGTGTAAAGGGGTACTCCTGTTCAACACAATATAAGTAACATAGGTGTTTAAATCACAAGTAACATCCATAATCTATTTTCTCATTGAGACCCCTGGGGTCTTGGGTATCCAATCTCCTTATCCAATAGATCTCTCTCTGGAGCAAGGATCGAGTCAGATCCTTCCCCGGAAAATGTGTTACCTTCTCTATTATTTGAAACTTAAGTTGTGCTATTGTATGACGGGCCTCTGCCCAATGTACAGCTAAACTGCTGGTGGAATTATGCGTTCTAATCTTACTTTTGTGCTCTGTCATGCGTACTTTTGCTTTTCTTTCCGTTTTACCAACATATAACAGTCCACACGGACATTTAATACAATAGATGATGTTATGTGAGTTACAGTCTGAGTTATGGTACAACTTAATGTGTTCACCTGTACGTGGATGTTGTAATTTATTTCCTACGATGACATTATTACAATGCACACAATTGAAGCATTTTTTAGTTCCGCTGAACTCCTCTTCAGTGTTTCTGGGTTTAACCATCAGTAATTCTTTTAAATTTCTCGATCTGGTGTAAGCGAACAGAGGTTTCTGTTCAAAGATATTATTAAAATCTTTTTCATCCTGCAGTAATTCCCAACGATTATTAATTATCTTTTTGATCTTCATCGAACTTGTTGAAAACTTAGAAACAAACACTTGCCTCTTGGGGTCTTACTTTTGTCGTGTTTTCCACAATAGTTCACTCCGTTCTTTTTCATTCACTCGTTCAAGTGTTTTATCTAATACTTCTTTCGGATATCCTCTAGCACTGTATTTTTGTTGTTGAATTTGTAAATGTTTCCCAAGTGTGGATTCTTTAGAACAAATCCTCTTGATTCGCAAACTTTGCGAATAAGGTAGATTAAAAATCTATTTCTGAGGATGAAAGCTGTTAAACATTAGTACATTATTTTTATCAGTATTTTTCTGATATACTTTTGTTTGGATATCCATCTCTTCAATCCCGATCTTAACATCCAAAAATGCTATTGATGTTTCACTGATATTGTATGTGAACTGTATGAATTCATTATATGTATTGAGTTGTACAACTTTTCTCTCCAGCTCTTCCTGGCTGCTGGTCCACATTATAAAAATATCATCAATAAATCTGCAGTATAATGGCAGATGTTGCATCCATTCTTGATCACTGTATATATAATCCGCTTCAAACTTCGCCATAAAGGTATTAGCGTACGCAGGTGCCCCCGCGAAACCCATGGATGTTCCCATTAGTTGTAAATAAAACTGATCGTCCCATTGAAAGTAGCTATGATGAAGACAAAAGTGTAACAGCTCTAATACAAACACTTTATCGGCCCTTATTTTGGAAGCTGTGGAGTGGGCACTCCTACGTCAATCCGAAATAAGGGCCGATAAAGTGTTTGTACACTTGAACGAGTGAATGAAAAAGAACGGAGTGAACTATTGTGGAAAACACGACAAAAGAAAGACCCCAAGAGGCAAGTGTTTGTTTCTAAGTTTTCAACAAGTTCGATGAAGATCAAAAAGATAATTAATAATCGTTGGGAATTACTGGAGGATGAAAAAGATTTTAATAATATCTTTGAACAGAAACCTCTGTTCGATTACACCAGATCGAGAAATTTAAAAGAATTACTGATGGTTAAACCCAGAAACACTGAAGAGGAGTTCAGCGGAACTAAAAAATGCTTCAATTGTGTGCATTGTAATAATGTCATCATAGGAAATAAATTACAACATCCACGTACAGGTGAACACATTAAGTTGTACCATAACTCAGAATGTAACTCACATAACATCATCTATTGTATTAAATGTCCGTGTGGACTGTTATATGTTGGAAAAACGGAAAGAAAAGCAAAAATACGCATGACAGAGCACAAAAGTAAGATTAGAACGCATAATTCCACCAGCAGTTTAGCTGTACATTGGGCAGAGGCCCGTCATACAATAGCACAACTTAAGTTTCAAATAATAGAGAAGGTAACACATTTTCCAGGGAAGGATCTGACTCGATCCTTGCTCCAGAGAGAGATCTATTGGATAAAGAGATTGGATACCCAAGACCCCAGGGGTCTCAATGAGAAAATAGATTATGGATGTTACTTGTGATTTAAACACCTATGTTACTTATATTTTGTTGAACAGGAGTACCCCTTTACACACTCTTTGCTATCTATTTTTTCACTCTATATATTTTTTACGTTGTGTTGTAATAATATTTCGTGTCTTTTATGAGTTGAGTATGTATTGTTTATTTCGCGATGGATAAAGGTACTACTTTACGGGTATAGCTGAGCCAATATTCATAGCTTTCATATCTTAAGGTTTGGTTTTTAGCTAAACACATCAGTGGTTTTCTATGCATTGATAAGCACCCCCCTACGGGGGATAAGGAGGAGTTTTACACTCCAGGATGTAGATATAATCATTATTAGTCCGCCCTTTATTTTTGCTATACAGACAGACTCTAGTCCGTTTTTTACTTCAAGAGCGTCGGGTGACGTAAACTTCCGGTGGAAAGCGTTGAGTTTAAAGGACTGAGCGTCGGCAAGATTCCATCACACTAGGAAGCAGATATTCGGCATTTGAGTGAGACGCGGTTCGTTTACAAAAGGAAGAGAGGTGAGGAGAATATAGAGAGATGTTGGAAAAAAAAGGGGGATTATCGGAGTGAGGATCGATAGTTGACAAGTTTGTGTTTTCAGAATTGCAGGACCCGAAGGAGGGCTTGGTATAGAACATGTCAATGTCGAGACAGGATTAATTACAAAGAACAGCACAGAGTCAGGTGCGTAAATTGAATATTGGAGATAGAAGGTTTTTTTGTTGTTTGGTTCACACTGGTCAAACCTGATTTGGTATGTTTTGCATTTTACAGAAAGCATTTTGGATAAGAAGGTTAAGTGAGTATTTATTCATCACGGGGATATGGTTGACGGTATTTAAGACGGGTGTTTTTCCGTAATTACGCTGAGGATTTATGAGTTTGCTGAGGTTGAATGTTCCTTGGATTTTCTATTTTTATGTTTTATTTTGAAGCGTTTTCAGTTTCTTTTCTTTTCTTCTTTTCTTGTCTTCTTTTTTCTTGCCTCTTATTAGGTAAAACAATAAGATATGGAGGTGAAGCATATGAGTTGTAAAACATGTTTTTGAAATGAGTATTACAAGTATTGTATTATGTTTAAGAACACCCTGCACAGAGAGTGTACTTGTAAGTTAAGCAGAATGTTGTTTCTTGTATTATTGTAGATTGGAGCCCAGGAAGAAGGGCCACAGGCCCGAAATGCATTGGGCAAGAAAGGAATATGGAGAATGTTGAAACAAAAATGTGATTGGATTTCTGATAAAGCTGGAATTTACTAAAATATGAACATTAATCGAATTAAATTGTGGTTAAATTCAGATCAATCATGTATTTATATGTATATGTGTAATGTATTATTAAATTGAAGGTAGAAATTCCGTGACTAAGTATGAAATGTGGTTGAAATCGGTGCAGTAGCACATAGCTAAAGTGCATAGTGGTCAGGTCATTGTTGACTTGAAAAGGGTGGTTTAAGCAGGGCGTGCAGAGACAGCATGCCATCCACTGTTGCACGCTAGAAAAGTGTTTAATAAAGTACAAAACTAAGCATAAAACACAAACGTTGATTAAGGAGTGCTTCACCCATTTACTACAGGTTCTGGGCCTGAAGACACATGCACTCTTATGGAGTGCTAGTTTAAAAGTAACAAAAAAGTACCTTTACAATTGGGCGGCCAGTGGAAGGAAACTGGCTGCAGTTCCATGGAAGACCGGAAGAACCAAAGAGAAAGTGAAAGCAGGAGGCGTTGTACGGTTTTGAGTGAGAATGGTAAATTTAACCCCTCCGAAGTCCAGCACTTTCCATATTGTCGCGCAGTTTGGAGTGGGAATAGTACATGTATCCCTCCCTTCCCCCAAAAATCCAAAGCTTTCTCTGCTGTTTTACACAGACTGGGGTGGGAATAGTAAATGTTACCCTCTGAAGTCCAACACTTTCCTTATTGTTGAGCTGTTAAGTGTGGGAATAGTACATTTTCTACTTGAAGTTGTTTTATTTTTATTTTTTATTTTTTATTGATTTTCACAACTTCTTATACATATAACAATCACTGTACATCAAAGAGACACAAAATATAAAAAAAACATCAGCCCACTACACATTGTAAACCAAGTGAACCAATTACCAGACACAGTCAAATTATAATAAAAAGGCCAAAGACACGAAAAAAAACAGTACAAAGAAAACACGTGACTAGGATTGAAATATACATGTGAAAGAAATCAATAAAACTGATATCATTATAGGCAGTATATGGCATATATGTTCATGTGGTTTCAGCTGCATTTGAATCTTGCTGAGTTGCAGTACATAGATATGTTACTAAAGGCTCCCAAATGTCATTTGGCCTTGAGGACGGCGGTAGCTCCTCCGCGTATAGGACTAAATTTTCTCTACAGAGTGACAGATCTTTGAGCCACAATTCCACTGAAGGGCTCAGTGTACTTTCCCACACCATCGCTACCCTTCTTTTAGCAACAAGCAATGCCACTCTCGTTAGCTTACCCACAGCACCTTTTATGGAAGGAACTAACCCCAGTAAACATGTTTGCGGAGTGCACTGCAGCGTAATCCCAATAATCTTTGATAATGTATTCACCACAGCTGCCCAGTATTTCGCCACCCGCCTACAAGACCAGGCTAGGTGCCAGAAGTCTGCCCCTAGAGCCCCACAGCGTTTACAAGCTTCTGTATCTCAGAGCCCATATTTAAAAAGCTTGTATGGAGTGTAGTAGACCTGGTGTAAATATTTAAAATGTATAATTCGGAGATTTCCATTAGAAGTAAGAGCACTAGTAAGTTGGCAGCAGATCTCCCATTCCTTCCGAGTGAGTGGTGGGTCAAGATACTCATTCCAAGTGTCGAGGCTCTTGTCATTGTGGAGAGGCCTGTCTTCCCTAGCAGCGTGATATAACTTAGTGACCAGCTTGTGTCTAGTAGGGGCAATGAGAAGTGTATGCAAGGCCAATGTCTCAGGCGGTTCCGTGGGGAAAGTGGGGTAGTGAAGCTGCAACGCCTTTTTTAATCTATACATGTAAAAATTAAAGAGGGGTGTCTTATTCTGAATGTAGTCCATATCCGTGGCGGTCAGAAAAGTGCCATCTGGAAATAAGTCCTGCATCTTGGATATGCCCACTTGCTCTAGTGCACGCAGTGCTCCCAGCTCATGTGTTACAGATACACTCGAGGGATGAGCCACCGGCAGAAGCGGGGAGTATAATGGGAGCTTTCCTGCCTCACGTCCCAGCGCCTGCCAAGCAGCAACCGTGGAGGTAATGGTGTTGAATGTGGAACGAGTGGAAGGTCTACGTCCATGTGTCAGTAAAGAGCGCAGTGAGATAGGATGGGCATCCCAGTGTTCTACCGCTATATGTGGGACGAATGCATGTGGGGAGAACCAGAAATGCGCATATTGGGCCTGTGCACATAGATAATAAAGATAAAAATCTGGGACGTTGAAACCCCCATGTTTGTAATCCAATGTGAGAGTCCTCCAGCTCACACGTGCCTGCCGGCCACCCTAGATTAGACGGAGCAACAGAGTGCGTACTTGTTTAAAAAATTGTTGCGTAAGTTGAAGCGGTATATTACTAAAAAAATATAAAAATGTGGGTAGTACCACCATTTTGACCAGAGCAATGCGGTCTGCAAGCGAGAGCGGGAGTTTTATCCATCTGTCCACTTGTTGTTCTAGTAGTGCTGTAGCTGTCCCGTAATTCTCGCGAATAACAACCTCTGGATTGCGATGATTCCACACCCCCAAATATTTTACCGACTCTGTGGCCCACACAAGGGGGAAGTCGAGGTCATGCGGAAGGGTGCTCTCTGTCAGTGACATCACCACCGACTTGGACCAATTAATGTTTAGGCCCGAGAACCGGGCGAAGCGGATATATTCACGAAGAACCGGTGCTAAATAAGTGCGAGGCTCACGTATGAAAAGCAGCATATCATCTGCGTAGAGAGATATAATGACTGGTCGATGGAAAAAGTTAAGCGCCGCGCATTTATGAGATTGTCTTATTATACAGGCTAAAGACTCCAACGTTAGAGCAAATAACATTGGTGAGAGAGGGCACCCCTGTCGAGTGCCCCTGGTTATTTGTATTGGGTCCGATGTGTAGCCCTCCACCCGCACTCGCGCCGTTGGTCCAGCATATAACAGTCGCACCCAGTTAATAAAGAGGGGCGAAAAACCCATTCTCTGCAAAACATAGAAAAGATAGCCCCATTCTATAGAATCAAATGCCTTGGCGGTGTCAAGCATGATCGCCGCCGCCGGCAATTCAGGATTGAGAGTGTGGAGTGTGGCAAACAGCGTCCACAGATTATGGGAAGTCGAGAGCTCTGGAATGAAGCCTGACTGGTCAGGCAGAACCAATGATTGCATGAGCGGCTGGAGACGAGTAGCTAGTATCTTCGCCAATATTTTTACATCTGTATTAATGAGTGACAGAGGCCTGTAAGATTCGCAACTAGTGGAGGGTTTATCTTTTTTAAGTAGTGTTATAATCAGTGCCTCGCGAAGTGATGGTGGCAGTTTGCCAACATCATACGCTTCAGCGTACATTTATAATAAATAAGGGGAGAGTTCTTCAATATAAGTTTTATAAAATTCATACGTGAAGCCATCGGGACCCGGCGCTTTTTTATTCGGTAATGTTTTTATCGCCATGTGGATATCTTCCACCATGATCGGTTGATTTAAGAAGTCCCTCTGACCATCCGATAGCCATGCAATGGCTATCTGTGAAAGGTATTTATCAAGATCCGCTACATTGGTCTCACCCTGGGATGTGTATAGTTTCTCATAAAATTGCCGAAATTGTTTGGCTATGTCGGACGTGCTGTGATAGTCTTGGCCGGCCTCATCTGTAACTTTAGTAATTGTCTCCCTTTCCATTCGGTATTTAATCTTGTTGGCTAAGTGGTGTCCTGGTCTGCCACCCTCTCCATATGCTTGCGCCCTGTATCGTTTGGATATGTACCTCATCTCCTCCTCAGTCAAATTTGCATGTTTAATGGTAGCCTCTTTAAGGGCAGCCAGGGTCGACTCGCAAGGCACAGTCTCGTACTCCCGTTCTAGCTTTTTTAGCGCAATCTCAAGTTTAGTCAGTTGTTCTCTTAAGTCTTTCAGAATGCCAGAAGTTGTGCTGATACATGTACCCCGAATAGGGGCTTTGAATCCCTCCCATAGCACCCCGCGCTATCCACTGACCCCTTATTATGCTCGAAGTACTGCGTTATAGCATCCCGGATCGTTTCCGTGTAAATCGGATCCAGCAGCGCTTCAGACCTAATGCGCCATGTGAAGGCCCTAGGGATGGTTCGCGGGATAGAAAGGACGAGGCGGACAGGGCAGTGATCCGACAGCGTACGCGGTAATCCAACCACGTCAGTCATCCAGCCCGTCGCCTCCCCACTCATCAACCAGTAATCAAGGTGGGACCAACTGCCATGTGCGGTGGATATATGTGTGCCTTCCCGTGTGTCAGGGTTTCTATGTCGCCAGACATCTAGTAGTCCCAAATCTTCCATACCATCTTTAGTCGCACGCGCTGCCCCAGGGGAGTGCCCCTCCCTGCCGCTAGATTTATCTTTGGTGGGATCTAAATGTGTATTGAGGTCACCGCCCCAGAGAATAATAGCGTCTGGGAGTGCACGGATATCAGCTAAAATGCGCTCATACAATATAGGGTCATCAAAGTTAGGTCCATAGGTGTTGACAATAGTAACAAGTGTGCCCAACAGCTTCCCGTGTAGTATAGCATAGCGCCCCTCTGTGTCAGTACGAGTATGGATCACAGTGAATGGGTGACCCTTTTTGACAAGGGTGAGGACACCACGGCTATAGGATGAGTACGAGGAGGCGAGACGACATCCAGCCCAACGACTCCCCACTTACTTATCTGTCGTTTGTGTGAGATATGTTTCCTGTATAAGGGCAATACCAATACCATGGCGATCCAAGTGCGCCAGGACCTGACGAATCTTCTTTGGTGAATTTAGCCGCCGTACATTCCATGTCAGACAGGAGACAGTCGTTACATTACTGTGTATAATTGCAGCAAAACGTATTTGAGATGCACACAGCCCATTTCATCGAATTGTCTATCCACACAAGGAAACCCGTACTGCTATATTTGTTGAAATGGACATAACTGCCACTGTTAGCGGATTTAAAAACAACGTCAGTCACAGGAACGCTCTCTACCATTCCCTCCTACCCACCTGTACCCCCCACCCACTTTAGCAACCCCAACCTGCCAAAGCCTTCCCGAACCTCCCAACATACTTCCCAAGTGTGATACCCTGGGAGAAACCAGTTGCGGGGATCACCCATAAGGGGGGCGCTTGAGCACAGTAACCCTCCCGATGAAAACAGGAGGTGGCCAAGTCAGCATTATAACATCCGCTCACTAATTGTTACCGCATTTTTCAGAAGAAGTGCAAAATAGAAAAACGAACAACAGCGCCCTTCGTGCACGGCAATCATTACCATCAAAATATCAGTGAGAACTTTTGAACGGTGCATTTCAATTATTGACACATTGTTATGGGAGATCATTTTGACACTGCGATCAAAAGACAAGCATGCAATTCAGTATTAACCCAGCAAACAACTTTAAAACATCTCGTGCAGATATTAGACCCTAGCGTTCATCTGTTAATTCACTGCTTCCCTCGCCAACTGGACCCGCATCCCCGGATGCAGAGCCGCTGCATCGTGTAATATTTTTTGCAAAGGTCATCGCAGTCTTCGGACATGTGAAAATCTTGTACTTCCCTTTGCCCTCTACGCACAGTCTTGCGGGGTTCAGCATGGCGTACGGTATTTTCGCTGCGATAAGGACTTTCTTTACTTGTTGATACTCCCTCCGAGCCTCCTGAACCGCCATCGTGAAATCAGGATAGAAGGCCAGATTGTTCCCTTGATGTGTGATGGAACCCTTTTCCCTTGCCAAATGAAGTACAGTGTCCCGGTCTCTATAATTCAGTAGGCGGGCAATGACAGGGCGCGGAGGCGCCCCTGGGGGCGGGCGAGCAGCCAGCGAACGATGTGCCCGTTCTACTATCAGGACTGGCGAGAGTTGTTCCGCTCCGAAGAGCTCTCGAAGAAGATTCTCCACATATGTTTCCGTTCTTCCAGGAATTTGTGGATTCTGGTAGGCCCGTAATGCGCACATTGTTTCGGCGCGATCTTGCTTCCAAATCTTCATTACGGGCCTGTATGACTGCCAGTACTTTCTCCAGAGAGGCTCTTCTACCATTAACTTGCTGTAGACCATCCTCCGCGTCCGATATGCGGGTCTCCGCCTCACACAGCCGTTGCGCGTGTTTATCCAACTTCGCGGACATATGGTCCATACGTAGATTCAGATGATCAATCTTACCATCTATGGTCTGGAGACTTGCCTGTACCACAAGGAGAGTCCTATCAATGTTAGTGAGTTGAGTAGCTGGAGTGTCCGCCTCAGAGTCAGAGGCTGTATGCTGAGGAGCCCGACCTGACTTTCGTGGTTCAAACGTGAGTCTTGGCTGACCACGTTCCGATTTACCCATGTCGATGACGCAGCCAACCCCGGCCAGAGCAAGGCCCGGGCGGAGGAATAAAGAAGGAGGCAAGACTTTTTTTCCGTTGATCGATATGGCACAGAAGGCTAATCAGGTGTCAAGGAGATGGAGATGCCGCTCTGACCGCAGCACGCCGCGCCCACCAGTGTGTCCCCAATACTCCAACAGCAGCACCGCAGTGTAGATATGCCAGCCAGACCACAAAGAGCACTAGTGAGGAAACCGGGCCAGCAGGGGTAATACAGGCCAGCACCTAGCCAGACGAGTGTCCCAGCTGCTCAATGTAGGGAGCAACGCAGCAACAGAGATCTGTCAGACCACAGAGAGGCAAGGGCAGCAAAATGTACAGTCACCAACGAGGTAAGGGCCCGGATCACACTCCCATACTAGGCCTCAGCTGCAATATCGAGGGGGGAGGAGAGCCTCTCCACACATCCACAATGGCACAGCTCCCCGCAGGACGCTTTCACCATGGCAAAGTATGTATATAGCCAGGCCCTCTGAAGTGCAACGCACCGCTTGCTGTTTACACCAGTATACTTTGTTCAGTGGTCGCCTGACAGCGTATGGTGCCGCCGTCCACACAAGGGAACCACCCACGGGCACCAGCAAGCAGCAGACGCAGGCAAACGGCGAGAGGCCTCTCGTGCACCCAGTTTCTCCGCACGACGCAGCAACAACTGCGGCCGCCTCGCTTGCACCGGTGAGCCGCCCGTCTACCCCACAGAGACGGATCTAGGCAGCCCCGTTGGTTCCGGACTATCGCCGCAGGCGGCGGAAGGCAGTGCGGCTCCCCACACTCCCGCCCCGGCAAGCCGCGAGGAACGCCAGACAAGGGCGGCCTACTCCCTCACATACGCTCTCTACCGTGACGGGAGCTTACCGGCCCTCAGCCCGTGCCCCGCAGTTCCCCCGGGCAAGGTATAGCAGCGCTGCGCCCCTCACAGCGACCGCAGCGCAGTTCCAGTGCCCACCGCGGCCCGCACCAGTCCTTACCGCAGAGGCTGGTCGCGGCTCACCACGTTGCCGACGCAGGCCCGGGACCTCTTCAGCTGCCGATCTGCTGTCAATTCGGCTCCGTCGTCCGCAGCTTCAGCCTCAGTTGTGCCGCACACCTTCCCAAGTGTATATGTTGCCGAATAAGCTGTGAACAAGGGCGGATGTTTAGGATATTGCAAGGATAATGGACTTGGCCGGCGGAGCTGCTCTACAGAGCGGCCATCTTGCCGTGCGCCCTCTAGCGCCCCCGAAGTTGTTTTATTTAACGTTTATCAAAAGACAATACAAAACAGGACATGATATTGAAGGAAGAAAGCCTAATTGTACATCAAGCAGCATTGCAAGACAGGTAGATGCAACATCGTTCGGATGACACTTAAAAGCAAAAAGGAGCAACAGGAAAGACGTCAGATTTCCAACCTACGCTTGGCGGTTTTGGACGAAACATGCCAGGAACAAACAAAACAAATTAAAAACAAAGGTCAGCAACATCAGAGCAGTATATGCCTCCAGAATCCCCCGGAACCACAGCAGCAACAGATAAGCATATGAAAGAAGCCCTTAGTGCAAGGGGGGAGATGTCTGAGGTAAAGCCCAAGCACTCAGCATGAGCAGAGCATCTCTGAGGAGAGGGGTGTTTAATCAAAAAGCTGCAACGCTTTAAGTTTTGGGGAGAGTAAAGCAGGTGAATTCGAGGCTGGTAAGATATGTGACTAAGGGGTGCCAAACACCCAAGAACTTGGCAGCAGTGTGGGGAAGACTGTGTGAGAGTTGTTCCATCAGCATCACGTCAGAGGCGCTGAAACCATAGGGCAACAGGGGGCGCAATGGACTTCTTTCAAGCCAATGCACATGTGTCATAGCTTCCAATATAACATTGGTATAAGTATGAGGGATTGGGTACCCTACTACTCTCTTAATGTGCCCCAAGATCTCCTCCCAATACATAGCTATAAGGGAACAGGGCTACCAAATATGATAGAAGTCTCCTCTCTCCGTTCCATGCTTCAATCACAGGGGAGACGGAGAAGGATATATAGTGTGGAGGTGGGACGGTGTGTAGTACCACTGAACCATCAGCTTATAGGCTATCTCCTGTTGGGGGAGAATTTGCTATGCTTTGGGGATATCACTGCTTTGCCGAGTTGCCCTTCGAGGTGCTATTCTGCCAACTAGCTTGGTAGGTGTGTGTGCGAAGGAGCGTAGAATGTTGCAGTACTCAATACTTGTTAGAGATCAGACCCCTACAGCAGTTATAGACACTAACAAGTTTTTCAAAGGGAGTGTAGGCCCGGGTGGCCCCTTGATGATTGGAGTGGGGTGTAGTGCCCAGTGGCGCAATTGATAGTACTGCAGCCATGTCGATTCAGGAAGGTTGAAGTCCGTCTTGCAGTGTTCAAAGGACTTGATAGTGCCACCCGCGAAGAAGTCCCCTAGCATTCTACATTCCCCAGCTTCCCAACTAGTAGCAAAGATTGCTATACCATAGTATACAATGATAGGCTGTACCATCCCATCCTATACTATGACAGACCATACAATATTATACAATGACAAGTCATGTAATACCATACCATACTGTACAATGACAGGAAAAACCAAATCACACCATACTGTACCATACCATACCATACTATGTAATCACATACCTTACCATACCATACCATATAAATGACAGACCATAACATACTGCATGTCAGCAGCTCTCTGGGTGTAAAAAGCAATGCCGGCTCCCGCAGGAAGCGGGAGCTGGCCGTGACCTTGGGGGCCTTTAGGCTCCCCCCCACGGTCCACGAGAGGCCATGCCCCAGGGGATGGGGTCCCTGGGGCCGAAAATGGCCTGGGGAGGGGGGCTGCATGGGCCCCTTCCCTTTTTATATTATAAATAAATAAAGGCCTATCCCCGGGGGATGGCGTCCCTGGGGCAGAAATTGGCCTCGGAGGGGGGCCACATGTTTCATTTTATTAAAATGTAAAAAGAAAATGGGTCAGGCCCCGGGGGATGGGATCCCCGGGGCCCAAAAGGGTCAATGGAAGGGGTGTCACGCAGCCTCCCTTCCTTAAAATAAAAAATAAAATAAAAGCTGGCAACTCGCTGGAGGCCCCGCCCCCTTTCTCTACCACTCTGCAAACGCGCCTCTTGGTTGGGGGATGATGTCCCCTTCATTGCTGAGGGTTCTTATGAGCCAACTAGCCCACCTGTTACCTCCGGTAAGCCCCACACAGTGGGATTGTTGAGAGGTGGTCACAGGCCACGCCCCTTACTCCACCACTCTGCAAACACGCCTCTCAGCGCACTGCTGGTGGGGGTATAAGGTCCCCTTGCCTCCTGAGGGCCTCAGGACTAAAGTGGACTTCATCCACCAAGCAGCAGTGCACCAGGAGGCATGTTTGCAGATTGGTGGAGAAAGGGGGCGTGGCCTCTGACCACCTCTCAGCAATCCAGCTGTGTGGGACTTACTGGAGGTAACAGGAGGGCTAGTTGGCCCCCAAGGACCCTCAAGAGCCAAGGGGACTTCATCCCCCAAATAGTAGTGTGCCTGGAGGCGCGTTTGCAGAGTGGAGGAAAAAGTGGGCGTGGTCACAGAAAACCTCTCAGCAAACCCACTGTGTGGGACTTCCTGGAGGTAACAGGAGGGGTAGTTGGCCCCAACCCAAGGACCCTCAATAGCACCCCCCTATTAGTAGTAAGTCAGGATGTGCATTTGCAGAGTGGTGGAGAAAGGTGGTGTGACCTGCTATCTCATCTCAGCAATCCTGCTTTATGGGACTTACTGGAGGTAATAGGAGGGGTAGTTGGCCCCCAAAGATGTCCTTGGGGACAACTACCCCTCCTGTTACCTCCAGTAAGTCCCACACAGCATGATTGCTGAGAAGTTGTCAGAGGCCACGCCCCCTTTCTCCACCACTCTGCAAATGTGCCTCCTGGTGCACTACTAGTTGGGGGAAAAAGTCCCCTTGGCTCCAGAGGGACCTTGGGGGCCAAGAAGCCCTCCTGTTACCTCCTGTCCTATACAGCGGAATTCCTGAGAGCTGGTTGGAGGCCCAGCCCCCCTTCTCCACCACTCTGCAAACGTGACTGCTAGTTAAGAAACCTTTGAAATTCACTATAAAAAACAAAGGTTACAGGGACGTTCTAGTTAAAAATTAGTATTTCAAAAACCTTAGAAATTCACTGAAAAGAACAAAGGTTACAAGGACGTTATAGTTAGCAAATAGAATTTTAAAAAACCTATGAATTTCCTTAAAAAAACAAAGGTTACAGGGACATTATAGTTAGGGTCAGATTTTACTCACACAAAACCAGAGAAATTCAGCCGTTATAGTTACCTGAGTTAACTATAACTCGCGCCTCCGCAATACACTGCATATGACCTCACATATTACATTACCCATGACATGGTCAGTGACATCACTGATGACATCAGTGATGACATCATCCATAGCCTCTCTGACGCACCCACTCACACCCCTATAGAATCTTTATATACCTATTGCCACTCCCACACAACCATTCACAAACCCATTCACAGAGCCATACCAGTACTTACACGCCCACTCACTGATTCATAGATCTACACACACATCCACTCACTCACCCATACTGCCACTCACTCAATAATACAGCCATTGACATATCCACTCATACACCCATAAAGGCACTCACACAGTGAGTGAGTCAGCCACAGAACAACTCACACACCTAGACATTCACCCAGTCAATCACACAGCCACTTACTCACCCAAACAGTTACACACACACCCACTTACTTACTCATACAAATAGTAACACATACACACTCACCTATACAGTTAGTGACAGAAGCATGCACTCATCCATATAGCCACTCTCATATTCACTCACTCACGCATACAGTCACCCATATACCCCGTCACTCACTTATACTGCCTTTCACATACCCAGTTACTCACCCATACTGACACATACACTCAATCACGGACACAGCCATACAGACACTCACTCACCCATACAGCTTCTGAGACACGCACACAGTACCCCATATGGCCACTGACTCACCCACTCACTCATCCATACAGGCAGTCACACACCTCCTCACCCACACACACAGACACCCAGACAACCATAGAGGTAGTCAGACAACCAATCAATCACCCATATAGCCATTCATGTACCCACTAACACAATCATACACCCACTTAGACACCAACTGACAGACAGATCCACTCATTTAAACAACCAGTCACTCACCTATACATTCACTGAGATACCTAATCACTCACTTATATAGACAGTCATGCACCTACTGAATCATCCGTACAGGCACTCATATATCCACTGATTCACCAATACACCTTAGTATATATATTTAACACTCATAAACTTTTTAAAAACAGTCACTGGGTGATGTCACCACTGATGTCTTCAGTGATGTCATTTGAGATGTCATGACTGATGTCATCAGTGATGTCACTGACCATGTCATGAGTGATGTAATATGTGCGGTCATAAGCAGTGCTTTGCGTGGGCATGAGTTATAGTTAACTCAGGTAACTATAACGGCTGAATTTCTCTGGTTTTGTATGAGTAAAATCTGACCCTAACTATAACATCCCTGTAACCTTTGGTTTTTTAGTGAAAAAAAAAAAATATATATATATAAATATTATTATTATTATTTTTTTTTTCAAACAAAGGATGCGGCACTCTTGAGCAGGATTTTGCTTAATTTATTTACAGGTTACACTCCACCAACGCGTTTCTGCCTGACGCGTTTCAGCCTGACTCTGCTTTTCTCTGAGAAAAGCCGAGTCAGGCTGAAACGCGTTGGTGGAGTGTAATCTGTAAATAAATTAAGCAAAATCCTGCTCAAGAGTGCCGCATCCTTTGTTTGAAAAATTAATCAGGGCCAGGATCCGGCCCTTGTGCTGAGCACCCGCTGGTGAGCGCTTTCGGAACTCAAGGATCACTTTGGGGACATATATATAAATATATATATATTTTTTTTTGGAGGCAATTGTCAGTTAAGGACTGCTATACAGTAGTTACACGAACCATGTATGAAACCAGTATCAATGAATTCCATGGAATATTGAACAAGTGGAGGAGTAAGGGGATACTAGGAGATGTGGACTTTAAGTTTATCTACTGCGAGTCACCGGAACTGCCAACATTCTATCACCTCCCCAGGAAGACCAATCGTATCATCGATGAATAGTTTGCTGGAGAATGCCTCGATTTATATTGACTGCTTTCTAAATCCTCTGGTTAAAGATTTGAGCTCTTATGTTAAAGATACCAAGGACTTTCTACGCATCATTGCAAATATCGAATGGGAGTCTGACATGTTACTAATAAAATTAGACGTAACCAGCCCATACACAAGTATAGAACATGATAAGGGACTCATGGCGGTTGACTTCTTTTTACAGAAGACAAATGTGAAGTTTTATGAACACAACCTGATGTTATTAGAACTTATATCCTTTTGCCTTAGAAATAACATTTTCCTTTTTTCAGGGGAGTTGTACCATCAAGAGCAAGGTACTGCGATGGGCACGTGCTTCGCCCCCAGCTACTCGAATTTATTCATGGGCTGGTGGGAGAAGCACGTGGCCTGGGCAGGGGAGAATGAGCAATGGCTGGATAAAATTGTGTTGTGGGCTTGTTACATAGACGACCTCTTCATCATTTGGAAGGGGTCGCAGGAGGAAGCTCAAGTCTATGTTTCAGCCCTCAATCACAACAATTGCAATCTGAAGTTTACTGAATGTATCAGTGACACCCAAGTACCATACTTAGATCTATTAATCTACATTAAAGACAATACCCTGCAAACCACACTGTACAGAAAGCCAACGGCTGGAAACAGCACTTTACATGCGGGCAGTTTCCATCCCGAAAATGTGATCAGTGGGGTCCCCTATGGGGAACTTGTAAGACTAAAACGCAATTGCTCCACAGAAAATGAGTTTTTAAAATCCAAGACCAAGGCATTCGACAGGTTCAGGGCACGAGGCTACACGGAGAGGGTGTTAAAAGAGGCAGACAAAAAAGCAGAGAAGCTACAATGAAAGAATCTGTTGCTCACAACCAATGAAGCGCCAGAACAAAAACAGGACAAGAAAGGGGCAATCAGGATGATAACGGAATATACAACCCAGTCTCCTGAAGTCTTTAAAATTTTCCCAAAAAATTGGAGGATTTTAAAAGCAGATAACATCATAGGGCCTCATATTCCAGAGAATCCTCTCATGACATATAGGAGAGGCTCTGCTCTTAAGGACCAACTAGTGAGGAGCCATTTTTCAAAAAGCCCTAAAAAGAAAGATATTGTAACAGGATTCTATCCCTGTATGAGCTGTAAAGCGTGTAGGAACAGTAAAAAGGTAAAAGAATTTCCAATTCCAGGAAGAACAACTAAAAGAAAGATTAACAAACTCATGAACTGTAATACTGATTTTACCGTGTATTGTTTGACTTGTCCATGTGATTTGAATTACGTTGGCAGTACAATCCATCCAACAAAAAAGCGAGTTCTTGAGCACATGCATGCCATTAAAAATCGGGATGTCACATATCCCGTGGCACGCACCACTTCCAAGAGAAACATAAATCTAACCAAAATCTCTTAAAGTTCTTTTGTATAGACCAGATCCCTAAAGAAGAAAGGGGAGGGGACAGAGTCAAAAAACTTAGAAGGTTGGAGTCCAAATATATAGTTGAGTTACAAACTAAAACTCCATCAGGCCTCAACAATGAGGAAGAATTGTGGGTGCACATTCCGTGAACTGTTATTGAATAGGAATATTAATGCACTTTAATTGGCACTTTAGACAATATAAGGGTTAGAAGAAATTGATAGAGTAGGACATGAAATTGAGCACAAAGAATGAATAAAATGATTAATTTAATTAAATGCCATTGCAGGAACATTTTGGAAAGTTTCCTTTTTGTATTGAATGTACATCCATGAATCATGGGTATTTCTCTGGTAAAAGTGTTTTGGGAAGATTGCCCATTCATGGCTTAATTTAAGGAAACCGAAAATACTTAACGAAATGGGTATACAAATGACTGCATTGTTTTGTAATATATGAAATTGCACTTGAGGATGGGAATGTTTTGTGCATGCCTCAGGAAAACCTTGCCTTTTCAAGGCTGAATACAAATGTGGAGAAACAACTAGGCATGTACCCATACAATGCCGTGATGTACATTGTAGGCACCACTCTAAGATGGCCGCTACGAAAATCATATTGTGCCCTGTAAACTTCAGTGGATCCCTCTTTACTTTTTACACACAGCTGGAATGAATTGTTTCCTTTCTTTATGTTCATGAATAAGTTTAAAAATGAGGATTATTGTTGACCTTACCGACATTGACAAAGGCTTGTAGCCGAAACGCGTCTGTCGGTTGTTTTGTTGTGTGGCAAAATAAATCTCTGAATACGTATCTTCCAGTGTGCGCCTCGTTCATGACCAGAAAGCGGAGGTCATCGTATGGGTGTATATATATATATATATATATATATATATATATATATATATATATATATATATATATATATATATATATATATATATATATTCCACACGAAGGTTGCCACCAAATGAAGAGCCACTCGGGTAAGTTAGTGTGTCCTTCAATTTACTTGCAGCTACAATCCGTTGATGCAGTAGCCAGAACCACCATTATTATTGCCAGACGCGTTTCGGGTAAGTTCTCCCTTTATCAATGGCACATTAAGTCCTGCGAGACTCAGTTCATTATTTCAACTCTTTTTTCCAATGGGCGTGGCCAGCACGGCCTTTTGGTACACGTAGTCCGTTGCAGTGCAAACTCATAGTGAGATGGTCTCTTCCTGCTATTATTTTCAAATAAAACACCATATATATATTATTTTATTTCCACCAAATGCCACTTCTTGCTGCTGAACACCATTTAAGAACGGGTGCCTCCATCGCGATTGTGGCCATCGCGTAATACTTTTCTCACCAAACACCCCATAAGGAGTAAAACGGAGCACTCAGCGGATTTGAGCCATATAATTTATTCACCAAGCAGACGCGATTCGGTGTATGTGCCTTTTTCAATGCAGGTGAGATGACCAGGTAACACGGCATGAGTCTTTTTGAATTGTTCCATAATTCACTACTATTGGAGGATGGACCGACTGAAAATTGCAGATCTTTCTGACATAAAAATGTCTGCCATAGTTAAATATGTCTCTTGCCATATATTTACAATGTCAATGCTAGTATTTAATTATTACCTTCAGTAGATGTTACTCCCAAATGCCTACGAGTACGCAGTTCGAATATACGGCCTCTTTTATCCAGCCGATTTTTAAAAATTATTATAAAAACAAATCTTTTATTTTGGGAGAACCCCTAAACCCCCATCCTTTTTGTAACCTTACCACCCAATTCCCTTACCCACCCATAAACCCTAAAAACACCCTTAACACCAAATTCCCTTACCCATCCCTAAACTGTGAAAACACCTTTACCATTCTATGCCCTTATCCCCCAAGTCCTAAAAACACCCTTACCAGCCAACTCTCTGAGCCACCCCTAAACCCTAAAAACACCTTTACCACCCAATTCCCGTAGACACCCCAACTATAAAAACACCCCAACCACCCTATACCCTTACCCATCCATAAACCATAAAAACACCCTTACCACCCAATTCCTTTACCCACCCCTATACTTTAAAAATACCTTAACAATCCTATACCTTTACCCACCCTTAAACACTAATATTATCCTTACCATCCTATTCCCCCAGCCATGCCTAAATCCTAAAACACCTCTACCACCCAATTCACTTACACACTCCTAAATCCTAAAAGCCACCCTATTCCCATACACATCCCTAAACCCTAAAATTACCCATACCACCCTATACCCTTACCGAACCCTAAACTCTAAAACTCCTAAACCCTAATCTCGAGGGCGCGAGTTATAGTTACCTTAGGACACAAGTTATAGTTATTTAACCCTCTCACTGCTAGGCCTCCCCCCCCCCATGCTGAGCCTTTTTTTGGCTATTTGGGGTAGTTCGCGCTTTGGCCCCTGTAACTTTTTGACCACATAAGGTATCCACGCCAATTTTGCGTCCTTTTCTTCCAACATCATGGGGATTCTAAAGGTACCCAGGGTTTGTGGATTCCCCTGGAGGGGATCCAGTTATTAGCCAAAATACAGCTACATTTTGGTTTTTTGTTGAAAAATTGGAAAAAAGTGCTGCAAATGAGAGCATCTGTTTTTTTTCCTGCAAATGATATCAACAAAGGGTTTGTGGGGCTGAAATCACCATTTACCCAGCTTTCAGGGACTGACAGAATTTTTTACACAGTTTTGGCATTTTACTGGGACATAGCCTATTTTTGCTATTTTTTGTGCTTTCTACCTTCTTCCAGTTAATGGTAGAAATGGGTATGAAAGCAATAATGGACCCTGGAAAGCTATACATTTTAGAAAAGTAGACAAAATTCTGAATTCAGGAAGGGGTCATTTGTGTATATCCTTCAAGGTTTCTTTATAAAACTAACAGTTGAAAATAGGAAAAATTTAAATTGAGTTGAAAAAAACAGCCATTTGTGCCAACGTTTTCACCTGTAACTTCTTCTAATTGTGACAGATGTTTGAAAGCAATATACCGTTACATTTGCTGGACGTTTCTGGTTGTGGGGATATATAGGACTTGTAGGTTCACCAAGAACCCGACGAACCCAGAGCCAATAACTGAGCAGTGTCTTGCAATGGTTTTTATTATGTACCGGGTATATAGCAATTCATTTGGGAAAATATATACAGTGAAAAATCGGGATGAAAGACACCTATGTATTTCTGAAATTGGAACAAAATATAGAGTTTAGAAACAGTAGCTATTTGCACATTTCCAAAATTGTGAGTACCCATACTAGCATGAGAATTATAGGACATTTTCAAAGTGACTTCTTTTTTACACATTGTCTTTCATTTGGAAGGCAGAAATGCATCGAAAGTCAATAGGTAATAACAGTTGCTCTACAATTCTGTGTTACCCTAAGTCTCCCGATAAAAATGGTACCTCATTGGGGGGGGTAGGCCTAGTGCCTGTGTCTAGTTTTCAGAAATGTGTGGGTTTGGTAGGTTTCCCAAGATGGCCGCCGAGCCCGGAGCCAAAAACCCAGGTGACCCCCCTTGCAAAACCAGGTTGTTTTGTGATAGATAATTTTGATGTCTCCTCAATACGTTTTGGGCCTTTGCTTGTCGCGGGTACTTGACCCACCCACGCAAGTGAGGTACCATTTTTATCAGAAGACCTTGGGGAACACTGGGTGGTAGGATATTTGTGGATCCATGCAGATTACAGAACTTTCCCACACAGAAATCTTAGAAAAATGTGATTTTTTTTCAGCTAAATTTGAGGTTTGCAGGGGATTCTGGGTAGGAAAACGTTGGGGGGCCCACGCAAGCCATACCTCACTGGACTCCCCCAGGTGTCTAGTTTCATAAATGTGTGGGTTTGATAGATTTCCCAAGATGGCCGCCTCGCCCGGGGCCAAAAACCCAGGTGACCCCCCTTGCAAAACCAGGTTGTTTTGTGATAGGTAGTTTTGTTGTCTCCTCAATACGTTTTGGGCCCTTGCCTGTCGCGGGTACTTGACCCACCCACGCGAGTGAGGTACCATTTTTATCGGGAGACCTAGGGGAACGCTGGGTGATAGGAAATTTGTCGATCCACGCAGATTCCAGAACTTTCCACCACAGAAATGTGAGGAAAATGTGTTTTTTTGACAAAGTTTGAGGTTTGCAAGGGATTCTGGGTAACAGAACCTGGTGAGAGCCAGACAAGTCACCCCATCCTGGATTTCCCTGGGTGTCTAGTTTTCAAAAATGTATAGGTTTGCTAGGTTTCCTTAGGTGCCGGCAGAGCTAGGGTTCAAAATCTACAGCTAGGCACTTTGCAAAAAAAGGGTCAGTTTTCACTGAAAAAGGTGGTGTGTCCACGTTGCGTTTTGGACCGTTTCCTGTCGCGGGCACTAGGCCTACCCACACAAGTGAGGTATTATTTTTCTCAGAAGACTTTGGGGAATGCGGGGTGGGTGGAATTTTGTGGATCCACGCAGATTCCAGAACTTTCCATCACAGAAATGTGAGGAAAATTTGTATTTTTTACAAAGTTTGAGGTTTGCAAGGGATTCTGGGTAACAAAACCTGGTGAGAGCCAGACAAGTTGTAATATTCTTGAATAATACAGGAACACAGGTTGTAGGTAACATAGAGGTTTATTCTTTACACCTCATCCATCAGCCACCCAGGAGTAACTGACTCATGAGGCATGATCTGGATTCCAAGTTCTATGTTCTATAGAACTTAGATCCAAGGAAGAGTAGAAGGATGACACCACACATCTCCCTTCTAGTAATGAAATGAACATAAGATGCAATATGAGATACAGACGAGATTTTACCAAAGAAAATTATAAATCAACATAACTTCTAATTAACATAGTCTTTCATATAAACAGGTACTGAAGTCTTCCGATCACTGCGTCTCAGACAAGATTTAGATAACTCATCTGAACCACTAGGCAAATTAATGCACAACTTATTCATTTCAGAATCAAATTTGACAATTACAATTCGACTTAAATTCCAAATCTTACCATTTTCTAATTTCACAGCATTTCTTAAACATTTTGTTACTCGCATGGGAGCAGTAAACTTTGACCATGACAATGCTCCTACAGGAGCTTTCACACGTACTAGATCACCTACCTTTACAAAAACTTGCTTAACTTTTTTCCTTTCATCAAAATACAATTTATTTTTAAACTGTAGATTTTCCTCTCTTTTTCTCCAAACACCAATGCTATTATCTTTCACACCTTTGCCCCAGGTCATCCATCCTGGACACAGTCTTGTGTTAGGAGCTCTTCCTTTAAATAACTCAAAAGGTGATTTCCTAGTAGAGGTATGAGGGGTGAAACGATGAGCCAGTATACATTTTTGTAACTCATCCTTCAAATTCAAGGAATTGATTCTGGATAGTTGGATATTTTCTTTTATAACCCTATTAAATCTGTCAACTGCCCCATTACCTTCTGGATGATAAACAGAGGTTGTAGGTAACATAGAGGTTTATTCTTTACACCTCATCCATCAGCCACCCAGGAGTAACTGACTCATGATCTGGATTCCAAGTTCTATGTTCTATAGAACTTAGATCCAAGGAAGAGTAGAAGGATGACACCACACAAGTCACACCATCCAGGATTCCCCTGGGTGTCTAGGTTTCAAAAATGTATAGGTTTGCTAGTTTTCCCTAGGTGCCTGCAGAGCTATGGTTCAAAATCCACAGCTAGGTACTTTGTAAAAAAGGGGTCAGTTTTCACTGTAAAAATGTGGTGTCCACGTTGCGTTTTGGGCCGTTTCCTGTCGTAGGCACTAGGCCTACCCACACAAGTGAGGTATTATTTTTATCTGAAGACTTTGGGGAATGCGTAGTGCATGGAATTTTGTGGATCCATGCAGATCCCAGAACTTTCCATCACAGAAATGTGAGGAAAATATGCTTTTTTTAAACTAAGTTTGAGGTTTGCAAGGGATTCTGGGTAACAGAACCTGGGGAGAGACACACAAGTCACACCATCCTGGATTCCCCTTGGTGTCTAGTTTTAAAAAATATAGAGGTTTGCTAGGTTTACCTAGGTGCCGACTGCGCTAGGGCCCAAAATCCACAGGTAGGCACATTGCGACCGCCTTTGGCCATGCGCAGCGTGGGCTTGGCAACAGTAGCCAGGCCCTGTGGCTATCCATCCTAAAGGCAGCCAGCCGTGTGCAGCAGGGGATTGGCCGCAGGACCTGGTCTCAGGCCTGGCCCTGCGGCCAACTACCTTCAGGCAGCCAACCCCACAGTACGCACAACCTTCAGCGGCACGGCATTGTTTTGGCCTTTGGGCCCCAGGGACCCATTTTCCCAGGACCAAAACAGTAATTAAAGGCCCGGGGAGGACAGGGCCATGTGGCCTTCCTCCCCTTTAACTTATGTTTTGGCCTCGTGCAATGGGGTCCCCAGGGACAAATTGGGCTCAGGGTGGGAGCCACGAGCACTCTCCCTTATTTTTTGCCTCGGCCCCTGTAGGGATGGGGTCCCCAGGGCCTCTCAGAGGGTCAGGGAGGGGAGCCATCTGCTCCTTTCCCTCCCCCAAAAAACATTATGCGTCACCCCTCCAGGCCCTGGCCCATCCTAAGGTTTTTTTAATAAACAAGAGCAGGAGCCCGCGCTTGTTTTTGTTTTGGTGCAAATTCGCCTCAAAATAAAAAAAACTTGTTTGGGACACCACGGACAGGCCTAGGCAGTCAGTGTATCCCTAACCTGCCCCCTATGTCTTGTTTTTTGCTTTATTTAGGACTCTGGACTGAGTTTTGCGTCTTAAGATGGTTCCCACCACTTCCTTGTTGATGTGGTGACAGCCAATCAGATCTCAGCAGGAGATCTGTCGGAATCACGGAGGCTTCGCCTCCCTAGCTATACAAAGTATTTGGGCATTAATCGCTCAAAAACTACTGAACGGATTTACACCAAATCACAAAAAAATACTCTTTCTGGCACAAGATCTAGCTTTCTGCCAGATTTGGTGTAAATCCATTCAGCAGTTTATGCTGCAGCTGTGTCTAAAGTTCCTACGGAAAAATTAATGGGGAAAACGCTTTTTTGGGACCCCCCCTTTTTTCTTGGCCCTCTCTTGACAGAGAACTCCGAAACTTTGCCTGTGCAAACTTGTCAAAAAGTAGCACTTTTTTGGGACGTTTCATGGAGATTCGTCAAATAGCGCCGAAGTTACTAGCAACACAAAAAATTAATTTTCTATGGATATAGGATCCTAACTATAACTACCCAGTGGCGACTGCCATAGGTTAATATATATACACATATATAGATACACACTTACCTTATCTATACTTACCATTTTGTTGTAAAGGCATGCGTGGTAAAGGCATATGCATGGTAAAAACGTGTGGCAAAAAACATGCGTGGTAAAGGCATTGTGTGGTAATGGATGCATGGTAAAGGCTGTTTCCCATGATGAAGGTGCTGCCGTAGCTTAACAACAACTGAAAGCGCAATAGAAATGTCAAATGATATAACATCACAATTTACCAACTCCATTTGAAAGCATTCGAAAGAAAACATTTTGTTGCAAATTGGTATAGAAATGTCACATGGCTGTATATGAGGAGACGCTAGGTAGAAGGACGATCACAGATGACCACGTAGCATTTTGCCACAAAACAGGGGATGTTTCAAGAAAATAGGGAGAAGTGACTGAGTTTGCCCTGGGTACTTTGCCAGTGCCAAAGCTCAGGCAAGCACTGCGCCATCAATTAACAAGAAAAAAGCGATATGACACGGCCAACGTTTACAGCATCAAATCGCTTTTTTTAAGCCATGCCCTGCTCATACTTCTGTGCAATACGTTTAAAAAAAGTGGGGGAAGGGGAAGCAGCTCTAACAGACAGCGGAGAAGGCGGTAAGGGGGAAAACAAAACGAGGGAGGTGTCGGGAGAAGGGAGAGAGCCCCAGCATGGCAGAGGCAGTGGCAATGAGGAAGAAGAAATAGTACCTCAATCCTAGCGCGAGCAGCGGACGGACACTAATTAAGTTGAATCAGTCTGTGTTTTTCCCATGCTCCAAAGAAAGGAACAGAAGTGACGTTTGGCCTGTGCTGGCCAATAAGGAGGCAGCCAAGAAGAGTGTCACCGAAGCCAAGAAATGGTAAGCAATGGGCAGTCTCCTAGCCCTTTTATTGTAAACAATAGTTTCGCAATGAGGGAAGGTAGTGTCAAATTGCATACACAGATTAGTGCATTTTTTTTAAAGCTTTTTATTTATTTTCCTTTTCTCATGGAAATTGCAGTGCAGAAGGCAGAGTTTAGCCCCATTTTTTAGGTCTCAGCTAAGCAGCGCATAAACTGTCTCAAAGAGACATGTTGTTTTCAATTCAGTGGGCTAAAGCCCATCCACAGGCTTACCATTTGTTTGCTTCAAAGTTGATCAGTAACCCTTCGTTCCTGTTTGTCCATGGCATGTATGTGTCATACCTCTTCCTGTGTTTAGTCCTCCCTTACAGCATGGACCAAGTACTTGTGTTCATCTACTGCTTCCATTTTTGGAGCTACTTTTTTAGTTTTGTTTAGGCACTCCATATGAGAGCTCTTGTTTTCACTTGCTCCTTCCCCGCACACCTGCCCTCCATTTGTGTTGCTTTATTCCCCCTCCCACCCATCCCCATTTGTTGCTTTTTTCCCTCTCCCACCCGCCTACATCCCTGTTGCTTCGTTCCCTTTCCCACCCACACCATCTTTGTTGCTTCATTCCCTTTCCCACCCCCCATCCCTGTTGCTTATTTCCCCTCTTGAGCTGATAGCATTCATGCAGAGAGAATGTGGAGTAACGGCCACAGCTACTGACTTTGGACCCTTACAGATCACATCTGTTAATTAGATTGACCAAGAGGAGCTGTGTGCAAGTGTTGCATACTCAGCATGCAGCCTCGTCCGTTGCGAGCCAATCTTTCGGCCATACACTTATCACTCGCTCTGTCCCCGCACACCCATCCTCCATTCGTGTTGCTTCGTTCCCCCTCCCACCCGCTCCCATTCCTGTTGCTTCGTTCCCTTCCCCACCCACCCCATCCCTGTTGATTCATCCCCTGTCCCACCCACCCCATCCTTGTTTCATATTTCCCCTCTCGAGACGATAGCATTCATGCAGAGAGGATGTGGAGCAACGGCTACAGCTACTGACTTTTGACCCTTACAGATCACATCTGTTAATTAGATTGCCCAAGAGGAGCTATGTGCAAGCAATGCATACTCAGCATGATGCAGTCCATCCATTGCGAGCCAATTTTTCAGCCATATGCTGAGGAAACTTATTTCTGTCTAAAGTTGTCATAAACAACGTGGGCAGCAGCCCTCGCTGTTATTTATTGAAATTGCCATCTTCTTCAAACTTCAGTGAAGTCAGACTCTCTAATGTGTCACAGGGCCATAGGCTGTACAAGCAGTAGGCTTATCCCACTACACAGTTGTTTTTTACCATTGGGCAAGGCATACACTGTATCTTTACTGCTGGTGTTGAGTTCATTGTCCCACCCCTCATGACATACAAAAAAGAACTAGGACGTGCCTAGTGACAGAGAGATGCAGGGGATGTGCTCTGGTGTAACAGCTTTTCAAGTTCTGGGCCTCAACTGTGGGACTCATCACCAGAAATTTGAAATTCTGTTCAACTATGGATAACATGAGTAGAGCCTAAAAACCCTGGGGTATATTTACAAGCCCCTATCGCCACAGGAACGTCACTTTTTTCGAGGTTCCTGTGGCTTAGCGCTGTATTCTAAATATGGCACTCTTTCATGCTATACTTAGCGTGAAAGGGGTGGGCAATGGGTGTTGTGGTGGGCATTCTGGCGCAACCCGCATTGATTTTGACGCTGCCCTCTATTTACAAGGGTGGCATAAACAGGAGGCAGCGCCAAAATAAACAATCATTCCCCCAACGCAGGCACCCTTGCACTATGGTGAAAGAGAGCCTGCGTTGATGCTAGGCAGCTGAAATTAGCGCCAACGCTGGGGTAACGCAAGGCTGCACCGTATTGTTGTATATACGGTGCAGCCCTGTTTTTCAGAAAGGGTAGAGCATGGCATTAAGACAAGAAGGCTAACGCTGCGCTCCGTCACTTCTTTGTAAATATGCCTCCCACCTATTTAGTTATTCAGGTCCCTTGTACTGAACTCGATGGTCGTATTCTGCTGTGTTTTTTATTTCTCTTTCATCTGATTTTAGGTGTTCTAGTGCCTTTATACATGGTAGGTGACCTGAGCTCTACAAGAAATAAATACATCATAGGAAGAAAAGCAATGATGTTGGAGCAGCTCAGTACAAGCTTCAGAGCCAGAATGAGGCAGAGATAATTATACTTGTATGTGGTGGGGGGCATCAATATATATATCTATATATTATATATATCCCTGGTTATATAAAGGTGTAATGGATCGGATGGCTGTCTATACATGGCCACTCATGCTTTAGTGTGTGAGCACGGGCAAGGGTTTTGGGGTTGTGGGGCTTTGATTTCTATATATTTGAGGTTGAGGTAAGAATATATTAATGCGGACAGCCCTGTACCTATTCTGCGTGTCTAAGGGAAGCTTTCACCCTGGGTTCCCCTTGCGCATGTCATGTTCTCTTGCACACTGTCCTTCCCTTTGTAACCTGCCCTCTCCCTTGCATCCTGTCTGCAACCTTACACTTTGCCTTCCACCCCTCTCTTGCACACTGCCCTTCCCGTTGTAACCTGCCCTCTCCCTTGCACCTTGTCTGCAACCTTACACTTTGCCTTCCACCCCTCTCTTGCACACTGCCCTTCCCGTTGTAACCTGCCCTCTCCCTTGCACCCTCTCTGCAACCTTACACTTTGCCTTCCACCCCTCTCTTGCACACTGCCCTTCCCGTTGTAACCTGCCCTCTCCCTTGCACCCTGTATGCAGCCTTACACTATGCCTTCCACCTCTTTCTTCCACACTGCCCTTCCCGTTGTAACATGCCCTCTCCCTTGCACCCTGTCTTCAACCTTACACTTTGCCTCCAACCCTCTCTTGCACACTGCCCTTCCTGTTATAACCTGCCCTCTCCCTTGCACCCTCTCTGCAACCTTACACTTGCCTTCCACCCCTCTCTTGCACAATGCCCTTCCCGTTGTAACCTGCCCTCTTCCTTGCACCCTGTTTGCAGCCTTATACTATGCCTTCCACCTCTTTCTTGCACACTGCCCTTCCTGTTGTAACCTGCCCTCTCCCTTGCACCCTGTCTTCAACCTTACACTTTGCCTTCCAACCCTCTCTTGCACACTGCCCTTCCCATTGTAACCTGCCCTCTCCCTTGCACCTTGGCTGCAACCTTACACTTTGCCTTCCACCCCTCTCTTGCACACTGCCGTTCCCGTTGTAACCTGCCCTCTCCCTTGCACCCTGTCTGCAGCCTTACACTATGCCTTCCACCCTTCTCTTGCACACTGCCCTTCCCGTTGTAACCTGCCCTCTCCCTTGCACACTGTCTGCAGCCTTACACTATGCCTTCCACCTCTCTCTTGCACACTGCCATTCCCGTTGTAACCTGCCCTCTCCCTTGCACCCTGTCTGCAGCCTTACACTATGCCTTCCACCTCTCTCTTGCACACTGCCCTTCCTGTTGTAACCTGTCCTCTCCCTTGCACCCTGTCTTCAACCTTACACATTGCCTTCCACCCCTCTCTTGCCCACTGCCCTTCCCGTTGTAACCTGCTCTCTCCCTGGGACCCTGTCTGCAACTTTACACTATGCTTCCACCTCTCTCTTGCACACTGCCCTTTCCGTTGTAACCTGCCCTCTCCCATGCACCCTGTCTGCAGCCTTACACTATGCCTTCCACCTCTCTCTTGCACACAGCCCTTCCCGTTGTAACCTGCCCTCTCCCTTGCACCCTGTCTGCAGCCTTACACTATGCCTTCCACCTCTCTCTTGCACACTGCCCTTCCCGTTGTAACTTGCCCTCTCCCTTGCACTCTGTCTGCAGCCTAACACTATGCCTTCCACCTCTCTCTTGCACACTGCCCTTCCCGTTGTAACTTGCCCTCTCCCTTGCACCCTGTCTGCAGCCTTACACTATGCCTTCCACCTCTCTCTGGCACACTGCCCTTCCCATTGTAACCTGCCCTCTCCCTTGCACCCTGTCTGCTACCTTACACTATGCCGTCCACCTCTCTCGTGCACACTGCCCTTCCCGTTGTAACTTGCCCTCTCCCTTGCACCCTGTCTTCAACCTTACACTTTGCCTTCCACCCCTCTCTTGCACACTGCCCTTCCCATTGTAACCTGCCCTCTCCCTTGCACCCTGTCTGCAGCCTTACACTATGCTTTCCACCCCTCTCTTGCACACAGCCCTTCCCGTTGTAACCTGCCCTCTCCCTTGCACGGTCTTCAACCTTACCCTCTACCTTCCACCCCTCTCTTGCACACTGCCCTTCCCGTTGTAACCTGCCCTCTCCCTTGCACTGTCTTCAACCTTACACTTTGCCTTCCACCCCTCTCTTGCACACTGCCCTTCCCGTTGTAACCTGCCCTCTCCCTTGCACCGTCTTCAACCTTACACTCTGCCTTCCACCCCTCTCTTGCACACTGCCCTTCCCGTTGTAACCTGCCCTCTCCCTTGCACCCTGTCTGCAGCCTTACACTATGCCTTCCACCTCTCTCTTGCACACTGCCCTTCCCGTTGTAACCTGCCTTCTCCCTTGCACCCGGTCGTCAACCTTACACATTGCCTTCCAATCCTCTCTTGCACACAGCCCTTCCCGTTGTAACCTGCCCTCTCCCTTGCACCGTCTTCAACCTTACACTCTACCTTCCACCCCTCTCTTGCACACTGCCCTTCCCGTTGTAACCTGCCCTCTCCCTTGCACCCTGTCTGCAGCCTTACACTATGCCTTCCACCCCTCTCTTGCACACTGCCCTTCCCGTTGTAACCTGCCCTCTCCCTTGCACCGTCTTCAACCTTACACTATGCCTTCCACCCCTCTCTTGCACACAGCCCTTCCCGTTGTAACCTGCCCTCTCCCTTGCACCCTGTCTGCAGCCTTACACTATGCCTTCCACCCCTCTCTTCCACACAGCCCTTCCCGTTGTAACCTGCCCTCTCCCTTGCACCTTGTCTGCAGCCTTACACTATGCCTTCCACCCCTCTCTCGCACACTGCCGTTCCCGTTGTAACCTGCCCTCTCCCTTGCACCTTGTCTGCAGCCTTGCACTTTGCCTTCCACCTCTCTCTTGCACACTGCCCTTCCCGTTGTAACTTGCCCTCTCCCTTGCACCCTGTCTGCAGCCTTACACTATGCCTTCCACCCCTCTCTTGCACACTGCCCTTCCCGTTGTAACCTGCCCTCTCCCTTGCACCCTGTCTGCAGCCTTGCACTTTGCCTTCCACCTCTCTCTTGCACACTGCCCTTCCCGTTGTAACCTGTCCTCTCCGTTGCACCTTGTCTGCAGCCTTGCACTTTGCCTTCCACCTCTCTCTTGCACACTGCCCTTCCCGTTGTAACTTGCCCTCTCCCTTGCACCCTGTCTGCAGCCTTACACTATGCCTTCCACCTCTCTCTTAGACACTGCCCTTCCTGTTGTTTTTGTATCCTGGCCTCTCCCTTGCACCCTGTCTGCAGCCTTACACTATGCCTTCCACCTCTCTCTTGCACACTGCCCTTCCTGTTGTATTTGTATCCTGGCCTCTCCCTTGCACCCTGTCTGTAGCCTTGCACTTTGCCTTCCACCTCTCTCTTGCACACTGCCCTTCCTGTTGTATTTGTATCCGGGCCTCTCCTTTGCACCCTGTCTGCAGCCTTGCACTTTGCCTTCCACCTCTCTCTTGCACACTCCCTTCCATGCTTGCATTATGCTTTCCCTCTCTTGCATCCTGTGCCTCCCATTAATCATAGCTTTTTAGGTGCTACCTCTTTTATGTATTACTCAAGCTTGCTGCTATCTTTTCAGCTTACAAAAGCCAAAATATTTGACATTGCTAATGCTTGTTTTCTTTACACTTTTGCACGTTAGTCGTGCCTTCACAATAGAAACACCAAAATTACAAGTATAAAACACAAAACCAAGAACAGGACCGGTTAGGCTACTCACACCTTACACAGGATAACGTTAGGACATTTGAATGAATAGATGGATGAATGAATGAATATTCAGTCCAGCCTTTGGTTTCAGGGCCAGGGCTGAAAACAGTAAAACAAGAGAATGCTGAATCATGGTTTCCACCTATCTGCTTGCCTTTATTCCATACTTCCCTGCTGGGAGGAACTGTGAGGTGGCGGGACAATGATAAATAACATTGCAAAACCAAGAAAAAGGGAATTAAAAATGAAAAAACGCAAGAAACTTTGAAAGATTAATAAATTAGTGGGCGGGCGAATTAACTAATCGAGTCCAAATTTCGCTCTGACCCAAAATGCCTATAAACTCTTTGGCATTGGGTCGGAGGCTGTCACTCACGAGCCGACTTAAATAATGAACAGTGACGAGTCATCAGGACTTAAAAAACGAGTTTGGGCGCCTGATATAATCGTTGAAAAAGCAAAAGTAATTTTGTGTTTTTGTTACCCCCTCCTTTTTTAAGAGTTTTAAAACTTGCACACAGACATTTTCTCAACATACATAATCTAATATTTCACATTGAACTTTACGATATAGCAATGTGAACACAACCCCCTGTGATCTGGTTTGGCTCAGTTTGGAGAGAAAAACAAACACTGCTTTTTCTGTCCCACAAAATCCCAGCCCTCCCCCCACTTTCCACATTTCCTGCAGTGCTCCTGCCGCTTATATAGGCGTGCTCGGTGAGCAGAGCCGCTCTGCGAGGCGGTTTTGGGGGAGGAAGGTCCTTAGCACCGCTAGCTGCCGGAGGAGGCCGAGAATGAATCTAAAAATCGTCCTCATCCTGCTAGCCCTCGCATTGGCCACCGTGGTGGCGCTGGTGTGTGTCCTGCTGTCTGGGTCCAAGTCCGACACGTGTGTCCCTGCACCAAAGAGCGACCTCTGGGCCAAGCACGATGACAAGAGCCTTGTCTTCTCGGACCTGAGCCTCGCTGAGCTCTCCCAAGTCATGAAATACCTCCAGAGGAGCCTGGGGCCTGACCTCCTGGACTGTACCAAAGCGGATCCGGGGGAGAACTGCCTTTACTCCATTGATCGTCAGCTCCCAAAAAAAGATCAGACCCTGAGGTTCCTGGATGGTGGAGGGCAGGCACCCGCGAGAGAGGCTTTGGCTGTGTTTTTCTTTGGGGGCCAACCGATGCCCAACATTACAGAATTTGTTGTGGGCCCGCTCCCAAACCCAACCTACCACAGAGACGTCACCTTGGAGAAATACAAAGGAGGCCTCCCCTACCACCGGAGACCGGTGTACAGCAAGGAGTACGTGCTGATGTACGCATACGTCAGACAGAAGGAGTTCCCTAAGTCTCCGCTGTTTTTGAAGGAGGTCTTGGGTGCCTCCAGCGAGAAGGATTTGGCAATGATGACCACAGCCCCCAGAGGCCTCGACTCTGGCGATCGAAGCACCTGGTCGGTCGTTTGCCAGCACACCCCTGGCAGCGGATTTTTCATCCACCCCATGGGCCTGGAGCTACTGGTGAACCACAGAAGCCTGAACTCTTCTGAGTGGACCGTGGACAAGGTGTTCTACAATGGCCAGTACTACGATAGCATGGAAGAGCTGGAGACTCAGTACAAGGCCGGCACGGTGAAAAGTGTCAAAATTGCAAAACTGCCCCATGGGGATGAAATGGGGTCCCTTAAAACCAGGTCCGGTACTATGCCTACCGTGCCCTTCCAGTTTGAACCCCATGGAGCACGTTACAGCGTCAAGAACAACCAAGTCCTCTTCCAGTCTTGGAGCTTTGCCTTCGGTCTCAATGTGAACTCAGGGATGCGTCTCTTTGACATCAAATTTAATGGGGAAAGGATTGTCTATGAACTTAGCGTCCAGGAGGCCATCGCAGTATATGGCTCCAATGCGCCAGGTGGGATGATGACCAGATACATAGACAGTAGCTTTGGTATTGGGAGATTTGCCTTTCAGCTCGTCAAGGGCGTTGACTGCCCCTACTTGGCCACATATGTTGACGCGCACTATTTCATCGACGATGCTAAGCCGGCCACAAATCTAAAGTCTATCTGCATCTTCGAACATAACATTGGCTTACCATTGAGAAGACACTATTCCAACCTCTACTCCTTATACTACGGAGGTCTTCCAAATACAGCCCTGGTGATTAGGACTATCGCCACCCTGGGAAACTACGACTATGTGTTTGATTTTCTCTTCTACTCAAGCGGAGCTATTGAGTCGCGAGTCCATGCAACAGGATATATATCCTCCTCATTTTACTTTGCGGATGGCAATGACTATGGCAACCGTGTCGGCGAACACACCTTGGGAACAATCCACAACCATTTCATTCACTATAAAGCGGACCTGGATATCGCTGGTAGGTCTACCTATGTGCCTCATTGTGGTGGGGTGGGCGAGATGCAGCGCATTGTTTTATCACAGGAAGTCCTCCGTCCCTTCCCAGAAAGGTTGGTAGATGCTGTAACTGCCTTCCAGTGGTAACATTGCATTTTTTTGGGGGGTGTGGGGGGGCATTAAAATCAACTTTAAAAAGACTCTAGGCCTTAGTGATAGTTTAAAGAGAGAGACTGAGCTGGAGACCAGAGTAGAGCAAGGGTGGCGCCACTCTAGAGAGGAAAAGTGTATGTTTTTTTATGCATGCTTCTATCAGTCAGTCACAATCTTTATTCGGTTTCTTTCATAAAAACCATAAAAGAGCATGAAAAAATGCAAATAAAAAATTCTCAAATATAATACAAGTTGGCACTATGTCCACAACTACATGTAAACAGATTGACTACACATCATGATTCGAATAACACTCTTCTCAAACGAACAGCACCAGATAAGAAAGGGCCACATTAAAATAAGTAAAGACCTTAGAGATAATTGAATGTGAAAGAGCGAGCAGGAGACTTAAGTAGCGCAAAGGTGGCGCCACCGTAGAGACGAAAAGTGTCTCACTAGATGCGCCTGGCAGACATTTTCGGATTTATGGTTTTTATATATTTTTCTAAAGAATTCGTATCCATGCATTTATATCTGAATCACAAAACCCAATATAAAAATATCTAAAACACAATGTGGAAAACATTGATGTCGAAATGATTAATGGGGTCTTTACTTCACCTCCCTTTCTTTTTTATGGCGGGATTCCCTCCGCTCCAATTTACGCATTTGAGCCTTCGCTTTTCTTCAGCATGGTTTCCCTGAATCTTTTTACTTGTTATTATAGCACTCGAAGAGCTATTACACGCCTCTGCCCCCTCTGCTTCTCGTGCACATTTTAGTGTACGTAATGTTTTTGCTACAAAACATCCAATTGTATACATTAAAACATATTTGAGATAGTTATTTTTTAATCATATAGTTGTAGCTTTGTGCGTATCAGATATGAATTCTGCAGTCTGACTGAAAACCGTGAATTCTTCCAGGCTTGCTCCCAGGCATTTGCAAAAACGATGTTCTCCTTTCCTGCCTGCCCTGGGTATTTGATTGCTGATTGCTGCCCCAGTCACACCATGCACATGGTTTTTACAGTGTCCCCATCAGGGGTGTAACACAGGCCCTTAGAGCCCCTGCAGCGCCGGGAGGGGGGGCTCCAGTACTCCAGGGGACCCCCATACCTTGAACGGGTCCCCATTCAGTCCGAGGTCAATGAATAGCTGTGAGATATGGGAGATTTGGGGGGTGTGGGTGGGGGTCTCATCACATTTTGCAGCGGGAGCAGCATTTTGCATTCCGTCACTGGTCCCCAGTTATTGCCAATTGCTCATTTATTTGACGTGCCCTATAGAGCTGTACTTGCTGGGGTCCCCCCCCCCCCCTCCATGCCAACCTACACGCATGAACTCACGTCCTGCTCTACTGGGGAATGATCTCTGAGTGGGCTCCAGGGAAATAGCAACAGATTTCACCAGACCGGTCAAACTGACAGACCGACAGAGCAGAGAGGTGTCGGGAGTCAGTCGCATGTGAGGACCGTGTCCACGCTGAGCGAGAAAATAAACCTTCCGGCTAACTTGTCTTTTCCAGAGGAGCGCGTTTTAAGAAGGTGGCCGCCCTAAATTCACTAACTGCGTTTGTCACCTCATCCGGGCATTATCATGACGTCATTCAGTGCGGAGCGCAGATGCAGATGGGGGTCTGTGCGTATGTTATCCTATAATTTCCCTGGGTTCAGCTCGTAGATTAGGTAGGAGAATTTCAGAGTTAGTGCATGAGCTGCATACAGTACGGCTCCAAAAAACAGAGCTGCAGATGCCTTACCATGCATTGCTGCCTACAGCTCACGTACTAACTCAAAGAAATGCTGAGTTACATGTATGAACTTTACACACCTCACACGCAAAAAAGCAGGTGCTCAGCACTGCACTGAGCCAGCGCAGCCTGTCATGGTTTCTGAGGTGCACCGTGACTCTCTCCACTTTATGTATTATACAGCTCATTCATTCACCAGTACATAATCGGAGTTCATTTAGGCGATGCCAGAAAAGCGAACACACCAAGCCCTTCAGGTATACATTTAATGTTTGTAGGACACAGTGCTTTATTTGAGCCAGTGGTTGCCAGTGCTCAGCACCTGCACTTAATTGTCAGCACCGGTGCTGGTGACAGTCTGCCACAAGGTGGCGCTATCTGGCTAATTTAGAGATGACCACAACACCAGTTAGTTATTAATTCAATATACATTGCACATGACTATTACCTGCCGCCCCAGCCATTCTTATAGCTGTGGGGGCATGAAATAGTCCGAATTTTCACACTTGTAGGAGTGTGATGGTTAGTAGTTGTGTTATTACTATCATTGGCAGCGCTGGAATGTGCAATGTGTGGTGCAAGGTGCAGTAGCCTCCTGAGAGAGCCCTGGCACGTATGTTTTTTCCCCTCCTAATTAAGCACTGGTAGGACGTCCATTTCTGGTGCTGAAGAATGCAGCGGGCCTGCTGTCAGGAGCAGTGCTCGGGAAGTGTTTCCAGACCCTGAGCACTTCACCAGCACCCAGGGTTTACTTAGGACAGAAAATAGGTTCAAGTACCAACACGACTGTGACCCCCTACACGATAACCCGGTTCTTACCGAAAACAAATAAAGTGACCCTGGTAGAAGCTTGGATCTGTGCCATACAGTCTGGGTGGGCTTTGAGAGGGGGGGAGGCGGGCAGAACACGCATTTATGATTGATGCTGGCCAGGGCACAAGTCCTAAAAAAAGAAGTGGGGGGACTCTCCAAGTTAGGTGATGTCACAGGAAGTGACATCACAGCAGGAAGTGACATCACGGCAGGAAGTGACATCACATGTGCAGCAGATCTATCATTTGCACATGACATCACATTGCAGCCAATTAAAAGCGATGGTAAAGTACCTTCAGATTTGGGTTGCTTTCTCCATCATGTGCTTTCTTCACCTTCGGAACACCCGTGCACTCTGTTTTGCTCTCTCTCTCCTGTGTGCTTTCCCTTGCAAATCCCTGTCTTGCTCATTTCTCCCCTGCCCTTTTACTGTATTACTCTCCCTCTCGTGCGCTTCTTGCCCCTTCAAACCTCCCTTGCCCCATGATCTCTGTTCCTCCCTATCCGTTCTGTGCTTCTCCCCAGGAAGATGCTCCGTCTGCTCTGTGTTGCTCTCTTCCTCGTGTACTTCCCCCTGCAAACTCCCTCCATGCATTGTGTTACTCTCTCCCCCTCTGTGTGCTTCTCTACCCTGAAAACAACCCCTGCCCCGCACTCCTTGTCGCCCTCTTCCTTTTGTGGTCCCCCAAAACTTTGGGGCAAAAACGATGGGAACAAGAGCTAGGAACGACCTTGACACACAAACGATGGGAAGAGATCTACTACAGAGACATACAGCACATAACATCACAAGCATAGAAACAGCTGTTAAGCTTACAACTTGTTGGCACCCAAAGACCTACTACAAGTAATGATGAAGAGCAACAAAATTCAGGAAACATAAGGAAAAGAAACCAGTCAAGCGCGCATCTTTGCCCCACCAGTGTCCACCACACCGGACAGCCCAGGCGTGCTGTGCTCTAATGTACGTTATTTCATCACCTGGAAAGGATTGATCAAGGCAGCCTACATCATGCTGGAGAACCTACTCTACTACAGGCATCAACAGGGCAGAAAGCGTGCTGTTCACCGTCTAAACAAGCTACTACTACAAGTCACAGAGTGGATGCTGCGCAGAGTGACCTTGAAAGTACAGCAAGCTGTTTTTGTCATTTCAAGGACGCTGCCCATTGTGTGTTATCTTATCATCTACAACATTTAAAAAAAAACGAAAAGAAAGTCTGCTTACATCTTGCTGGACATTTTGATCATAAGAAATGTCTAAAAGTGCCATATCTAACGTCTACAGTGCATCAGGAAGAAAGGTAACCTGTTGCTGTCTAAGTTTCTGCCTCCAGTGCGGAGTGGATTTATTCTGTTCTGTGGAGGGTTTTATTTTTAAAAGTAATTCATCCATGTCAGCGTTCAAGCAAAGAGGATGCGTGGGTTTGGAAGGTCTTCCTAATCCTGGTAACTCCGTGTCAGCGCTGGATTTGTGGAGCTCTCCACGTTGAACTATGGCATTTTTTTAAAAGAAAATTAATCAAATCAGCGCGTGTGGCATGAGAGGAGAGGAGCTGCCATTCAGTCTTTGGGTGCTCAGTGGCGATCCCTATACATCAGTGTTATGCGCAAATGTAAGTGTTTTTTTTCCAATATAGTTGGTTTGGACTCTGGCTGGCTGCCCCTGGGACTTTTGACGGTTTAAAATCAGTTAGACTTTTGAATATGTAGATGCGCGCTGTTCAATGTCCACGCGCAGTTCCCAGGCCGTGTGGATTCTTACCTGAATTCCTCTTCGTTCACGGAGTTCTGCTGTCTCAGCGCTGCACGCACAGATGTACCGGGAGCCACCCGGTAGGACGTCTGCAACGTGACGCCATCTTGTGGCTGGAAGCTCCAGCCACTCCATACAGTTTATTAGGGGCATAGGAGGTTACAATGCCAACCACGTTGTTTGCGTAGAATAAAGTTATACGTTTGAAGGATGCCAGCACCAGCCTCGCTATGTAAAGACTGTTAGAAGCTAAATCGTCCTTTGAAGCGGTGTTTATTTCAATGTACTAAAATCTTTCTCCTTTTCATCTCCGGAGTCTTTGTGCTCTCTTGGTTTCTGGACTGTTCATTGAAGTATCGATAAACCGCACGGATTTTAAGCAACTCAAACATAAAGAATCATACTGGGAAGTTTTATATGAGCACAGAGGAGTTTAAAAATAAACATCGGTGTCTCGTTTTTCATAAGGAGAAGGTATTGGAGGTGATTTTTCTGTGTTATGCTGCCAGTGTTATGCTGCCATCTAGTGACATTTTCGCACATTTTTTTTTCTCAGTCGCTGGTTAATTGATTCCTAATACTTTTACATTGTCTTTGTACATGGAGTTCAATATAGGCAAAGCAGACATTTTTATTCTTTTGGGGAATGTTATTCTTACAGAGCTTATTTTAGTGTTTTAGAACTCACTTTTAGCATATATATGTATGTTTTTAGCTTTTAGTCCATACAAAACGCTTATGGTTACACACGTTAAAAAAAAAAGTATTGTGTTTTTCCAATGACTTATATGTTGAGTTCTTACAGACATTGTTATCCCTGCCCAAGGGTTAGGGGTGGGTTTCAGTTCCATGTCCCTGTACTTCAGACATTGTTATCCCTACTTAAGGGATAGGAGAGGGTCCTAGTCCCATTTCTCTTTTTCACGTATGTTTGGTTTACAAATGTAGAATCCCGACCAAGGGGATGGGAGTGGGTTTTAGTCCCATGTCTCAGGTTCACGCATTTTATTATGTTTTATCCCTGTCTTTGGGATGGGAGTGGGTTCGTGTCCCATTTCTCTTCTTTACGGATTGTCACTTTTGGGATGGTATGGGTGTTAGTCCCATTTCCTAGTTTTTGGTCTCTGTACCTTGTGTGCATGTGCCACACAGTACTGTCCTTGGGTATTAGTCCCATGTGACATTAGTAGTTATGCTCCATGTTTTTGGGCTTATGTCATTCCTTACAAGGGGTTTGATGTACATCCTTTCGTCTGGATGCCTGTGTTTGGATGTCAGTCCCAGTTACACCTTTGAACGTCTTGTTATGTTTGTGGTGTATAAGTCGCCCTGCGCTTCCCTCAGTGCATTTGCATCGCTTCTGTTGTGTCGACGTATTGTGTGCGTTTGTCACACTGTGCTGCTTTCTGCTGCACAAAGTTCTTGGGTGCCAGTCCCATGCAACGTTACATGTACATTTGGGTGTCAGTCCCATGCAAAGTCATATGTTACATTTTGGGTGTCAGTCCCACGTGCTGCTTTCTGCTGCACAAAGTTGTTGGGTGTAAGTCCCATGCAACGTCATGTGTTACATTTTGGGTGTCAGTCCCACGTGCTGCTTTCTGCTGCACAAAGTTCTTGGGTGTAAGTCCCATGCAACGTCATTTGTTACATTTTGGGTGTCAGTCCCATGCTATTTTTGTTTTTCACTTTACTCGTTACATGTCTTGCTCACTTGTGTGTGTGTGAGCTCTTATTATGCTATATACTTTATTTGTTTACTATTAAAGGAAGAGGATGGGTATAGTGCATGTGCATTTCTATTCTTCCATTCTTCTTTCTTTCTTTGTACTTCCGTTTTCCCTCTCGTGATGTGTCACTCCTTACATCCCTGGGTTAATGGTTGGTTAAACTTCATGTGTACATTATTGTGTATAGTTGTTTTCATCTTTGATTTGGTTCTTTTTATTGTTCAGTATAAAAGGGATAGGATATGTAGTATCCTCATGCAATGTTTATATGTTCCCTTTCACCCTGCTCTATGCTGCTCAGCCAGTGTGAGTGTTCCGTGTAGAATGCTAGTGTGAGTGGAATGCCTGGGTGCTTGTGTGGATGGTTGAATGACAGTTGAAGATGGGCTGAGCAGCAGAGAGGCTGCTCCTGGTGGGGCTTGTTGTACCTTCCTATAACCTCTACCCATGGACATAATAAACTACATCAACTACAACTCGGCTACGTCTACTTTGTATGCTGTACACGTGGGGCCAGCACACTACAGCGTTGTACCCCTGTACGCGTTGAACTGCAATGGACCGATCGGTGCCCCCGGCCAGCCCATTGCATTCAATGTGTGCGGGTACGCGTTGTACCCCTGTACGAGTTGAACTGCAATGGACCGATCGGTGCCCCCGGCCGGCCCATTGCATTCAATGTGTGCGGGTACGCATTGTACCCCAGTACGCGTTGTACTGCAATGGACCGATCGGTGCCTCCGGCCGGCCCATTGCATTCAATGTGTGCGGGTACGCGTTGTACCCGTGTACGCGTTGTACTGCAATTGACCGATCGGTGCCTCCGGCCGGCCCATTGCATTCAATGTGTGCGGGTACGCGTTGTACCCCTGTACGCGTTGAACTGCAATGGACCGATCGGTGCCCCCGGCCGGCCCATTGCATTCAATGTGTGCGGGTACGCGTTGTACCCCTGTACGCGTTGTACTGCAATGGACCGATCAGTGCCTCCGGCCGGCCCAATGCATTCAATGTGTGCGGGTACGCGTTGTACCCCTGTACGCGTTGTACTGCAATGGACCGATCGGTGCCTCCGGCCGGTCAATTGCATTCAATGTGTGCTGGTACGCGTTGTACCCCTGTACGCGTTGTACTGCAATGGACCGATCGGTGCCTCCGGCCGGCCCATTGCATTCAATGTGTGCGGGTACGCGTTGTACCCCTGTACGCGTTGTACTGCAATGGACCAATCGGTGCCTCCGGCCGGCCCATTGCATTCAATGTGTGCGGGTACGCGTTGTACCCCTGTACGCGTTGTACTGCAATGGACCGATCGGTGCCTCCGGCCGGCCCATTACATTCAATGTGTGCGGGTACGCGTTGTACCCATGTACGCGTTGAACCGCAATGGACCGATCGGTGCGCACCCATTGACAATGAGCTTGCCTGGCAACGGATGCGTTTTCGAATTTCGAACGAGTCGGTTGCTGGAAAATCAGTTGGTCACCCACAACAATGTTGCAAAATCATGTATGTCATGAAGTTGAAGATTTGAAGGATGCTGTGGGCGTGTTTTGGTGCTGCTATTCCATGGATTGGCCAGATTCAGAAGATGCAAACGACTTGGACCTATCACTTTGGACACAAGGGACAGTATCTGCCTCTCCAGCACATATATATTGCTGGCTGTTCCCCTGAGCGCTCACTTGCCTGCACTACATGCTCCAGGACGACATCTGCCACTGCACTGCTGCTGTCTCTGCCCCTCTGGACCCTGCAATGGCATGTACTGTGGAGAGAGCCCCAGCCTTCAGCCTTGAAGAGAACCAGGCCCTGCTGGACAGCCTACTTCCACAGTACAGCAAGCTGTATGGGACACCAGGGGAGCAGGTGAGTGTTCTGTGCACTGCCTTTCTGAAAGTGCATTTTGTCTGACTAGCAAGGCTGAAAGTCTGCACGCCACTGGCTAGCAGGCTCACTGAGTAGTTGTCACCCCCCATAGTGTGTAGTGACATGCACTGGACAGGTATGGTGCAGTGACAGTGCATTTGAACAAGGTTTTACTTCCCATGCAATGATACCATGTAGTGACGTCTGGCAAACTGTCCATGGGCAGCTTTGCACTGCCTGTGTACATCATGTGCCCCTGTGATTGAGACATGTATATACAACTGTGTCATGCACGGATATTTTGCATGTGTGGTAATGGCCTTTTCACTTTGTCATCCTGACAGGTTAATGCCCATCGGAAGCAGGAGATCTGGAAGGACATCGTCCGGGCCGTCCGGTCCGTGGGGGTCTACAAGCGCCGGATCCGCAACTGCCAGAAGAGGTGGCAGGACCTTCGGGGCTGGACCCGGAGGATTGCACGGGTCCAGCTGAAGCTGTCGCCTCCTCGCAGGAGGGGCGGAACACGGACCCTGACCCCCACATGCTCCAGATCCTGGCGGTGGTGTTTCCAGACCTGGATGGGCAGCTGAAGGCCAGACAGCAGCAAGGAGGGGGTGAGTCAAAGACTGCACTGTGAACTCTGTATTACATGCTTTGTGCCCTCCTCTGGCCTGGTTCAACTGCCACAGTGCAGCAGTCATGTTGTCCAGGAGCCATGTCCCTCTATTGTGCACTGCCCAATGCTCATCTGATACCCAGGTGTGGCCCTTACATTCAGGGAATTGTGTCACTTGGGACTGTGTCCTTGCAGTTTGCTTCACTAAAGGTGGGGGACAGCATCTGTTTCCCTAACTCTGTTGTGGGCATCATGGGTGGGTCCATTGTTCACACAACGCCTGTGTTTGGACATGTGATCTGCGTGTTGCTTTGATATGCGGTCCACTTGCTGAGCTGAGCCACCACATGTGCCTGGGGTATGTGGCACACGCCCATGCAGCGGGTGGGAACAATGTTTGGGCCTCAGGAGTGTGCAGATTATGTGTGTCACACATACATAGCCAGCTATCCACTGTCCAGGGCACATCCCTCATTCATGTGGAGCAGGACAGTCATGCCTACTCCAGGCCATGCAATGCACTCTGTACTCCCACTCCCGTGTATCAGCTGACACATTGTGCACAGTGATTTGACCCCTCAGGTGTCTGCCTCTGTGTCAGTGTGCTGTGGATTAGTTGCCAGGACTGCTGGGGTGTTTCTTGGTAGGGGCTCAGCATGCCCCTGGAGATGTGACCATAGGAGACGATACTTGTGTGTCACATAGGTGTTTGATCAGCTGCCCGTGCAGACTGGGGTATGCGAATGTGAAGTTCAGGCAGCTGTTCCCCATTCACAGCAAATTGTGAGGGGCTCAGGTTCAGAGGGTAGTGTCACAGGTCTCCCATATGTCCAATAGGTATGACCTGGACAGATGAGGGTTAAGATGATGTGTTGTGTGGGGGATGTACATGTGCACTTGTGCAGCTCCAGGACTTGCATTCCCCATGACCTACTATTGTGACACAGTGCATAGTGTTGTTGTCTGGCTGCCAAGTCATACATCACTGAGACAGTGATGTATGACTTAGCAGTCATGCCTCTGCCATGGCATGTGTCAACTTATTGGTGGTCCTGCAGGGGAGTGACATGTGCTACATGCACACCATTGTGGCGATGGCTATCAGGACATGGGTGCATCATGGTGTCTGTCGCTGGTATGCATCACATGCATTTCCTATTTGACTCTGGGCATCCCTTTCATCCGGAAACCTGTACTGACTCAGTGGCAAGAGCTGTGATGTGTGCATGTCCACATGCCACACCGTGTCCTCTGCACTGTCCAACTACTGTGTACTTGGTGCATGTGTCCACACTGGGGTGTTGCAATCCAACAGACACCAGACAGATGGGTGCAAGGCCATGTGGGATGTGAGTGCCATGCTTGGCATCAGACTGACAATTGGCTTCTCCTGTTCAGTTAGGGCACTTTTAGCAATGTACAACTAATGATGCCAGGGCTTGCTCTGTAATGTGCTGTGCTCACAGTGGTGTGTGCGTTTGGTGCAGGTGACTGATGTCTGTCTGTTTCCCCATTGTTTGCAGATACATCCACGGCCACGGAAGGGGACAGCTCCACAGACCAGGAGGAGCCAGAGAGCCAGACTGGGTCAGCAGCCGAGGAGTGTTCGGAGGGACCCAGTGGCACGGAGGGCGAGGGGAGCCACACCGAGGAGTCCTCAGCACCATCCACCTCAGCTGAGGACCAGAGCAACTCGGAGGATGACTCCCTTGTGGAGGCGGGTGTCAGCAGCCACCACACCCCAGCTAGTGTTGCTGTCCCCGCCACCACCAGCACCACCACTGCCCTCCCATCGGCTCCCATTCCCCAGGTCCGTGGAGGCTCCCATGTTCGGGAGCGTGTCTCCTTTGGGCCAGGCACCGCACCCCCTGCCCCTGTGTCCCCTGCTGCCCTGAGTGAGGAGTCTGTGTACCTCCTTCGCCAGCTCCATGTAGGGCAGACAGCCATGCTGAGTGTCCTCCATGTGCACACCGCACTGTTGACTCAGCTGGTGTCGTTCATGGAGGGCATCTCATCGGGCATGTCTGACCTACAGAGGGGCAATAGGTCCATGGACTCCTCCCTGACGGCAGCAGTGTCCCTCCTCAGACAGTCCCTCACCCCTCCTGCCTCTGCTCCATCCACACTCCCCAGCACCTTACCCGTCCCAAGCACACACACACCGGCACAGGCACACACCAGCACACACACGTCCAGCACACAGACACACACGCCACAAACAAAATGCACACGCACGCACAGTCAGGGGACTGAAACTAGACTCACAGGGGATGGGGCCCTGGTACACACACACGCATCCACGGGCACTGCACAGTCCTCAGTTGCCTCTCCCTCCAAAGCACCCTCCCTTGCCTCACCTGCAACCCCAAAGACCCAGCGCCTCTTCCTCAGTGACCTCGGCCTCTTCCCCTCCGATCCAGCCGCTCCAGCATCCAGGGTGAAGAGGAAGCCCCCCCACACGGAGCAGAGTGCCCCTCGCCTCCGGACACCCTCCCCCAGGTGCAGACAGACTGAGGCCCCCACCCGCAAGTCCCCCCGGAGTGCTAAGAACAAGACCCCGCCGCCGCCCTGCAGCTCAAGCACCAGGTCTCCTTCCTCCATCCCTCAGGCCCCCACTCCACAGGTGCCCCCACCACACCCTGCCCCAGGTTCCCCCACCCACAGATATACCATCCCCAAGAGGCTCCGGCCTTCTCCCCCTGCCACTTGCTCTCCCGGCACCACACCCCCGCTGCGCTTGTCTGTGCCACTGATGTGGTGAGGGTGTCCTCCCCCTCTGTCCAGCCCACCTTGCCTGTTCCCCATTCTCCTCCCCTGGTGGTAGGCACTGCAGTGGAGTCCACTACCACCCTGTCTGACTTGGGCACTGCAGTGGCGGACCTGTCCACTCCATCTGCAGGGTCCACTGCAGTCGTGCTGGCACCCACAACATCTGAGCCATGCCCCCCAGTTGTGCCGGCACACACCATGTCAGACACCTCCACTGCAGTTGTCAGTGGCTCTCCAGCACCCACCACCCTTTCCCTGCTTCCTCCTGGTGAGCCCTGATCCTGTCCCTGCGGTGCCTGGCCTACCCCCGGTTGCCCCTCCTAGTGGATTGTCCCTGGTTTTGTGCAGGCATGTGTAGGGTGGCATCTGCCACTGTCACCCACTTGTGACTTTGTTGATGGACTGGCCATTGGCCTTTGTTTATGTTCTACCGGACTTCTACTTTTAATGCCACATATGCTGAATAAAGCAACTTTCTGTTCTCTAGTGCTTTTGCTTCTGATGTACATGATGTTGATGATGCTAACCATGCCCTTGCTGCAGTGATGGTGATATTTGGTCTCATGATAATGAAGTGTTACTGTGCAGGAACCCATGTGGTCCAGGGGGAATGTGTCCTATCCTGTGGTGTATCCATGTCATCCATAGCAGCATCTGAGGGTGTCATGTGTTCAGTATTTGGCAATGGGATTTCCTACTTAGATTAGCTATTTCACATCTGTGGCTTCCACCCCTGCACATCTGTTGTGCCTGCCATTGTTCAATTCGTCTACTTCCCTGACCGTGTGGCCATCTCCAGTGGACATGCAGGTTTGGGCATCAATGGGGAAGGACTCATCTGTGTTGTCAGTGCAACATTGCTATACAAGTGTGTTGGATCTGTGCTGATGATTCCGTTGGCACTTCCATGACCAGGCTGATGGGACGGGAGCCCTCATTTGGTGCTAATTGTTGATTGTGTGACCAAGTGCTCAGCTGACATGATGGGGCCCTACTGAGGCAACATATGGCACAGCTTTCCTCACACAGGAGTGGAGTCCCCTCATGGCAGTGTGTACTCCTGTGACATTGCCTGCGCCCAAGGTGTGTGTTGTATGTGCATGTCTGTGTGTTCACTTCCGTTTAGCTGTGCATGCTGTGATCCCTAGTGTTGTACCTGTTTGTGATGCTAGCTGAGTTGAGCTATGTTCCCACAAAGTCTTCTCCCTGGGTTCTCTGTGATGTGGGTGCATGGCACATTACTGGTCATCAGGGTGTCACCCATAGGTGTGCTTGCTGTCAGGGCTGAGTTTGTGTGCAGACGCAGATGGGTCACAGTCAGGTTTCCCCTTGGCACTTGTTGTTTGCCCCTGTCATGTGATTTCCAGTTTGTGTTATCTTTCAGTGATTGTGACACGTTGTGTGTGTGACTGCTGGCACTCCTCAGGGTCCGGGCTGCAATGTTGGTTGTTGTCTATGTGTGTTCTTTGTGGGTGACCTTGGCTTCTTCATTGGTGTGTGACTGTGGCTGTGATCCCATTGGTTGGTGTGGTATTGCCGTCATGTCCATGTACAGCTTAGTGTGCAGTGTGTCAGACATTCAGGAGTCTTGTTGAGTGTCCATGTGTGATGTGTTTCTGCACCTTGGTTCCCACCCACCACCCTGGAGTAGTCATGGGTGCATGTGCAATGTCACCAGTGCATGTGTGCTTCACTGCTGCACATTGTTGGAGGTCGAGGGGTGTGGTGTTGAGTGTGTGCAGATGAGAGTTGTTGCCCGGCTAGGCCCCTGCCTCCATGTTGGCCTTGGCTTACTGGCCATGCTGTTTGATTTGTGCTTGTGTAGGTGTGATGGTAGTTAGTTGCTCAGTACACATGACTGTGGTTCACAGTGTGAACCACATTTAGCTTTGTCATCACAGTGGGATTGTAATGCAGCCCAGGGTCACCACATTGTGGGGGCCCTGGGGGTGGTGCTGTGGTGTGTCTGTGTCTTGCTGTGTCAGTTGCTGTCCCTACGTGCCTGTGTGACATGTGTGATTTGTGCTCCCTCTCATCTGACAATGCCTGCTTGCCCACATAGGGGATTTGGATCCATGAGTTACCTTTGTGTGGCACTGTATGCACATCTGTATGATTGGTATTCAGGTCTCCTCATGTGTTGTGTGGTTGCCTGGGGACACTGGCACCCCCCTCACCTGTTGTGTATGATGTGCAGTGTGGGTCTGCCTGTTTGTGTTTGTGCATCTGCACCACTGCATTGGCATATCTTGGGTGTGCCATTGGCTGTATGTAGTTTGGTGGGTTTCCCCTGCTGTCCCTGGGACTCCTAGGTCATCGGTCAGCACAATGATCATGGTTTGTGTGTCCCATTGCTGCCATGGTATGGTATCTGTTCACCTCACATCTGCAGTCTCCACAGGGTATCTGCATGTGTGTGCCCATTGGTGCAAATATGTGGGTCTGCATTCTGATGGTCACTTCTGTCATTGTGTCATTGATGATTGTTGACGGTGTCAGCCCCCATGGGTGTTGTTTGTCTGCACATGGCCAAAGGTATGTCTTATTTGCACTGCAGGATTTGGCTCCCCCAATTTATGTTGCAATGGGACACATACACTACTTTGCCACTGATGTGTTTGTTGTTCTGTGACCAGGAATCATCCATGCAGTTTGGCAGTTGCACCTCTTTCTTTGTCAACACTTACCTTTTGGTCACTGTGATGATGGGGGTTTGGACCCCATTGCCACAATGTTCGAAATGTGCTTCAGCTATGGACCCCACACTTACATTTTGGTCACTGTGATGATGGGGGTTTGGACCCCATTGCCACATTGTTCAAAGTGTGCTTCAGCTATGGACCTCACACTTACATTTTGGTCACTGTGATGATGGGGGTTTGGACCCCATTGCCACAATGTTCGAAATGTGCTTCAGCTATGGACCCCACACTTACATTTTGGTCACTGTGATGATGGGGGTTTGGACCCCATTGCCACAATGTTCAAAATGTGCTTCAGCTATGGACCCCACACTTACCTTTTGGTCACTGTGATGATGGGGGTTTGGACCCCATTGCCACATTGTTCAAAGTGTGCTTCAGCTATGGACCCCACACTTACATTTTGGTCACTGTGATGATGGGGGTTTGGACCCCATTGCCACAATGTTCGAAATGTGCTTCAGCTATGGACCCCACACTTACATTTTGGTCACTGTGATGATGGGGGTTTGGACCCCATTGCCACAATGTTCAAAATGTGCTTCAGCTATGGACCCCACACTTACCTTTTGGTCACTGTGATGATGGGGGTTTGGACCCCATTGCCACATTGTTCAAAGTGTGCTTCAGCTATGGACCCCACACTTACATTTTGGTCACTGTGATGATGGGGGTTTGGACCCCATTGCCACAATGGTCATGGCCTGCTTGCATTGTGGGTGCCACACACATATATGTGTGGCACATGTGCTAGGGGGTCACATTGTATGTTCAAAGTCATGTTCGGTGTTGTAGGCATTTGACACAGTCTACACACGCTTGTCATGGTGTTGGGGGGATGTCTTCTTCTTGCATTCCCTAGGTTGTGGTGTGCTGGTTGTGTCATGCATTGTCCATCCTATGAGTGGGGGTGGTAGTAGTGGTAGGCGTCCTGCCCACCCTGGGTGAGGTTGGTAGTGGTGGTAGGCATCCAGCCCACCCTGGCTAAGGGTGGTAGTAGTGGTAGGCATCCAGCCCCCCCTGGGTGAGGGTGGTAGTAGTGGTAGGCATCCAGCCCCCCCTGGGTAAGGGTGGTAGTAGTGGTAGGCATCCTGCCCCCCCTGGGTAAGGGTGGTAGTAGTGGTAGGCATCCTGCCCACCCTGGGTGAGGGTGGTAGTGGTGGTAGGCATCCAGCCCACCCTGGTTAAGGGTGGTAGTAGTGGTAGGCATCCAGCCCCCCCTGGGTGAGGGTGGTAGTAGTGGTAGGCATCCAGCCCCCCCTGGCTAAGGGTGGTAGTAGTGGTAGGCATCCTGCCCCCCCTGGGTAAGGGTGGTAGTAGTGGTAGGCATCCTGCCCCCCCTGGGTGAGGGTGGTAGTGGTGGTAGGCATCCAGCCCCCCTGGCTAAGGGTGGTAGTAGTGGTAGGCATCCTGCCCCCCCTGGGTAAGGGTGGTAGTAGTGGTAGGCATCCTGCCCCCCCTGGGTAAGGGTGGTAGTAGTGGTAGGCATCCTGCCCACCCTGGGTGAGGGTGGTAGTGGTGGTAGGCATCCAGCCCACCCTGGCTAAGGGTGGTGGTAGGCATCCAGCCCCCCGTGGGTGAGGGTGGTAGTAGTGGTAGGCATCCTGCCCCCCCTGGGTGAGGGTGGTAGTAGTTTTAGGCATCCAGCCCCCCTGGCTAAGGGTGGTAGTAGTGGTAGGCATCCTGCCCGCACCTGGGTGAGGGTGGTAGTGGTGGTAGGCATCCAGCCCCCCCTGGCTAAGGGTGGTAGTAGTGGTAGGCATCCTGCCCCCCCTGGGTAAGGGTGGTAGTAGTGGTAGGCATCCTGCCCCCCTGGGTAAGGGTGGTAGTAGTGGTAGGCATCCTGCCCACCCTGGGTGAGGGTGGTAGTGGTGGTAGGCATCCAGCCCACCCTGGCTAAGGGTGGTGGTAGGCATCCAGCCCCCCCTGGGTGAGGGTGGTAGTAGTGGTTGGCATCCTGCCCCCCGGGTAAGGGTGTTAGTAGTGGTAGGCATCCAGCCCCCCTGGCTAAGGGTGGTAGTAGTGGTAGGCATCCAGCCCCCTGGCTAAGGGTGGTAGTAGTGGTAGGCATCCTGCCCCCTGGGTGAGGGTGGTAGTGGTGGTAGGCATCCAGCCCCCCTGGCTAAGGGTGGTAGTAGTGGTAGGCATCCTGCCCCCCCTGGGTAAGGGTGGTAGTAGTGGTAGGCATCCTGCCCCCCCTGGGTAAGGGTGGTAGTTGTGGTAGGCATCCTGCCCACCCTGGGTGAGAGTGGTAGTGGTGGTAGGCATCCAGCCCACCCTGGCTTAGGGTGGTGGTAGGCATCCAGCCCCCCCTGGGTGAGGGTGGTAGTAGTGGTAGGCATCCTGCCCCCCCTGGGTAAGGGTGGTAGTAGTGGTAGGCATCCTGCCCCCCCTGGGTGAGGGTGGTAGTAGTGGTAGGCATCCTGCCCCCTTTGGCTAAGGGTGGTAGTAGTGGTAGGCATCCAGCCCCCTGGGTGAGGGTGGTAGTAGTGGTAGGCATCCTGCCCCCCTGGCTAAGGGTGGTAGTAGTGGTAGGCATCCAGCCCCCCTGGGTAAGGGTGGTAGTAGTGATAGGCATCCTGCCCCCCTGGGTGAGGGTGGTAGTAGTGGTAGGCATCCTGCCCCCCTGGCTAAGGGTGGTAGTAGTGGTAGGCATCCTGCCCCCCTGGGTGAGGGTGGTAGTGGTGGTAGGCATCCAGCCCCCCCTGGCTAAGGGTGGTAGTAGTGGTAGGCATCCTGCCCACCCTGGGTGAGGGTGGTAGTGGTGGTAGGCATCCAGCCCACCCTGGCTTAGGGTGGTGGTAGGCATCCAGCCCCCCCTGGGTGAGGGTGGTAGTAGTGGTAGGCATCCTGCCCCCCTGGGTAAGGGTGGTAGTAGTGGTAGGCATCCTGCCCCCCTGGGTGAGGGTGGTAGTAGTGGTAGGCATCCTGCCCCCCTGGCTAAGGGTGGTAGTAGTGGTAGGCATCCAGCCCCCCTGGGTGAGGGTGGTAGTAGTGGTAGGCATCCAGCCCCCCTGGCTAAGGGTGGTAGTAGTGGTAGGCATCCTGCCCCCCTGGGTGAGGGTGGTAGTGGTGGTAGGCATCCAGCCCCCTGGCTAAGGGTGGTAGTAGTGGTAGGCATCCTGCCCACCCTGGGTGAGGGTGGTAGTGGTGGTAGGCATCCAGCCCACCCTGGCTAAGGGTGGTGGTAGGCATCCAGCCCCCCCTGGGTGAGGGTGGTAGTAGTGGTAGGCATCCTGCCCCCCCTGGGTAAGGGTGGTAGTAGTGGTAGGCATCCTGCCCCCCTGGGTGAGGGTGGTAGTAGTGGTAGGCATCCTGCCCCCCTGGCTAAGGGTGGTAGTAGTGGTAGGCATCCAGCCCCCCTGGGTGAGGGTGGTAGTAGTGGTAGGCATCCAGCCCCCTGGGTGAGGGTGGTAGTAGTGGTAGGCATCCAGCCCCCTGGCTAAGGGTGGTAGTAGTGGTAGGCATCCTGCCCCCCTGGGTGAGGGTGGTAGTGGTGGTAGGCATCCAGCCCCCCCTGGCTAAGGGTGGTAGTAGTGGTAGGCATCCTGCCCACCCTGGGTGAGGGTGGTAGTGGTGGTAGGCATCCAGCCCACCCTGGCTAAGGGTGGTGGTAGGCATCCAGCCCCCCTGGGTGAGGGTGGTAATAGTGGTAGGCATCCTGCCCCCCTGGGTAAGGGTGGTAGTAGTGGTAGGCATCCTGCCCCCCCTGGGTGAGGGTGGTAGTAGTGGTAGGCATCCTGCCCCCCCTGGCTAAGGGTGGTAGTAGTGGTAGGCATCCAGCGCCCCCTGGGTGAGGGTGGTAGTAGTGGTAGGCATCCTGCCCCCCCTGGCTAAGGGTGGTAGTAGTGGTAGGCATCTGGCACCCCCTGGGTAAGGGTGGTAGTAGTGGTAGGCATCCTGCCCCCCCTGGGTGAGGGTGGTAGTAGTGGTAGGCATCCTGCCCCCCCTGGCTAAGGGTGGTAGTAGTGGTAGGCATCCAGCCCCCCCTGGGTGAGGGTGGTAGTAGTGGTAGGCATCCTGCCCCCCCTGTGTGAGGGTGGTAGTAGTGGTAGGCATCCAGCCCCCCCTGGGTGAGGGTGGTAGTAGTGGTTGGCATCCTGCCCCCCCTGGGTAAGGGTGGTAGTAGTGGTAGGCATCCAGCCCCCCCTGGGTAGGGGTGGTGGTAGGCATCCAGCCCCCCCTGGGTGAGGGTGGTAGTAGTGGTAGGCATCCTGCCCCCCCTGGGTAAGGGTGGTAGTAGTGGTAGGCATCCAGCCCCCCCTGGGTAGGGGTGGTGGTGCGCATTCAGGCCCCTGTGTGCATATGTGGCATTGGTGATGGGCATCCCGCCCCTATGGTGCTGCTGTTGCTGGTGTAAGTATATTCTGCATCTCTGTGTGTGTGTGTGATGTGTCGTGTACGTGTTGTATGTGTTTTGTGGTTGGTGAAGGGCTTACCTTCTGCGCCGTACGCGTCCGTGCCTGTTCCGGATTCATGGTTGTTTCGTGTCGTTCGTCCTTCTCGTTGCTTCGCGTCGTCCTCGTCGCTTCGCCTCGTCCTCGTCACTTCGCGTCGTCCTTGTCGCTGCTGTGTTCGTCTCGGAGCCGTGGATCGTGTTGTGGCGCGAATCGGAGCTTATGTGCACCTATCCCGGATGCTTTGACGTGCCGTGCGTAGCGACGGGTTCGGCGCGTACGGAAAGCGCATCGTACTCGTTCGGCCGGACGGAGCTGCATTTTCCCTTCCGTGCGACTCGATTCTGCGTTTCCGGATTCGCCTCGGTCGGGAAACAGGACCTGGTTTGGGTGTGTACGGCTCGGCCGGATTCTTTGCTGTTGTGCGCATCGTACTTACTCGTTCGGTGTGCTGTACGGATCGGTCGGGAAACAGGCTTTCGCATGCTTTTTTCCCGACCGAATGGTGTTGGGTACGCCTCCGACCGAGATCGGAATCGGCCCCTTAGTTTTGGGATAAGAGTGATTGGATTATTGCGATAAGTTAATTTAAATTTAGTTTTAGAATCAGGGTGAGTGGATTCCTGAAACTAAATTTTTTTAAGTTAGTTTTATGTTTTCGTGTGAATGGATTCCTGAAAAAAATGTTTTTTAGTTCAGTGGGTTACTGCAAAAAATGATTTAAATTTAGTTTTAGGATAAGGGTCATTGGATTATTTCAACAAATTAATTTAAATTTACTTTTAGGAAGAGGGAGAGTGGATTCCTAAAGCAAGTTGTTTTAAAGTTACTTTTAGGGTAAGGGTGAGTGGATTCCTGAATCAAAATTTTTAAAAGTTAGTTTTAGTTTTCGGGTGAGTGGATTCCTGAAAAAAAAAGTTATGTTAGCTTTAGGAAAATGATGAGTGGGTTACTGCAAAAGATAGATTTAAAATTAGTTTCAGGATAACAGTGATTGGATTATTGAGATAAGTTCATTTAAATTTAGTTTTAGGATTAGGGTGAGTGGATTACTGAAATAAACTTTTTGAAATTTAGTTTTAGGTATTGGGCGCATGGATTACTGAAAAAAGTTTTTTATGTTAGTTTAAGGAAAAGGGTGAGTGGATTACTGCAACAAGTAGATATAAATTTAGTTTTTGGATAAGGGAGATTGGATTATTTCAAAAAGTTAATTAAAATTTACTTTTAGGATTAGGGAGAGTGGATTCCTGAAACAAGCTGCTTTAAAGTTAGTTTTAGAGTTAGGGTGAGTGAGTACCTGAAACAAAATTTTGTAAAGTTACTTTTAGATTTCGGGTGAGTGGATTCTTAAAAAAAAAATTATGTTAGTTTTAGAAAAAGGGTGAGTGGGTTACTTGAAAAAATTGATTTAAATTTAGTTTTAGGATAATAGTGATTCGATTAATGAGATCAGTTAATTTAAGTTTAGTTTTAGGATTAGGGTGAGTGGATTCCTGAAACAAAATTTTTTAAAGTTAGTTTTAGGTTTCGGGTGAATGGATTCCTGAAAAAAGAATGTTTTTTTAGTTTTAGGAAAAAGGTAAGTGGGTTACTGCAAAAAAATGATTTATATTTAGTTTTAGGATAAGGGTGATTGGATTATTTCAACAAGTTAATTAAAATGTTCTTTTTAGGTTAGGGAAAGTAGATTCCTGAAACAAGTTTCTTTAAAATTAGTTTTAGGGTTAGGATGAGTGGATTCCTGAAACAAAATTTTGTAAAGTTAGTTTTAGGTTTCGGGTGAGTGGATTCCTGAAAAAAGAAGTATTTAAGTTTTAGGAAAAGGGTGAGTGGGTTACTGCAAAAAATTGATTTAAATTTAGTTTTGGGATAAGAGTGATTGGATTATTGCGATAGGTTAATTTAAATTTAGTTTTAGGATTACGGTGAATGGATTCCTGAAACAAATTTTTGGAAAGCTAGTTTTAGGTATCGGGCGCATGGATTCCTGAAAAAAGTTTTTATGTTAGTTTTAGGAAAAGGGTGAGTGGTTTACTGAAGAAGTTGATTTAAATTTAGTGTTCAGATAAGGGAGATTGTATTATTTCAACAAGTTAATTAGAATTTACTTTTAGGAATAGGGAGAGTGGATTCCTGAAACAAGTTGATTTAATGTTAGTTTTAGGGTTAGGGAGAGTGGGTTTCTGAAACAAAATTTTGTAAAGTTACTTTTAGGTTTCGGGTGAGTGGATTCCTGAAAAAAAAATTATGTTAGTTTTAGGAAAAGGGTGAGTGGGTTACTGGAAAAAATTGATTTAAATTTTGTTTTGGGATTAGTGTGATTGGATTATTGTGATAAGTTAATTCAAATTTAGTTTTAGGATTAGGGTGAGTAGATTCCTGAAACAAATTTTTGGAAATTTAGTTTTAGGTATCGGGCGCGTGTATTCCTGAAAAAAGTTTTTTATGTTAGTTTTAGGAAAAGGGTGAGTGGATTCCTGGAACAAGTAGATTTAAATTTAGTTTTTGGATAATGGAGATTGGATTATTTCATCAAGTTAATTAGAATTTACTTTTAGGATTAGCGAGAGAGGATTGCTGAAACAAGTTGCTTTAAAGTTAGTTTTAGGGTTAGGGTGAGTGGGTTCCTGAAACAAAATTTTATAAAGTTACTTTTAGATTTCGGGTGAGTGGATTACTGAAAAAAAAATTATGTTAGTTTTAGGAAAAGGGTGAGTGGGTTAGTTGAAAAAATTGATTTAAATTTAGTTTTAGGATAAGGGTGATTGGATTATTTCAACAAATTAATTTAAATTTACTTTTAGGAACAGGGAGAGTGGATTCCTGGAGCAAGTTGTTTTAAAGTTACTTTTAGGGTACGGGTGAGTGGATTCCTGAAGCAAAATTTTTAAAAGTTAGTTTTAGTTTTCGGGTGAGTGGATTCCTGAAAAAAAAAGTTATGTTAGCTTTAGGAAAATGATGAGTGGGTTACTGCAAAAGTTAGATTTAAAATTAGTTTCAGGATAACAGTGATTGGATTATTGTGATAAGTTAATTTAAATTTAGTTTTAGGGTGAGTGGATTCCTGAAATAAACTTTTTGAAATTTAGTTTTAGGTATTGGGCGCATCTATTCCTGAAAAAAGTTTTTTATGTTAGTTTAAGGAAAAGGGTGAGTGGATTACTGCAACGAGTAGATATAAATTTAGTTTTTGGATAAGGGAGATTGGATTATTTCAAAAAGTTAATTAAAATTTACTTTTAGGATTAGGGAGAGTGGATTCCTGAAACAAACTGCTTTAAAGTTAGTTTTAGGGTTAGGGTGAGTGGTACCTGAAACAAAATTTTTGTAAAGTTACTTTTAGATTTCGGGTCAGTGGATTCTTAAAAAACCTATTATGTTAATTTTAGGAAAAGGGTGAGTGGGTTACTTGAAAAAATTGATTTAAATTTAGTTTTAGGATAATAGTGATTCGATTAATGAGATCAGTTAATTTAAATTTAGTTTTAGAATTAGGGTGAGTGGATTCCTGAAATAAACTTTTTGAAATTTAGTTTTAGGTATTGGGCGCATGGATTCCTGAAAAAAGTTTTTTATGTTAGTTTAAGGAAAAGGGTGAGTGTATTACTGCAACAAGTAGATATAAATTTAGTTTTTGGATAAGGGAGATTTAATTATTTCAAAAAGTTAATAAAAATTTACTTTTAGGATTAGGGAGAGTGGATTCCTGAAACAAGCTGCTTTAAAGTTAGTTTTAGGGTTAGGGTGAGTGGGTACCTGAAACAAAATTTTGTAAAGTTACTTTTAGATTTCGGGTGAGTGGATTCTTAAAAAAACAATTATGTTAATTTTAGGAAAAGGGTGAGTGGGTTACTTGAAAAAATTGATTTAAATTTAGTTTTAGGATAATAGTGATTCGATTAATGAGATCAGTTAATTTAAATTTAGTTTTAGGTTTCGGGTGAATGGATTCCTCAAAAAATAATGTTTTTTTAGTTTTAGGAAAAAGGTAAGTGGGTTACTGCAAAAAAATGATTTATATTTAGTTTTAGGATAAGGGTGATTGGATTGTTTCAACAAGTTAATTAAAATTTTCTTTTTAGGTTAGGGAAAGTAGATTCCTGAAACAAGTTTCTTTAAAATTAGTTTTAGGATGAGTGGATTCCTGAAACAAAATTTTTTAAAGTTAGTTTTAGGTTTCGGGTGAGTGGATTCCTGAAAAAAGAAGTATTTAAGTTTTAGGAAAAGGGTGAGTGGGTTACTGCAAAAAATTGATTTAAATTTAGTTTTAGGATAATAGTGATTGGATTATTGAGATAAATTAATTCAAATTTAGTTTTAGGATTACGGTGAATGGATTCCTGAAACAAATTTTTGGAAAGTTAGTTTTAGGTATCGGGCGCATGGATTCCTGAAAAAGTTTTTATGTTAGTTTTAGGAAAAGGGTGAGTGGTTTACTGAAGAAGTTGATTTAAATTTAGTTTTCAGATAAGGGAGATTGGATTATTTCAACAAGTTAATTAGAATTTACTTTTAGGAATAGGGAGAGTGGATTCCTGAAACAAGTTGCTTTAACGTTAGTTTTAGGGTTAGGGTGAGTGGGTTCCTGAAACAAAATTTTGTAAAGTTACTTTTAGATTTCGGGTGAGTGGATTCCTGAAAAAAAATGATGTTAGTTTTAGGAAAAGGGTGAGTGGGTTAGTTGAAAAAATTGATTTAAATTTAGTTTTGGGATAAGTGTGATTGGATTATTGCGATAAGTTAATTTAAATTTAGTTTTAGAATCAGGGTGAGTGGATTCCTGAAACTAAATTTTTTTAAGTTAGTTTTATGCTTTCGTGTGAATGGATTCCTGAAAAAAATGTTTTTTAGTTTTAGGAAAAAGTTCAGTGGGTTACTGCAAAAAATGATTTAAATTTAGTTTTAGGATAAGGGTCATTGGATTATTTCAACAAATTAATTTAAATTTACTTTTAGGAAGAGGGAGAGTGGATTCCTAAAGCAAGTTGTTTTAAAGTTACTTTTAGGGTAAGGGTGAGTGGATTCCTGAATCAAAATATTTAAAAGTTAGTTTTAGTTTTCGGGTGAGTGGATTCCTGAAAAAAAAAGTTATGTTAGCTTTAGGAAAATGATGAGTGGGTTACTGCAAAAGATAGATTTAAAATTAGTTTCAGGATAAGAGTGATTGGATTATTGAGATAAGTTCATTTAAATTTAGTTTTAGGATTAGGGTGAGTGGATTCCTGAAATAAACTTTTTGAAATTTAGTTTTAGGTATTGGGCGCATGGATTACTGAAAAAGTTTTTTATGTTAGTTTAAGGAAAAGGGTGAATGGATTACTGCAACAAGTATATATAAATTTAGTTTTTGGATAAGGGAGATTGGATTATTTCAAAAAGTTAATTAAAATTTACTTTTAGGATTAGGGAGAGTAGATTCCTGAAACAAGTTACTTTAAAGTTAGTTTTAGGGTTAGGGTGAGTGGGTACCTGAAACAAAATTTTGTAAAGTTACTTTTAGATTTCGGGTGAGTGGATTCCTAAAAAAAAAATTATGTTAGTTTTAGGAAAAGGGTGAGTGGGTTACTTGAAAAAATTGATTTAAATTTAGTTTTAGGATAATAGTGATTCGATTATTGAGATAAGTTAATTTAAATTTAGTTTTAGGATTAGGGTGAGTGGATTCCTGAAACAAAATTTTTGGAAAGTTAGTTTTAGGTATCGGGCGCATGGATTCCTGAAAAAAGTATTTATGTTAGTTTTTGGAAAAGGGTGAGTGGTTTACTGAAAGAAGTTGATTTAAATTTAGTTTTCAGATAATTTCAACAAGTTAATTAGAATTTACTTTTAGGAATAGGGAGAGTGGATTCCTGAAACAAGTTGATTTAATGTTAGTTTTAGGGTTAGGGAGAGTGGGTTTCTGAAACAAAATTTTGTAAAGTTACTTTTAGGTTTCGGGTGAGTGGATTCCTGAAAAAAAAATTATGTTAGTTTTAGGAAAAGGGTGAATGGGTTACTTGAAAAAATTGATTTAAATTTTGTTTTGGGATAAGTGTGATTGGATTATTGTGATAAGTTAATTAAAATTTAGTTTTAGGATTAGGGTGAGTAGACTCCTGAAACAAATTTTTGGAAATTTAGTTTTAGGCATCGGGCGCGTGTATTCCTGAAAAAAGTTTTTTATGTTAGTTTTAGGAAAAGGGTGAGTGGATTCCTGGAACAAGGAGATTTAAATTTAGTTTTCGGATAATGGAGATTGGATTATTTCAACAAGTTAATTAGAATTTACTTTTAGGATTAGCAAGAGAGGATTGCTGAAACAAGTTGCTTTAATGTTAGTTTTAGGGTTAGGGTGAGTGGGTTCCTGAAACAAAATTTTGTAAAGTTACTTTTAGATTTCGGGTGAGTGGATTCCTGAAAAAAAAATTATGTTAGTTTTAGGAAAAGGGTGAGTGGGTTAGTTGAAAAAATTGATCTAAATTTAGTTTTGGGATAAGAGGGATTGGATTATTGCGATAAGTTAATTTAAATTTAGTTTTAGAATCAGGGTGAGTGGATTCCTGAAACAAAATTTTTTAAAGTTAGTTTTATGTTTTCGTGTGAATGGATTCCTGACAAAAAATGTTTTTTAGTTTTAGGAAAAAGTTCAGTGGGTTACTGCAAAAAATGATTTAAATTTAGTTTTAGGATACGGGTGAGTGGATTCCTGAATCAACATTTTTAAAAGTTAGTTTTAGTTTTCGGGTGAGTGGATTCCTGAAAAAAAAAGTGATGTTAGCTTTAGGAAAATGATGAGTGGGTTACTGCAAAAGATAGATTTAAAATTAGTTTCAGGATAAGAGTGATTGGATTATTGTGATAAGTTAATTTAAATTTAGTTTTAGGATTAGGGTGAATGGATTCCTGAAATAAACTTTTTGAAATTTAGTTTTAGGTATTGGGCGCATGGATTCCTGAAAAAATTTTTTATGTTAGTTTAAAGAAAAGGGTGAGTGGATTACTGCAACAAGTAGATATAAATTTAGTTTTTGGATAAGGGAGATTGGATTATTTCAAAAAGTTAATTAAAATTTACTTTTAGGATTAGGGAGAGTGGATTCCTGAAACAAGTTGCTTTAAAGTTAGTTTTAGGGTTAGGGTGAGTGGGTACCTGAAACAAAATTTTGTAAAGTTACTTTTAGATTTCGTGTGAGTGGATTCTTAAAAAAAAATTATGTTAGTTTTAGGGAAAGGGTGAGTGGGTTACTTGAAAAAATTGATTTAAATTTAGTTTTAGGATAATAGTGATTCGATTAATGAGATCAGTTAATTTAAATTTAGTTTTAGAATTAGGGTGAGTGGATTCCTGAAATAAACTTTTTGAAATTTAGTTTTAGGTATTGGGCGCATGGATTCCTGAAAAAAGTTTTTTATGTTAGTTTAAGGAAAAGGGTGAGTGTATTACTGCAACAAGTAGATATAAATTTAGTTTTTGGATAAGGGAGATTTAATTATTTCAAAAAGTTAATAAAAATTTACTTTTAGGATTAGGGAGAGTGGATTCCTGAAACAAGCTGCTTTAAAGTTAGTTTTAGGGTTAGGGTGAGTGGGTACCTGAAACAAAATTTTGTAAAGTTACTTTTAGATTTCGGGTGAGTGGATTCTTAAAAAAACAATTATGTTAATTTTAGGAAAAGGGTGAGTGGGTTACTTGAAAAAATTGATTTAAATTTAGTTTTAGGATAATAGTGATTCGATTAATGAGATCAGTTAATTTAAATTTAGTTTTAGGTTTCGGGTGAATGGATTCCTCAAAAAATAATGTTTTTTAGTTTTAGGAAAAAGGTAAGTGGGTTACTGCAAAAAAATGATTTATATTTAGTTTTAGGATAAGGGTGATTGGATTGTTTCAACAAGTTAATTAAAATTTTCTTTTTAGGTTAGGGAAAGTAGATTCCTGAAACAAGTTTCTTTAAAATTAGTTTTAGGATGAGTGGATTCCTGAAACAAAATTTTTAAAGTTAGTTTTAGGTTTCGGGTGAGTGGATTCCTGAAAAAGAAGTATTTAAGTTTTAGGAAAAGGGTGAGTGGGTTACTGCAAAAAATTGATTTAAATTTAGTTTTAGGATAATAGTGATTGGATTATTGAGATAAATTAATTCAAATTTAGTTTTAGGATTACGGTGAATGGATTCCTGAAACAAATTTTTGGAAAGTTAGTTTTAGGTATCGGGCGCATGGATTCCTGAAAAAAGTTTTTATGTTAGTTTTAGGAAAAGGGTGAGTGGTTTACTGAAGAAGTTGATTTAAATTTAGTTTTCAGATAAGGGAGATTGGATTATTTCAACAAGTTAATTAGAATTTACTTTTAGGAATAGGGAGAGTGGATTCCTGAAACAAGTTGCTTTAACGTTAGTTTTAGGGTTAGGGTGAGTGGGTTCCTGAAACAAAATTTTGTAAAGTTACTTTTAGATTTCGGGTGAGTGAATTCCTGAAAAAAAATGATGTTAGTTTTAGGAAAAGGGTGAGTGGGTTAGTTGAAAAAGTTAATTTAAATTTAGTTTTAGAATCAGGGTGAGTGGATTCCTGAAACTAAATTTTTTAAGTTAGTTTTATGCTTTCGTGTGAATGGATTCCTGAAAAAATGTTTTTTAGTTTTAGGAAAAAGTTCAGTGGGTTACTGCAAAAAATGATTTAAATTTAGTTTTAGGATAAGGGTCATTGGATTATTTCAACAAATTAATTTAAATTTACTTTTAGGAAGAGGGAGAGTGGATTCCTAAAGCAAGTTGTTTTAAAGTTACTTTTAGGGTAAGGGTGAGTGGATTCCTGAATCAAAATATTTAAAAGTTAGTTTTAGTTTTCGGGTGAGTGGATTCCTGAAAAAAAAGTTATGTTAGCTTTAGGAAAATGATGAGTGGGTTACTGCAAAAGATAGATTTAAAATTAGTTTCAGGATAAGAGTGATTGGATTATTGAGATAAGTTCATTTAAATTTAGTTTTAGGATTAGGGTGAGTGGATTCCTGAAATAAACTTTTTGAAATTTAGTTTTAGGTATTGGGCGCATGGATTACTGAAAAAAGTTTTTTATGTTAGTTTAAGGAAAAGGGTGAATGGATTACTGCAACAAGTATATATAAATTTAGTTTTTGGATAAGGGAGATTGGATTATTTCAAAAAGTTAATTAAAATTTACTTTTAGGATTAGGGAGAGTAGATTCCTGAAACAAGTTGCTTTAAAGTTAGTTTTAGGGTTAGGGTGAGTGGGTACCTGAAACAAAATTTTGTAAAGTTACTTTTAGATTTCGGGTGAGTGGATTCCTAAAAAAAAATTATGTTAGTTTTAGGAAAAGGGTGAGTGGGTTACTTGAAAAAATTGATTTAAATTTAGTTTTAGGATAATAGTGATTCGATTATTGAGATAAGTTAATTTAAATTTAGTTTTAGGATTAGGGTGAGTGGATTCCTGAAACAAAATTTTTGGAAAGTTAGTTTTAGGTATCGGGCGCATGGATTCCTGAAAAAAGTATTTATGTTAGTTTTTGGAAAAGGGTGAGTGGTTTACTGAAAGAAGTTGATTTAAATTTAGTTTTCAGATAATTTCAACAAGTTAATTAGAATTTACTTTTAGGAATAGGGAGAGTGGATTCCTGAAACAAGTTGATTTAATGTTAGTTTTAGGGTTAGGGAGAGTGGGTTTCTGAAACAAAATTTTGTAAAGTTACTTTTAGGTTTCGGGTGAGTGGATTCCTGAAAAAAAATTATGTTAGTTTTAGGAAAAGGGTGAATGGGTTACTTGAAAAAATTGATTTAAATTTTGTTTTGGGATAAGTGTGATTGGATTATTGTGATAAGTTAATTAAAATTTAGTTTTAGGATTAGGGTGAGTAGACTCCTGAAACAAATTTTTGGAAATTTAGTTTTAGGCATCGGGCGCGTGTATTCCTGAAAAAGTTTTTTATGTTAGTTTTAGGAAAAGGGTGAGTGGATTCCTGGAACAAGGAGATTTAAATTTAGTTTTCGGATAATGGAGATTGGATTATTTCAACAAGTTAATTAGAATTTACTTTTAGGATTAGCAAGAGAGGATTGCTGAAACAAGTTGCTTTAATGTTAGTTTTAGGGTTAGGGTGAGTGGGTTCCTGAAACAAAATTTTGTAAAGTTACTTTTAGATTTCGGGTGAGTGGATTCCTGAAAAAAAATTATGTTAGTTTTAGGAAAAGGGTGAGTGGGTTAGTTGAAAAAATTGATCTAAATTTAGTTTTGGGATAAGAGGGATTGGATTATTGCGATAAGTTAATTTAAATTTAGTTTTAGAATCAGGGTGAGTGGATTCCTGAAACAAAATTTTTTAAAGTTAGTTTTATGTTTTCGTGTGAATGGATTCCTGACAAAAAATGTTTTTAGTTTTAGGAAAAAGTTCAGTGGGTTACTGCAAAAAATGATTTAAATTTAGTTTTAGGATACGGGTGAGTGGATTCCTGAATCAACATTTTTAAAAGTTAGTTTTAGTTTTCGGGTGAGTGGATTCCTGAAAAAAAAAGTGATGTTAGCTTTAGGAAAATGATGAGTGGGTTACTGCAAAAGATAGATTTAAAATTAGTTTCAGGATAAGAGTGATTGGATTATTGTGATAAGTTAATTTAAATTTAGTTTTAGGATTAGGGTGAATGGATTCCTGAAATAAACTTTTTGAAATTTAGTTTTAGGTATTGGGCGCATGGATTCCTGAAAAAAAATTTTTATGTTAGTTTAAAGAAAAGGGTGAGTGGATTACTGCAACAAGTAGATATAAATTTAGTTTTTGGATAAGGGAGATTGGATTATTTCAAAAAGTTAATTAAAATTTACTTTTAGGATTAGGGAGAGTGGATTCCTGAAACAAGTTGCTTTAAAGTTAGTTTTAGGGTTAGGGTGAGTGGGTACCTGAAACAAAATTTTGTAAAGTTACTTTTAGATTTCGTGTGAGTGGATTCTTAAAAAAAATTATGTTAGTTTTAGGGAAAGGGTGAGTGGGTTACTTGAAAAAATTGATTTAAATTTAGTTTTAGGATAATAGTGATTCGATTATTGAGATAAGTTAATTTAAATTTAGTTTTAGGATTAGGGTGAGTGGATTCCTGAAACAAAATTTTTTAAAGTTAGTTTTAGGTTTCAGGTGAATGGATTCCTGAAAAAAGAATGTTTTTTTTAGTTTTAGGAAAAAGGTAAGTGGGTTACTGCAAAAAAATGATTTATATTTAGTTTTAGGATAAGGGTGATTGGATTATTTCAACAAGTTAATTAAAATTTTCTTTTTAGGTTAGGGAAAGTAGATTCCTGAAACAAGTTTCTTTAAAATTAGTTTTGGGGTTAGGATGAGTGGATTCCTGAAACAAAATTTTGTAAAGTTAGTTTTAGGTTTCGAGTGAGTGGATTCCTGAAAAAGAAGTATTTAAGTTTTAGGAAAAGGGTGAGTGGGTTACTGCAAAAAATTGATTTAAATTTAGTTTTAGGATAATAGTGATTGGATTATTGAGATAAATTAATTCAAATTTAGTTTTAGGATTAGTGTGAATGGATTCCTGAAACAAATTGTTGGAAAGTTAGTTTTAGGTATCGGGCGCATGGATTCCTGAAAAAGTTTTTATCTTAGTTTTAGGAAAAGGGTGAGTGGTTTACTGAAAGAAGTTGATTTAAATTTAGTTTTCAGATAAGGGAGATTGGATTATTTCAACAAGTTAATTAGAATTTACTTTTAGGAATAGGGAGAGTGGATTCCTGAAACAAGTTGATTTAATGTTAGTTTTAGGGTTAGGGAGAGTGGGTTTCTGAAACAAAATTTTGTAAAGTTACTTTTAGGTTTCAGGTGAGTGAATTCCTGAGAAAAAAATGATGTTAGTTTTAGGAAAAGGGTGAGTGGGTTACTTGAAAAAATTGATTTAAATTTTGTTTTGGGATAAGTGTGATTGGATTATTGTGATAAATTAATTCAAATTTAGTTTTAGGATTAGGGTGAGTAGATTCCGGAAACAAATTTTGGGAAATTTAGTTTTAGGTATCGGGCTCGTGTATTCCTGAAAAAAGTTTTTTATGTTAGTTTTAGGAAAAGGGTGAGTGGATTCCTGGAACAAGTAGATTTAAATTTAGTTTTCGGATAATGGAGATTGGATTATTTCAACAAGTTAATTAGAATTTACTTTTAGGATTAGCGAGAGAGGATTGCTGAAACTAGTTGCTTTAACGTTAGTTTTAGGGTTAGGGTGAGTGGGTTCCTGAAACAAAATTTTGTAAAGTTACTTTTAGATTTCGGGTGAGTGGATTCCTGAAAAAAAAATTATGTTAGTTTTAGGAAAAGGGTGAGTGGGTTAGTTCAAAAAATTGATTTAAATTTAGTTTTGGGATAAGAGTGATTGGATTATTGCGATAAGTTAATTTAAATTTAGTTTTAGAATCAGGGTGATTGGATTCCTGAAACAAAATTTTTTAAAGTTAGTTTTATGTTTTCGTGTGAATGGATTCCTGAAAAAAAATGTATTTTAGTTTTAGGAAAAAGTTCACTGGGTTACTGCATAAAATGATTTAAATTTAGTTTTAGGATAAGGGTCATTAGATTATTTCAACAAATGTATTTAAATTTACTTTTAGGAACAGAGAGAGTGGATTCCTGAAGCAAGTTGTTTTGAAGTTACTTTTAGGGTAAGGGTGAGTGGATTCCTGAATCAAAATTTTTAAAAGTTAGTTTTAGTTTTCGGGTGAGTGGATTCCTGAAAAAAAAAGTTATGTTAGCTTTAGGAAAATGATGAATGGGTTACTGCAAAAGATAGATTTAAAATTAGTTTCAGGATAAGAGTGATTGGATTAGTGTGATAAGTTAATTTAAATTTAGTTTTAGGTTTAGGGTGAGTGGATTCCTGAAATAAAGTTCTTGAAATTTAGTTTTAGGTATTGGGCGCATGGATTCCTGAAAAAAGTATTTTATGTTAGTTTAAGGAAAAGGGTGAGTGGATTACTGAAAAAAGAATGTTTTTTTAGTTTTAGGAAAAAGGTAAGTGTGTTACTGCAAAAAAATGATTTATATTTAGTTTTAGGATAAGGGTGATTGGATTATTTCAACAAATTAATTAAAATTTTCTTTTTAGGTTAGGGAAAGTAGATTCCTGAAACAAGTTTCTTTAAAATTAGTTTTAGGGTTAGGATAAGTGGATTGCTGAAACAAAATTTTGTAAAGTTAGTTTTAGGTTTCGGGTGAGTGGATTCCTGAAAAAGAAGTATTTAAGTTTTAGGAAAAGGGTGAGTGGGTTACTGCAAAAAATTGATTTAAATTTAGTTTTAGGATAATAGTTATTGGATTATTGAGATAAATTAATTCAAATTTAGTTTTAGGATTAGTGTGAATGGATTCCTGAAACAAATTGTTGGAAATTTAGTTTTATGTATCGGGCGCATAGATTCCTGAAAAAAGTTTTTATCTTAGTTTTAGGAAAAGGGTGAGTGGTTTGCTGAAAGAATTTGATTTAAATTTAGTTTTCAGATAAGGGAGATTGGATTATTTCAACAAGTTAATTAGAATTTAATTTTAGGAATAGGGAGTGTGGATTCCTGAAACAAGTTGATTTAATGTTAGTTTTAGGGTTAGGGAGAGTGGGTTTCTGAAACAAAATTTTGTAAAGTTACTTTTAGGTTTCGGGTGAGTGGATTCCTGAAAAAAAAATGATGTTAGTTTTAGGAAAAGGGTGGGTTACTTGAAAAAATTGATTTAAATTTTGTTTTGGGATAAGTGTGATTGGATTATTGTGATAAGTTAATTCAAATTTAGTTTTAGGATTAGAGAGAGTAGATTCCTGAAACAAATTTTTGGAAATTTAGTTTTAGGTATCGGGCGCGTGTATTCCTGAAAAAAGTTTTTTATGTTAGTTTTAGGAAAAGGGTGAGTGGATTCCTGGAACAAGTAGATTTAAATTTAGTTTTCGGATAATGGAGATTGGATTATTTCTACAAGTTAATTAGAATTTACTTTTAGGATTAGCGAGAGAGGATTGCTGAAACAAGTTGCTTTAATGTTAGTTTTAGGGTTAGGGTGAGTGGATTCCTGAAACAACATTTTTTAAAGTTAGTTTTATGTTTTCGTGTGAATGGATTCCTGAAAAAAAATGTTTTTTAGTTTTAGGAAAAAGTTCAGTGGGTTACTGCAAAAAATGATTTAAATTTAGTTTTAGAATAAGGGTCATTGGATTATTTCAACAAATTAATTTAAATTTACTTTTAGGAACAGGGAGAGTGGATTCCTGAAGCAAGTTGTTTTAAAGTTACTTTTAGGGTAAGGGTGAGTGGATTCCTGAATCAAAATTTTTAAAAGTTAGTTTTAGTTTTCGGCTGAGTGGATTCCTGAAAAAAAGAAGTTATGTTAGCTTTAGGAAAATGATGAGTGGGTTACTGCAAAAGATAGATTTAAAATTAGTTTCAGGATAAGAGTGATTAGATTATTGTGATAAGTTAATTTAAATTTAGTTTTAGGATTAGGGTGAGTGGATTCCTGAAATAAACTTCTTGAAATTTAGTTTTAGGTATTGGGCGCATGGATTCCTGTAAAAGGTTTTTTATGTTAGTTTAAGAAAAAGGGTGAGTGGATTACTGCAACAAGTACATATAAATTTAGATTTTTGATAAGGGAGATTGGATTATTTCAAAAAGTTAATTAAAATTTACTTTTAGGATTAGGGTGAGTGGATTCCTGTAACAACATTTTTTAAAGTTAGTTTTAGGTTTCGGGTGAATGGATTCCTGAAAAAAGAATGTTTGTTTAGTTTTAGGAAAAAGGTAAGTGGGTTACTGCAAAAAAATGATTTATATTTAGTTTTAGGATAAGGGTGATTGGATTATTTCAACAAGTTAATTAAAATTTTCTTTTTAGGTTAGGGAAAGTAGATTCCTGAAACAAGTTTCATTAAAATTAGTTTTAGGGTTAGGATGAGTGGATTCCTGAAACAAAATTTTGTAAAGTTAGTTTTAGGTTTCGGGTGAGTGGATTCCTGAAAAAAGTTTTTATCTTAGTTTTAGGAAAAGGGTGAGTGGTTTACTGAAAGAAGTTGATTTAAATTTAGTTTTCAGATAAGGGAGATTGGATTATTTCAACAAGTTAATTAGAATTTACTTTTAGGAATAGGGAGAGTCGATTCCTGAAACAATTTGCTTTAATGTTAGTTTTAGGGATAGGGAGAGTGGGTTTCTGAAACAACATTTTGTAAAGTTACTTTTAGGATTCGGGTAAGTGGATTCATGAAAAAAAATGATGTTAGTTTTAGGAAAAGGGTGAGTGGGTTACTTGAAAAAATTGATTTAAATTTTGTTTTGGGATAAGTGTGATTGGATTATTGTGATAAGTTAATTCAAATTTAGTTTTAGGATTAGGGTGAGTAGATTCCTGAAACAAATTTTGGGAAATTTAGTTTTAGGTATCGGGCGCGTGTCTTCCTGAAAAAAGTTTTTTATGTTAGTTTTAGGAAAAGGGTGAGTGGATTCCTGGAACAAGTAGGTTTAAGTTTAGTTTTCGGATAATGGAGATTGGATTATTTCAACAAGTTAATTAGAATTTACTTTTAGGGATAGGGAGAGTGGATTCCTGAAACAAGTTGATTTAATGTTAGTTTTAGGGTTAGGGAGAGTGGGTTTCTGAAACAAAATTTTGCAAAGTTACTTTTAGGTTTCGGGTGAGTGGATTCCTGAATAAAAAATTATGTTAGTTTTAGGAAAAGGGTGAGTGGGTTACTTGAAAAAATTGATTTAAATTTTGTTTTGGGATAAGTGTGATTGGATTATTGTGATAAGTTAATTCAAATTTAGTTTTAGGATTAGGGTGAGTAGATTCCTGAAACAAATTTTGGGAAATTTAGTTTTAGGAATCGGGCGCGTGTATTCCAGAAAAAAGTTTTTTATGTTAGTTTTAGGAAAAGGGTGAGTGGATTCCTGGAACAAGTAGATTTAAGTTTAGTGTTCGGATAATTGGAGATTGGATTATTTCAACAAGTTAATTAGAATTTACTTTTAGGATTACCGAGAGAGGATTGCTGAAACAAGTTGCTTTAACATTAGTTTTAGGGTTAGGGTGAGTGGGTTCCTGAAACAAAATTTTGTAAAGTTTTTCTAGATTTTGGGTGAGTGGATTCATGAAAAAAAAATATGTTAGTTTTAGGAAAAGGGTGAGTGGGTTAGTTGAAGAAATTGATTTACATTTAGTTTTGGGATAAGAGTGATTGGATTATTGCGATAAGTTAATTTAAATTTAGTTATAGAATCAGGGTGAGTGGATTCCTGAAACAACATTTTTTAATGTTAGTTTTATGTTTTCGTGTGAATGGATTCCTGAAAAAAATGTTTTTTAGTTTTAGGAAAAAGTTCAGTGGGTTACTGCACAAAATGATTTAAATTTAGTTTTAGGATAAGGGTGATTGGATTATTTCAACAAATTAATTTAAATTTACTTTTAGGAACAGGGAGAGTGGATTCCTGAAGCAAATTTGTTTTAAAGTTACTTTTAGGGTAAGGGTGAGTGGATTCCTGAATCAAAATTTTTAAAAGTTAGTTTTAGTTTTCGGGTGAGTGGATTCCTGAAAAAAAAGTTATGTTAGCTTTAGGAAAATGATGAGTGGGTTACTGCAAAACATAGATTTAAAATTAGTTTCAGGATAAGAGTGATTGGATTATTGTGATAAGTTAATTTAAATTTAGTTTTAGGATTAAGGTGAGTGGATTCCTGAAATAAACTTTTTGAAATTTAGTTTTAGGTATTGGGCGCATGGATTCCTGAAAAAGTTTTTTATGTTGGTTTAAGGAAAAGGGTGAGTGGATTACTGCAACAAGTAGATATAAATTTTGTTTTTGGATAAGGGAGATTGGATTATTTCAAAAAGTTAATTAAAATTTACTTTTAGGATCAGGGAGAGTGGATTCCTGAAACAAGTTGGTTTAAAGTTAGTTTTAGGGTGAGGGTGAGTGGGTACCTGAAACAAAATTTTGTAAAGTTACTTTTAGATTTCGGGTAAGTGGATTCCTAAAAAAAAAATTATGTTAGTTTTAGGAAAAGGGTGAGTGGGTTACTTGAAAAAATTTATTTAAATTTAGTTTTAGGATAATAGTGATTTGATTATTGAGATAAGTTAATTTAAATTTAATTTTAGGATTAGGTTGAGTGGATTTCAGAAACAAATTTTTTTAAAGTTAGTTTTAGGTTTCGGGTGAATGGATTCCTGAAAAAAGAATGTTTTTTTAGTTTTAGGAAAAAGGTAAGTGGGTTACTACAAAAAAAGATTTATATTTAGTTTTAGGATAAGGGTGATTGGATTATTTCAACAAGTTAATTAACATTTTCTCTTTAGGTTAGGGAAAGTAGATTCCTGAAACAAGTTTCTTTAAAATTAGTTTTAGTGTTAGGATGAGTGGTATCCTGAAACAAAATTTTGTAAAGTTAGTTTTATGTTTCGGGTGAGTGGATTCCTGAAAAAAAGAAGTATTTAAGTTTTAGGAAAAGTGTGAGTGGGTTACTACAAAAAATGGATTTAAATTTAGTTTTAGGATAATAGTGATTGGATTATTGAGATAAGTTAATTCAAATTTAGTTTTAGGATTAGGGTGAATGGATTCCTGAAACAAATTTTTGTAAAGTTAGTTTTAGGTATCGGGCGCATGGATTCCTGAAAAAGTTTTTATCTTAGTTTTCGGAAAAGGGTGAGTGGTTTACTGAAAGAAGTTGATTTAAATTTAGTTTTCAGATAAGGGAGATTGGATTATTTCAACAAGTTAATTAGAATTTACTTTTAGGAATAGGGAGAGTGGATTCCTGAAAGAAGTTGATTTAATGTTAGTTTTAGGGTTAGGGAGATGGGATTTTTTAAACAAAATTTTGTAAAGTTACTTTTAGGTTTCGGGTGAGTGGATTCCTGAAAAAAATTATGTTAGTTTTAGGAAAAGGGTGAGTGGGTTACTTGAAAAAATTGATTTAAATTTTGTTTTGGGATAAGTGTGATTGGATTATTGTGATAAGTTAATTCAAATTTAGTTTTAGGATTAGGGTGAGTAGATTCCTGAAACAAATTTTGGGAAATTTAGTTTTAGGTATCGGGCGCGTGTCTTCCTGAAAAAAGTTTTTTATGTTAGTTTTAGGAAAAGGGTGAGTGGATTCCTGGAACAAGTAGGTTTAAGTTTAGTTTTCGGATAATGGAGATTGGATTATTTCAACAAGTTCATTAGAATTTACTTTTAGGATTAGCGAGAGAGTCGATTGCTGAAACAAGTTGCTTTAACGTTAGTTTTAGGGTTAGGGTGAGTGGGTTCCTGAAACAACATTTTGTAAAGTTACTTTTAGATTTCGGGTGAGTGGATTCCTGAAAAAGAATTATGTTAGTTTTAGGAAAAGGGTGAGTGGGTTAGTTGAAAAAATTGATTTAAATTTAGTTTTGGGATAAGAGTGATTGGATTATTGCTATAAGTTAATTTAAATTTAGTTTTAGGATTAGGGTGAGTAGATTCCTGAAACAAATTTTGGGAAATTTAGTTTTAGGTATCGGGCGCGTGTATTCCTGAAAAAAAATGTTATGTTAGTTTTAGGAAAAGGGTGAGTGGATTCCTGGAACAAGTAGATTTATATTTAGTTTTAGGATAAGGGTGATTGGATTATTTCAACAAGTTAATTAACATTTTCTCTTTAGGTTAGGGAAAGTAGATTCCTGAAACAAGTTTCTTTAAAATTAGTTTTAGTGTTAGGATGAGTGGTATCCTAAAAAAAAGAAGTATTTAAGTTTTAGGAAAAGTGTGAGTGGCTTACTTGAAAAAATTGATTTAAATTTAGTTTTAGGATAATAGTGATTCGATTATTGAGATAAGTTAATTTAAATTTAATTTTAGGATTAGGTTGAGTGGATTACAGAAACAAATTTTTTGAAAGTTAGTTTTAGGTTTCGGGTGAATGGATTCCTGAAAAAAGAATGTTTTTTTAGTTTTAGGAAAAGGGTGAGTGGGTTAGTTGAAAAAACTTTATTTAAATTTAGTTTTGGGATAAGAGTGATTTTATTATTGCGATAAGTTAATTTAAATTTAGTTTTAGAATCAAGGTGAGTGGATTCCTGAAACAAAATTTTTTAAAGTTAGTTTTATGTTTTTGTGTGAATGGATTCCTGAAAAAAAATGTTTTTTAGTTTTAGGAAAAAGTTCAGTGGGTTACTGCAAAAAATGATTTAAATTTAGTTTTAGGATAAGGGTCATTGGATTATTTCAATAAATTAATTTAAATTTACTCTTAGGAACAGGGAGAGTGGATTCCTGAAGCAAGTTGTTTTAAAGTTACTTTTAGGGTAAGGGTGAGTGGATTCCTGAATCAAAATTTTTAAAAGTTAGTTTTAGTTTTCTGGTGATTGGAATCCTGAAAAAAAATGTTATGTTAGCTTTAGGAAAATGATGAGTGGGTTACTTCAAAAGATAGATTTAAAATTAGTTTCAGGATAAGAGTGATTGGATTATTGTGATAAGTTAATTTAAATTTAGTTTTAGGATTAGGGTGAGTGGATTCCTGAAATAAACTTTTTGAAATTTAGTTTTAGGTATTGGGCGCATGGATTCCTGAAAAAAGTTTTTATGTTAGTTTAAGGAAAAGGGTGAGTGGATTACTGCAACAAGTAGATATAAATTTAGTTTTTGGATAAGGGAGATTGGATTATTTCAAAAAGTTAATTAAAATGTACTTTTAGGATTAGGGAGAGTGGATTCCTGAAACAAGTTGCTTTAAAGTTAGTTTTAGGGTTGGGGTGAGTGGGTACCTGAAACAAAATTTTGTAAAGTTACTTTTAGATTTCGGGTGAGTGGATTCCTAAAAAAAAATTATGTTAGTTTTATGAAAAGGGTGAGTGGGTTACTTGAAAAAATTGATTTACATTTAATTTTAGGATTAGGGTGAGTGGATTCCTGAAACAAAATGTTTTAAAGTTAGTTTTAGGTTTCAGGTGAATGGATTCCTGAAAAAAGAATGATTTTTTTGTTTTAGGAAAAAGGTAAGTGGGTTACTGCAAAAAAATGATTTATATTTAGTTTTAGGTCATGGGTGATTGGATTATTTCAACAAGTTAATAAAAATTTTCTTTTTAGGTTAGGGAAAGCAGATTCCTGAAACAAGTTTCTTTAAAATTAGTTTTAGGGTTAGGATGAGTGGATTCCTGAAACAAAATTTTGTAAAGTTAGTTTTAGGTTTCGGGTGAGTGGATTCCTGAAAAAGAAGTATTTAAGTTTTAGGAAAAGGGTGAGTGGGTTACTGCAAAAAATTGATTTAAATTTAGTTTTAGGATAATAGTGATTGGATTATTGAGATAAGTTAATTCAAATTTAGTTTTAGGATTACGGTGAATGGATTCCTGAAACAAATTTTTGGAAAGTTAGTTTTAGGTATCGGGCGCATGGATTCCTGAAAAAAGTTTTTATGTTAGTTTTAGGAAAAGGGTGAGTGGTTTAGTGAAAGAAGTTGATTTAAATTTAGTTTTCAGATAAGGGAGATTGGATTATTTCACCAAGTTAATTAGAATTTACTTTTAGGAATAGGGAGAGTGGATTTCTGAAACAAGTTGATTTAATGTTAGTTTTAGGGTTAGGGAGAGTGGGTTTCTGAAACAAAATTTTGTAAAGTTACTTTTAGGTTTCGGGTGAGTGGATTCCTGAAAAAAAAATTATGTTAGCTTTAGGAAAAGGGTGAGTGGGTTTCTTGAAAAAATTGATTTAAATTTTGTTTTGGGATAAGTGTGATTAGATTATTGTGATAAGTTAATTCAAATTTAGTTTTAGGATTAGGGTGAGTAGATTCCTGAAACAAATTTTTGGAAATTTAGTTTTAGGTATCGGGCGCGTGTATTCCTGAAAAAGTTTTTTATGTTAGTTTTAGGAAAAGGGTGAGTGGATTCCTGGAACAAGTAGATTTAAATTTAGTTTTCGGATAATGGAGATTGGATTATTTCAACAAGTTAATTAGAATTTACTTTTAGGATTAGCGAGAGAGGATTGCTGAAACAAGTTGCTTTAACGTTAGTTTTAGGGTTAGGGTGAGTGGGTTCCTGAAACAAAATTTTGTAAAGTTACTTTTAGATTTCGGGTGAGTGGATTCCTGAAAAAGAAATTATGTTAGTTTTAGGAAAAGGGTGAGTGGATTAGTTGAAAAAATTGATTTAAATTTAGTTTTGGGATAAGAGTGATTGGATTATTGCGATAAGTTAATTTAAATTTAGTTTTAGAATCAGGGTGAGTGGATTCCTGAAACAACATTTTTTAAAGTTAGTTTTATGTTTTCGTGTGAATGGATTCCTGAAAAAAAATGTTTTTAGTTTTAGGTTAAAGTTCAGTGGGTTACTGCAAAAAATGATTTAAATTTAGTTTTAGGATAAGGGTGATTGAATTATTTCAACAAATTAATTTAAATTTACTTTTAGGAACAGGGAGAGTGGATTCCTGAAGCAAGTTGTTTTAAAGTTTACTTTTAGGGTAAGGGTGAGTGGATTCCTGAATCAAAATTTTTAAAAGTTAGTTTTAGTTTTCGGGTGAGTGGATTCCTGAAAAAAAAAGTTATGTTAGCTTTAGGAAAATGATGAGTGGGTTACTGCAAAAGATAGATTTAAAATTAGTTTCAGGATAAGAGTGATTGGATTATTGTGATAAATTAATTTAAATTTAGTTTTAGGATTAGGGTGAGTGGATTCCTGAAATAAACTTTTTGAAATTTAGTTTTAGGTATTGGGCGCATGGATTCCTGAAAAAAGTTTTTATTTTAGTTTAAGGAAAAGGGTGAGTGGATTACTGCAACAAGTAGATATAAATTTAGTTTTTCGATAAGGGAGATTGGATTATTTCAAAAAGTTAATTAAAATTTACTTTTAGGATTAGGGAGAGTGTATTCCTGAAACAAGCTGCTTTAAAGTTAGTTTTAGGGTTAGGATGAGTGGGTACCTGAAACAACATTTTGTAAAGTTACTTTTAGATTTCGGGTGAGTGGATTCTTAAAAAAAAATTATGTTAGTTTTAGGAAAAGGGTGAGTGGGTTACTTGAAAAAATTGATTTAAATTTAGTTTTAGGATAATAGTGATTCGATTATTGAGATAAGTTAATTTAAATTTAGTTTTAGGATTAGGGTGAGTGGATTCCTGAAACAAAATTTTTTAAAGTTAGTTTTAGGTTTCGGGTGAATGGATTCCTGAAAAAGAATGTTTTTTAGTTTTAGGAAAAAGGTAAGTGGGTTACTGCAAAAAAATGATTTATATTTAGTTTTAGGATAAGGGTGATTGCATTATTTCAACAAGTTAATTAAAATTTTCTTTTTAGGTTAGAGAAAGTATATTCCTGAAACAAGTTTCTTTAAAATTAGTTTTAGGGTTAGAATGAGTGGATTACTGAAACAAATTTTTGTAAAGTTAGTTGTAGGTTTCGGGTGAGTGGATTCCTGAAAAAATAAGTATTTAAGTTTTAGGAAAAGGGTGAATGGGTTACTGCAAAAAATTGATTTAAATTTAGTTTTAGGATAATAGTGATTGGATTATTGAGATAAGTTAATTCAAATTTAGTTTTAGGATTAGGGAGAATGGATTCCTGAAACAAATTTTTGGAAATTTAGTTTTAGGTATCGGGCGCGTGTATTCCTGAAAAAAGTTTTTTATGTTAGTTTTAGGAAAAGGGTGAGTGGATTCCTAGAACAAATAGATTTAAATTTAGTTTTCGGATAATGGAGATTGGATTATTTCAACAAGTTAATTAGAATTTACTTTTAGGATTAGCGAGAGAGGATTGCTGAAACAAGTTGCTCTAACGTTAGTTTTAGGGTTTGGGTGAGTGGGTTCCTGAAACAAAATTTTGTAAATTTACTTTTAGATTTCGGGTGAGTGGATTCCTGAAAAAAAAATTATGTTAGTTTTAGGAAAAGGGTGAGTGGGTTACTTGAAAAGATTGATTTAAATTTAGTTCTGGGATAAGAGTGATGGGATTATTGCGATAAGTTCATTTAAATTTTGTTTTGTAATCAGGGTGAGTGGTTTCCTGAAATAAAATTTTGTAAAGTTAGTTTTAGGTTTCGGGTGAGTGAATTCCTGAAAAAATAAGTATTTCAGTTTTAGGAAAAGGGTGAGTGGGTTACTGCAAAAAATTGATTTAAATTTAGTTTTAGGATAATAGTGATTGGATTATTGAGATAAGTTAATTCAAATTTAGTTTTAGGATTACGGTGAATGGATTCCTGAAACAAATTTTTGTAAAGTTAGTTTTAGGTATCGGGCGCATGGATTCCTGAAAAAAAGTTTTTATGTTAGTTTTAGGAAAAGGGTGAGTGGTTTACTGAAAGAAGTTGATTTAAATTTAGTTTTCAGATAAGGGAGATTGGATTATTTCAACAAGTTAATTAGAATTTACTATTAGGAATAGGGAGAGTGGATTCCTGAAACAAGTTGATTTAATGTTAGTTTTAGGGTTAGGGAGAGTGGGTTTCTGAAACAAAATTTTGTAAAGTTACTTTTAGGTTTCGGGTGAGTGGATTCCTGAACAAAAAATGATGTTAGTTTTAGGAAAAGGGTGAGTGGGTTACTTGAAAAAATTGATTTAAATTTTGTTTTGGGATAATAGTGATTCGATTATTGAGATAAGTTAATTTAAATTTAGTTTTAGGATTAGGGTGAGTGGATTCCTGAAACAAAATTTTTTAAAGTTAGTTTTAGGTTTCGGGTGAATGGATTCCAGAAAAAAGAATCTTTTTTTAGTTTTAGGAAAAAGGGAAGTGGGTTACTGCAAAAAAATGATTTATATTTAGTTTTAGGATAAGGGTGATTGGATTATTTCAACAAGTTAATTAAAATTTTCTTTTTAGGTTATGGAAAGTAGATTCCTGAAACAAGTTTCTTTAAAATTAGTTTTAGGGTTAGGATGAGTGGATTCCTGAAACAAAATTTTGTAAAGTTAGTTTTAGGTTTCGGGTGAGTGGATTCCTGAAAAAGAAGTATTAAGTTTTAGGAAAAGGGTGAGTGGGTTACTGCAAAAAATTGATTTAAATTTAGTTTTAGGATAATAGTGATTGGATTATTGAGATAAGTTAATTTAAATTTAGTTTTAGGATTAGGGTGAATGGATTCCTGAATCAAATTTTTGGAAAGTTAGTTTTAGGTATCGGGCGCATGGATTCCTGAAAAAAGTTTTTATCTTAGTTTTAGGAAAAGGGTGAGTGGTTTACTGAAAGAAGTTGATTTAAATTTAGTTTTAGGGTTAGGGAGAGTGGTTTCTGAAACAAAATTTTGTAAAGTTACTTTTAGGTTTCGGGTGAGTGGATTCCTGAACAAAAAATGATGTTAGTTTTAGGAAAAGGGTGAGTGGATTCCTAGAACAAGTAGATTTAAATTTAGTTTTCGGATAATGGAGATTGGATTATTTCAACAAGTTAATTAGAATTTACTTTTAGGATTAGCGAGAGAGGATTGCTGAAACAAGTTGCTTTAACGTTAGTTTTAGGGTTAGGGGGAGTGGGTTCCTGAAACAAAATTTTGTAAAGTTACTTTTAGATTTCGGGTGAGTGGATTCCTGAACAAAAAATGATGTTAGTTTTAGGAAAAGGGTGAGTGGGTTACTTGAAAAAAATTATTTAAATTTTGTTTTGGGATAAGTGTGATTGGATTATTGTGATAAGTTAATTTAAATTTAGTTTTAGGATTAGGGTGAGAAGATTCCTGAAACAAATTTTTGGAAATTTAGTTTTAGGTATCGGGCGCGTGTATTCCTGAAAAAAGTTTTTATGTTAGTTTTAGGAAAAGGGTGAGTGGATTCCTAGAACAAGTAGATTTAAATTTAGTTTTCGGATAATGGAGATTGGATTATTTCAACAAGTTAATTAGAATTTACTTTTAGGATTAGCGAGAGAGGATTGCTGAAACAAGTTGCTTTAACGTTAGTTTTAGGGTTTGGGTGAGTGGGTTCCTGAAACAAAATTTTGTAAAGTTACTTTTAGATTTCGGGTGAGTGGATTCCTGAAAAAAAAATTATGTTAGTTTTAGGAAAAGGGTAAGTGGGTTACTTGAAAAAATTGATTTAAATTTAGTTTTGGGATAAGAGTGATGGGATTATTGCGATAAGTTAATTTAAATTTAGTTTTAGAATCAGGGTGAGTGGATTCCTGAAACATAATTTTTTAAAGTTAGTTTTATGTTATCGTGTGAATGGATTCCAGAAAAAAATGTGTTTTAGTTTTAGGAAAAAGTTCAGTGGGTTACTGCAAAAAATGATTTAAATTTAGTTTTAGGATAAGGGTGATTAGATTATTTCAACAAATTAATTTAAATTTACTTTTAGGAACAGGGAGAGTGGATTCCTGAAACAAGTTTGTTTTAAAGTTACTTTTAGGGTAAGGGTGAGTGGATTCCTGAATCAAAATTTTTAAAAGTTAGTTTTAGTTTTCGGGTGAGTGGATTCCTGAAAAAAAAGTTGTTAGCCTTAGGAAAATGATGAGTGGGTTACTGCAAAAGATAGATTTAAAATTAGTTTCAGGATAAGAGTGATTGGATTATTGTGATAAGTTAATTTAAATTTAGTTTTAGGATTAGGGTGAGTGGATTCCTGAAATAAACTTTTTGAAATTTAGTTTTAGGTATTGGTCGCAAGGATTCCTGAAAAAGTTTTTTATGTTAGTTTAAGGAAAAGGGTGAGTGGATTACTGCAACAAGTAGATATAAATTTAGTTTTTGGATAAGGGAGATTGGATTATTTCAAAAAGTTAATTAAAATTTACTTTTAGGGTTAGGGTGAGTGGGTACCTGAAACAAAATTTTGTAAAGTTACTTTTAGATTTCGGGTGAGTGGATTCCTAAAAAAAAAATTATGTTAGTTTTAGGAAAAGGGTGAGTGGGTTACTTGAAACAATTGATTTAATTTAGTTTTAGGATAATAGTGATTCGATTATTGAGATAAGTTAATTTAAATTTAGTTTTAGGATTAGGGTGAGTGGATTCCTGAAACAAAATTTTTTAAAGTTAGTTTTAGGTTTTGGGTGAATGGATTCCTGAAAAAAAGAATGTTCTTTTAGTTTTAGAAAAAGGTAAGTGGGTTACTGCAAAAAAATGATTTATATTTAGTTTTAGGTTAAGGGTGATTGGATTATTTCAACAAGTTAATTAAAATTTTCTTTTTAGGTTAGGGAAAGTAGATTCCTGAAACAAGTTTCTTTAAAATTAGTTTTAGGGTTAGGATGAGTGGAATCCTGAAACAAAATTTTGTAAAGTTAGTTTTAGGTTTCGGGTGAGTGGATTCCTGAAAAAGAAGTATTTAAGTTTTAGGAAAAGGGTGAGTGGGTTACTGCAAAAATTGATTTAAATTTGGTTTTAGGATAGTAGTGATTGGATTATTGAGATAAGTTAATTCAAATTTAGTTTTAGGATTTGGGTGAATGGATTCCTGAAACAAATTTTTGGAAAGTTAGTTTTAGGTATCGGCCGCATGGATTCCTGAAAAAAGTTTTTATCTTAGTTTTAGGAAAAGGGTGAGTGGTTTACTGAAAGAAGTTGATTTAAATTTAGTTTTCAGATAAGGGATATTGGATTATTTCAACAAGTTAATTAGAATTTACTTTTAGGAATAGGGAGAGTCGATTCCTGAAACAAGTTGATTTAATGTTAGTTTTACGGTTAGGGAGAGTGGGTTTCTGAAACAAAATTTTGTAAAGTTACTTTTAGGTTTCGGGTGAGTGGATTCCTGAAAAAAAAATGATGTTAGTTTTAGGAAAAGGGTGAGTGGGTTACTTGAAAAAATTGATTTAAATTTTGTTTTGAGATAAGTGTGATTGGATTATTGTGGTAAGTTAATTCAAATTTAGTTTTAGGATTAGGGTGAGTAGATTCCTGAAACAAATTTTGGGAAATTTAGTTTTAGGTATCGGGCGCGTGTATTCCTGAAAAAAGTTTTTTATGTTAGTTTTAGGAAAAGGGTGAGTGGATTCCTGGAACAAGGAGATTTAAATTTAGTTTTCGGATAATGGAGATTGGATTATTTCAACAAGTTAAATAGAATTTACTTTTAGTATTAGCGATAGAGGATTGCTGAAACAAGTTGCTTTAACGTTAGTTTTAGGGTTAGGGTGAGTGGGTTCCTGAAACAAAATTTTGTAAAGTTACTTTTAGATTTCGGGTGAGTGGATTCCTGAAAAAAAAATTATGTTAGTTTTAGGAAAAGGGTGAGTGGGTTAGTTGAAAAAATTGATTTAAATTTAGTTTTGGGATAAGAGTGATTGGATTATTGAGATAAGTTAATTCAAATTTAGTTTTAGTATCAGGGTGAGTGGATTACTGAAACAACATTTTTTAAAGTTAGTTTTATGTTTTCGTGTGAATGGATTCCTGAAAACAAATGTTTTTTAGTTTTAAGAAAAAGTTCAGTGGGTTGCTGCAAAAAATGATTTAAATTTAGTTTTAGGATAAGGGTCATTGGATTATTTCAATAAATTAATTTAAATTTACTTTTAGGAACAGGGAGAGTGGATTCCTGAAGCAAGTTGTTTTAAAGTTACTTTTAGGGTAAGGTTGAGTGGATTCCTGAATCAAAATTTTTAAAAGTTAGTTTTAGTTTTTGGGTGAGTGGATTCCTGACAAAAAAAGTTATGTTAGCTTTAGGAAAATGATGAGTGGGTTACTGCAAAAGATAGATTTAAAATTAGTTTCAGGATAAGAGTGATTGGATTATTGTGATAAGTGAATTTAAATTTAGTTTTAGGATTAGGGTGAGTGGATTTCTGAAATAAACTTTTTGAAATTTAGTTTTAGGTATTGGGCGCATGGATTCCTGAAAAAAGTTTTTATGTTAGTTTAAGGAAAAGGGTGAGTGGATTACTGCAACAAGTAGATATAAATTTAGTTTTTGGATAAGGGAGATTAGATTATTTCAAAAAGTTAATTAAAATTTACTTTTAGGATTAGGGAGAGTGGATTCCTGAAACAAGTTGCTTTAAAGTTAGTTTTAGGGTTAGGTGAGTGGGTACCTGAAACAAAATTTTGTAAAGTTACTTTTAGATTTCGGGTGAGTGGATTCCTAAAAAAAATTATGTTAGTTTTAGGAAAAGGGTGAGTTGATTACTTGAAAAAATTGATTTAAATTTAGTTTTAGGATAATAGTGATTCGATTATTGAGATAAGTTAATTTAAATTTCGTTTTAGGATTAGGGTGAGTGGATTCCTGAAACAACATTTTTTAAAGTTAGTTTTAGGTTTCGGGTGAATGGATTCCTGAAAAAAGAATGTTTTTTTAGTTTTAGGAAAAAGGGAAGTGGGTTACTGCAAAAAAATGATTTATATTTAGTTTTAGGATAAGGGTGATTGGATTAATTCAACAAGTTAATAAAACTTTTCTTTTTAGGTTATGGAAAGTAGATTCCTGAAACAATTATCTTTAAAATTAGTTTTAGGGTTAGGATGAGTGGATTCCTGAAACAAAATTTTGTAAAGTTAGTTTTAGGTTTCGGGTGAGTGGATTCCTGAAAAAAGAAGTATTTCAGTTTTAGGAAAAGGGTGAGTGGGTTACTGCAAAAAATTGATTTAAATTTAGTTTTAGGATAATAGTGATTGGATTATTGAGATAAGTTAATTCAAATTTAGTTTTAGGATTACGGTGAATGGATTCCTGAAACAAATTTTTGGAAAGTTAGTTTTAGGTATCGGGAGCATGGATTCCTGAAAAAAGTTTTTATCTTAGTTTTAGGAAAAGGGTGAGTGGTTTACTGAAAGAAGTTGATTTAAATTTAGTTTTCAGATAAGGGAGATCGGATTATTTCAACAAGTTAATTAGAATTTACTTTTAGGAATAGGGAGAGTCGATTCCTGAAACAAGTTGATTTAATGTTAGTTTTAGGGTTAGGGAGAGTGGGTTTCTGAAACAACATTTTGTAAAGTTACTTTTAGGTTTCGGGTGAGTGGATTCATGAAAAAAAATGATGTTAGTTTTAGGAAAAGGGTGAGTCGGTTACTTGAAAAAATAGATTTAAATTTTGTTTTGGGATAAGTGTGATTGAATTATTGAGGATAAGTTAATTCAAATTTAGTTTTAGGATTAGGGTGAGTAGATTCCTGAAACAAATTTTTGGAAATTTAGTTTTAGGTATCGGGCGCGTGTATTCCTGAAAAAAGTCTTTTATGTTAGTTTTAGGAAAAGGGTGAGTGGATTCCTAGAACAAGTAGATTTAAATTTAGTTTTCGGATAATGGAGATTGGATTATTTCAACAATTTAATTAGAATTTACTTTTAGGATTAGCGAGAGAGGATTGCTGAAACAAGTTGCTTTAACGTTAGTTTTAGGGTTAGGGTGAGTGGGTTCCTGAAACAAAATTTTGTAAAGTTACTTTTAGATTTCGGGTGAGTGGATTCCTGAAAAAAAAATCATGTTAGTTTTAGGAAAAGGGTGAGTGGGTTAGTTGAAAAAATTGATTTAAATTTAGTTTTGGGATAAGAGTGATTGGATTATTGCGATAAGTTAATTTAAATTTAGTTTTAGAATCAGGGTGAGTGGATTCCTGAAACAACATTTTTTAAAGTTAGTTTTATGTTTTCGTGTGAATGGATTCCTGAAAAAAAATGTTTTTTAGTTTTAGGTTAAAGTTCAGTGGGTTACTGCAAAAAATGATTTAAATTTAGTTTTAGGATAAGGGTGATTGGATTATTTCAACAAATTAATTTAAATTTACTTTTAGGAACAGGGAGAGTGGATTCCTGAAGCAAGTTGTTTTAAAGTTACTTTTAGGGTAAGGATGAGTGGATTCCCGAATTAACATTTTTAAAAGTTAGTTTTAGTTTTCGGGTGAGTGGATTCCTGAAAAAAAAAGTTGTGTTAGCTTTAGGAAAATGATGAGTGGGTTACTGCAAAAGATAGATTTAAAATTAGTTTCAGGATAAGAGTGATTGGATTATTGTGATAAGTTAATTTAAATTTAGTTTTAGGATTAGGGTGAGTGGATTCCTGAAATAAACTTTTTGAAATTTAGTTTTAGCTATTGGGCGCATGCATTCCTGAAAAAAGTTTTTTATGTTAGCTTAAGGAAAAGGGTGAGTGGATTACTGCAACAAGTAGATATAAATTTAGTTTTTGGATAAGGGAGATTGGATTATTTCAAAAAGTTAATTAAAATTTACTTTTAGGATTGGGGAGAGTGGATTCCTGAAACAAGCTGCTTTAAAGTTAGTTTTAGAGTTAGGGTGAGTGGGTACCTGAAACAAAATTTTGTAAAGTTACTTTTAGATTTCGGGTGAGTGGATTCTTAAAAAAAAAATTATGTTAGTTTTAGGAAAAGGGTGAGTGGGTTACTTGAAAAAATTGATTTAAATTTAGTTTTAGGATAATAGTGATTCGATTATTGAGATAAGTTAATTTAAATTTAGTTTTAGGATTAGGGTGAGTGGATTCCTGAAACAAAATTTTTAAAGTTAGTTTTAGGTTTCAGGTGAATGGATTCCTGAAAAAGAATGTTTTTTTAGTTTTAGGAAAAAGGTAAGTGGGTTACTGCAAAAAAATGATTTATATTTAGTTTTAGGATAAGGGTGATTGGATTATTTCAACAAGTTAATTAAAATTTTCTTTTTAGGTTAGGGAAAGTAGATTCCTGAAACAAGTTTCTTTAAAATTAGTTTTAGGGTTAGGATGAGTGGATTCCTGAAACAAAATTTTGTAAAGTTAGTTTTAGGTTTCGGGTGAGTGGATTCCGGAAAAAGAAGTATTTAAGTTTTAGGAAAAGGGTGAGTGGGTTACTGTAAAAAATTGATTTAAATTTAGTTTTAGGATAATAGTGATTGGATTATTGAGATAAGTTAATTCAAATTTAGTTTTAGGATTAGGGTGAATGGATTCCTGAAACAAATTTTTGGAAAGTTAGTTTTAGGTATCGGGCGCATGGATTCCTGAAAAAGTTTTTATCTTAGTTTTAGGAAAAGGGTGAGTGGTTTACTGAAAGAAGTTGATTTAAATTTAGTTTTCAGATAAGGGATATTGGATTATTTCAACAAGTTAATTAGAATTTACTTTTAGGAATAGGGAGAGTCGATTCCTGAAACAAGTTGATTTAATGTTTGTTTTAGGGTAGGAGAGTGGGTTTCAGAAACAAAATGTTGTAAAGTTACCTTTAGGTTTCGGGTGAGTGGATTCCTGAAAAAAAATGATGTTAGTTTTAGGAAAAGGGTGAGTGGGTTACTTGAAAAAATTGATTTAAATTTTGTTTTGGGATAAGTGTGATTGGATTATTGTGGTAAGTTAATTCAAATTTAGTTTTAGGATTAAGGTGAGTAGATTCCTGAAACAAATTTTGGGAAATTTAGTTTTAGGTATCGGGCGCATGTATTCCTGAAAAAGTTTTTTATGTTAGTTTTAGGAAAAGGGTGAGTGGATTCCTGGAACAAGGAGATTTAAATTTAGTTTTCGGATAATGGAGATTGGATTATTTCAACAAGTTAAATAGAATTTACTTTTAGGATTAGCGATAGAGGATTGCTGAAACAAGTTGCTTTAACGTTAGTTTTAGGGTTAGGGTGAGTGGGTTCCTGAAACAAAATTTTGTAAAGTTACTTTTAGATTTCGGGTGAGTGGATTCCTGAAAAAAAAATTATGTTAGTTTTAGGAAAAGGGTGAGTGGGTTAGTTGAAAAAATTGATTTAAATTTAGTTTTGGGATAAGAGTGATTGGATTATTGCGATAAGTTAATTTAAATTTAGTTTTAGAATCAGGGTGAGTGGATTCCTGAAACAACATTTTTTAAAGTTAGTTTTATGTTTTCGTGTGAATGGATTCCTGAAAAAAATGTTTTTAGTTTTAGGAAAAAGTTCAGTGGGTTACTGCAAAAAATGATTTAAATTTAGTTTTAGGATAAGGGTCATTGGATTATTTCAATGAATTAATTTAAATTTACTTTTAGGAACAGGGAGAGTGGATTCCTGAAGCAAGTTGTTTTAAAGTTACTTTTAGGGTAAGGTTGAGTGGATTCCTGAATCAAAATTTTTAAAAGTTAGTTTTACTTTTTGGGTGAGTGGATTCCTGAAAAAAAAAGTTATGTTAGCTTTATGAAAATGATGAGTGGGTTATTGCAAAAGATAGATTTAAAATTAGTTTCAGGATAAGAGTGATTGGATTATTGTGATAAGTTAATTTAAATTAGTTTTAGGATTAGGGTGAGTGGATTCCTGAAATAAAATTCTTGAAATTTAGTTTTAGGTATTGGGCGCATTGATTCCTGAAAAAGTTTTTTATGTTAGTTTAAGGAAAAGGGTGAGTGGATTACTGCAACAAGTAGATATAAATTTAGTTTTTGGATAAGGGAGATTGGATTATTTCAAAAAGTTAATTAAAATTTAGTTTTAGGATTAGGGAGAGTGGATTCCTGAAACAAGTTGCTTTAAAGTTAGTTTTAGGGTTAGGGTGAGTGGGTACCTGAAACAAAATTTTGTAAAGTTACTTTTAGATTTCGGGTGAGTGGATTCCTAAAAAAAAATGATGTTAGTTTTAGGAAAAGGGTGAGTGGGTTACTTGAAAAAATTGATTTAAATTTAGTTTTGGGATAAGAGTGATTGGATTATTGCGATAAGTTAATTTAAATTTAGTTTTAGAATCAGGGTGAGTGGATTCCTGAAACAACATTTTTTAAAGTTAGTTTTATGTTTTCGTGTGAATGGATTCCTGAAAAAAATGTTTTTTAGTTGTAGGTTAAAGTTCAGTGGGTTACTGCAAAAAATTATTTAAATTTAGTTTTAGGATAAGGGTGATTGGATTATTTCAACAAATTAATTTAAATTTACTTTTAGGAACAGGGAGAGTGGATTCCTGAAGCAAGTTGTTTTAAAGTTACTTTTAGGGTACGGGTGAGTGGATTCCTGAATCAAAATTTTTAAAAGTTAGTTTTAGTTTTCAGGTGAGTGGATTCGTGAAAAAAAGTTATGTTAGCTTTAGGAAAATGATGAGTGGGTTACTGCAAAAGATAGATTTAAAATTAGTTTCAGGATAAGAGTGATTGGATTATTGTGATAAGTTAATTTAAATTAGTTTTAGGATTAGGGTGAGTGGATTCCTGAAATAAACGTTTTGAAATTTAGTTTTAGGTATTGGGCGCATGGATTCCTGAAAAAGTTTTTTATGTTAGTTTAAGGAAAAGGGTGAGTGGATTACTGCAACAAGAAGATATAAATTTAGTTTTTGGATAAGGGAGAGTGGATTATTTCAAAAGTTAATTAAAATTTACTTTTAGGATTAGGGAGAGTGGATTCCTGAAACAAGCTGCTTTAAAGTTAGTTTTAGGGTTAGGGTGAGCGGGTACCTGAAACAAAATTTTGTAAAGTTACTTTTAGATTTCGGGTGAGTGGATTCTTAAAAAAAAAAATTATGTTAGTTTTAGGAAAAGGGTGAGTGGGTTACTTGAAAAAATTGATTTAAATTTAGTTTTAGGATAATAGTGATTCGATTATTGAGATAAGTTAATTTAAATTTAGTTTTAAGATTAGGGTGAGTGGATTCCTGAAACAAAATTTTTTAAAGTTAGTTTTAGGTTTCAGGTGAATGGATTCCTGAAAAAGAATGTTTTTTTAGTTTTAGGAAAAAGGTAAGTGGGTTACTGCAAAAACATGATTTATATTTAGGTTTAGGATAAGGGTGATTGGATTATTTCAACAAGTTAATTAACATTTTCTTTTTAGGTTAGGGAAAGTAGATTCCTGAAACAAGTTTCTTTAAAATTAGTTTTAGGGTTAGGATAAGTGGATTCCTGAAACAAAATTTTGTAAAGTTAGTTTTAGGTTTCGGGTGAGTGGATTCCTGAAAAAAGAAGTATTTAAGTTTTAGGAAAAGGGTGAGTGGGTTACTGCAAAAAATTGATTTAAATTTAGTTTTAGGATAGTAGTGATTGGATTATTGAGATAAGTTAATTCAAATTTAGTTTTAGGATTAGGGTGAATGGATTCCTGAAACAAATTTTTAGAAAGTTAGTTTTAGGTATCGGGCGCATGGATTCCTGAAAAAAGTTTTTATCTTAGTTTTAGGAAAAGGGTGAGTGGTTTACTGAAAGAAGTTGATTTAAATTTAGTTTTCAGATAAGGGAGATTGGATTATTTCAACAAGTTAATTAGAATTTACTTTTAGGAATAGGGAGAGTCAATTCCTGAAACAAGTTGATTTAATGTTAGTTTTAGGGTTAGGGAGAGTGGGTTTCTGAAACAAAATTTTGTAAAGTTACTTTTAGGTTTCGGGTGAGTGGATTCCTGAAAAAAAATGATGTTAGTTTTAGGAAAAGGGTGAGTGGGTTAGTTGAAAAAATTGATTTAAATTTTGTTTTGGGATAAGTGTGAATGGATTATTGTGATAAATTAATTCAAATTTAGTTTTAGGATTAGGGTGAGTAGATTCTTGAAACAAATTTTTGGAAGTTTAGTTTTAGGTATCGGGGCGTGTATTCCTAAAAAAGTTTTTTATGTTAGTTTTAGGAAAAGGGTGAGTGGATTCCTGGAACAAGTAGATTTAAATTTAGTTTTAGGATAATGGAGATTGGATTATTTCAACAAGTTAATTAGAATTTACTTTTAGGATTAGCGAGAGAGGATTGCTGAAACAAGTTGCTTTAACGTTAGTTTTAGGGTTAGGGTGAGTGGGTTCCTGAAACAAAATTTTGTAAATTTACTTTTAGATTTCGGGTGAGTGGATTCCTGAAAAAAAAATTATGTCAGTTTTAGGAAAAGGGTGAGTGGGTTAGTTGAAAAAATTGATTTAAATTTAGTTTTGGGATAAGAGTAATTGGATTATTGCGATAAGTTAATTTAAATTTAGTTTTAGAAACAGGGTGAGTGGATTCCTGAAACAACATTTTTTAAAGTTAGTTTTATGTTTTCGTGTGAATGGATTCCTGAAAAAAATGTTTTTTAGTTTTAGGTTAAAGTTCAGTGGGTTACTGCAAAAAATGATTTAAATTTAGTTTTCAGATAAGGGAGATTGGATTATTTCAACTAGTTAATTAGAATTTACTTTTAGGATTAGCGAGAGAGGATTTCTGAAACAAGTTGCTTTAACGTTAGTTTTAGGGTTAGGGTGAGTGGGTTCCTGAAACAAAATTTTGTAAAGTTACTTTTAGATTTCGGGTGAGTGGATTCCTGAAAAAAAATTGTTAGTTTTAGGAAAAGGGTGAGTGGGTTAGTTGAAAAAATTGATTTAAATTTAGTTTTGGGATAAGAGTGATTGGATTATTGCGATAAATTAATTTAAATTTAGTTTTAGAATCAGGGTGAGTGGATTCCTGAAACAAAATTTTTTAAAGTTAGTTTATTGTTTTCGTGTGAATGGATTCCTGAAAAAAATGTTTTTTAGTTTTAGGAAAAAGTTCAGTCGGTTACTGCAAAAAATGATTTAAATTTAGTTTTAGGATAAGGGTCATTGGATTATTTCAACAAATTAATTAAAATTTTCTTTTTAGGTTAGGGAAAGTGGGTTTCTGAAACAAAATTTTGTAAAGTTACTTTTAGGTTTCGGGTGAGTGGATTCCTGAAAAATAAATTATGTTAGTTTTAAGAAAAGGGTGAGTGAGTTACTTCAAAAAATTGATTTAAATTTTGTATTGGGATAAGTGTGATTGGATTATTGTGAGAAGTTAATTTAAATTTAGTTTTAGGATTAGGGTGAGTGGATTCCTGAAATAAACTTTTTGAAATTTAGTTTTAGGTATTGGGCGCATGGATTCCTGAAAAAAGTTTTTTATGTTAGTTTAAGGAAAAGCGTGAGTGCATTACTGCAAGTAGATATAAATTTAGTTTTTGGATAAGGAAGTTTGGATTATTCCAAAAAGTTAATTAAAATTTACTTTTAGGATTTGGGAGAGTGGATTCCCGAAACAAGCTGCTTTAAAGTTAGTTTTAGGGTTAGGGTGAGTGGGTACCTGAAACAAAATTTTGTAAAGTTACTTTTAGGTTTCGGGTGAGTGGATTCCTAAAAAAAAAAATGATGTTAGTTTTAGGAAAAGGGTGAGTGGGTTACTTGAAAAAATTGATTTAAATTTAGTTTTAGGATAATAGTGATTCGATTATTGAGATAAGTTAATTTAAATTTAGTTTTAGGATTAGGGTGAGTGGATTCCTGAAACAAAATTTTTTAAAGTTAGTTTTAGGTTTCAGGTGAATTGATTCCTGAAAAAAGAATGTTTTTTTAGTTTTAGGAAAAAGGTAAGTGGGTTACTGCAAAAAAATGATTTATATTTAGTTTTAGGATAAGGGTGATTGGATTATTTGAACAAATTAACTAAAATTTTCTTTTTAGGTTAGGGAAAGTAGATTCCTGAAACAAGTTTCTTTAAAATTAGTTTTAGGGTTAGGATGAGTGGATTCCTGAAACAAAATTTTGTAAAGTTAGTTTTAGGTTTCGGGTGAGTGGATTCCTGAAAAAAGAAGTATTTAAGTTTTAGGAAAAGGGTGAGTGGGTTACTGCAAAAAATTGATTTAAATTTAGTTTTAGGATAATAGTGATTGGATTATTGAGATAAGTTAATTCAAATTTAGTTTTAGGATTAGGGTGAATGGATTCCTGAAACAAATTTTTGTCTTAGTTTTAGGAAAAGGGTGAGTGGTTTACTGAAAGAAGTTGATTTAAATTTAGTTTTCAGATAAGGGAGATTGGATTATTTCAACAAGTTAATTAGAATTTACTTTTAGGAATAGGGAGAGTCAATTCCTGAAACAAGTTGATTTAATGTTAGTTTTAGGGTTAGGGAGAGTGGGTTTCTGAAACAACATTTTGTAAAGTTACTTTTAGGTTTCGGGTGAGTGGATTCCTGAAAAAAAAATGATGTTAGTTTTAGGAAAAGGGTGAGTGGGTTAGTTGAAAAAATTGATTTAAATTTAGTTTTGGGATAAGAGTGATTGGATTATTGCAATAAGTTAATTTAAATTTAGTTTTAGAATCAGGGTGAGTGGATTCCTGATCAAAATTTTTTAAAGTTAGTTTTATGTTTTCGTGTAAATGGATTCCTGAAAAAAAATGTTTTTTAGTTTTAGGAAAAAGTTCAGTGGGTTACTGCAAAAAATGATTTAAATTTAGTTTTAGGATAAGGGTCATTGGATTATTTCAACAAATTAATTTAAATTTACTTTTAGGAACAGGGAGAGTGGATTCCTGAAGCAAGTTGTTTTAAAGTTACTTTTAGGGTACGGGTGAGTGGATTCCTGAATCAAAATTTTTAAAAGTTAGTTTTAGTTTTCAGGTGAGTGGATTCGTGAAAAAAAAGTTATGTTAGCTTTAGGAAAATGATGAGTGGGTTACTGCAAAAGATAGATTTAAAATTAGTTTCAGGATAAGAGTGATTGGATTATTGTGATAAGTTAATTTAAATTAGTTTTAGGATTAGGGTGAGTGGATTCCTGAAATAAACTTTTTGAAATTTAGTTTTAGGTATTGGGCGCATGGATTCCTGAAAAAAGTTTTTTATGTTAGTTTAAGGAAAAGGGTGAGTGGATTACTGCAACAAGTAGATATAAATTTAGTTTTTGGATAAGGGAGAGTGGATTATTTCAAAAAGTTAATTAAAATTTACTTTTAGGATTAGGGAGAGTGGATTCCTGAAACAAGCTGCTTTAAAGTTAGTTTTAGGGTTAGGGTGAGCGGGTACCTGAAACAAAATTTTGTAAAGTTACTTTTAGATTTCGGGTGAGTGGATTCTTAAAAAAAAAATTATGTTAGTTTTAGGAAAAGGGTGAGTGGGTTACTTGAAAACATTGATTTAAATTTAGTTTTAGGATAATAGTGATTCGATTATTGAGATAAGTTAATTCAAATTTAGTTTTAGGATTAGGGTGAATGGATTCCTGAAACAAATTTTTAGAAAGTTAGTTTTAGGTATCGGGCGCATGGATTCCTGAAAAAGTTTTTATCTTAGTTTTAGGAAAAGGGTGAGTGGTTTACTGAAAGAAGTTGATTTAAATTTAGTTTTCAGATAAGGGAGATTGGATTATTTCAACAAGTTAATTAGAATTTACTTTTAGGAATAGGGAGAGTCGATTCCTGAAAAAATTTGCTTTAATGTTAGTTTTAGGGTTAGGGAAAGTGGGTTTCTGAAACAAAATTTTGTAAAGTTACTTTTAGGTTTCGGGTGAGTGGATTCCTGAAAAAAATGATGTTAGTTTTAGGAAAAGGGTGAGTGGGTTACTTGAAAAAATTGATTTAAATTTTGTTTTGGGATAAGTGTGATTGGATTATTGTGATAAGTTAATTCAAATTTAGTTTTAGGATTAGGGTGAGTAGATTCTTGAAACAAATTTTTGGAAGTTTAGTTTTAGGTATCGGGGCGTGTATTCCTAAAAAAGTTTTTTATGTTAGTTTTAGGAAAAGGGTGAGTGGATTCCTGGAACAAGTAGATTTAAATTTAGTTTTAGGATAATGGAGATTGGATTATTTCAACAAGTTAATTAGAATTTACTTTTAGGATTAGCGAGAGAGGATTGCTGAAACAAGTTGCTTTAACGTTAGTTTTAGGGTTAGGGTGAGTGGGTTCCTGAAACAAAATTTTGTAAAGTTACTTTTAGATTTCGGGTGAGTGGATTCCTGAAAAAAAAATTGTTAGTTTTAGGAAAAAGTTCAGTCGGTTACTGCAAAAAATGATTTAAATTTAGTTTTAGGATAAGGGTCATTGGATTATTTCAACAAATTAATTAAAATTTTCTTTTTAGGTTAGGGAAAGTGGGTTTCAGAAACAAAATTTTGTAAAGTTACTTTTAGGTTTCGGGTGAGTGGATTCCTGAACAATAAATTATGTTAGTTTTAGGAAAAGGGTGAGTGAGTTACTTGAAAAAATTGATTAAAATATTGTTTTGGGATAAGTGTGATTGGATTATTGAGATAAATTAATTCAAATTTAGTTTTAGGATTAGGGTGAGTAGATTCCTGAAACAAATTTTGGGAAATTTAGTTTTAGGTATCGGGCATGTGTATTCCTGAAGAAAGTTGTTTATGTTAGTTTTAGGATAAGGGTGAGTGGATTCCTGGAACAAGTAGATTTAAATTTAGTTTTCAGATAATGGAGATTGGATTATTTCAACAAGTTAATTAGAATTTACTTTTAGGATTAGCGAGAGAGGATTGCTGAAACAAGTTGCTTTAACTTTAGTTTTAGGGTTAGGGTGAGTGGGTTCCTGAAACAAAATTTTGTAAAGTTACTTTTAGATTTCGGGTGAGTGGATTCCTGAAAAAAAATTATGTTAGTTTTAGGAAAAGGGTGAGTGGGTTACTTGAAAAAATTGATTTAAATTTAGTTTTGGGATAAGAGTGATTGGATTATTGCGATAAGTTAATTTAAATTTAGTTTTAGAATCAGGGTGAGTGGATTTCTGAAACAACATTTTTTAAAGTTAGTTTTATGTTTTCTTATGAATTAATTCCTGAAAAAAAATGTTTTTTAGTTTTAGGAAAAAGTTCAGTGGGTTACTGCAAAAAATGATTTAAATTTAGTTTTAGGACAAGGGTCATTGGATTATTTCAACAAATTAATGTAAATTTACTTTTAGGAACAGGGAGAGTGGATTCCTGAAGCAAGTTGTTTTAAAGTTACTTTTAGGGTAAGGGTGAGTGGATTCCTGAAACAAAATTTTTTAAAGTTGGTTTTAGGTTAATGGATTCCTGAAAAAAGAATGATTTATATTTAGTTTTAGGAAAAGGGTGATTGGATTATTTCAACAAGTTAATTAAAATTTTCTTTTTAGGTTAGGGAAAGTAGATTCCTGAAACAAGTTTCTTTAAAATTAGTTTTAGGGTTAGGATGAGTGGATTCATGAAACAAAATTTTGTAAAGTTAGTTTTAGGTTTCGGGTGAGTGGATTCCTGAAAAAGAAGTATTTAAGTTTTAGGAAAAGGGTGAGTGGGTTACTGCAAAAAATTGATTTAAATTTAGTTTTAGGATAATAGTGATTGGATTATTGAGATAAGTTAATTCAAATTTAGTTTTAGGATTAGGGTGAAAAGATTCCTGAAACAAATTTTTGGAAAGTTAGTTTTAGGTATCGGGCGCATGGATTCCTGAAAAAAGTTTTTATCTTAGTTTTAGGAAAAGGGTGAGTGGTTTACTGAAAGAAGTGGATTTAAATTTAGTTTTCAGATAAAGGAGATTGGATTATTTCAACAAGTTAATTAGAATTTACTTTTAGGAATAGGGAGAGTCGATTCCTGAAACAATTTGCTTTAATGTTAGTTTTAGGGTTAGGGAGAGTGGGTTTCTGAAACAAAATTTTGTAAAGTTACTTTTAGGTTTCGGGTGAGTGGATTCCTGAAAAAAATGATGTTAGTTTTAGGAAAAGGGTGAGTAGGTTACTTGAAAAAATTGATTTAAAATTTGTTTTGGGATAAGTGTGATTGGATTATTGTGATAAGTTAATTCAAATTTAGTTTTAGGATTAGGGTGAGTAGATTCCTGAAACAAATTTTTGGAAGTTTAGTTTTAGCTAAGAGACACCGCACGAGAAACCAAGGCAGAAACTCGACCGCTGAGTACGGAGACCAAAAAGGCGGCCCACCCCGAGCATGAATCCAGCACTCCAGGCCATCCCCATGCTCTACCTGATGCAGCACCTAGGAGTCAACGCGCCGCGGCGACGCAGGTAGGCAGACACACAACAAGGGCACGCAAACACCGCACACAGTGCAAGGGCGGAAAAACTGTACATGGCCCCCCCAGACACCCCTGTGTGGACAGGACACATACACCACTGCACCCACAAATATCACACCGGGCAAAATGAAACAACTCGCAACAACCGGGCACACATCACCCGGGACCAGGAACTGACGTCCCCGTCACGGCAACGCAGCGCAGCGGCGATGACGCAGGTACACATGCGCACAACGCAGAGGCCAACGACAGCGCCATGCATGGGCCGCATACTAACAACACAGGGTCACAACTACACACACCACACACCAGCCCCACCCTGAACGCACATGTCACGTGGCATTCCTGCATCAGTCATATCCCCAACCGGCAACTCACAGGTGCCAACATGATGTCACACAACTGTTCCGAACAGGGAAGTGACGTCACGCCAAATTAGGACACACCCCTGTGTGCAAAACATGGCCAAGCACACAGCGGCTGCTACAGCACACCGCAGAACATGTACCCCGTCGGCAAAAGGCACGCCAGTACCATACAAAAATACCAATACCATCCTGCACCCAATACCAATACATGCAATACGTAACATCAAAAAACCCGGGGGCCTGACAACAGGTGTTACCAATTACAACACACACACACAAGGCACAACGTATAGCGGAAACGCAGCGTGCCGCCCACACACGGGAAAGCAGATAGCACTGAATGGCCTTCCATTCCCACTCTGAAACCACATTTCAACAAAACAAGCCGGAGAATACAGTCATTGTCCCAACAACAAGCCAAACAGAGGCATGCCGAGGAAACCGTCCAATGTGCAGATAGCGCACAACATGAAAGAAAGTTCTGACCACAAAAAAGAAATAAGACCACTCCTCCATGTGGTTCACATGCAAGTAATCTGGAAGGAGTCAGACACCACTGACCTTGACCATTCAACAAAGCATGTGGGATGAGGGCCTGTGGCCGCCGCACAAGCTATAACCCAAATACTGCCTCCGTACGACTATTCCAGATTTCCCAGCATCGTCGGAGGGTGCACTCTGCTGACTGCACAGCCGGCCGGAGCACGTCATCACATCGCCCTGTAGCAAAATGGCAGTCGCACCACAGCTTCCCAACTACGCCGGACAGATGCAGCTCTACATCGAGAGCCTGCTACAGATAGTGGGCTGTGAAAACCTGGCCATGCTGAACGTAAGTTACCGAGTAACTTACCGCATCGCAATGTTCAGCTGCGTCATCCCCGTCTTCTACTGTCGGAGGTGTCCCTTCCACTGTCCTGTGGATTTATGTCTCTCCAACCCGGCATGTCCAAAGGGGGACCTGGTACAACTGTTCGCACCCCTGGATGCACACGACAGGATCTGTTCAGTCTATGGGGGCATGGCGTATGTGGCTGCAATCGGACACACACTGCAATGGGACCAGTGGGCCTCCACACAACGCATTCTGGATCACAGTTTCATCGAATGTCATCCAACATGTCCCATCAGGCTCCTACAAGGGACAACTTACGATGAACACATTGCCAGCCACCATCCGCTTCATTGGATGGCATCCATGTTTACCACCAATGCCATGGAAGCCCTGCTGGAAGGTATCGCATACCTGACAACTTGTCAATTCGTCGGGCCCCGACGCAATACCCCCAATTGAACAATGATGTTCAACACCGTACCTATGCTTGGCTTTCGCACGGACTGGGCAGTTAGATGTACAACAACTATACCATACAACCTGCAACAAACACCACACCATCAACTCCACTGCCATGACATCGGAAATTATCGGGACATGCACTCTGTTCCTCACCACATCCAATATCTCTGCATGAACAGGGGGAGGCAGAGGTATGGGACTTGTGTACAGTAACCACATGGACAATACTGCACGAACAACTATGCTATAATATGTATCCTGCGCACATGAACACATGCACCGGTCAGTGCACACTAATCTGTCTGCTGTATCACGTGAGAACTGTCACCTCACCTTTGTCTGTACTTCCGTGCCAGGACTTTTGCATGGACAACAAATGCATCCCCCAACAACATGACCCCAGTGAATGTGTCCGGTTCAGTAGCCACCACATTGCAACAACTAGTGACACGCTGCTGCATGCACGTAGGCTCATGCTCTGATGTCACCCCTCACCCAGGTGTGTCGGAGTAACTATTGTAGTAAACCTGTACCATGGAACTGAGAGGTACTGTGCCTATGATGTCAAGCTGTCTCATAGGCAAAATGATTACTGTCTGTGTCAAAGTCTAGAGCACCTCAGTAATTAGCAAATGTACATTAGCATAGCAAGGCCAAGGCAGTTGTAACTCTGAAGCCTTCATTCCACAGTCAACAACTAATCACATCTACCCGTACCCCCTTTTGTATGTGTAATCATGCTAAGTATATCCTCCACATGCATTTCGCTGCCAGTAGTGTCCACTATACTGCATCACAGAGGACGTAAGTCCAAATACATGGCTTGAAGCAAAAATGTGACTCTGCTGAATCATTTCACAAACACAAGCACGAATGAGAGAGGATGAGAGTGTGTGAAGTACACGACAGTCGTGAGATGACCATGTAGTCCACTGTCATTGGATGTCAACGCAAATGAGTAGCTGCAACAGTGGACACAGTGAAATACCACAGCTCCTGGAGCAGGACTTGTCAGACTCTGAAGGTGCCCGAAAGATCATCACATCAACACTGACGGCCTGGTCACTACAAAGCACAGTCCTACACATGTCTACAATTCCCCACACAGTCTGACCACACACTCAGCAACCAAAAGTAGGAGCCACGCAAAAGCATGCCACAGCAATGCCTATCAAAGCACACACATGACATCAGTGTGTGTGGGCAGCACTGCACAGTGAGTAAGAACTGCAGAAATTCTGACATGCACAATTGAACGAGGCACAATCTTGACAGTCACACACCCTGCACACACATGTCTGAACCATAACAAGTAGGAGTCATCCTGAACTGCAAGGACACACCCACACACTGCATACTGTGCAACATACAACACACACATCTCATCATATACACAGACCTCAACACGGTTACAAACATCCACCATGAGCCTGGAAACATATGTGTGTAGTCGACAAGGCCACAGCACACACACACACCAACGCCACCCCAAACTCACACCACTCGCACCACACACCACCACCTCCCAAATGCACACATTGAGAGTAAGCCATGTGCCCAGGCACAATGCACATCACAAGACTAACATACACCTACACCGCTCGCCACACAGCAAGTAAGCTCACACATGCCTGCATACTCAGCGCATGCTGCCAATCCACCTGTGGCTAGACTCACACCCTGTGCATTGCATGCATGCAACCATGACACGGATACATTTACCCATAAATACCACCAAATACATGCAGTCAATCCGTTGCTCAGAAAAGCAGATTCATCACACACACAAGTAGCAGAGTCTGAAAGAAGTCAAGTCCCTGCCACGTGTACAACACATTGGAATGTGAGACCAGACATTGCAATTGCTGAGGTCCCATACATGGCATGTGCCCCACTTAACCAAGCACACACTGCAACAACTGCAATCATCAACTACACAGATACAACCAACTACAGGAACAACAGCATCCAGTCACAGATTACATCGACAAGCGGCATTACTCATCAACCCCAGGGACAGTGCCCAGTCCGATGTGCCGAGTAGTGACACGTAGTGCCGCGGATGCAATGTGTGTGAGTGTGCCCTGCCATGGCCAGCCAACACTGGCATGGCAGTCACAATATCCATCACAGCCACCACTGTGTCAGAAGGAGATGTGTGAGTGTGCCTACCAATCTAACAGGATGCCAGTACGACTCGGTGCTGTGTGTGTGCTACGGGACAGTTGCAGGTCCGCCCCTGAGAGAGTAGCACAACTGTGGAAGACACACATGTGTCATGTGAAGCGGGAGTTCCGCTTGGCCCAGGTGGGTGGTTGTGATGGGTAGGTGCGCACATGCAATGTTGAAACACACTGTGTTGGGAGGATTCGGGAGCACTAGATTACCGCTCTCTTGGGCATTTATAAAGACCACCTGTCTGGGGATGAATGTGAACTCGTGTGTGCACAACAGGCGGGCACACGATCAATGCTGCATCAGGTGTAGATGTCAGCCCACCGTCTGTGGACATGCTGGATACTGCTGTGCGTCCGCCATGCCCTTGCCAAGGCACTCACATCCCCTGTCGACCAGGTGTACCCCCAACATTGTCCACCTGCACAGGCTATCCAGGGCACGGGATGGCAGTGGAGCATGGTGGGTGAGAGGTCATGGCGCGCTCCTCCTGGTCACATCACGCAGGCAACACATTCTCATTGTGCAGCATGGCACAAGTCAAATAGAAGTAGTGGGGGGACACACACATCACGACCGGGAGTGACGCCACGGAATGTGGCTCGCACCATCTGACTCATTGCCTATGTTCCCCCACACGTCACATGCCATTGCAACAGAGAAGCCAGCGTGTGCACAAGCAGCTCCAAGCTCGCCCTAGAGAGGCCAAAGAGTGAATGTGTGGGTCCATTAGCTCCAGTTGGACGCGGCCTGGGCCGCTAGGGCAGCTACAGCCTCTGTGTGTTGCAGGTGGTGTATCCGGACTGCGGAGCCTGTCATGCATTGTCAATGTTGTCCAGGTCTCGAGTCGGGGTACCACGCAGGTGGACTGCGTCCCGCCACTGATTATACCGCGAGACAGACAACTTGTTCAAATGGACCCACACATACACTCTTTGGCCTCTCTGGGGCGAGCTTGGAGCTGCCTGTGCACGCGCTGGCTTCTCAGATGCAAACACATATTGGGGTGAGCGAGGGGAGGCCATAAGTCTGACGGTGCAAGCCACCTTCCAACATGTCACATCCGGTCGGGACGTCAGCGTCCCCCTCTCCTCATATTTAGTACTCGTGCACTGCTGCCGTCAGATGTGCCACTCCCCAGGGGGGTGGGGAAAGGGTCAGGAATGTCACTCTGAGATTGGCGCAGTTGAAGGCACACCCTCACTGGGGGTGACAACCATTGGACGGTCTGGTGTAGTCCACCCACACGTACATGTGGGCCCTCCATTATCCATGTCACCTGCGGCAGAGTGATGTCATGGGCAATGACGTAAGTGAGGAGAGCTGTCTGCCCCACGCACAGATGGTGCATCGGCTCAACAGACCCAGCACTGAGGGCAGCAGGGGTCACATGTGCAGGGGCAGCTGTGCCTGGTGTGAAGGACACCCTATCCTTCATCCCACTGCCGACACGTGTTGCACCAGTGGAAGTGGATGGGAGGGCGGGCATTGGCCTCCGCGTGGCTGAAGGAGACCCAGAGTCCACGTCCCCTGTGTCATACAACATGGATGCATCACCTCTGTCCTCAGATGACGCCGAAATTGCCCAGTGGGCCTGTGATTCATCCAGCACATGTCTAGCCCCTCTGAGGCGCAGGTCACAACTGTCTCACTCAGCAGCTGTGCAGCTGCTACATCCCAAGCCACCCCACTGTTGAGCGTCCCCTGTCCCTCAGCACCCAGGGGAGATGCCACATGAGAGAGAGCGAGGTGGTCCCACTCATCTGGCATCAATGACACAGACATGTTCAAGGGAAGCAGCACAGAACATACCCAAATCCACATGTTGCACGATACCTGTGCAATTGTATACAGCCACCACAATCAACACCCAATGGCTGGCGTACAGGAAAGGAATCCGCTAATTTGTGCCACGAATGTAGTGCACATCGCACTACACCCAGCCTGTGTCACCCTGCGACCATAGCCCCAACTCGCGTTGTGCACAACCACCATCCTGATGGTGGCAAGGATGACCACTATGTAATTAGGCCAAACACATACCTGCATGGAGCAGAATGGGAAACTACTCACACAGACTGCAACATGACAGCCCACAATGGCCATGAGCCCATGCCATCCACCTGTCGTTCACACGAGCACAACTGTTGTTGCACGGTGTGCCGGATGTGTAAGTACCAGAGACATGAGGTGAGGCTTCGCACACATATGTCCGAATGAAATCAGAGTAGGCACAGTGCCCCTAACATACATGTGAATTGCCACTCCAGCATACTACAGGTTGTACCTGAGGGCTACGACTCCGAGTGCATTGGGAATGCAGAGTGCCCTAATTGCATCTTAAGCCTCAGGACTAGCATATGCATTTCAGATGCACACAGCACAGACCACAGTTACAACACACTGCATCACAAAACAAACATCACATTACCCAGATCATGGGTAGGCTGTGGACATATGCTGTCTCTCACAGCAAAAGACACCATCCCACAAGACTGTAAACTTCCTTGCTGCTGATGCCACAACAAGCGTGCATCCGGCACAGGCCGTGTGACTGTCAAGATGCAGACCATTACTGGTGAAATGCAGCGCCGTGCTAACCTGACAATACGAGGGGGCATCCCCCGATTCGTTATCGCCACGTAGTGGCCCATCCGGCAGATGCCGTCACACCCTTTGTGGAATTGGCTGCACTGGCGGTCACACACAAACAAAGGCATCAACTTGGTAGCAATGTCTCATCACAAGTCCTTGGGCTGGAGGAATTCCAACTGCAGGGATGGTGCACAGGAGGCTTGGAATGTCACTAATGCACTTCTCAACATCACCCACATCCACCAATAACAGTGGCATGCTGCTGACCCATCCCAAATACTCCGAGACGTGCAACAGAGCCAGGAAGTAATCGGACATGGCCTAACAGCATGTGTACACCACACGTGAATGCATGCTGCTGGAAGTGTGTACACAGTACCTGTCCAACACATTCACATGCAGGTTGCCAGCACATCGAGCAATGTGTAGTCTGCCTACATCTACTGTCCATTGTCAGGTGGACCAACACAAAGATCACAAGGCAACACATCTGTGTGGGTGTACCCACTGTGTCCAACACTGCGCAACCATCAACATACTCGCCCTGTGCATGGCACACCCCGCAATGGAGGTCACATTCTGTGCCACTATCTCTCACACACATCCCTTTCACGAGGCATGGTGTGTCCAATAGACAGTGCTGAGTTTTCGCTTTTCCGGAGGGTCCTGAACAGAAGACACATGTAACCCACTGGGCAGTCTGTGTTGTCACCTACTGGCATTGTGCAGTCAATGTGCAGGCCAGGCCTGCTGGGACTGAGAAGGGCAGCATGGCCCCAGCCTGCCATTCTCATGAGCAACAAGTGCTCTGAGACCTGCATTGCCAATTGGCTGTGTCACTGGATGTCTGACATGAAGTTGCCTTGTACCACCACTCAAGAGGGACAGACATGGCAAAGCGCCCGAGAGCTCACATACCCCTGCCACCTGCAGTTAGCATGGTGAGCAGTGCATGTTGGAACCCCACAGGCTCTGACTTATAGTGCTGCGGATCAACGACATGTGTGTCCCCCACATGCACTCCCACACACACTGTAGTTGTCTTTCACACACAACTTTCGCAAGGAATAGCCATGTGCAGTGTGCATGGAGCTCGGAATCCAGGATCTCCAGCTCCTCGCTGGTGAGTGGACCTGGACATATCCTCAGCGTCATCAACGTTAAGGTGGACAGGTGGCAGCAGCAGGTGTTGTTGAGGGATGCCAGTCTGCAGTCCCAGGTAGCTGTGGTAATGCCGGTCTCACTCCCACACTCATATAGCCCCCTGGGGCAGTTTCAGTGGGTCCAAGCTGCTGCAATTTGTGTATCATGTCTGCCAGCTTCAATTGCAGACGATGGCCTGCTCCCAGCTGGCCTGGGACGCTTACCTCCATAGTGGAACACGCAGGGTGCAACCGCGAGGGCCATTGGAGTTGGCCGTAAGGACCTGGCCCATGGCGGGTACAGTCCGCTGATGCCATGTTCACTACACAGTATGATGTGCGCAATGCATCTGCAGATGTGGCCATTACTTGTGTGTGGGAGCAGGTCCACACTGGACAGGGCCACAACATGCTGTGTGCATGGGCAGGGACAGCCAGTGCTCAGCCTCCACATGTCTGTTGGCACATCATCATGTACTCATTGGCATGGGAGCATGGGATATGCATATGCACACACATGCCATCTTTCACTATGTACATCTCCCACTTGGCACGTGCAACGTTACGTGTCACTTGTGATGTGTATTTGCAATCACACAGCTGTGTTGTCATGGAGCTGTCAATGTGTACACCTGTCAATGTGTTTTGGAAGTATGATCCGTACAGTGCTGTACATAGGGTGAAGTAGGGACATCAATGACTGTCTCATATCCCTTCGTGCAACAGGACCCACTTGTTCTTGCCGCTCAGCCTGTGTCCATAGCGTTGTTGGTGTGTGCCATACTCACCCAGCCTCGGAAGCTGTGTCAGGCACAGCAGTTAGTTATATTGCTGTGGTGTTGCCGCTTCCCAAATATGCAGTCTGATATCATCATCATGCCTTACAAGTTTTTAAGGCCTAAATCCCCATGTGCATGCTCATAGCAATGGTTTGTGTCACTGCTCATTGCTATTGGTAAGGGGACCTGTGTAAGTGTATTGTGGCTGTGCTGTCCCTACTTGTCAGCTGTTCTGTGATTCAATTGCTTGGTCAGTCATTTTTGTTTTGTGTATGTGAAAATGCCATGTGGCATGTTTCTTTGACATGTGTCCACTTCCATCTTTCCTAGGAGGAGACCAAACATACATCACCCCTACCAATTGCTGTCAGACATGGAGGATGTGGAGGTAATCCGGAAATTCCATCTGGACCGACCCACCCTGCATCGCCTATGTGCCTTGTTGGAACCCCACCTCCATCCTCGCAGGGTGTATCCAACTGCATTTACCCCCACGGCTAAGGTGATGGCTGCACTGCATTTCTTCACCACTGGGTCATTCCAACACACAGTGGGCAGTGGAGGTGGGATGTCCCAGCCCATGTTCAGCATGGTGCTATGGGATGTACTGTCAGCTATGATGCTGTACAGGAACAGGTACATCCGATTCCCCAGGGCTCGTGATTTGGCAGCAGTGAAGGGTGCTTTCTATGCCCTTGGACGGATCCCCCACGTTGTTGGTGTAATTGATTGCACCCATGTTGGCCTTGTAGCACCACAGGCCATGGAACACATATATAGGAATAGGAAGCACTTCCACTCCCTGAATGTGCAAGTGGTGTGCCTTGTGGACATGGTCATTACACACGTGTGTGCGAAGTTTCCAGGATCGGCCCATGACTCGCACATCATGCGCAACAGCATCCTACCACGTCTGATGACCAATCTGCAACCGGACCGTGCTTGGATTGTTGGTGAGTATGTGGACTCGTGTAGCGTGCTGGGTGTGCGATGCTGTCTTGTGTCAAGTTGGAATTGCAATGATTCTCTGTCTCCCTCACACCCAGGTGACTCTGCTTATTCGAATGGGCCTTGGCTGCTCAGCCCATTACGTCATCCTCGGACACCAGCTGATGACCGCTACAATGAGGCACATGGGAGGGCCAGACGTGTGGTGGAGCGGACTTTTGGCCCCCTGAAGTCCAGATTCAGATGCCTGGACCGCACCGGGGGTGCACTGGCGTACTCCCCACAGAAGGTGTGCCAGATAGTTGTGGCTTGCTGCATGCTGCACAATCTGGCTATTTGCAAGCATATCCCCCTAATAGTGGATGATGGTGATCAGCCAGGGCCCCCGCCTGCAGACCAGGACGGGTCCAGTGACGAGGACAGTGGAGAGGAGGAAGCTGTGAATGTGCGTCAGCAGCTCATCACCCGCTACTTCACTTGACGGTGAGTGACCATGTACAACGGCTGATGTAGCTGTAGTTGTGCAGGTGTATGTGTGCATTGTCACGGAGGCCTTTTGTTCACTGAGTGCTGTGTGGCAATGGTCCATGTCCAGGGTAGTATGCCACTGACAGTGGCTGTGGCATTGTGCCCTGTTGCTCTGTGAGATGTGTGTACATTGCTTGTAGTTGGTGACAAGTACTGTGTGATGAGTGTGTGACACACTCATTAAATGGACTATTGTTCTGGTTTTCACCCCTAAGTCCCTACAACCTCTCCTGGCTTATCTACATGCCACACAGCAGAGGCATTTCAGCTCATGCTGGCGGTTGCACATCATTGAATAAACACAGGGCACATGAAGCAGAATGTGATCAAGGTGTATTTATTTACAGCGGTGACATGTGATTGTGGGCAAGGTGATGACAGAAGTGGTGCATGCTGTGACAATGAGTTGACGGTCATGGCTGCGTGATGGTCAAGGTGTACCCATGAAGTTCTATGTCCACAGTCCAACAGACACATGCCATTCACATGGCAGTGTGGGGTAGGATCGTAGTCCAAGTCAATGCAGTAGGTGGTCAAGGTGGCTGGCTGACTCACTGGTGTTTGGTGTGTGCGAAGTCCTCTCTGGACACCTGTTTCCTCTTCCATGTTTGGAAGGGGGGGGTTGTGTTGGTGGGCTGCTGGTGGTGGCTGAGGAATGCTCACTCGCTGTGGACGCAGGGGAACTCGATGTTGCACGCCCCTGCGCCCCAGCACGTGGTGGCGGAGGGGGTGTGGCTGGCCTTGCTTGGGCCCTCACCACCACCACCAGCTGGCCCATGAGGTCCACAAGTTGGTCCATACAGGTCACGCATTGGCCCATATAGGCATCCATGGACCTCAACACCCCAAGGACCTCCCGCGTGTCGGCAGCCGACCTGGCCCATTGTCCTTGGGCCTCTTCATAGGCCCCAAGGACTCTGGCTATTTGCGGCAGGCCTTGGCTCCCAGGCTCAGATGTGTTGGCCTGACCCTGCTCCTCCCACCAGTACTGCTGCCACCGACCTGTCCACTCACCACATTGGTCACCACGGTCCTCTGTCTGGCTCCCAGGGTCGAGCCCGACGGGCGTGCCACCCCTTGCGCAGGTGCTGTGGCCAGGGATGGCGTGGTGGTGGTGTTGGTGGTTGCGGCGGTGGTGGTGGTTGCGGCGGTGGTGGTGGCTGCAACGACCGTGGCAGCAGGGGTCTGGGTCTGGTCAGCAGCCCTGGGTGATGTGTTGGTGGGTAGGAGGGGCCCTGGGGAGCGGTTGGGCCCTGCCACTCCAGATGGGCTTGCTCGGTGGTCCTCGTCCGAAGAGGTGTCCAGGTCTTCTACATCCGTGAGTCCGGTTCGGGGGCTTGCGGACTGGCTGTGCTGGCTGCTGTCTCCCTCTCCAGCATCCAGCTGTTCGGCACCTGTGGGGAGAATGAGATAGGTTATTGTGTTGCACCTTGCAAAGTTTGTATTGGTTGTCTGACATTCACAGTTCATGCACTGTCGTGCACAGGTTTCCCAGAGGCGTGTGTGTGGATGTACGATGTGTGTATGCGTGGGCAAGGCAATGGAACTGTGTGATGTGTTCATGTGGCATGGGACGGATTAGCAATGACAATCAGTGTGTGTTGCTGTACTCCTACATTTTGTGGCTTGGGTGTATGCGGGCTCCAGACCCATCGACGCTTTTGAGGTGAAATATGGTTTTGGGGTTCAAATGGAACGCTTAGATACGCTGATGGCAAAAGGGGGTACAGCCCCCTCAACGCTTTTGAGGTGAAATATGGTTTTGGGGTACATACTGTGACATATGGGTGCAGAACGGAACATGTGTTTTGGCAACATGACAGTGCAGAGACAAAGGTGTGTGTATGTCTGACATACCCAGCATATCTGCTCACTGTTATCATTTATGGACATTACACTGCAAGCATTGAGGTGTGTGAGTGATGTTTGTGTGCCACATGACGTATTGCAGATGGGCCAATTCCTTGGTGTGCGTGCTACCCTCAGCCATGTGCAGCACTGCAGTGCTCTTGGGGTGTTGACTATAATATGTATGTTGTAAATCACAGTGTGACGTGCGCTTCAGTCACTGCAGACACATCATTTGTCATGGGCAGGTATCTTTGCAGAACTACTGTATGAGGGCCAGCTGTTCCGATGACATACCTTTCATGACACTGGGGCTGACAGATGAGATGGATGATATGTTGGATGTGCATTGTGTGGCTGTGTGTTTCATGGGTCCAGTGGTGTTTATGTGCATTACTGGGGTTTCACACTGTTACATCTAGACAGGTTAGACTTCCATGGGCGATGTTGTACGTTGTGAGGGGAACAGGCAGTAACGACTACATGGACAAGACTTCGATGGTGTTGCTGATGTGTGTGATGAGTGGCACAGTGCCCGCCATGTGGGTCAGTACTCCAGTGGGACTTGTGCATGCAGACGTGGCTCCATAGGTGTTGCTGTGATGGCTCATGTGGGCTATGACTCTGTAATACATGTCCGTGTGCACATTGGTCACATGATTATGACAGGGAGCAGTGCTGCGTGTTCCTCTGCTACGTGACATGTCCCATGTGTTAGTCGTACTACAGTCCTCATGCCTACAGACACCCCGCCCTGTACAGTTGTCTACCTACTGGTTGGTTTGGAGGGCGCAATGCAATGGTTGCCACATGGTTATGGGAGGGAGGGGTGCTCCATGTTGCTGGTCTGTGGGAGTGGGGGCGGTGTTGTGTGTTGTGGTGATGACTTACTGCCCACAGACACCTCTGCATGTAGGGTGTGATTTCTACCTGTCGGGTGAAGGTGTGCACTGCAGTGGCTGACACATGGGTGTGGGGAGTGCTCCACCTTGCTGTGCTGTAGGACTAGAGGCCTGGTGGGTGTTGCACTTCAGCTGTCCCCCCTCCGACCCACTGACTTTGTGTTCCGGCTACTTACCTGTTACTTGTTGGTTGGTGCAGCTATGGCTGACACATGGGTGTGGGTGTGGGGAGTGCTCCACCTTGCTGCGCTGTGGGACTGGGGGCCTGGTGGGTGTTGTATTTCAGCTGTCCCCCCTCCGACCCACTGACTTTGTGTTCCGGCTACTTACCTGTTACTTGTTGGTTAGTGCAGCTATGGCTGACACATGGGTGTGGGTGTGGGGTGTGCTCCACCTTGCTGCGCTGTGGGACTGGGGGCCTGGTGGGTGTTGTATTTCAGCTGTCCCCCCTCCGACCCACTGACTTTGTGTTCCGGCTACTTACCTGTTACTTGTTGGTTAGTGCAGCTATGGCTGACACATGGGTGTGGGTGTGGGGAGTGCTCCTTCTGGCGCTTCTGGAGTACAAGGGGACCTGGTGGGAGTTGCGGTGCTGGCTGACTGTACACATGCCTCCATGGTTTTGTTAGTTGGTAGCTTTGGGCTGAGTGTGTGGTAGTGTCTGTTGCATGTGTGAGTGATGTCTTGTGTATTGTGTACTGGACATGGGGGTGTTTGTCCCTCAGAGCTATGGCTTAGTGGTAGTGCATGTGAGTACATAGCGGTGTGCTGGTATACATTTGTTTGTACTTACCAGCCTCCACTCCCCCTGGTATTCCGGTGAGACTCTCCGGATGTAGGATGCCTCGCACCTTCTCCTCCCACGCCTTGAAGGTCTTGAATAGCGCGGGATTACCTCCGCCAGTCCTGTCAGCCAGCTGCCGATTCTTGGCCTCCTTCTTTTTGACCACTCTTTTCATGTTGTGCCACCTTTTGGTGATTTCGGCTCTGTTGTGTGGCACGTTCCCGACTGCATTGACCTGGTCTACGATCCTGCTCCACAACCGGTTTCTGGTGGCTAGTGGTGTCTGTTGGACCTGGTTGCCATAGATTTGTGGGTGCACCTTGATGATCTCGTCGACCATGACCGTCAGCTCAGTGGAAGTGAACTTGGGCATTCTGTGTGCTGCCATGGTGTGTGGTTTGGTGTTTGTGGTGCTGGTGCAGTGTGTGTGTGTGGTGTGTGATGTGCAGGGGGTTTGTGGGGCCGGTGTTTGGTGGTGGTGGTGATGGGTGTGATGGGTGTGTGTCTGTGGTGTGCTGCTGCCCTTTCTGTCTCGCTGTGTTCTGTGCTCTCGTCCTCAGTTTGTAGTGTTGCAAGGGATTGTGGTCTGTGAAGGGGCTGCTTTTGTACTTACCTATGTGGGTGTGTCATGATGGGCTGTTGTTTTCAGGTGTGTTGTGGCTGGTGTTCTGGGATTTGTAGTTTATTTGTTTGTCCAGGGGGGATGTGTTTTCGGGATGTGTACTGTGTTTGTGTATTTGGGCGTGGGTTGCTGTGTGGACTTGTTGGCCATGTTGTGTGTGTTTCTTTGGGTCCGCGGATGGTTTCTGTGCAGGGACGTGGCCGCCAGGGCTTCCGCCGTGTCCATTTTCATCACTGTTGTTTACGATGGCGGGCGGTGTATTGGTGGATTTACCGCGCTCATGTCGGGGAGATCCTAATTTCACGGCTGGTGTCTCGGTAGTCAGGGCGGGCGGTTTTGGATTGTCGTGCGGGTTTGCATCCGTGGCGGACGGATGGACTTCGACTCGGACATAGACGGGCGGTATTTTGTGTGTTTTTTCCGCCACGGGCGGTTTTCGCTTCGCGACATCGTGATTGCTCGGTCGGTATTAAGATGGTGTAGGCGGGCGGTTTTTTACAGCTATGGTAGATGGCGGATTTTATACCGCCCGGTATCGTAATGGACACCTTAGTTTTAGGATTAGGGTGAGTAGATTCCTGAAACAAATTTTGGGAAATTTGGTTTTAGGTATCGGGCGCATGGATTCCTGAAAAAAGTTTTTTATGTTAGTTTTAGGAAAAGGGTGAGTGGATTCCTGGAACAAGTAGATTTAAATTTAGTTTTCGGATAATGGAGATTGGATTATTTCAACAAGTTAATTAGAATTTACTTTTAGGATTAGCGAGAGAGGATTGCTGAAACAAGTTGCTTTAACGTTAGTTTTAGGAAAAGGGTGAGTGGGTTAGTTGAAAAAATTGATTTAAATTTAGTTTTGGGATAAGAGTGATTGGATTATTGCGATAAATTAATTTAAATTTAGTTTTAGAATCAGGGTGAGTGGATTCCTGAAACAACATTTATTAAAGTTAGTTTTATGTTTTCGTGTGAATGGATTCCTGAAAAAAATGTTTTTTAGTTTTAGGTTAAAGTTCAGTGGGTTACTGCAAAAAATTATTTAAATTTAGTTTTAGGATAAGGGTGATTGGATTATTTCAACAAATTAATTTAAATTTACTTTTAGAAATAGGGAGAGTGGATTCCTGAAGCAAGTTGTTTTAAAGTTACTTTTAGGGTAAGGGTGAGTGGATTCCTGAATCAAAATTTTTAAAAGTTAGTTTTAGTTTTCGGGTGAGTGGATTCCTGAAAAAAAAGTTTTGTTAGCTTTAGGAAAATGATGAGTGGGTTACTGCAAAAGATAGATTTAAAATTAGTTTCAGGATAAGAGTGATTGGATTATTGTGATAAGTTAATTTAAATTTAGTTTTAGGATTAGGGTGAGTGGATTCCTGAAATAAACTTTTTGAAATTTAGTTTTAGGTATTGGGCGCATGGATTCCTGAAAAAAGTTTTTTATGTTAGTTTAAGGAAAAGGGTGAGTGGTTACTGCAACAAGTAGATATAAATTTAGTTTTTGGATAAGGGAGATTGGATTATTTCAAAAAGTTAATTAAAATTTACTTTTAGGATTAGGGAGAGTGGATTCCTGAAACAAGTTGCTTTAAAGTTAGTTTTAGGGTTAGGGTGAGTGGGTACCTGAAACAAAATTTTGTAAAGTTACTTTTAGATTTCGGGTGAGTGGATTCCTAAAAAACAAATTATGTTAGTTTTAGGAAAAGGGTGAGTGGGTTACTTGAAAAAATTGATTTAAATTTAGTTTTAGGATAATAGTGATTCGATTATTGAGATAAGTTAATTTAAATTTAGTTTTAGGATTAGGGTGAGTGGGTTCCTGAAACAAATGTTTTTAAAGTTAGTTTTAGGTTTCGGGTGAATGGATTCCTGAAAAAAGAATGTTTTTTTAGTTTTAGGAAAAAGGTAAGTGGGTTACTGCAAAAAAATGATTTATATTTAGTTTTAGGATAAGGGTGATTGGATTATTTCAACAAGTTAATTAAAAATTTCTTTTTAGGTTAGGGAAAGTAGATTCCTGAAACAAGTTTCTTTAAAATTAGTTTTAGGGTTAGGATGAGTGGATTCCTGAAACAAAATTTTGTAAAGTTAGTTTTAGGTTTCGGGTGAGTGGATTCCTGAAAAAAGAAGTATTTAAGTTTTAGGAAAAGGGTGAGTGGGTTACTGCAAAAAATTGATTTAAATTTAGTTTTAGGATAATAGTGATTGGATTATTGAGATAAGTTAATTCAAATTTAGTTTTAGGATTAGGGTGAATGGATTCCTGAACCAAACTTTTGGATAGTTAGTTTTAGGTATCGGGCGCATGGATTCCTGAAAAAAGTTTTTATCTTAGTTTTAGGAAAAGGGTGAGTGGTTTACTGAAAGAAGTTGATTTAAATTTAGTTTTCAGATAAGGGAGATTGGATTATTTCAACAAGTTAATTAGAATTTACTTTTAGGAATAGGGAGAGTCGATTCCTGAAACAATTTGCTTTAATGTTAGTTTTAGGGTTAGGGAGAGTGGGTTTCTGAAACAAAATTTTGTAAAGTTACTTTTAGGTTTCGGGTGAGTGGATTCCTGAAAAAAAATGATGTTAGTTTTAGGAAAAGGGTGAGTGGGTTACTTGAAAAAATTGATTTAAATTTTGTTTTGGGATAAGTGTGATTGGATTATTGTGATAAGTTAATTCAAATTTAGTTTTAGGATTAGGGTGAGTAGATTCCTGAAACAATTTTTTGGGAAATTTAGTTTTAGGTATCGGGCGCGTGTATTCCTAAAAAATGTTTTTTATGTTAGTTTTAGGAAAAGGGTGAGTGGATTCCTGGAACAAGTAGATTTAAATTTAGTTTTAGGATAATGGAGATTGGATTATTTCAACAAGTTAATTAGAATTTACTTTTAGGATTAGCGAGAGAGGATTGCTGAAACAAGTTGCTTTAACGTTAGTTTTAGGGTTAGGGTGAGTGGGTTCCTGAAACAAAATTTTGTAAAGTTACTTTTAGATTTCGGGTGAGTGGATTCCTGAAAAAAAAATTATGTCAGTTTTAGGAAAAGGGTGAGTGGGTTAGTTGAAAAAATTGATTTAAATTTAGTTTTGGGATAAGAGTGATTGGATTATTAGGATAATTTAATTTAAATTTAGTTTTAAAATCAGGGTGAGTGGATTCCTGAAACAACATTTTTTAAAGTTAGTTTTATGTTTTCGTGTAAATAGATTCCTGAAAAAAATGTTTTTTAGTTTTAGGTTAAAGTTCAGTGGGTTACTGCAAAAAATGATTTAAATTTAGTTTTAGGATAAGGGTGATTGGATTATTTCAACAAATTAATTTAAATTTACTTTTAGGAACAGGGAGAGTGGATTCCTGAAGCAAGTTGTTTTAAAGTTACTTTTAGGGTAAGGGTGAGTGGATTCCTGAATCAAAATTTTTAAAAGTTAGTTTTAGTTTTCGGGTGAGTGGATTCCTGAAAACAAAAGTTATGTTAGCTTTAGGAAAATGATGAGTGGGTTACTGCAAAAGATAGATTTAAAATTAGTTTCAGGATAAGAGTGATTGGATTATTGTGATAAGTTAATTTAAATTTAGTTTTAGGATTAGGGTGAGTGGATTCCTGAAATAAACTTTTTGAAATTTAGTTTTAAGTATTGGGCGCATGGATTCCTGAAAAAAGTTTTTTATGTTAGTTTAAGGAAAAGGGTGAGTGGATTACTGCAACAAGTAGATTTAAATTTAGTTTTAGGATAATAGTGATTGGATTATTGAGATAAGTTATTCAAATTTAGTTTTAAGATTAGGGTGAATGGATTCCTGAAACAAATTTCTGGAAAGTTAGTTTTAGGTATCGGGCGCATGGATTCCTGAAAAAAGTTTTTATATTAGTTTTAGGAAAAGGGTGAGTGGTTTACTGAAAGAAGTTAATTTAAATTTAGTTTTTAGATAAGGGAGATTGGATTATTTCAACAAGTTAATTAGAATTTACTTTTAGGAATAGGGAGAGTGGATTCCTGAAACAAGTTGATTTAATGTTAGTTCTAGGGTTAGGGAGAGTGGGTTTCTGAAACAAAATTTTGTAAAGTTACTTTTAGGTTTCGGGTGAGTGGATTCCTGAAAAAAAATTATGTTAGTTTTAGGAAAAGGGTGAGTGGGTTACTTGAAAAAATGTATATAAATTTTGTTTTGGGATAAGTGTGATTGGGTTATTGTGATAAGTTAATTCAAATTTAGTTTTAGGATTAGGGTGAATGGATTCCTGAAACAAATTTTTGGAAAGTTAGTTTTAGGTATCGGGCGCATGGATTCCTGAAAAAAGTTTTTATCTTAGTTTTAGGAAAAGGGTGAGTGGTTTACTGAAAGAAGTTGATTTAAATTTAGTTTTCAGATAAGGGAGATTGGATTATTTCAACAAGTTAATTAGAATTTACTTTTAGGATTAGCGAGAGAGGATTGCTGAAATAAGTTGCTTTAATGTTAGTTTTAGGGTTAGGGTGAGTGGATTCCTGAAAAAAAATTTTGTAATGTTACTTTTAGATTTCGGGTGAGTGGATTCCTGAAAAAAAAATTATGTTAGTATTAGGAAAAGGGTGAGTGGGTTAGTTGAAAAAATTGATTTAAACTTAGTTTTGGGATAAGAGTGATTGGATTATTGGGATAAGTTAATTTAAATTTAGATTTAGAATCAGGGTGAGTGGATTCCTGAAACAAAATTTTTTAAAGTTAGTTTTATGTTTTCGTGTGAATGGATTCCTGAAAAAAATGTTTTTTAGTTTTAGGAAAAAGTTCAGTGGGTTACTGCAAAAAATGATTTAAATTTAGTTTTAGGATAAGGGTGATTGGATTATTTCAACAAATTAATTTAAATTTACTTTTAGGAACAGGGAGAGTGGATTTGTGAAGCAAGTTGTTTTAAAGTTACTTTTAGGGTAAAGGTGAGTGGATTCCTGAATCAAAATTTTTAAAAGTTAGTTTTAGTTTTCGGGTGAGTGGATTCCTGAAAAAAAAGTTATGTTAGCTTTAGGAAAATGATGAGTGGGTTACTGCAAAAGATAGATTTAAAATTAGTTTCAGGATAAGAGTGATTGGATTATTGTGATAAGTTAATTTAAATTTAGTTTTAGGATTAGGGTGAGTGGATTCCTGAAATAAACTTTTTGAAATTTAGTTTTAGGTATTGGGCGCATGGATTCCTGAAAAAGTTTTTTATGTTAGTTTAAGGAAAAGGGTGAGTGGATTACTGCAACAAGTAGATATAAATTTAGTTTTTGGATAAGGGAGATTGGATTATTTCAAAAAGTTAATTAAAATTTACTTTTAGGATTAGGGAGAGTGGATTCCTGAAACAAGTTGCTTTAAAGTTAGTTTTAGGGTTAGGGTGAGTGGGTACCTGAAACAAAATTTTGTAAAGTTACTTTTAGATTTCGGGTAAGTGGATTCCTAAAAAAAAAATTATGTTAGTTTTAGGAAAAGGGTGAGAGTGTTACTTGAAAAAATTGATTTAAATTTAGTTTTAGGATGATAGTGATTCGATTATTGAGATAAGTTAATTTAAATTTAGTTTTAGGATTAGGGTGAGTGGATTCCTGAAACAAAATTTTGTAAAGTTAGTTTTAGGTTTCGGGTGAGTGGATTCCTGAAAAAAGAATGTTTTTAAGTTTTAGGAAAAGGGTGAGTGGGTTACTGCAAAACATTGATTTAAATTTAGTTTTAGGATAATAGTGATTGGATTATTGAGATAAGTTAATTCAAATTTTGTTTTAGGATTAGGGTGAATGGATTCCTGAAACAAATTTTTGGAAAGTTAGTTTTAGGTATCGGGCGCATGGATTCCTGAAAAAAGTTTTTATCTTAGTTTTAGGAAAAGGGTGAGTGGTTTACTGAAAGAAGTTGATTTAAATTTAGTTTTCAGATAAGGGAGATTGGATTATTTCAACAAGTTAATTAGAATTTACTTTTAGGAATAGGGAGAGTGGATTCCTGAAACAAGTTGATTTAATGTTAGTTTTAGGGTTAGGGAGAGTGGGTTTCTGAAACAAAATTTTGTAAAGTTACTTTTAGGTTTCGGGTGAGTGGATTCCTGAAAAAAAATGATGTTAGTTTTAGGAAAAGGGTAAGTGGGTTACTTGAAAAAATTGATTTAAATTTTGTTTTGGGATAAGTGTGATTGGATTATTGTGATAAGTTAATTCAAATTTAAGGGCCCATTAGGATGTCGGGCGGAAGCACTACCGCCGTTTTGTCGGAGGCAAAAACCACCAGTTACCGTCCGCCCGCCTCGGCCCACACGCCCGCCCAATTAGGATGTGAAAAGTCAGCCAAACGCCACCCGTAAGCCATCGACGCCATCAAAGTGCGCCCATTCACGTAGAGGCGCGAGCCAATGGACACACACCATCCGACGAAATCACGTACCACCCGGCGCACAAATTACGATGCCGCAAACAAACTGATCCCCCGGCTAAGAGACACCGCACGAGAAACCAAGGCAGAAACTCGACCGCTGAGTACGGAGACCAAAAAGGCGGCCCACCCGAGCATGAATCCAGCACTCCAGGCCATCCCCATGCTCTACCTGATGCAGCACCTAGGAGTCAACGCGCTGCGGCGATGCAGGTAGGCAGACACACAACAAGGGCATGCAAACACCGCACACAGTGCAAGGGTGGAAAAACTGTACATGGCCCCCCAGACACCCCTGTGTGGACAGGACACATCCACCACTGCACCCACAAATGTCACACCGGGCAAAATGAAACAACTCGCAACAACCGGGCACACACCACCCGGGACCAGGAACTGACGTCCCCGTCACGGCAACGCAGCGCAGCGGCGATGACGCAGGTACACATGCGCACAACGCAGAGGCTAATGACAGCGCCATGCATGGGCCGCATACAAACAACACAGGGTCACAACTACACACACCACACACCAAGCCCCACCCTGAACGCACATGTCACGTGGCATTCCTGCATCAGTCATATCCCCAACCGGCAACTCACAGGTGCCAACATGATGTCACACAACTGTCCCGAACAGGGAAGTGACGTCACGCCAAATTAGGACACACCCCTGTGTGCAAAACATGGCCAAGCACACAGCGGCTGCTACAGCACACCGCAGAACATGTACCCCGTCGGCAAAAGGCACGCCAGTACCATACAAAAATACCAATACCATCCTGCACCCAATACCAATACATGCAATACGTAACATCAAAAAACCCGGGGGCCTGACAACAGGTGTTACCAATTACAACACACACACAAGGCCCAACGTATAGCGGAAATGCAGCGTGCCGCCCACACACGGGAAAGCAGATAGCACTGAATGGCCTTCCATTCCCACTCTGAAACCACATTTCAACAAAACAAGCCGGAGAATACAGTCATTGTCCCAACAACAAGCCAAACAGAGGCATGCCGAGGAAACCGTCCAATGTGCAGATAGCGCACAACATGAAAGAAAGTTCTGACCACAAAAAAGAAATAAGACCACTCCTCCATGTGGTTCACATGCAAGTAATTTGGAAGGAGTCAGACACCACTGACCTTGACCATTCAACAAAGCATGTGGGATGAGGGCCTGTGGCCGCCGCACAAGCTATAACCCAAATACTGCCTCCGTACAACTATTCCAGATTTCCCAGCATCGTCGGAGGGTGCACTCTGCTGACTGCACAGCCGGCCGGAGCACGTCATCACATCGCCCTGTTGCAAAATGGCAGTCGCACCACAGCTTCCAAACTACGCCGGACAGATGCAGCTCTACATCGAGAGCCTGCTACAGATAGTGGGCTGTGAAAACCTGGCCATGCTGAACGTAAGTTACCGAGTAACTTACCGCATCGCAATGTTCAGCTGCGTCATCCCCGTCTTCTACTGTCGGAGGTGTCCCTTCCACTGTCCTGTGGATTTATGTCTCTCCAACCCGGCATGTCCAAAGGGGGACCTGGTACAACTGTTCGCACCCCTGGACGCACACGACAGGATCTGTTCAGTCTATGGGGGCATGGCGTATGTGGCTGCAATCGGACACACACTGCAATGGGACCAGTGGGCCTCCACACAACGCATTCTGGATCACAGTTTCATCGAATGTCATCCAACATGTCCCATCAGGCTCCTACAAGGGACAACTTACGATGAACACATTGCCAGCCACCATCCGCTTCATTGGATGGCATCCATGTTTACCACCAATGCCATGGAAGCCCTGCTGGAAGGTATCGCATACCTGACAACTTGTCAATTCGTCGGGCCCCGACGCAATACCCCCAATTGAACAATGATGTTCAACACCGTACCTATGCTTGGCTTTCGCACGGACTGGGCAGTTAGCTGTACAACAACTATACCATACAACCTGCAACAAACACCACACCATCAACTCCACTGCCATGACATCGGAAATTATCGGGACATGCACTCTGTTCCTCACCACATCCAATATCTCTGCATGAACAGGGGAGGCAGAGGTATGGGACTTGTGTACAGTAACCACATGGACAATACTGCACGAACAACTATGCTATAATATGTATCCTGCGCACATGAACACATGCACCGGTCAGTGCACACTAATCTGTCTGCTGTATCACGTGAGAACTGTCACCTCACCTTTGTCTGTACTTCCGTGCCAGGACTTTTGCATGGACAACAAATGCATCCCCCAACAACATGACCCCAGTGAATGTGTCATGTTCAGTAGCCACCACATTGCAACAACTAGTGACATGCTGCTGCATGCACGTAGGCTCATGCTCTGATGTCACCCCTCACCCAGGTGTGTCGGAGTAACTATTGTAGTAAACCTGTACCATGGAACTGAGATGTACTGTGCCTATGATGTCAAGCTGTCTCATAGGCAAAATGACTACTGTCTGTGTCAAAGTCTAGAGCACCTCAGTAATTAGCAAATGTACATTAGCATAGCAAGGCCAAGGCAGTTGTAACTCTGAAGCCTTCATTCCACAGTCAACAACTAATCACATCTACCCGTACCCCCTTTTGTAAGTGTAATCATGCTAAGTATATCCTCCACATGCATTTCGCTGCCAGTAGTGTCCACTATACTGCATCACAGAGGACGTAAGTCCAAATACATGGCTTGAAGCAAAAATGTGACTCTGCTGAATCATTTCACAAACACAAGCACGAATGAGAGAGGATGAGAGTGTGTGAAGTACACGACAGTCGTGAGATGACCATGTAATCCACTGTCATTGGATGTCAACGCAAATGAGTAGCCGCAACAGTGGACACAGTGAAATACCACAGCTCCTGGAGCAGGACTTGTCAGACTCTGAAGGTGCCCGAAAGATCATCACATCAACACTGACGGCCTGGTCACTACAAAGCACAGTCCTACACATGTCTACAATTCCCCACACAGTCTGACCACACACTCAGCAACCAAAAGTAGGAGCCACGCAAAAGCATGCCACAGCAAGGCCTGTCAAAACACACACATGACATCAGTGTGTGTGGGCAGCACTGCACAGTGAGTAAGAACTGCAGAAATTCTGACATGCACAATTGAACGAGGCACAATCTTGACAGTCACACACCCTGCACACACATGTCTGAACCATAACAAGTAGGAGTCATCCTGAACTGCAAGGACACACCCACACACTGCATACTGTGCAACATACAACACACACATCTCATCATATACACAGACCTCAACACAGTTACAAACATCCACCATGGGCCTGGAAACATATGTGTGTAGTCGACATGGCCACAGCACACACACACACCAACGCCACCCCAAACTCACACCACTCACACCACACACCACCACCTCCCAAATGCACACATTGAGAGTAAGCCATGTGCCCAGGCACAATGCACATCACAAGACTAACATACACCTACACCGCTCGCCACACAGCAAGTAAGCTCACACATGCCCGCATACTCAGCGCATGCTGCCAATCCACCTGTGGCTAGACTCACACCCTGTGCATTGCATGCATGCAACCATGACACGGATACATTTACCCATAAATACCACCAAATATATGCAGTCAATCCGTTGCTCAGAAAAGCAGATTCATCACACACACAAGTAGCAGAGTCTGAAAGAAGTCAAGTCCCTGCCACGTGTACAACACATTGGAATGTGAGACCAGACATTGCAATTGCTGAGGTCCCATACACGGCATGTGCCCCACTTAACCAAGCACACAATGCAACAACTGCAATCATCAACTACACAGATACAACCAACTACAGGAACAACAGCATCCAGTCACAGATTACATCGACAAGCGGCATTACTCATCAACCCCAGGGACAGTGCCCAGTCCGATGTGCCGAGTAGTGACACGTAGTGCCGCGGATGCAATGTGTGTGAGTGTGCCCTGCCATGGCCAGCCAACACTGGCATGGCAGTCACAATATCCATCACAGCCACCACTGTGTCAGAAGGAGATGTGTGAGTGTGCCTACCAATCTAACAGGATGCCAGTACGACTCGGTGCTGTCTGTGTGCTACGGGACAGTTGCAGGTCCGCCCCTGAGAGAGTAGCACAACTGTGGAAGACACACATGTATCATGTGAAGCGGGAGTTCCGCTTGGCCCAGGTGGGTGGTTGTGACAGGTAGGTGCGCACATGCAATGTTGAAACACACTGTGTTGGGAGGATTCAGGAGCACTAGATTACCGCTCTCTTGGGCATTTGTAAAGACCACCTGTCTGGGGATGAATGTGAACTCATGTGTGCACAACAGGCGGGCACACGATCAATGCTGCATCAGGTGTAGACGTCAGCCCACCCTCTGTGGACATGCTGGATACTGCTGTGCGTCCGCCATGCCCTTGCCAAGGCACTCACATCCCCTGTCGACCAGGTGTACCCCCAACATTGTCCACCTGCACAGGCTATCCAGGGCACGGGATGGCAGTGGAGCATGGTGGGTGAGAGGTCATGGCGCGCTCCTCCTGGTCACATCACACAGGCAACACATCCTCATTGTGCAGCATGGCACAAGTCAAATAGAAGTAGTGGGGGGACGCACACATCACGACCGGGAGTGACGCCACGGAAGGTGGCTCGCACCATCTGACTCATTGCCTATGTTCCCCCACACGTCACATGCCATTGCAACAGAGAAGCCAGCGTGTGCACAAGCAGCTCCAAGCTCGCCCTAGAGAGGCCAAAGAGTGAATGTGTGGGTCCATTAGCTCCAGTTGGACGTGGCCTGGGCCGCTAGGGCAGCTACAGCCTCTGTGTGTTGCAGGTGGTGTATCCGGACTGCGGATCCTGTCATGCATTGTCAATGTTGTCCAGGTCTCGAGTCGGGGTACCACGCAGGTGGACTGCGTCCCACCACTGATTATACCGTGAGACAGACAACTTGTTCAAATGGACCCACACATACACTCTTTGGCCTCTCTGGGGCGAGCTTGGAGCTGCCTGTGCACGCGCTGGCTTCTCAGATGCAAACGCATATTGGGGTGAGCGAGGGGAGGCCATAAGTCTGACGGTGCAAGCCACCTTCCAACATGTCACATCCGGTCGGGACGTCAGCGTCCCCCCACTCCTCATATTTAGTACTCGTGCACTGCTGCCGTCAGATGTGCCACTCCCCAGGGGGGTGGGGAAAGGGTCAGGAATGTCACTCTGAGATTGGCGCAGTTGAAGGCACACCCTCACTGGGGGTGACAACCATTGGACGGTCTGGTGTAGTCCACCCACACGTACATGTGGGCCCTCCATTATCCATGTCACCTGCGGCAAAGTGATGTCATGGGCAATGACGTAAGTGAGGAGAGCTGTCTGCCCCACGCACAGATGGCGCATCGGCTCAACAGACCCAGCACTGAGGGCAGCAGGGGTCACATGTGCAGGGGCAGCTGTGCCTGGTGTGAAGGACACCCTATCCTTCATCCCACTGCCGACACATGTTGCACCAGTGGAAGTGGATGGGAGGGCGGGCATTGGCCTCCGCGTGGCTGAAGGAGACCCAGAGTCCACGTCCCCTGTGTCATACAACATGGATGCATCACCTCTGTCCTCAGATGACGCCGAAATTGCCCACTGGGCCTGTGATTCATCCAGCACACGTCTAGCCCCTCCGAGGCGCAGGTCACAACTGTCTCACTCAGCAGCTGTGCAGCTGCTACATCCCAAGCCACCCCACTGTTGAGCGTCCCCTGTCCCTCAGCACCCAGGGGAGATGCCACATGAGAGAGAGCGAGGTGGTCCCACTCATCTGGCATCAATGACACAGACATGTTCAAGGGAAGCAGCACAGAACATACCCAAATCCACATGTTGCACGATACCTGTGCAATTGTATACAGCCACCACAATCAATACCCAATGGCTGGCGTACAGGAAAGGAATCCGCAAATTTGTGCCACGAATGTAGTGCACATCGCACTACACCCAGCCTGTGTCACCCTGCGATCATAGCCCCAACTCGCGTTGTGCACAACCACCATCCTGATGGTGGCAAGGATGACCACTATGTAATTAGGCCAAACACATACCTGCATGGAGCAGAATGGGAAACTACTCACACAGACTGCAACATGACAGCCCACAATGGCCATGAGCCCATGCCATCCACCTGTCGTTCACACGAGCACAACTGTTGTTGCACGGTGTGCCAGATGTGTAAGTACCAGAGACATGAGGTGAGGCATCGCACACATATGTCCAAACGAAATCAGAGTAGGCACAGTGCCCCTAACATACATGTGAATTGCCACTCCAGCATACTACAGGTTGTACCTGAGGGCTACGACTCCGAGTGCATTGAGAATGCAGAGTGCCCTAATTGCATCTTAAGCCTCAGGACTAGCATATGCATTTCAGATGCACACAGCACAGACCACAGTTACAACACACTGCATCACAAAACAAACATCACATTACCCAGATCATGGGTAGGCTGTGGACATATGCTGTCTCTCACAGCAAAAGACACCATCCCACAAGACTGTAAACTTGCTTGCTGCTGATGCCACAACAAGCGTGCATCCGGCACAGGCCATGTGACTGTCAAGATGCAGACCATTACTGGTGAAATGCAGCGCTGTGCTAACCTGACAATACGAGGGGGCATCCCCCGATTCGTTATCGCCACGTAGTGGCCCATCCGGCAGATGCCGTCACACCCTTTGTGGAATTGGCTGCACTGGCGGTCACACACACACAAAGGCATCAACTTGGTAGCAATGTCTCATCACAAGTCCTTGGGCTGGAGGAATTCCAACTGCATGGATGGTGCACAGGAGGCTTGGAATGTCACTAATGCACTTCTCAACATCACCCACATCCACCAATAACAGTGGCATGCTGCTGACCCATCCCAAATACTCCGAGATGTGCAACAGAGCCAGGAAGTAATCGGACATGGCCTAACAGCATGTGTACACCACACGTGAATGCATGCTGCTGGAATTGTGTACACAGTACCTGTCCAACACATTCACATGCAGGTTGCCAGCACATCGAGCAATGTGTAGTCTGCCCACATCTACTGTCCATTGTCAGGTGGACCAACACAAAGATCACAAGGCAACACATCTGTGTGGGTGTACCCACTGTGTCCAACACTGCGCAACCATCAACATACTCGCCCTGTGCATGGCACACCCCGCAATGGAGGTCACATTCTGTGCCACTATCTCTCACACACATCCCTATCACGAGGCATGGTGTGTCCAATAGACAGTGCTGAGTTTGCGCTTTTCCGGAGGGTCCTGAACAGAAGACACATGTAACCCACTGGGCAGTCTGTGTTGTCACCTACTGGCATTGTGCAGTCAATGTGCAGGCCAGGCCTGCTGGGACTGAGAAGGGCAGCATGGCCCCAGCCTGCCATTCTCACGAGCAACAAGTGCTCTGAGACCTGCATTGCCAATTGGCTGTGTCACTGGATGTCTGACATGAAGTTGCCATGTAGCACCACTCGGGAGGGACAGACATGGCAAAGCGCCCGAGAGCTCACATACCCCTGCCACCTGCAGTTAGCATGGTGAGCAGTGCATGTTGGAACCCCACAGGCTCTGACTCATAGTGCTGCGGATCAACGACATGTGTGTCCCCCACATGCACTCCCACACACACTGTAGTTGTCTTTCACACACAACTTTTGCAAGGAATAGCCATGTGCAGTGTGCATGGAGCTCAGAATCCAGGATCTCCAGCTCCTCGCTGGTGAGTGGACCTGGACATATCCTCAGCATCATCGACGTTAAGGTGGACAGGTGGCAGCAGCAGGTGTTGTTGAGGGATGCAGGGCTGCAGTCCCAGGTAGCTGTGGTAATGCCGGTCTCACTCCCACACTCATATAGCCCCCTGGGGCAGTTTCAGTGGGTCCAAGCTGCTGCAATTTGTGTACCATGTCTGCCAGCTTCAATTGCAGATGATGGCCTGCTCCCAGCTGGCCCGGGACGCTTACCTCCATAGTGGAACACGCAGTGTGCAACCGCGAGGGCCATTGGAGTTGGCCGTAAGGGCCTGGCCCATGGTGGGTACAGTCCGTGATGCCATGTTCACTACACAGTATGATGTGCGCAATGCATCTGCAGATGTGGCCATTACTTGTGTGTGGGAGCAGGTCCACACTGGACAGGGCCACAACATGTGTGCATGGGCAGGGACGGCCAGTGCTCAGCCTCCACATGTCTGTTGGCACATCATCATGTACTCATTGGCATGGGAGCATGGGATATGCATATGCACACACATGCCATCTTTCACTATGTACATCTCCCACTTGGCACGTGCAACGTTACGTGTCACTTGTGATGTGTATTTGCAATCACACAGCTGTGTTGTCATGGAGCTGTCAATGTGTACACCTGTCAATGTGTTTTGGAGGTGTGATCCGTACAGTGCTGTACATAGGGTGAAGTAGGGACATCAATGACTGTCTCATATCCCCTCGTGCAACAGGACCCACTTGTTCTTGCCGCTCAGCCTGTGTCCATAGCGTTGTTGGTGTGTGCCATACTCACCCAGCCTCGGAAGCTGTGTCAGGCACAGCAGCTAGTTATATTGCCGTGGTGTTGCCGCTTCCCAAATATGCAGTCTGATATCATCATCATGCCTTACAAGTTTTTAAGGCCTAAATCCCCATGTGCATGCTCATAGCAATGGTTTGTGTCACTGCTCATTGCTATTGGTAAGGGGACCTGTGTAAGTGTATTGTGGCTGTGCTGTCCCTACTTGTCAGCTGTTCTGTGATTCAATTGCTTGGTCAGTCATTTTTGTTTTGTGTATGTGAAAATGCCATGTGGCGTGTTGCTTTGACATGTGTCCACTTCCATCTTTCCTAGGAGGAGACCAAACATACATCACCCCTACCAATTTCTGTCAGACATGGAGGATGTGGAGGTAATCCGGAAATTCCGTCTGGACCGACCCACCCTGCATCGCCTATGTGCCTTGTTGGAACCCCACCTCCATCCTCGCAGGGTGTATCCAACTGCATTTACCCCCACGGCTAAGGTGATGGATGCACTGCATTTCTTCACCACTGTGTCATTCCAACACACAGTGGGCAGTGGAGGTGGGATGTCCCAGCCCATGTTCAGCATGGTGCTACGGGATGTACTGTCAGCTATGATGCTGTACAGGAACAGGTACATCCGATTCCACAGGGCTCGTGATTTGGCAGCAGTGAATGGTGCTTTCATTGCCCTTGGACGGATCCCCCACGTTGTTGGTGCAATTGATTGCACCCGTGTTGGCCTTGTAGCACCACAGGCCATGGAACACATATATAGGAATAGGAAGCGCTTCCACTCCCTGAATGTGCAAGTGGTGTGCCTTGTGGACATGGTCATTACACACGTGTGTGCGAAGTTTCCAGGATCGGCCCATGACTCGCACATCATGCGCAACAGCATCCTACCACGTCTGATGACCAATCTGCAACTGGACCGTGCTTGGATTGTTGGTGAGTATGTGGACTCGTGTAGCGTGCTGGGTGTGCGATGCTGTCTTGTGTCCAGTTGGAATTGCAATGATTCTCTGTCTCCCTCACACCCAGGTGAATCTGCTTATCCGAATGGGCCTTGGCTGCTCAGCCCATTACGTCATCCTCGGACACCAGCTGATGACCGCTACAATGAGGCACATGGGAGGGCCAGACGTGTGGTGGAGTGGACTTTTGGCCTCCTGAAGTCCAGATTCAGATGCCTGGACCGCACCGGGGGTGCACTGGCGTACTCCCCACAGAAGGTGTGCCAGATAGTTGTGGCTTGCTGCATGCTGCACAATCTGGCTATTCGCAAACAGATCCCCCTAATAGTGGATGACGGTGATCAGCCAGGGCCCCCGCCTGCAGACCAGGACGGGTCCAGTGATGAGGACAGTGGAGAGGAGGAAGCTGTGAATGTGCGTCAGCAGCTCATCGCCCGCTACTTCACTTGATAGTGAGTGACCATGTACAACGGCTGATGTAGCTGTAGTTGTGCAGGTGTATGTGTTCATTGTCACGGAGGCCTTTTGTTCACTGAGTGCTGTGTGGCAATGGTCCATGTCCAGGGTAGTATGCCACTGACAGTGGCTGTGGCATTGTGCCCTGTTGCTCTGTGAGATGTGTGTACATTGCTTGTAGTTGGTGACAAGTACTGTGTGATGAGTGTGTGACACACTCATTAAATGGAATATTGTTCTGGTTTTCACCCCTAGGTCCCTACAACCTCTCCTGGCCTATCTACATGCCACACAGCAGAGGCATTTCAGCTCATGCTGGCGGTTGCACATCGTTGAATAAACACAGGGCACATGAAGCAGAATGTGATCAAGGTGTATTTATTTACAGCGGTGACATGTGATTGTGGGCAAGGTGATGACAGAAGTGGTGCATGCTGTGACAATGAGTTGACGGTCATGGCTGCGTGATGGTCAAGGTGTACCCATGAAGTTCTATGTCCACAGTCCAACAGACACATGCCATTCACATGGCAGTGTGGGGTAGGATCGTAGTCCAAGTCAATGCAGTAGGTGGTCAAGGTGGCTGGCTGACTCACTGGCGTTTGGTGCGTGCGAAGTCCTCTCTGGACACCTGTTTCCTCTTTGGACGGCCCCTTCCACGTTTGGAAGGGGGGGTTGTGTTGGTGGGCTGCTGGTGGTGGCTGAGGAATGCTCACTCGCTGTGGACGCAGGGGAACTCGATGTTGCACGCCCCTGCGCCCCAGCACGTGGTGGCGGAGGGGGTGTGGCTGGCCTTGCTTGGGCCCTCACCACCACCACCAGCTGGCCCATGAGGTCCACAAGTTGGTCCATACGCGTCACGCATTGGCCCATATAGGCATCCATGGACCTCAACACCCCAAGGACCTCCCGCGTGTCGGCAGCCGACCTGGCCCATTGTCCTTGGGCCTCTTCATAGGCCCCAAGGACTCTGGCTATTTGCGGCAGGCCTTGGCTCCCAGGCTCAGATGGCGTTGGCCTGACCCTGCTCCTCCCACCAGGACTGCTGCCACCGACCTGCCCACTCGCCACATTGGTCACCACGGTCCTCTGTCTGGCTCCCAGGGTCGAGCCCGATGGGCGTGCCACCCCTTGCGCAGGTGCTGTGGCCAGGGATGGCGTGGTGGTGGTGGTTGCAGCGGTGGTGGTGGTTGCGGCGGTGGTGGTGGCCGCAACGACCGTGGCAGCAGGGGTCTGGGTCTGGTCAGCAGCCCTGGGTGATGTGTTGGTGGGTAGGAGGGGCCCTGGGGAGCGGTTGGGCCCTGCCACTCCAGATGGGCCTGCTCGGTGGTCCTCGTCCGAAGAGGTGTCCAGGTCTTCTACATCCGTGAGTCCGGTTCGGGGGCTTGCGGACTGGCTGTGCTGGCTGCTGTCTCCCTCTCCAGCATCCAGCTGTTCGGCACCTGTGGGGAGAATGAGATAGGTTATTGTGTTGCACCTTGCAAAGTTTGTATTGGTTGTCTGACATTCACAGTTCATGCACTGTCGTGCACAGGTTTCCCAGAGGCGTGTGTGTGGATGTACGATGTGTGTATGCGTGGGCAAGGCAATGGAACTGTGTGATGTGTTCATGTGGCATGGGACGGATTAGCAATGACAATCAGTGTGTGTTGCTTTACTCCTACATTTTGTGGCTTGGGTGTATGCGGGCTCCAGACCCATCGACGCTTTTGAGGTGAAATATGGTTTTGGGGTTCAAATGGAACGCTTAGATACGCTGATGGCAAAAGGGGGTACAGCCCCCTCAACGCTTTTGAGGTGAAATATGGTTTTGGGGTACATACTGTGACATATGGGTGCAGAACGGAACATGTGTTTTGGCAACATGACAGTGCAGAGACAAAGGTGTGTGTATGTCTGACATACCCAGCATATCTGCTCACTGTTATCATTTATGGACATTACACTGCAAGCATTGTGGTGTGTGAGTGATGTTTGTGTGCCACATGACGTATTGCAGATGGGCCAATTCCTTGGTGTGCGTGCTACCCTCAGCCATGTGCAGCACTGCAGTGCTCTTGGGGTGTTGACTATATTATGTATGTTGTAAATCACAGTGTGACGTGCGCTTCAGTCACTGCAGACACATCATTTGTCATGGGCAGGTATCTTTGCAGAACTACTGTATGAGGGCCAGCTGTTCCGATGACATACCTTTCATGACACTGGGGCTGACAGATGAGATGGATGATATGTTGGATGTGCATTGTGTGGCTGTGTGTTTCATGGGTCCAGTGGTGTTTATGTGCATTACTGGGGTTCCACACTGTTACTTCTAGACAGGTTAGACTTCCATGGGCGATGTTGTACGTTGTGAGGGGAACAGGCAGTAACGACTACATGGACAAGACTTCGATGGTGTTGCTGATGTGTGTGATGAGTGGCACAGTGCCCGCCGTGTGGGTCAGTACTCCAGTGGGACTTGTGCATGCAGACGTGGCTCCATAGGTGTTGCTGTGATGGCTCATGTGGGCTATGACTCTGTAATACATGTCCGTGTGCACATTGGTCACATGATTATGACAGGGAGCAGTGCTGCGTGTTCCTCTGCTATGTGACATGTCCCATGTGTTAGTCGTACTACAGTCCTCATGCCTACAGACACCCCGCCCTGTACAGTTGTCTACCTACTGGTTGGTTTGGAGGGCGCAATGCAATGGTTGCCACATGGTTATGGGAGGGAGGGGTGCTCCATGTTGCTGGTCTGTGGGAGTGGGGGCGGTGTTGTGTGTTGTGGTGATGACTTACCGCCCACAGACACCTCTGCAAATAGGGTGTGATTTCTACCTGTCGGGTGAAGGTGTGCACTGCAGTGGCTGACACATGGGTGTGGGGTGTGCTCCACCTTGCTGTGCTGTAGGACTAGAGGCCTGGTGGGTGTTGCACTTCAGCTGTCCCCCCTCCGACCCACTGACTTTGTATTCTGGCTACTTACCTGTTACTTGTTGGTTAGTGCAGCTATGGCTGACACATGGGTGTGGGTGTGGGGTGTGCTCCACCTTGCTGCGCTGTGGGACTGGGGGCCTGGTGGATGTTGTATTTCAGCTGTCCCCCCTCCGACCCACTGACTTTGTGTTCCAGCTACTTACCTGTTACTTGTTGGTTGGTGCAGCTATGGCTGACACATGGGTGTGGGTGTGGGGAGTGCTCCACCTTGCTGCGCTGTGGGACTGGGGGCCTGGTGGGTGTTGTATTTCAGCTGTCCCCCCTCCGAACCACTGACTTTGTGTTCCGGCTACTTACCTGTTACTTGTTGGTTGGTGCAGCTATGGCTGACATATGGGTGTGGGTGTGGGGAGTGCTCCACCTTGCTGCGCTGTGGGACTGGGGGCCTGGTGGGTGTTGTATTTCAGCTGTCCCCCCTCCGACCCACTGACTTTGTGTTCCGGCTACTTACCTGTTACTTGTTGGTTAGTGCAGCTATGGCTGACACATGGGTGTGGGTGTGGGGTGAGCTCCACCTTGCTGCGCTGTGGGACTGGGGGCCTGGTGGGTGTTGTATTTCAGCTGTCCCCCCTCCGACCCACTGACTTTGTGTTCCGGCTACTTACCTGTTACTTGTTGGTTAGTGCAGCTATGGCTGACACATGGGTGTGGGTGTGGGGAGTGCTCCTTCTGGCGCTTCTGGAGTACAAGGGGACCTGGTGGGAGTTGCGGTGCTGGCTGACTGTACACATGCCTCCATGGTTTTGTTAGTTGGTAGCTTTGGGCTGAGTGTGTGGTAGTGTCTGTTGCATGTGTGAGTGATGATGTCTTGTGTTTTGTGTACTGGACATGGGGGTGTTTGTCCCTCGGAGCTATGGCTTAGTGGTAGTGCATGTGAGTACATAGCGGTGTGCTGGTATACATTTGTTTGTACTTACCAGCCTCCACTCCCCCTGGTATTCCGGTGAGACTCTCCGGATGTAGGATGCCTCGCACCTTCTCCTCCCACGCCTTGAAGGTCTTGAATAGCGCGGGATTACCTCCGCCAGTCCTGTCAGCCAGCTGCCGATTCTTGGCCTCCTTCTTTTTGACCACTCTTTTCATGTCGTGCCACCTCTTGGTGATTTCGGCTCTGTTGCGTGGCACGTTCCCGACTGCATTGACCTGGTCTACGATCCTGCTCCACAACCGGTTTCTGGTGGCTAGTGGTGTCTGTTGGACCTGGTTGCCATAGATTTGTGGGTGCACCTTGATGATCTCGTTGACCATGACCGTCAGCTCAGTGGAAGTGAACTTGGGCATTCTGTGTGCTGCCATGGTGTGTGGTTTGGTGTTTGTGGTGCTGGTGCGGTGTGTGTGTGTGGTGTGTGATGTGCAGGGGGTTTGTGGGGCCGGTGTTTGGTGGTGGTGGTGATGGGTGTGATGGGTGTGTGTCTGTGGTGTGCTGCTACCCTTTCTGTCTCGCTGTGTTCTGTGCTCTCGTCCTCAGTTTGTAGTGTTGCAAGGGATTGTGGTCTGTGAAGGGGCTGCTTTTGTACTTACCTATGTGGGTGTGTCATGATGGGCTGTTGTTTTCAGGTGTGTTGTGGCTGGTGTTCTGGGATTTGTAGTTTATTTGTTTGTCCAGGGGGGATGTGTTTTCGGGATGTGTACTGTGTTTGTGTATTTGGGCGTGGGTTGCTGTGTGGACTTGTTGGCCATGTTGTGTGTGTTTCTGTGGGTCCGCGGATGGTTTCTTTGCAGGGACGTGGCCGCCAGGACTTCCGCCATGTCCATATTCATCACTGTTGTTTACGATGGCGGGCGGTGTATTGGTGGATTTACCGCGCTCATGTCGGGGAGATCCTAATTTCACGGCCGGTGTCTCGGTAGTCAGGGCGGGCGGTTTTGGATTGTCGTGCGGGTTTGGGTCCGTGGCGGACGGATGGACTTCGACTCGGACATAGACGGGCGGTATTTTGTGTGTTTTTTCCGCCGCGGGCGGTTTTCGCTTCGCGACATCGTGATTGCTCGGTCGGTATTCAGATGGTGTAGGCGGGAGGTTTTTTACCGCTATGGTAGATGGCGGATTTTATACCGCCCGGTATCGTAATGGACACCTTAGTTTTAGGATTAGGGTGAGTAGATTCCTGAAACAAATTTTTGGAAATTTTATTTTAGGTATCGGGCGCATGGATTCCTGAAAAAAGTTTTTTATGTTAGTTTTAGGAAAAGGGTGAGTGGATTCCTGGAACAAGTAGATTTAAATTTAGTTTTCGGATAATGGAGATTGGATTATTTCAACAAGTTAATTAGAATTTACTTTTAGGATTAGCGAGAGAGGATTGCTGAAACAAGTTGCTTTAACGTTAGTTTTAGGAAAAGGGTGAGTGGGTTAGTTGAAAAAATTGATTATATTTAGTTTTGGGATAAGAGTGATTGGATTATTGCGATAAATTAATTTAAATTTAGTTTTAGAATCAGGGTGAGTGGTTTCCTGAAACAACATTTTTTAAAGTTAGTTTTATGTTTTCGTGTGAATGGATTCCTGAAAAAAAATGTTTTTTTAGTTTTAGGAAAAAGGTAAGTGGGTTACTGCAAAAAAATGATTTATATTTAGTTTTAGGATAAGGGTGATTGGATTATTTCAACAAGTTAATTAAAATTTTCTTTTTAGGTTAGGGAAAGTAGATTCCTAAAACAAGTTTCTTTAAAATTAGTTTTACGGATAGGATGAGTGGATTCCTGAAACAAAATTTTGTAAAGTTAGTTTTAGGTATCGGGTGAGTGGATTCCTGAAAAAAGAAGTATTTAAGTTTTAGGAAAAGGGTGAGTGAGTTACTGCAAAAAATTGATTTAAATTTAGTTTTAGGATAATAGTGATTGGATTATTGAGATAAGTTAATTCAAATTTAGTTTTAGGATTAGGGTGAATGGATTCCTGAAACAAATTATTGGAAAGTTAGTTTTAGGTATCGGGCGCATGGATTCCTGAAAAAGTTTTTATCTTAGTTTTAGGAAAAGGGTGAGTGGTTTACTGAAAGAAGTTGATTTAAATTTAGTTTTCAGATAAGGGAGATTGGATTATTTCAACAAGTTAATTAGAATTTACTTTTAGGAATAGGGAGAGTCGATTCCTGAAACAAGTTGCTTTAAAGTTAGTTTTAGGTATCGGGCGCGTGTATTCCTGAAAAAAGTTTTTTATGTTAGTTTTAGGAAAAGAGTGAGTGGATTCCTGGAACAAGTAGATTGAAATTTAGTTTTTGGATAATGGAGATTGGATTATTTCATCAAGTTAATTAGAAATTACTTTTAGGATTAGTGAGAGAGGATTGCTGAAACAAGTTGCTTTAAAGCTAGTTTTAGGGTTAGGGTGAGTGGGTTCCTGAAACAAAATTTTGTAAAGTTACTTTTAGATTTCGGGTGAGTGGATTCCTGAAAAAAAATGAAGTTAGTTTTAGGAAAAGGGTGAGTGGGTTAGTTGAAAAAATTGATTTAAATTTAGTTTTGGGATAAGAGTGATTCGATTATTGAGATAAGTTCATTTAAATTTAGTTTTAGGATTAGGGTGAGTGGATTCCTGAAACAACATTTTTTAAAGTTAGTTTTAGGTTTCTGGTGAATGGATTCCGGAAAAAAGAATGTTTTTTTTAAGCCTGGGCGTAGTTCGCGAAGTAGCGCTACGCGAAGCTAGGCAAAGTGCAGTTCGCACTACGCATAGCACTACGCGAACTGCGTAGTGCGCTGTTCGCAATGATTGCACAGTGCCGGATGCTTGTCCGCACTGTGCAATCATTGAAAACGGCATCTTGCACAGTGCAAGCTGTCTTTTACTGCCGCTCGAGTAGATTTTTACTCGAGCGGCAGCTTTCTCAACGCGGACTGGTAGTTTCTCATCGCGAGCGGTCGCGAGCATACGCGACCACTCGCAATGAGAAACCTGACCTCCCCGCGTTGAGAATCTCGCCGGGAGGTTTATTTTCCAGGCTCGCGATCGGCAACTTGATGTTGCTGATCGCGAACGAGAAAAAGTCTCGCCGGGATGTCATTTTGCTTGCTCGCGGTCGCCAACTTGACGTTGAGGACCGCGAGCAAGCAAAATGACCGCTGCACTACGCTACGCTACGCGTGTTTGCACTGTGCTACGTGCAATTCGCGTTGTGCGAAGTAGCGCAAACTTCGCAAACTACGCGAGCGTGGCGTAGTGCTTTGCCCAGGGTTAGTTTTTTTAGTTTTAGGAAAAAGGTAAGTGGGTTACTGCAAAAAAATGATTTATATTTAGTTTTAGGATAAGGGTGTTTGGATTATTTCAACAAGTTAATTAAAATTTTCTTTTTAGGTTAGGGAAAGTAGATTCCTGAAACAATTTTCTTTAAAATTAGTTTTCCGGTTAGGATGAGTGGATTCCTGAAACAAAATTTTGTAAAGTTAGTTTTAGGTTTCGGGTGAGTAGATTCCTGAAAAAAGAAGTATTTAAGATTTAGGAAAAGGGTGAGTGGGTTACTGCAAAAAATTGATTTAAATTTAGTTTTATGATAATAGTGATTGCATTATTGAGATAATTTAATTCAAATTTAGTTTTAGGATTAGGGTGAATGGATTCCTGAAACAAATTTTTGGAAAGTTAGTTTTAGGTATTGGGCGCATGGATTCCTGAAAAAAGTTTTTATCTTAGTTTTAGGAAAAGGGTGAGTGGTTTACTGAAGGAAGTTGATTTAAATTTAGTTTTCAGATAAGGGAGATTGGATTATTTCAACAAGTTAATTAGAATTTACTTTTAGGATTAGCGAGAGAGGATTGCTGAAACAAGTTGCTTTAACTTTAGTTTTAGGGTTAGGGTGAGTGGGTTCCTGAAACAAAATTTTGTAAAGTTACTTTTAGATTTCGGGTGAGTGGATTCCTGAAAAAAAAATTATGTTAGTTTTAGGAAAAGGGTGAGTGGGTGACTTGAAAAAATTTATTTAAATTTAGTTTTGGGATACGAGTGATTGGATTATTGCGATAAGTTAATTTAAATTTAGTTTTAGAATCAGGGTGAGTGGATTTCTGAAACAAAATTTTTTAAAGTTAGTTTTATGTTTTCGTGTGAATGGATTCCTGAAAAAAATGTTTTTTAGTTTTAGGAAAAAGTTCAGTGGGTTAATGAAAAAAATGATTTAAATTTAGTTTTAGGATAAGGGTGATTGGATTATTTCAACAAATTAATTTAAATTTACTTTTAGGAACAGGGAGAGTGGATTCCTGAAGCAAGTTGTTTTAAAGTTACTTTTAGGGTAAGGGTGAGTGGATTCCTGATTCAAAATTTTTAAAAGTTAGTTTTAGTTTTCGAGTGAGTGGATTCCTGAAAAAAAAAGTTATGTTAGCTTTAGGAAAATGATGAGTGGGTTACTAAAAAAGATAGATTTAAAATTAGTTTCAGGATAAGAGTGATTGGATTATTGTGATAAGTTAATTTAAATTTAGTTTTAGGATTAGGTTGAGTGGATTCCTGAAATAAACTTTTTGAAATTTAGTTTTAGGTATTGGGCGCATGGATTCCTGAAAAAAGTTTTTTATGTTAGTTTAAGGAAAAGGGTGAGTGGATTACTGCAACAAGTAGATATAAATTTAGTTTTTGGATAAGGGAGATTGGATTATTTCAAAAAGTTAATTAAAATTTACTTTTAGGATTAGGGAGAGTGGATTCCTGAAACAAGCTGCTTTAAAGTTAGTTTTAGGGTTAGGGTGAGTGGGTACCTGAAACAAAATTTTGTAAAGTTACTTTTAGATTTCGGGTGAGTGGATTCCTAAAAAAAAATTATGTTTGTTTTAGGAAAAGGGTGAGTGGGTTACTTGAAAAAATTGATTTAAATTTAGTTTTAGGATAATAGTGATTCGATTATTGAGATAAGTTAATTTAAATTTAGTTTTAGGATTAGGGTGAGTGGATTCCTGAAACAAAATGTTTTAAAGTTAGTTTTAGGTTTCGGGTGAATGGATTCCTGAAAAAGAATGTTTTTTTAGTTTTAGGAAAAAGGTAAGTGGGTTACTGCTAAAAAATGATTTATATTTAGTTTTAGGATAAGGGTGATTGGATTATTTCAACAAGTTAATTAAAATTTTCTTTTTAGGTTAGGGAAAGTAGATTCTTGAAACAAGTTTCTTTAAAATTAGTTTTAGGGTTAGGATGAGTGGATTCCTGAAACAAAATTTTGTAAAGTTAGTTTTAGGTTTCGGGTGAGTGTATTCCTGAAAAAAGAAGTATTTAAGTTTTAGGAAAAGGGTGAGTGGGTTACTGCAAAAAATTGGTTTAAATTTAGTTTTAGGATAATAGTGATTGGATTATTGAGATAAGTTAATTCAAATTCAGTTTTAGGATTAGGGTGAATGGATTCCTGAAACAAATTTTTGGAAAGTTAGTTTTAGGTATCGGGCGCATGGATTCCTGAAAAAGTTTTTATCTTAGTTTTAGGAAAAGGGTGAGTGGTTTACTGAAAGAAGTTGATTTAAATTTAGTTTTCAGATAAGGGAAATTGGATTATTTCAACAAGTTAATTAGAATTTACTTTTAGGAACAGGGAGAGTGGATTCCTGAAACAAGTTGATTTAATGTTAGTTTTATGGTTAGGGAGAGTGGGTTTCTGAAACAAAATTTTGTAAAGTTACTTTTAGGTTTTGGGTGAGTGGATTCCTGACAAAAAAAATTATGTTAGTTTTAGGAAAAGGGTGAGTGGGTTACTTGAAAAAATTGATTTAAATTTTGTTTTGGGATAAGTGTGATTGGATTATTGTGATAAGTTAATTCAAATTTAGTTTTAGGATTAGGGTGAGTAGATTCCTGAAACAAATTTTGGGAAATTTAGTTTTAGGTATCGGGCGCGTGGATTCCTGAAAAAAGTTTTTTATGTTAGTTTTAGAAAAAGGGTGAGTGGATTCCTGGAACAAGTAGATTTAAATTTAGTTTTTGGATAATGGAGATTGGATTATTTCAACAAGTTAATTAGAATTTACTTTTAGGATTAGCGAGAGAGGATTGCTGAAACAAGTTGCTTTAACGTTAGTTTTAGGGTTAGGGTGAGTGGGTTCCTGAAACAAAATTTTGTAAAGTTACTTTAAGATTTCGGGTGAGTGTATTCCTGAAAAAAAGTTATGTTAGTTTTAGGAAAAGGGTGAGTGGGTTACTTGAAAAAATTTATTTAAATTTAGTTTTGGGATAAGAGTGATTCGATTATTGAAATAAGTTCATTTAAATTTAGTTTTAGGATTAGGGTGAGTGGATTCCTGAAACAAAATTTTTTTAAGTTAGTTTTAGGTTTCGGGTGAATGGATTCCTGAAAAAATAATGTTTTTTTTAAGCCTGGGCGTAGTTCGCGAAGTAGCGCTACGCGAAGCTACGCAAAGTGCAGTTCGCACTACGCGAGCTATGCGTAGCACTACGCGAATTGCGTAGTGCGCTGTTCGCAATGATTGCACAGTGCCGGATGCTTGTCCGCACTGTGCAATCATTGAAAATGGCATCTTGCACAGTGCAAGCTGTCTTTTACTGCCGCTCGAGTAGATTTTTACTCGAGCGGCAGCTTCTCAACGCGGACTGGTAGTTTCTCATCGCGAGCGGTCGCGAGCATACGCGACCACTCGCAATGAGAAACCTGACCTCCCCGCATTGAGAATCTCGCCGGGAGGTTTATTTTCCACGCTCGCGATCGGCAACTTGATGTTGCTGATCGCGAACGAGGAAAAGTCTCGCCGGGATGTCATTTTGCTTGCTCACGGTCGCCAACTTGACGTTGAGGACCGCGAGCAAGCAAAAATGACCGCTGCACTACGCTACGCTACGCATGTTTGCACTGTGCTACGTGCAATTCGCGTTGTGCAAAGTAGCGCAAACTTTGCAAACTACGCGAGCGTAGCGTAGTGCTTTGCCCAGGGTTAGTTTTTTTAGTTTTAGGAAAAAGGTAAGTGGGTTACTGCAAAAAAATGATTTATATTTAGTTTTAGGATAAGGGTGTTTGGATTATTTCAACAAGTTAATAAAAATTTTCTTTTTAGGTTAGGGAAAGTACATTCCTGAAACAAGTTTCTTTAAAATTAGTTTTAGGGTTAGGATGAGTGGATTCCTGAAACAAAATTTTGTAAAGTTAGTTTTAGGTTTCGGGTGAGTAGATTCCTGAAAAAAGAAGTATTTAAGTTTTAGGAAAAATTTGTTTTAGGGTTAGGATGAGTGGATTCCTGAAACAAAATTTTGTAAAGTTAGTTTTAGGTTTCGGGTGAGTGGATTCCTGAAAAAAGAAGTATTTAAGTTTTAGGAAAAGGGTGAGTGGGTTACTGCAAAAAATTGATTTAAATTTAGGATAATAGTGATTGGATTATTGAGATAAGTTAATTCAAATTTAGTTTAAGGATTAAAAAAATTTATGTTAGTTTTAGGAAAAGGGTGAGTGGGTTACTTGAAAAAATTGATTTAAATTTAGTTTTAGGATAATAGTGATTCGATTATTGAGATAAGTTAATTTAAATTTAGTTTTAGGATTAGGGTGAGTGGATTCCTGAACCAACATTTTTTAAAGTTAGTTTTAGGTTTCGGGTGAATGGATTCCTAAAAAAATAATGTTCTTTTAGTTTTAGGAAAAAGGTAAGTGGGTTACTGCAAAAAAATGATTTATATTTAGTTTTAGGATAAGGGTGATTGGATTATTTCAACAAGTTAATTAAAATTTTCTTTTTAGGTTAGGGAAAGTAGATTCCTGAAACAAGTTTCTTTAAAATTAGTTTTAGGGTTAGGATGAGTGGATGCCTGAAACAAAATTTTGTAAAGTTAGTTTTAGGTTTCGGGTGAGTGGATTCCTGAAAAAAGAAGTATTAAATTTTAGGAAAAGGGTGAGTGGGTTACTGCAAAAAATTGATTTAAATTTAGTTTTAGGATAATAGTGATTGGATTATTGAGATAAGTTAATTCAAATTTAGTTTAAGGATTAGGGTGAATGGATTCCTGAAACAAATTTTTGGAAAGTTAGTTTTAGGTATCGGGCGCATGGATTCCTGAAAAAGTTTTTATCTTAGTTTTAGGAAAAGGGTGAGTGGTTTACTGAAAGAAGTTGATTTAAATTTAGTTTTCAGATAAGGGAGATTGGATTATTTCAACAAGTTAATTAGAATTTACTTTTAGGAATAGGGAGAGTGGATTCCTGAAACAAGTTGATTTAATGTTAGTTTTAGGGTTAGGGAGAGTGGGTTTCTGAAACAAAATTTTGTAAAGTTACTTTTAGGTTTCGGGTGAGTGGATTCCTGAAAAAAAATTATGATAGTTTTAGGAAAAGGGTGAGTGGGTTACTTGAAAAAATTGATTTAAATGTTGTTTTGGGATAAGTGTGATTGGATTATTATGATAAGTTAATTCAAATTTAGTTTTAGGATTAGGGTGAGTAGATTCCTGAAACAAATTTTTGGAAATTTAGTTTAAGGTATCGGGGGCGTGGATTCCTGAAAAAAGTTTTTTATGTTAGTTTTAGGAAAAGGGTGAGTGGATTCCTGGAACAAGTAGATTTAAATTTAGTTTTCGGATGATGGAGATTGGATTATTTCAACAAGTTAATTAGAATTTACTTTTAGGATGAGCGAGAGAGGATTGCTGAAACAAGTTGCTTTAACGTTAGTTTTAGGGTTAGGGTGAGTGGGTTCCTGAAACAAAATTTTGTAAAGTTACTTTTAGATTTCGGGTGAGTGAATTCCTGAAAAAAAATTATGTTAGTTTTAGGAAAAGGGTGAGTGGGTTAGTTGAAAAAATTGATTTAAATTTAGTTTTGGGATAAGAGTGATTGGATTATTGGGATAAGTTAATTTAAATTTAGTTTTAGAATCAGGGTGAGTGGATTCCTGAAACAACATTTTTTAAAATTAGTTTTATGTTTTCTTGTGAATGGATTCCTGAAAAAAAATGTTTTTTAGTTTTAGGAAAAAGTTCAGTGGGTTACTGTAAAAAATGATTTAAATTTAGTTTTAGGATAAGGGTGATTGGATTATTTCAACAAATTAATTTAAATTTACTTTTAGGAACAGGGAGAGTGGATTCCTGAAGCAAGTTGTTTTAAAGTTACTTTTAGGATAAGGGTGAGTGGATTCCTGAATCAAAATTTTCAAAAGTTAGTTTTAGTTTTCAGGTGAGTGGATTCCTGAAAAAAAAAGTTATGTTAGCTTTAGGAAAATGATGAGTAGGGGACTGCAAAAGAAAGATTTAAAATTAGTTTCAGGATAAGAGTGATTGGATTATTGTGATAAGTTAATTTAAATTTAGTTTTAGGATTAGGGTGAGTGGATTCCTGAAATAAACTTTTTGAAATTTAGTTTTAGGTATTGGGCGCATGGATTCCTGAAAAAAGTTTTTTATGTTAGTTTAAGGAAAAGGGTGAGTGGATTACTGCAACAAGTAGATATAAATTTAGTTTTTGGATAAGGGAGATTGGATTATTTCGAAAAGTTAATTAAAATTTACTTTTAGGATTAGGGAGAGTGGATTCCTGAAACAAGTTGCTTTAAAGTTAGTTTTAGGGTTAGGGTGAGTAGGGACTTGAAACAAAATTTTGTAAAGAAACAACATTTTTTAAAGTTAGTTTTAGGTTTCGGGTGAATGGATTCCTGAAAAAAGAATGTTTTTTTAGTTTTAGGAAAAAGGTAAGTGGGTTACTGCAAAAAAATGATTTATATTTAGTTTTAGGATAAGGGTGATTGGATTATTTCAACAAGTTAATTAAAATTTTCTTTTTAGGTTAGTGAAAGTAGATTCCTGAAACAAGTTTCTTTAAGATTAGTTTTAGGGTTAGGATGAGTGGATTCCTGAAACAAAATTTTGTAAAGTTAGTTTTAGGTTTCGGGTGAGTGGATTCCTGAAAAAGAAGTATTTAAGTTTTAGGTAAGGGTGAGTGGGTTACTGCAAAAAATTGATTTAAATTTAGTTTTAGGATAATAGTGATTGGATTATTGAGATAAGTTAATTCAAATTTGGTTTTAGGATTAGGGTGAATGGATTCCTGAAACAAATTTTTGGAAAGTTAGTTTTAGGTATCGGGCACATTGATTCCTGAAAAAGTTTTTATGTTAGTTTTAGGAAAAGGGTGAGTGGTTTACTGAAAGAAGTTGATTTAAATTTAGTTTTCAGATAAGGGAGATTGGATTATTTCAACAAGTTAATTAGAATTTACTTTTAGGAATAGGGAGAGTGGATTCCTGAAACAAGTTGATTTAATGTTAGTTTTAGGGTTAGGGAGAGTGGGTTTCTGAAACAAAATTTTGTAAAGTTACTTTTAGATTTCGGGTGAGTGGATTCCTGAAAAAAAATGATGTTAGTTTTAGGAAAAGGGTGAGTGGGTGACTTGAAAAAATTGATTTAAATTTAGTTTTGGGATACGAGTGATTGGATTATTGCGATAAGTTAATTTAAATTTAGTTTTAGAATCAGGGTGAGTGGATTTCTGAAACAAAATTTTCAAAAGTTAGTTTTAGTTTTCAGGTGAGTGGATTCATGAAAAAAAAAGTTATGTTAGCTTTAGGAAAATGATGAGTGGGGGACTGCAAAAGAAAGATTTAAAATTAGTTTCAGGATAAGAGTGATTGGATTATTGTGATAAGTTAATTTAAATTTAGTTTTAGGATTAGGGTGAGTGGATTCCTGAAATAAACTTTTTGAAATTTAGTTTTAGGTATTGGGCGCATGGATTCCTGAAAAAAGTTTTTTATGTTAGTTTAAGGAAAAGGGTGAGTGGATTACTGCAACAAGTAGATATAAATTTAGTTTTTGGATAAGGGAGATTGGATTATTTCGAAAAGTTAATTAAAATTTACTTTTAGGATTAGGGAGAGTGGATTCCTGAAACAAGTTGCTTTAAAGTTAGTTTTAGGGTTAGGGTGAGTAGGGACTTGAAACAAAATTTTGTAAAGTTACTTTTAGATATCGGGTGAGTGGATTCCTAAAAAAAAATGTATGTTAGTTTTAGGAAAAGGGTGAGTGGGTTACTTGAAAAAATTGATTTAAATTTAGTTTTAGGATAATAGTGATTCGATTATTGAGATAAGTTAATTTAAATTTAGTTTTAGGATTAGGGTGAGTGGATTCCAGAAACAAAATTTTTTAAAGTTAGTTTTAGGTTTCGGGTGAATGGATTCCTGAAAAAAGAATGTTTTTTTAGTTTTAGGAAAAAGGTAAGTGGGTTACTGCAAAAAAATGATTTATATTTAGTTTTAGGATAAGGGTGATTGGATTATTTCAACAAGTTAATTAAAATTTTCTTTTTAGGTTAGTGAAAGTAGATTCCTGAAACAAGTTTCTTTAAAATTAGTTTTAGGGTTAGGATGAGTGGATTCCTGAAACAAAATTTTGTAAAGTTAGTTTTAGGTTTCGGGTGAGTGGATTCCTGAAAAAAGAAGTATTTAAGTTTTAGGTAAGGGTGAGTGGGTTACTGCAAAAAATTGATTTCAATTTAGTTTTAGGATAATAGTGATTGGATTATTGAGATAAGTTAATTCAAATTTGGTTTTAGGATTAGGGTGAATGGATTCCTGAAACAAATTTTTGGAAAGTTAGTTTTAGGTATCGGGCACATTGATTCCTGAAAAAAGTTTTTATGTTAGTTTTAGGAAAAGGGTGAGTGGTTTACTGAAAGAAGTTGATTTAAATTTAGTTTTCAGATAAGGGAGATTGGATTATTTCAACAAGTTAATTAGAATTTACTTTTAGGAATAGGGAGAGTGGATTCCTGAAACAAGTTGATTTAATGTTAGTTTTAGGGTTAGGGAGAGTGGGTTTCTGAAACAAAATTTTGTAAAGTTACTTTTAGATTTCGGGTGAGTGGATTCCTGAAAAAAAAATGATGTTAGTTTTAGGAAAAGGGTGAGTGGGTGACTTGAAAAAATTGATTTAAATTTAGTTTTGGGATACGAGTGATTGGATTATTGCGATAAGTTAATTTAAATTTAGTTTTAGAATCAGGGTGAGTGGATTTCTGAAACAAAATTTTTTAAAGTTAGTTTTATGTTTTCGTGTGAATGGATTCCTGAAAAAAATGTTTTTTAGTTTTAGGAAAAATTTCAGTGGGTTAATGAAAAAAATGATTTAAATTTAGTTTTAGGATAAGGGTGATTGGATTATTTCAACAAATTAATTTAAATTTACTTTTAGGAACAGGGAGAGTGGATTCCTGAAGCAAGTTGTTTTAAAGTTACTTTTAGGGTAAGGGTGAGTGGATTCCTGAATCAACATTTTTAAAAATTATTTTTACTTTTCGGGTGAGTGGATTCCTGAAAAAAAGTTATGTTAGCTTTAGGAAAATGATGAGTGGGTTACTGCAAAGGATAGATTTAAAATTAGTTTCAGGATAAGAGTGATTGGATTATTGTGATAAGTTAATTTAAATGTAGTTTTAGGATTAGGGTGAGTGGATTCCTGAAATAAACTTTTTGAAATTTAGTTTTAGGCATTGGGCGCATTGATTCCTGAAAAAAGTTTTTATGTTAGTTTAAGGAAAAGGGTGAGTGGATTACTGCAACAAGTAGATATAAATTTAGTTTTTGGATAAGGGAGATTGGATTATTTCAAAAGTTAATTAAAATTAACTTTTAGGATTAGGGAGAGTGGATTCCTGAAACAAGCTGCTTTAAAGTTAGTTTTAGGGTTAGGGTGAGTGGGTACCTGAAACAAAATTTTGTAAAGTTACTTTTAGATTTCAGGTGAGTGGATTCCTAAAAAAAAAATTATGTTAGTTTTAGGAAAAGGGTGAGTGCGTTACTTGAAAAAATTGATTTAAATTTAGTTTTAGGATAATAGTGATTCGATTATTGAGATAAGTTAGTTTAAATTTCGTTTTAGGATTAGGGTGAGTGGATTCCTGAAACAACATTTTTTAAAGTTAGTTTTAGGTTTCAGGTGAATGGATTCCTGAAAAAAGAAAAAAAAATTAGTTTTAGGAAAAAGGTAAGTGGGTTACTGCAAAAAAATGATTTATATTTAGTTTTAGGATAAGGGTGATTGGATTATTTCAACAAGTTAATTAAAATTTTCTTTTTAGGTTAGGGAAAGTAGATTCCTAAAACAAGTTTCTTTCAAATTAGTTTTAGGGTTAGGATGAGTGGATTCCTGAAACAAAATTTTGTAAAGTTAGTTTTAGGTTTCGGGTGAGTGGATTCCTAAAAAAAGAAGTATTTAAGTTTTAGGAAAAGGGTGAGTGGGTTACTGAAAGAAGTTGATTTAAATTTAGTTTTCAGTTAAGGGAGATTGGATTATTTCAACAAGTTAATTAGAATTTACTTTTAGGAATAGGGAGAGTCGATTCCTGAAAATAGTTGATTTAATATTAGTTTTAGGGTTAGGGAGAGTGGGTTTCTGAAACAAAATTTTGTAAAGTTACTTTTAGGTTTCGGGTGAGTGGATTCCTGAAAAAAGAAGTATTTAAGTTTTAGGAAAAGGGTGAGTGGGTTACTGCAAAAAATTGATTTAAATTTAGTTTTAGGATAATAGTGATTAGATTATTGAGATAAGTTAATTCAAATTTAGTTTTAGGATTAGGGTGAATGGATTCCTGAAACAAATTTTTGGAAAGTTAGTTTTAGGTATCGGGCGCATGGATTCCTGAAAAAAAAATGTATCTTAGTATTAGGAAAAGGGTGAGTGGTTTACTGAAAGAAGTTGATTTAAATTTAGTTTTCAGATAACGGAGATTGGATTATTTCAACAAGTTAATTTGAATTTACTTTTAGGAATAGGGAGAGTGGATTCCTGAAACAAGTTGATTTAATGTTAGTTTTAGGGTTAGGGAGAGTGGGTTTCTGAAACAAAATTTTGTAAAGTTAGTTTTAGGTTTCGGGTGAGTGGATTCCTGAAAAAAAAATGATGTTAGTTTTAGGAAAAGGGTGAGTGGGTTACTTGAAAAAATTGATTTAAATTTTGTTTTGGGATAAGTGTGATTGGATTATTGTGATAAGTTAATTCAAATTTAGTTTTAGGATTAGGGTGAGTAGATTCCTGAAACAAATTTTGGGAAATTTAGTTTTAGCTATCGGGCACGTGGATTCCTGAAAAAAGTTTTTTATGTTAGTTTTAGGAAAAGGGTGAGTGGATTCCTGGAACAAGTAGATTTAAATTTAGTTTTCGGATAATGGAGATTGGATTATTTCAACAAGTTAATTAGAATTTACTTTTAGGATTAGCGAGAGAGGATTGCTGAAACAAGTTGCTTTAACGTTAGTTTTAGGGTAAGGGTGAGTGGGTTCCTGAAAGAAAATTTTGTAAAGTTACTTTTAGATTTAGGGTGAGTGGATTCCTGAAAACAAATTATGTTAGTTTTAGGAAAAGGGTGAGTGGGTTAGTTGAAAAAATTGATTAAAATTTTGTTTTGGGATAAGAGTGATTGGATTATTGCGATAAGTTAATTTAAATTTAGTTTTAGAATCAGGGTGAGTGGATTCCTGAAACAAAATTTTTTAAAGTTAGTTTTATGTTTTCATGTGAATGGATTCCTGAAAAAAAAAAAATTTTAGTTTTAGGAAAAAGTTCAGTGGGTTACTGCCAAAAATGATTTAAATTTAGTGTTAGGATAAGGGTCATTGGATTATTTCAACAAATTAATTTAAATTTACTTTTAGGAACAGGGAGAGTGGATTCCTGAAGCAGGTTGTTTTAAAGTTACTTTTAGGGTAAGGTTGAGTGGATTCCTGAATCAAAATTTTTAAAAATTAGTTTTAGTTTTCGGGTGAGTGGATTCCTGAAATAAAAGTTATGTTAGCTTTAGGAAAATGATGAGTGGTTTACTGCAAAAGATAGATTTAAAATTAGTTTCAGGATAAGAGTGATTGGATTATTGTGATAAATTAATTTAAATGTAGTTTTAGGATTAGGGTGAGTGGATTCCTGAAATAAACTTTTTGAAATTTAGTTTTAGGTATTGGGCGCATGGATTCCTGAAAAAAGTTTTTTATGTTAGTTTAAGGAAAAGGGTGAGTGGATTACTGCAACAAGTAGATATAAATTTAGTTTTTGGATAAGGGAGATTGGATTATTTCAAAAAGTTAATTAAAATTAACTTTTAGGATTAGGGAGAGTGGATTCCTGAAACAAGCTGCTTTAAAGTTAGTTTTAGGGTTAGGGTGAGTGGGTACCTGAAACAAAATTTTGTAAAGTTACTTTTAGATTTCGGGTGAGTGGATTCCTAAAAAAAAAATTATGTTAGTTTTAGGAAAAGGGTGAGTGGGTTACTTGAAAAAATTGATTTAAATTTAGTTTTAGGATAATAGTGATTCGATTATTGAGATAAGTTAGTTTAAATTTCGTTTTACGATTAGGGTGAGTGGATTCCTGAAACAACATTTTTTAAAGTTAGTTTTAGGTTTCGGGTGAATGGATTCCTGAAAAAAGAACGTTTTTTTAGTTTTAGGAAAAAGGTAAGTGGGTCACTGCAAAAAAATGATTTATATTTAGTTTTAGGATAAGGGTGATTGGATTATTTCAACAAGTTAATTAAAATTTTCTTTTTAGGTTAGGGAAAGTAGATTCCTAAAACAAGTTTCTTTAAAATTAGTTTTAGGGTTAGGATGAGTGGATTCCTGAAACAAAATTTTGTAAAGTTAGTTTTAGGTTTTGGGTGAGTGGATTCCTGAAAAAGAAGTATTTAAGTTTTAGGAAAAGGGTGAGTGGGTTACTGAAAGAAGTTGATTTAAATTTAGTTTTCAGATAAGGGAGATTGGATTATTTCAACAAGTTAATTAGAATTTACTTTTAGGTATAGGGAGAGTCGATTCCTGAAAATAGTTGATTTAATATTAGTTTTAGGGTTAGGGAGAGTGGGTTTCTGAAACAACATTTTGTAAAGTTACTTTTAGGTTTCAGGTGAGTGGATTCCTGAAAAAAGAAGTATTTAAGTTTTAGGAAAAGGGTGAGTGGGTTAGTTGAAAAAATTGATTACAATTTAGTTTTGGGATAAGAGTGATTGGATTATTGCGATAAGTTAATTTAAATTGAGTTTTAGAATCAGGGTGAGTGGATTCCTGAAACAACATTTTTTAAAGTTAGTTTTATGTTTTCATGTGAATGGATTCCTGAAAAAAATGTTTTTTAGTTTTAGGAAAAAGTTCAGTGGGTTACTGCCAAAAATGATTTAAATTTAGTTTTAGGATAAGGGTCATTGGATTATTTCAACAAATTAATTTAAATTTACTTTTAGGAACAGGGAGAGTGGATTCCTGAAGCAAGTTGTTTTAAAGTTACTTTTAGAGTAAGGGTGAGTAGATTCCTGACTCAAAATTTTTAAAAATTAGTTTTAGTTTTCGGTGAGTGGATTCCTGAAATAAAAGTTATGTTAGCTTTAGGAAAATGATGAGTGGGTTACTGCAAAAGATAGATTTAAAATTAGTTTCAGGATAAGAGTGATTGGATTATTGTGATGAGTTAATTTAAATGTAGTTTTAGGATTAGGGTGAGTGGATTCCTGAAATAAACTTTTTGAAATTTAGTTTTAGGTATTGGGCGCATGGATCCTGAAAAAGTTTTTTATGTTAGTTTAAGGAAAAGGGTGAGTGGATTACTGCAACAAGTAGATATAAATTTAGTTTTTGGATAAGGGAGATTGGATTATTTCAAAAAGTTAATTAAAATTAACTTTTAGGATTAGGGAGAGTGGATTCCTGAAACAAGCTGCTTTAAAGTTAGTTTTAGGGTTAGGGTGAGTGGGTACCTGAAACAACATTTTGTAAAGTTACTTTTAGATTTCGGGTGAGTGGATAACTAAAAAAAAAATTATGTTAGTTTTAGGAAAAGGGTGAGTGGGTGACTTGAAAAAATTGATTTAAATTTAGTTTTGGGATACGAGTGATTGGATTATTGCGATAAGTTAATTTAAATTTAGTTTTAGAATCAGGGTGAGTGGATTTCTGAAACAAAATTTTTTAAAGTTAGTTTTATGTTTTCGTGTGAATGGATTCCTGAAAAAAAAGTTTTTTAGTTTTAGGAAAAAGTTCAGTGGGTTAATGAAAAAAATGATTTAAATTTATTTTTAGGATAAGGGTGATTGGATTATTTCAACAAATTAATTTAAATTTACTTTTAGGAACAGTGAGAGTGGATTCCTGAAGCAAGTTGTTTTAAAGTTACTTTTAGGGTAAGGGTGAGTGGATTCCTGAATCAAAATTTTTAAAAATTAGTTTTAGTTTTCGGGTGAGTGGATTCCTGAAAAAAAGTTATGTTAGCTTTAGGAAAATGATGAGTGGGTTACTGCAAAGGATAGATTTAAAATTAGTTTCAGGATAAGAGTGATTGGATTATTGTGATAAGTTAATTTAAATGTAGTTTTAGGATTAGGGTGAGTGGATTCCTGAAATAAACTTTTTGAAATTTAGTTTTAGGCATTGGGCGCATTGATTCCTGAAAAAAGTTTTTTATGTTAGTTTAAGGAAAAGGGTGAGTGGATTACTGCAACAAGTAGATATAAATTTAGTTTTTGGATAAGGGAGATTGGATTATTTCAAAAGTTAATTAAAATTAACTTTTAGGATTAGGGAGAGTGGATTCCTGAAACAAGCTGCTTTAAAGTTAGTTTTAGGGTTAGGGTGAGTGGGTACCTGAAACAAAATTTTGTAAAGTTACTTTTAGATTTCGTGTGAGTGGATTCCTAAAAAAAAATTATGTTAGTTTTAGGAAAAGGGTGAGTGGGTTACTTGAAAAAATTGATTTAAATTTAGTTTTAGGATAATAGTGATTCGATTATTGAGATAAGTTAGTTTAAATTTCGTTTTACGATTAGGGTGAGTGGATTCCTGAAACAACATTTTTTAAAGTTAGTTTTAGGTTTCGGGTGAATGGATTCCTGAAAAAAGAACTTTTTTTTAGTTTTAGGAAAAAGGTAAGTGGGTCACTGCAAAAAAATGATTTATATTTAGTTTTAGGATAAGGGTGATTGGATTATTTCAACAAGTTAATTAAAATTTTCTTTTTAGGTTAGGGAAAGTAGATTCCTAAAACAAGTTTCTTTAAAATTAGTTTTAGGGTTAGGATGAGTGGATTCCTGAAACAAAATTTTGTAAAGTTAGTTTTAGGTTTTGGGTGAGTGGATTCCTGAAAAAAGAAGTATTTAAGTTTTAGGAAAAGGGTGAGTGGGTTACTGAAAGAAGTTGATTTAAATTTAGTTTTCAGATAAGGGAGATTGGATTATTTCAACAAGTTAATTAGAATTTACTTTTAGGTATAGGGAGAGTCGATTCCTGAAAATAGTTGATTTAATATTAGTTTTAGGGTTAGGGAGAGTGGGTTTCTGAAACAAAATTTTGTAAAGTTACTTTTAGGTTTCGGGTGAGTGGATTCCTGAAAAAAGAAGTATTTAAGTTTTAGGAAAAGGGTGAGTGGGTTAGTTGAAAAAATTGATTAAAATTTAGTTTTGGGATAAGAGTGATTGGATTATTGCGATAAGTTAATTTAAATTGAGTTTTAGAATCAGGGTGAGTGGATTCCTGAAACAACATTTTTTAAAGTTAGTTTTATGTTTTCATGTGAATGGATTCCTGAAAAAAAATGTTTTTTAGTTTTAGGAAAAAGTTCAGTGGGTTACTGCCAAAAATGATTTAAATTTAGTTTTAGGATAAGGGTCATTGGATTATTTCAACAAATTAATTTAAATTAACTTTTAGGAACAGGGAGAGTGGATTCCTGAAGCAAGTTGTTTTAAAGTTACTTTTAGAGTAAGGGTGAGTGGATTCCTGACTCAAAATTTTTAAAAATTAGTTTTAGTTTTCGGTGAGTGGATTCCTGAAATAAAAGTTATGTTAGCTTTAGGAAAATGATGAGTGGGTTACTGCAAAAGATAGATTTAAAATTAGTTTCAGGATAAGAGTGATTGGATTATTGTGATAAGTTAATTTAAATGTAGTTTTAGGATTAGGGTGAGTGGATTCCTGAAATAAACTTTTTGAAATTTAGTTTTAGGTATTGGGCGCATGGATTCCTGAAAAAAGTTTTTTATGTTAGTTTAAGGAAAAGGGTGAGTGGATTACTGCAACAAGTAGATATAAATTTAGTTTTTGGATAAGGGAGATTGGATTATTTCAAAAAGTTAATTAAAATTAACTTTTAGGATTAGGGAGAGTGGATTCCTGAAACAAGCTGCTTTAAAGTTAGTTTTAGGGTTAGGGTGAGTGGGTACCTGAAACAACATTTTGTAAAGTTACTTTTAGATTTCGGGTGAGTGGATAACTAAAAAAAAATTATGTTAGTTTTAGGAAAAGGGTGAGTGGGTGACTTGAAAAAAATTGATTTAAATTTAGTTTTGGGATACGAGTGATTGGATTATTGCGATAAGTTAATTTAAATTTAGTTTTAGAATCAGGGTGAGTGGATTTCTGAAACAACATTTTTTAAAGTTAGTTTTATGTTTTCGTGTGAATGGATTCCTGAAAAAAATGTTTTTTAGTTTTAGGAAAAAGTTCAGTGGGTTAATGAAAAAAATGATTTACATTTATTTTTAGGATAAGGGTGATTGGATTATTTCAACAAATTAATTTAAATTTACTTTTAGGAACAGTGAGAGTGGATTCCTGAAGCAAGTTGTTTTAAAGTTACTTTTAGGGTAAGGGTGAGTGGATTCCTGAATCAAAATTTTTAAAAATAAGTTTTAGTTTTCGGGTGAGTGGATTCCTGAAAAAAAGTTATGTTAGCTTTAGGAAAATGATGAGTGGGTTACTGCCAAGGATAGATTTAAAATTAGTTTCAGGATAAGAGTGATTGGATTATTGTGATAAGTTAATTTAAATTTAGTTTTAGGATTAGGGTGAGTGGATTCCTGAAATAAACTTTTTGAAATTTAATTTTAGGCATTGGGCGCATTGATTCCTGAAAAAAGTTTTTTATGTTAGTTTAAGGAAAAGGTTGAGTGGATTACTGCAACAAGTAGATATAAATTTAGTTTTTGGATAAGGGAGATTGGATTATTTCAAAAAGTTAATTAAAATTAACTTTTAGGATTAGGGAGAGTGGATTCCTGAAACAAGCTGCTTTAAAGTTAGTTTTAGGGTTAGGGTGAGTGGGTACCTGAAACAAAATTTTGTAAAGTTACTTTTAGATTTCAGGTGAGTGGATTCCTAAAAAAAAAATTATGTTAGTTTTAGGAAAAGGGTGAGTGGGTTACTTGAAAAAATTGATTTAAATTTAGTTTTAGGATAATAGTGATTCGATTATTGAGATAAGTTAGTTTAAATTTCGTTTTAGGATTAGGGTGAGTGGATTCCTGAAACAACATTTTTTAAAGTTAGTTTTAGGTTTCGGGTGAATGGATTCCTGAAAAAAGAACGTTTTTTTTGTTTTAGGAAAAAGGTAAGTGGGTTACTGCAAAAAAATTATTTATATTTAGTTTTAGGATAAGGGTGATTGGATTATTTCAACAAGTTAATAAAAATTTTCTTTTTAGGTTAGGGAAAGTAGATTCCTAAAACAAGTTTCTTTCAAATTAGTTTTAGGGTTAGGATGAGTGGATTCCTGAAACAAAATTTTGTAAAGTTAGTTTTAGGTTTCGGGTGAGTGGATTCCTGAAAAAAGAAGTATTTAAGTTTTAGGAAAAGGGTGAGTGGGTTACTGAAAGAAGTTGATTTAAATTTAGTTTTCAGATAAGGGAGATTGGATTATTTCAACAAGTTAATTAGAATTTACTTTAAGGATTAGGGAGAGTGGATTCCTGAAACAAGTTGATTTAATGTTAGTTTTAGGGTTAGGGAGAGTGGATTTCTGAAACAAAATTTTGTAAAGTTACTTTTAGGTTTCGGGTGAGTAGATTCCTGAAAAAAGAAGTATTTAAGTTTTAGGAAAAGGGTGAGTGGGTTACTGCAAAAAATTGATTTAAATTTAGTTTTAGGATAATAGTGATTAGATTATTGAGATAAGTTAATTCAAATTTAGTTTTAGGATTAGGGTGAATGGATTCCTGAAACAAATTTTTGGAAAGTTAGTTTTAGGTATCGGGCGCATGGATTCCTGAAAAAAATGTATCTTAGTATTAGGAAAAGGGTGAGTGGTTTACTGAAAGAAGTTGATTTAAATTTAGTTTTCAGATAACGGAGATTGGATTATTTCAACAAGTTAATTTGAATTTACTTTTAGGAATAGGGAGAGTGGATTCCTGAAACAAGTTGATTTAATGTTAGTTTTAGGGTTAGGGAGAGTGGATTTCTGAAACAAAATTTTGTAAAGTTAATTTTAGGTTTTGGGTGAGTGGATTCCTGAAAAAAAATGATGTTAGTTTTAGGAAAAGGGTGAGTGGGTTACTTGAAAAAATTGATTTAAATTTTGTTTTGGGATAAGTGTGATTGGATTATTGTGATAAGTTAATTCAAATTTAGTTTTAGGATTAGGGTGAGTAGATTCCTGAAACAAATTTTTGGAAATTTAGTTTTAGGTATCGGGCGCGTGTATTCCTGAAAAAGTTTTTTATGTTAGTTTTAGGAAAAGGGTGAGTGGATTCCTGGAACAAGTAGATTTAAATTTAGTTTTCGGATAATGGAGATTGGATTATTTCAACAAGTTAATTAGAATTTAATTTTAGGATTAGCGAGAGTGGATTCCTGAAACAACATTTTTTAAAGTTAGTTTTAGGTTTTGGGTGAATGGATTCCTAAAAAAAGAATGTTTTTTTAGTTTTAGGAAAAAGGTAAGTGGGTTAGTGCAAAAAATGATTTATATTTCGTTTTAGGATAAGGGTGATTGGATTATTTCAACAAGTTAATTAAAATTTTCTTTTTAGGTTAGGGAAAGTAGAGTCCTGAAACAAGTTTCTTTAAAACTAGTTTTAGGGTTAGTTTGAGTGAATTCCTGAAACAAAATGTTGTAAAGTTTGTGAGAAGTTGGCCTGGCATATGCTGTCCACTAATTATAGTGGGCACCTTGCACCAGTCCAAATCGACTCTTATGGTAGGTAGGTTAAAGACAACCTTATTGAAAGCTATCCTAGTGGTAGCTGTGGAGAGCAGCCTTCAGGCTAAGTCTTGAAGGAATGTAAAGCAGCTTGTTTTACCAGTCTATAATCTCTTGAGTGACCAAATGAAAGAGCACCACACCAGGTATATATTCAAAATGTATGTATTTATTACTAAACACACCCCTCTAGTCTCTTTATGAGGCTAGAGTTCGAAGTACATAGGTTATAAGATCTTAAATCACAGTAATAGCACAAATACACGTTTGGGCCCTAGGGGCGTACCAAACCATACACCAATAAAGTGGTATGCGAACCACGACTGAACTAGACACTAGGCCTAGAGCCTCTAGAAGTGCTTGGACCACAAGGAACCACCCAAGGTAGTGACACAGGGGACCCACGGGAGACGCGTGCAGTGTATGTACACAACCGCGATACGCCGTTAACTTCTATGGAGAAAGTCGGGATCGGGAAAATAGAGGAAAGGGACACTTTAAAGAGGACTAGGACAAAACCCTTTGAGATCTAGGACTTTGAAGAGTCTCTACCCACGGGAGCACTGGAGTACTCGTGTTACCTCACCCAGGGAAGGCGGGTGCATAGGTGCCTTTCGGGTTCGGGTTTCGTCGTCGTTTCTTATGGCGATCTGCTGCAAAGTGCTGCTGGCGACCAGGAGAAAAGTGTCCGGGTGGATCCAAGAGTGGATCGGAGTTCTGAAGAACCTGAAAGCAGAGGGGACAGAGTCTGGGTCACTAGCCAGTGACCAGGGAGGCGATGGACAGATGCCCACCGATGTCGAGTGCTTCAGGTTTGATGACGGTCGTCTTGACTCTTCAGCCACGAGGTCCGGGAGGCGTTGTCGGCGACCAGGAGCAGGATTCGGGCTGCTGCTAGATGTCTGTCGAGTGCAGAGGTGTCGGCGACCAGATTGGACCCAACAAGCCTTGGCAACGGCAAGTCTCGAGTAAGATGTAGATCATCGATGATGCAGACCAGCAAGGTTTGGAGAACTCACCCAGCGAGGGTAAGTGAGGGCAGGCCTGGAGCAACCAGACTGCCAAGTAAAGAAAAGATTGGCCTTTGTTAAGGGCTACTAGCCAACGGGCTAGCGACCGCGAAGGAGCCTCGTGACGCCGCACGTGGAGCTGGCTTACAGGACACTCGTGGAGTGGGGGCCAGTGATCTTTAGTGCAGGTGGTGCTGGAGGCTAGGGCTACTCGGAGCCCAAAGCACGACTTCTTGGGAGACCCAGAAGATGGTGCACTTGCAAATGTGCTCGGTGTCCAGGGGTCACGGTCTCAAGTCACCCACGATAGCCACGGGCCTCAGCTTTGCTGGGGACTCAGGGTAGCCTCGGGGAAGTCTGAGAATCCACCTCTGGTGATGCGATGACTTCGGCGTCCGACGGGAGCTTCAGTGGTGCGAACCGGACAGATGCTTCTTTGGTGCCTGCCAAGCAGGGGAGTCACTCCTTGACCCCAAGGGAGATTCTTCAGTCCTCTAATCGTGAGTAGAGCGTCGAAGGTCCAGGATTCTGTTTCAGAGTTTCGTCCAGGTATAATCTAAAGTCCTAGGGACTGGGTTCCTACCTTTATTCTAAAAATAGGGGATGGACTACTCTGTGGCCCCACCTATGGGTGGGTCAGGGCAGAGGGGTGGCTACACCCCTTTCCCTTTGTCCAGTTCGCGCCAAAGCAGGGTCTGCAAGCCCCTGATCCGGTTTGAACTGGGGTATGCACAGGGACACCAAATGTGCCCCCAGTGCAGGACTTCAAAGCACCCGAAAGTGCTCCCGCCCAGCCCCAATACACATTGTCCTGTCTGGGGAGGTGGTCACACCTCCCTGGGACAGGAAAACTATTGTCCAGGCCTCCCCTGCTGGAGTTTCGTCCAGCAGCAGGAGGCCAGACTCGTGTCTGTGGCAGCAGCATCCATTTTGTGATGCCAGGCTCTGGAAAGAAGTTACCGGACTCGTCAGAGTTAACATGCCTTTCCCTCTAGAAGGGTGGAATGCTACCCCTGCCACCAGGATTGGCGGGGGGGTAGTATTCCAAGATGTTTGACACCAAACACGACATGTTTAGGTGCAGCCATTCCATAGTTAGCATTTTACCGCGAGGATATAATGCGTTTAAGAGTATATGGTCAGGCTGCACTACAAACAGCATCAGAGATGGTCTCCGAACGCTGCAGAGGGGCCCTGCTCATGCAGGGGCACCCTCTCACATAGGAACCATGCACTCTGCCTTTAGGATTGATAAGGCCTGCCTTAGGAGTGACTTATAGGTTTATATGTGTGTAGGCATTTAGTGATATAGGTAACCTATACCACAGCAAGGGGTGCATGCACCACCTTACCCAGGCTGCAGTAGCAGACCTGTGGTGCCAGTTTGGATGGCCTACCAGGGGTGGCATAATACATGCTGCAGCCCCTGGCAGGCCTCTGAGGTACCTATGCCCTTGGTACATAGTATACCATATACTAGGGACTTACAAGGGCACTCCAGATCCCAATCAGTGATGTGCCTAAGGCACATGGAGACCCTTTTAAAGAGGAAACAGCTAGGCTGGGGTTCTGAATAGCAGGGCCCCAGCCAGACTAATGTCGAAAACCAGTGAGGTATCAGCAAAAAGTGGGGGTACCCCTGTGAAGCAGATCCTACTCTCCTACACAACCCCCCCAAACGTAGGGACATTAAACTAACCTTGCCCAGTTGAGTCTTCATGTTCTAAGTGGAAATACCTAGAGAGTCCATCTGCATTCGCATGGTTACTCCCAGGCCTATGTTCCACTGTAAAGTCCATCCCCTGTAGGGAAATGGACCACCTAAGCAGTTTGGGGTTTTCACCCTTCATTTGTTTTAGCCATAAGAGGGGCTTATGGTCTGTCTGAACCAGGAAGTGTGTACCAAACAAGTATGGCCTCAACTTCTTCAGAGCCCAGACCACAGCAAAGGCCTCCCTCTCTATGGCTGACCAACGTTTCTCTCTAGGGGTCAGCCTTCTGCTAATAAAAGCTACTGGCTGATCCTGACCTTCTTTATTCAATTGTGACAGTACAGCCCCTACCCCTAATTCAGATGCATCAGTTTGAACAATGAACTTCTTGGAGTAATCAGGACTCTGCAGAATTGGAGCAGTGCACATGGCCTGCTTGAGGTCATCAAATGCCTTTTGACAGCTAACTGTCCACTGAACCTTTTTGGGCATTTTCTTAGAAGTTAAGTCATTCAAGGGTGTCACTATTGATCCATACCCCTTGACAAATCTCCTATAGTACCCAGTCAGGCCTAAGAAGGCTCTCACCTGAGTCTGGGTAGTGGGAGCAGTCCAGTCCATGATGGTCTGGATCTTGCTCTGCAAAGGTTGAACCTGGCCTCCACCCACAAGGTGGCCCAGGTACACAACCTGACTCTGCCCTATCTGGCACTTAGTGGCCTTGATAGTCAGGCCTGCCTTTTGCAGGGCCTGTAAAACATTCCTGAGGTGGACCAGGTGATCCTCCCAGGTGGAGCTAAAGACAGCAATATCATCTAGATAAGCTGCACTATAGGCTTCCAGTCCTGTGAGAACTGTGTTCACCAACCTCTGGAAAGTGGCAGGTGCATTTTTCAGACCAAAGGGCATCACCACAAATTGATAATGCCCACTAGGGGTTGAAAATGCTGTTTTGGGCTTTGCAGCATCAGCTAGTCTGATCTGCCAGTAGCCAGCTGTTAGGTCAAATGTGCTGAGATATTTGGCAGAGGCCAAAGTATCTATGAGCTCATCTGCCCTGGGTATTGGATGGGCATCAGTCCTAGTGACTGCATTGAGGCCTCTGTAGTCTACACAAAACCTCATCTCTCTTTTCCCACCACTGGTGTGAGGTTTAGGTACTAGGACTACTGGACTAGCCCAAGGGCTATCTGAGGGCTCAATCACTCCCAATTCCAACATCTTCTGGACTTCAGTCCTGATACAGTCCCTGACATGGTCAGGTTGCCTATAAATCTTGTTTTTAATAGGCAGACTGTCCCCAGTGTCCACTTCATGAGTGCACCAGGTGGTCTGACTGGGTGTCAGAGAAAACATATGTCTAAACTGATTGAGGACTTGCCTGCAATCAGTTTGTTGCTGGGTAGTGAGGCTGCCTGCCAAGGCTACACCATCAACTGACCCACCGTCAGGGTTCTGTGAGAGCAGGTCAGGGAGTGGGTCACTCTCTTCCTCCTGCCCTTCATCAGTAGCCATGAGCAAGCCCATGTCTGCCCTGTCCACATATGGCTTAAGTCTGTTGACATGGAGAACCCTGTGGGGACTCCTGGGTGTTCCCAGGTCTACTAAGTAAGTGACCTCACCCTTCTGCTCAACAATAGTGTGGGGTCCACTCCATTTGTCTTGGAGAGCTGCTGGGGCCACTGGCTCCAACACCCACACCTTCTGTCCTGGCTGGTAAACAGTCAGAACAGCCTTTTGGTCATGCCAGGCCTTTTGAAGTTCCTGGCTAGCCTCAAGGTTTTTGGTTGCCTTTTTCATGTACTCAGCCATCCTGGAGCGGAGACCAAGTACATAGTCCACTATATCTTGCTTTGGCGGCTTGAGAGGTAACTCCCATCCTTCCTTCACCAAGCACAGTGGACCCCTCACAGGGTAGCCAAACAGAAGTTCAAAAGGGCTGTAACCAACCCCCTTCTGAGGCACCTCCCTATATGCGAATAAAAGGCAGGGCAAGAGTATGTCCCATCTACGCCTAAGCTTTTCTGGGAGCCCTTTAATCATGCCCTTTAAGGTTTTGTTGAATCTCTCAACTAAACCATTGCATTGTGGGTGATAGGGTGTGGTGAACTTATAAGTAACTCCACACTCCTTCCACATTGCCTTTAAGTACCCAGACATGAAGTTTGCACCCCTGTCTGATACCACCTCCTTAGGAAAGCCCACTCTTGAGAAAATTCCCAGGAGGGCCCTTGCCACCACAGGTGCTGTAGTGGTCCTAAGGGGTATAGCCTCTGGATACCTGGTGGCATGATCCACTACCACCAGTATAAACCTGTGCCCAGACGCTGTTTGGGGATCCATGGGACCAACAATGTCAATCCCTACCCTCTCAAAGGGCACCCCCACCACAGGTAGTGGTATCAGCGGGGCCTTTGTAGTGCCACCTGCTTTGCCACTGGCTTGGCAGGTTACACAGGAGCGACAAAACTCCTTACTGTCTTCAGACATGTGGGGCCAGTGAAAGTGAGGGACAATTCTGTCCCAAGTCTTGTTCTGGCCCAGGTGTCCTGCTAAGGGAATATCATGGGCTAGGGTCAATAGGAAGCCCCTGAACTTCAAAGGTATTACCAACCTCCTGGTAGCACCAGGCTTGGGGTCTCTACTCTCTGAGTACAGGAGTCCATCATCCCAATACACTGTATGGGGACCACTAGCTTTCCCAGCAGCCTCAGCAGCAGCTTGCTGTCTGAGGGGTTCAAGGGAGGGGCAGCTCTGCTGCTCCTGGCTCAGATCTGCCCTAGAAGGTCCCCCTGTCCCCAAGAACTCAACCTGGTCAGGTTCAAGTTCCTCTGGGACAGTTCCTTCTTCAGGGCTGAGATCATCCCCTCAAGGGACTGATCTTCCTCCTGAGCCAAGGGGGAAGGCACTGCCTTAACCCTACTACTCCTCCTCTTGGAAGGCACTTGGTCCATTCTTCCAGAATCCAAGGCCTGTTCAGTTTTAGACAGTTTAGCTTGTGACCTGGTCACAGCAAACACATCTGCAGGGATCCCCAGCATTTCTGCATGGGTCCTGAGCTCCACTTCTGCCCAAGCAGAAGTCTCTAAGTCATTGCCAAGCAAGCATTCGACTGGTAGGTTTGCACTTACCACAACCTTCTTAAGGCCAGTTACCCCTCCCCAGGAGAAGTTAACAACTGCCAGAGTATGGTCTGTTCTGACATTGCTAGCATTGGTCACTTGGTACATCTCACCAAGTATAACTTGCCCAGGTAGCACAAGGTCTTGTGTCACCATTGTGACACTTGCCCCTGTGTCCCTAAATGCCAAAGCCTCTCGTCCATTGATTAAAGGCTGTTGTCTGTACTTGCCCAGATTACTGGGACTCACAGTGGAGGTCACATCCATGCCTCCATCACAGACTAACACAGCCTGAGTCAGTTCCCTGACTAAGTCAGAGCCCAACTCAGTTCCCAGGGTGAACCCTACTAAACCCTTTGCTGGAGCACTTCCACCAACTGTACTAGGGGGAACAGGTGCCTTAGGGGCATTGGTGGGTGCTGGACTGGAGTCTTTGGACTTGGTGCAATAACTGGTCCAGTGGGTCTTTTGCTTACAGACCTTGCACCATGGTTTTCTTTGGCCTTTACCCTTGGTAGACTGGGAATCCCCACCAGAAGAAGATTTTTGGGGGCCTGATGAAGACTTTTGATCTTTACCCTTCTCCCCACCCTTGTCAGAGTTCTTAGCATCTTGCTTCTTGGTTTCCCCACCTTGGTTCTGTACCTTCTGCTTCACCCTGGTTCTGACCCATTTGTCTGCCTTCTTTCCCAATTCTTGGGGAGAGGTCAGATCAGAGTCAACCAGGTACTGATGCAACAGCTGGTTTTGACAGTTATTAAGAATCTGCTCCCTCATTATCAGATTATACAATCCTGAGAAGTCACACACCTTACTGCCCATCAACCAGCCTTCCAGAGCCTTGGCAGAACAATCCACATAGTCTACCCAGTCTTGAGTCTGTGCTTTTTGGGTGTCTCTGAACTTCAACCTGTACTGTTCAGTGGTTAGGCCAAACCCATCAATAAGAGCACTCTTCAAGACCTTGTAATTATCAGCATCCTCCTCTCTAACAGTGAGGAGCTTGTCTCTACCTTTGTCAGCAAAGGAGAGCCACAAGATTGCTGCCCACTGCTCCTGAGGGACCTTCTGTACTTTACAGGCCCTCTCTAAAGCAGTTATCCATTTGTGGATATCATCTTCACTCTGGTAGGGAGGGACAATCTTGCTCAGGTTCCTATGGTCATAGGACCTTTCCCTATCTCTAGGGACATGGCTGCCACCATGGGACTCTAGTCCCAACTTTCTTCTCTCTTTAAGGAGATCTAGGGATTCTCTATCTAAAGCCAATTGCTTCTTCCTGATCTCCAGTTGAGTTTCCTCATACTGGACCAGTCTCTTTCTTCTCTCATGAGAGGATTCCCTCCTGTGAGAAGAAACAGAGCTCCCTATTGAGGTGCCAGAGTGGTTAGACTCCTGAGAAGGAGACCTAGACTTTCTGAGCACACTCATAATCCTTCCTGGGGGGACAAAGGTGTGGTTCTCCAGATCCTCATCCTCATCTTCCCCAGAAGGGATTGGGTTTTCCAGGTCAGGGTCATTGTCACCCTCCTGGTCAGTTTCAGAGGGGGGCTGGGGGTAGTAGTACCCCTGGTCCCTTCCTCATCTGCTGGCCCACCCTCTGCTCCTACCCCTTCAGTCTCTGAAGACTTACTAAGATCATAAGCCACCAACAACTCCTGGAGGTGTTGGGTGGTGGGACTTTGGCCTGTCCTTAATTTCCTCACGTTACACAAAGCTCTCAGTTCCAAGAATGGGAGTGTGTCATACTTGGAGGGGGAAGCTCAATGGCTTCCTGCAGGGCATCTTTGGATCCTGCTTTTAAAGACATTACTAGTGTGGTGTGGTGTATGCACTACCTACTCTAGTGTGGCCTACTAAACTCTCTTGAGTTGTAGAAAGGGTTGTGCTATCCCTTAACACACAACTCTAAGTTCAGTAGAACTTACTGATATTCTAAGCTTAAATTATATGTACCTTAGGTACCTTTAGTGGTTTTCAGTTGATCAATTCAATTGAGATTATCTGGTAAAACAATAGCAAGCTGGAATCCCACACGCTGCACACCAATGTGAGAAGTTGGCCTGGCATATGCTGTCCACTAATTATAGTGGGCACCTTGCACCAGTCCAAATCGACTCTTATGGTAGGTAGGTTAAAGACAACCTTATTGAAAGCTATCCTAGTGGTAGCTGTGGAGAGCAGCCTTCAGGCTAAGTCTTGAAGGAATGTAAAGCAGCTTGTTTTACCAGTCTATAATCTCTTGAGTGACCAAATGAAAGAGCACCACACCAGGTATATATTCAAAATATATGTATTTATTACTAAACACACCCCTCTAGTCTCTTTATGAGGCTAGAGTTCGAAATACATAGGTTATAAGATCTTAAATCACAGTAATAGCACAAATACACGTTTGGGCCCTAGGGGCGTACCAAACCATATACCAATAAAGTGGTATGCGAACCACGACTGAACTAGACACTAGGCCTAGAGCCTCTAGAAGTGCTTGGACCACAAGGAACCACCCAAGGTAGTGACACAGGGGACCCACGGGAGACGCGTGCAGTGTATGTACACAACCGCGATACGCCGTTAACTTCTATGGAGAAAGTCGGGATCGGGAAAATAGAGGAAAGGGACACTTTAAAGAGGACTAGGACAAAACCCTTTGAGATCTAGGACTTTGAAGAGTCTCTACCCACGGGAGCACCGGAGTACTCGTGTTACCTCACCCAGGGAAGCCGGGTGCATAGGTGCCTTTCGGGGTCGGGTTTCGTCGTCGTTTCTTATGGCGATCTGCTGCAAAGTGCTGCTGGCGACCAGGAGAAAAGTGTCCGGGTGGATCCAAGAGTGGATCGGAGTTCTGAAGAACCTGAAAGCAGAGGGGACAGAGTCTGGGTCACTAGCCAGTGACCAGGGAGGCGATGGACAGATGCCCACCGATGTCGAGTGCTTCAGGTTCGATGACGGTCATCTTGACTCTTCAGCCACGAGGTCCGGGAGGCATTGTCGGCGACCAGGAGCAGGATTCGGGCTGTTGCTCGATGTCTGTCGAGTGCAGAGGTGTCGGCGACCAGATTGGACCCAACAAGCCTTGGCAACGGCAAGTCTCGAGTAAGATGTAGATCGTCGATGATGCAGACCAGCAAGGTCTGGGGAACTCACCCAGCGAGGGTAAGTGAGGGCAGGCCTGGAGCAACCAGACTGCCAAGTAAAGAAAAGATTGGCCTTCGTTAAGGGCTACTAGCCAACGGGCTAGCGACCGCAAAGGAGCCTCGTGACGCCGCACGTGGAGCTGGCTTACAGGACACTCGTGGAGTGGGGGCCAGTGATCTTCGGTGCAGGTGGTGCTGGAGGCTAGGGCTACTCGGAGCCCAAAGCATGACTTCTTGGGAGACCCAGAAGATGGTGCACTTGCAAATGTGCTCGGTGTCCAGGGGTCATGGTCTCAAGTCACCCACGATAGCCACGGGCCTCAGCTTTGCTGGGGACTCAGGGTAGCCTCGGGGAAGTCTGAGAATCCACCTCTGGTGATGCGATGACTTCGGCGTCCGACGGGAGCTTCAGTGATGCGAACCGGACAGATGCTTCTTTGGTGCCTGCCAAGCAGGGGAGTCACTCCTTGACCCCAAGGGAGATTCTTCAGTCCTCTAATCGTGAGTAGAGCGTCGAAGGTCCAGGATTCTGTTTCAGAGTTTCGTCCAGGTATAATCTAAAGTCCTAGGGACTGGGTTCCTACCTTTATTCTAAAAATAGGGGATGGACTACTCTGTGGCCCCACCTATGGGTGGGTCAGGGCAGAGGGGTGGCTACACCCCTTTCCCTTTGTCCAGTTCGCGCCAAAGCAGGGGCTGCAAGCCCCTGATCCGGTTTGAACTGGGGTATGCACAGGGACACCAAATGTGCCCCCAGTGCAGGACTTCAAAGCACCCGAAAGTGCTCCCGCCCAGCCCCAATACACATTGTCCTGTCTGGGGAGGTGGTCACACCTCCCTGGGACAGGAAACCTATTGTCCAGGCCTCCCCTGCCGGAGTTTCGTCCAGCAGCAGGAGGCCAGACTCGTGTCTGTGGCAGCAGCATCCATTTTGTGATGCCAGGCTCTGGAAAGAAGTTACCGGACTCGTCAGAGTTAACATGCCTTTCCCTCTAGAAGGGTGGAATGCTACCCCCGCCGCCAGGATTGGCGGGGGGTAGTATTCCAAGATGTTTGACACCAAACACGACATGTTTAGGTGCAGCCATTCCATAGTTAGCATTTTACCGCGAGGATATAATGCGTTTAAGAGTATATGGTCAGGCTGCACTACAAACAGCATCAGAGATGGTCTCCGAACGCTGCAGAAGGGCCCTGCTCATGCAGGGGCACCCTCTCACATAGGAACCATGCACTCTGCCTTTAGGATTGATAAGGCCTGCCTTAGGAGTGACTTATAGGTTTATATGTGTGTAGGCATTTAGTGATATAGGTAACCTATACCACAGCAAGGGGTGCATGCACCACCTTACCCAGGCTGCAGTAGCAGACCTGTGGTGCCAGTTTGGATGGCCTACCAGGGGTGGCATAATACATGCTGCAGCCCCTGGCAGGCCTCTGAGGTACCTATGCCCTTGGTACATAGTATACCATATACTAGGGACTTACAAGGGCACTCCAGATCCCAATCAGTGATGTGCCTAAGGCACATGGAGACCCTTTTAAAGAGGAAACAGCTAGGCTGGGGTTCTGAATAGCAGGGCCCCAGCCAGACTAATGTCGAAAACCAGTGAAGTATCAGCAAAAAGTGGGGGTACCCCTGTGAAGCAGATCCTACTCTCCTACAAAGTTAGTTTTAGGTTTTGGGTGAGTGGATTACTGAAAAAAGTTTTTATCTTAGTTTTAGGAAAAGGGTGAGTGGTTTTCTGAAAGAAGTTGATTTAAATTTAGTTTTCAGATAAGGGAGATTGGATTATTTCAACAAGTTAATTAGAATTTACTTTTAGGAATAGGGAGACTCGATTCCTGAAACAAGTTGATTTAATGTTAGTTTTAGGGTTAGGGAGAGTGGGTTTCTGAAACAAAATTTTGTAAAGTTACTTTTAGGTTTCGGGTGAGTGGATTCCTGAAAAAAAAATGATGTTAGTTTTAGGAAAAGGGTGAGTGGGTTACTTGATAAAATTGATTTAAATTTTGTTTTGTGATAAGTGTGATTGGATTATTGTGATAAGTTAATTCAAATTTAGTTTTAGGATTAGGGTGAGTAGATTCCTGAAACAAATTTTTGGAAATTTAGTTTTAGGTATCGGGCGCGTGTATTCCTGAAAAAAGTTTTTTATGTTAGTTTTAGGAAAAGGGTGAGTGGATTCCTGGAACAAGTAGATTTAAATTTAGTTTTCGGATAATGGAGATTGGATTATTTCAACAAGTTAATTAGAATTTACTTTTAGGATTAGCTAGAGAGGATTGCTGAAACAAGTTGCTTTAACGTTAGTTTTAGGGTTAGGGGAGTGCGTTCCTGAAACAAAATTTTGTAAAGTTACTTTTAGATTTCGGGTGAGTGGATTCCTGAAAAAACTATTATGTTAGTTTTAGGAAAAGGGTGAGTGGGTTAGTTGAAAACATTGATTTAAATTTAGTTTTGGGATAAGACTAATTGGATTATTGCGATAAGTTAATTTAAATTTAGTTTTAGAATCAGGGTGAGTGGATTCCTGAAACAAAATGTTTAAAGTTAGTTATATGTTTTCGTGTGAATGGATTCTTGAAAAAAATGTTTTTTAGTTTTAGGAAAAAGTTCAGTGGGTTACTGCAAAAAAATTATTTAAATTTAGTTTTAGGATAAGGGTGATTGGATTATTTCAACAAATTAATTTAAATTTACTTTTAGGAACAGGGAGAGTGGATTCCTGAAGCAAGTTTGTTTCAAAGTTACTTTTAGGGTAGGGGTGAGTGGATTCCTGAATCAAAATTTTTAAAAGTTAGTTTTAGTTTTCGGGTGAGTGGATTCCTGAAAAAAAAGTTATATTAGCTTTAGGAAAATGATGAGTGGGTTACTGCAAAAGATAGATTTAAAATTAGTTTCAGGATAAGAGTGATTGGATTATTGTGATAAGTTAATTTAAATTTAGTTTTAGGATTAGGGTGAGTGGATTCCTGAAATAAACTTTTTGAAATTTAGTTTTAGGTATTGGGCGCATGGATTCCTGAAAAAGTTTTTTATGTTAGTTTAAGGAAAAGGGTGAGTGGATTACTGCAACAAGTAGATATAAATTTAGTTTTTGGATAAGGGAGATTGGATTATTTCAAAAAGTTAATTAAAATTTACTTTTAGGATTAGGGAGAGTGGATTTCTGAAACAAGCTGCTTTAAAGTTAATTTTAGGGTTAGGGTCAGTGGGTACCTGAAACAAAATTTTGTAAAGTTACTTTTAGATTTCGGGTGAGTGGATTCTTAAAAAAAAATTATGTTAGTTTTAGGAAAAGGGTGAGTGGGTTACTTGAAAAAATTGATTTAAATTTAGTTTTAGGATAATAGTGATTCGATTATTGAGATAAGTTAATTTAAATTTAGTTTTAGGATTAGGGTGAGTGGATTCCTGAAAGAAAATTTTTTAAAGTTAGTTTTAGGTTTCGGGTGAAAGGATTCCTGAAAAAAGAATGTTTTTTTTAGTTTTAGGGAAAAGGTAAGTGGGTTACTGCAAAAAAATGATTTATATTTAGTTTTCGGATAAGGGTGATTGGATTATTTCAACAAGTTAATTACAATTTTCTTTTTAGGTTAGGGAAAGTAGATTCCTGAAACAAGTTTCTTTAAAATTAGTTTTAGGGTTAGTATGAGTGGATTCCTGATTTTTTTTTTGTAAAGTTAGTTTTAGGTTTCGGGTGAGTGGATTCCTGAAAAAAGAAGTATTTAAGTTTTAGGAAAAGGATGAGTGGGTTACTGCAAAAAATTGATTTAAATTTAGTTTTAGGATAATACTGATTGGATTATTGAGATAAGTTAATTCAAATTTAGTTTTAGGATTACGGTGAATGGATTCCTGAAACAAATTTTTGGAAAGTTAGTTTTAGGTATCGGGCGCATGGATTCCTGAAAAAAGTTTTTATGTTAGTTTTAGGAAAAGGGTGAGTGGTTTACTGAAAGAAGTTGATTTAAATTTAGTTTTCAGATAACGGAGATTGGATTATTTCAACAAGTTAATTAGAATTTACTGTGGGGGCAAGATGGCCGCTGACTGACCTCTGCGGGAGCCGCTGTTTTTGCTCTCTCCTCTGAACAGCCTGTTGGAATGATTTAAGTGGGTAAAAACCCTCAGGGCATGCCATCCAGCACCTATCTGGTAGAGCAGCTGCTTATTTGGCTGCGGGGACGAGGATTGAGCCGGTGGGCGAAGACACACTCGTCGGATGCTGAAAAGTTGCGAGACTCGGGGTGCCCATTTTGCGGGGGCTGATGGCGCCGAAAACAACCAGGTCCGCTAAAGACGGGGGCGTAAAAGATCGGCCGAAGGAGACTGGCGTGGCGGCGAAGGGATTAGGACAAACCCGCCGAGGTGCACCAGCTAAGAAAACAGAGACCGAGGGAAATACTGCAAACACTGGAAAGGCTCGGGAAGGCGGAGCGGATGGACGGATCGGGCGGCGCACACTGTGTGACGAGAATGGGATGCGTCAGCCCACAGTTGCAGAGGCTTTTGCGGCTACGACGGCGGCGGCTGGTAATAGCAACTACCCACGTTTGGAAGATCTCAGGGTGCGTGAGGTAATCCCCCCAGGCTTTGACTCTACTGAGGAGGCTGTTCAACGGCCCGGTTCAGTGCGTGAGATACCGGAGGAGGAGGGGGATCGGTCCGACTCCATCGTGGGACCGTCTGTGCAATTGGTACAAACATTGCAGGTACTACCAACATTACAGAGCATGTTATTAGATAATCAAAGCAATTCGGTGGGGGGTGCGGGTGTATCTCCTAACATGGAAGTGGTAGTAATAGCGTACCCGACCGGCATCGATTCAGACGGGAACGGGACTGGTTCTGCGGCCCCGGCTAGGGCAGAGAAAAATCTGCTCGAAATTGGTGAAGCTGGTGAACTTGCTCAGAGTGCAGCTAGAGGGGAAAAAGGGGTGTAGGCTCAAGCTTAATTGCCTCACGGTCTCCAGAGGGGGATACATTTTACTCTGTGAACGAAGACACAGATATCTCGGATATAAGCGATGTGAATACATCCTTAGGTTCTGAGACTGAATCTGATGATTCCGTTGGGGGTTCTATAAATACTCAAAAGACCCAACGTGTGAGGATTGTATCCCAGAAACGGAGATCTAAGTCGAAATCTAGTATCAGCCCCCCAAAGAAAGATACTGTAAGGAAACTTAAATGGGACTACTCTGCAACAACCCAAGTTTATACGGAGGAAGGGGCATTGGTTATACCGGAGAAGACGGTGCACTCGGGACACTTGGAGCTTCCTTCTGCTCTCCCTGCCTCGCCTTCACTAGATTTAGTGTATTCTACCTTAAAACAGATGCAGGGGGAGGCAAGAGCAGAAAGTCGGAGGGCACACCAAGCAAACAAGAAATTGCAGGGGTCAATTAGGAAAGTTAATAAGATGTGCTCCGATATGGCGGATAGGGTCACACATGCTGAAGAAAGAACTGCCACTTTGGAAGATGAAATGGTTAAAATACAGACTTTTAGGAAGCTCCAAGAGAGACAGTCCGATAATGTGTTGTGGAAACTCGAGGATTTCGAGAACCGCCAGCGAAGGAATAATGTGAGACTGCTGGGCATCGCGGAAAAAACAGAAGGCGAGAACATTATGTCTTTCGTAGTTAAACTCTTGAAGGGAGCATTTCCAGATCTGGCCCAGTGGAATTGGGATATTGAGGTTCAGAGAGCGCATCGCTTTCCCTTCAATCAAAAGAAAAACAATGATGGGAGACAGGAGGAGCATCCGAGAGCCATTCTTGTGTATATTGGCAATTTTCTTCTTCGGCAGGCAATTCTGGATAGAGCACGTCCAGAAGCAAAAAGAACATATGAGGACCATTTATTTTTTGCTCGGCCAGATTTTTGCCATGCAACTGTTGAGAGGAGATGGCGGCTCCGACAGTTGATAACCCCTTTTCAGGGGGTTGGGTGTGAAGCCTATTTGTTATTTCCCGCTCGGCTCAAGGTCATTGTTAAAGGGAGGGTGCACATGTTTTTTCCCGAGATTAAGGCACAGGAGTTTTTGTCTGAGTTGAAGGGAACTAAGGGGGCAGTGGGGGGGTGAAATTTAGCTCTCTGTGGAAGGATTTAAATAGAGGCTACATGTAGGAACTGGCCTCTATGCTCTTTTGTGCTGTATGGATGTTATTTTTATCTCTGCCTTTACTAGAAGGGATGTTTAGTTGGCCTCTTTATTGGTTTAATTAAGGGGTTGAGCCTTCCTATCTCCTTAAAATGTATAGATGTATATATATATATTTTTTTTTCTTCCCTCCCCTCTTATGGTGTAATTCTTCTATTTTCTTATCTTTTTAGGGATTTTTTTAGGATTATAAAGCATATGCGAGGCACTGGGGGTGTTTATTAGAGTGTATTGGGAGCTCAGCTGTTCGGGGAGGGGGAGCTGGCAGTGGCTCGAGTTGGGAGTTACAGCGGCCACGCATAGGTCATGCTTGACCTATTGCCTGTGTGGGGTATGGGGGGGTGGGGGGGCAGCTAGGGAGGGAGGTGATGGTACTGCACAGCAAAATATATTACTTGAGGTTCAATGTAGGGATTACAAGAAAACAATACAGGTGCAATTAAAATTGAGGGCTCGAAGAACGGAAATCAAAGGACTAAAGTTAGAGGGCAAAAGATATGAATATGTATGGATATGCAGGGCATGATGATTAATATTAAGCAATGAGTCTTCGGATAGCTTCTATTAATATATGTGGCCTTAATGATTTGACCAAGCGACAAAGAGCGGCAGTGATTTTTAAAACTATGCGGGTAGACATGTTATGCGTCCAAGAAACCCATATAGAGGATAGTCGGGCTAATCTTTTGGAACAGCTGGGCTTTAAATTAATTATTAACACTAAACAGGGTACGAGGACAAGAGGGGTTGCCATCCTATCTCGTCGAAATGATGTTGTTATTAAAAGGAGAATAGCTGATAAATGGGGCCGCTGGGTGTTGGTTGAATGTAAGTGGCAAGAGGAAATGTTTACACTATGCTCTATCTATGGCTCCAATGGGGATGATCCCGAGGTTCTAGAATTTTTGGATGTTGAATTAGCAACTTGGCCCTCCCCAGTTATTTTTTGTGGGGATTTTAACATCAATGGCTTGGGGGGTCTTTGGGGAGGAGGGGGAAGTAGCTATTCGGGTAGAAAGAAAAGAGTTTATCGGGCACTTACTAATTTGGTTCAAAACAATACACTAATAGACATTTGGGCGCAACTAAATCCTACTGACCCTGGCTGTACATTTTTTCAGCGCCTCATAAAATTGCTACTAGATTAGATTATTTTTTCGTGTCTCATTCGATAAAATCAAGATGTAAGATAGAAAAGCACCCCCGGATAATCTCGGATCATAATCCCCTGGTCCTAACTCTCACCTGGGGAGGGGAGAAAAGACAAGAGAAGGGTTGGACCTTTGAGCGAGGTCTCTTAAAAGACCCAGAATACGTGATCCATATGAATGAATGGATCAAGGGGTTTTGGGAGATTAACAGAGGGAGTGCTGGACCCGGGATCGTCTGGGATGCGTTTAAAGCTGGGGTAAGGTGGGAGACACTGAGTTATAGTTTGGGTAGGCAGAAGAGGGTGGGTCAACGGATGAAAGCCCTTTGTAAGGTATTGATGGATGTGGAGGAGGAGCTTGCTATTGCGATACGAGAGAAGAAACGACTTGATGATATACTGTTGAGGATGGCAATAGCAAAGGCGGAAATGGGGGAGGTAGTCGCAAGTAAGGCTGCCGAAAAATTCCTTGTAAAAAGGGAACAATGCTACGAATTTAGCGAAAGAGTGGGACACACTTTGGCAGTACGACTCAGGCAGAGAACAACGGGTGGGGAAATTGGGGATATTATGGACAGTGGCGGGAAATTAATCGAGGACTCATTAGGCATCCGGGAAGTTTTTCGTCAGTTTTATGAAGATCTATATAGGGAAGAACAACAAGGGGAACAGAGATCAATTCAAGAATACTTAAAGGGAATCTTGAAGCACAGCATTGATTCTGATGATAGAGAGGCATTAGATACAGAGCTGACTCAGGATGAGATATATGGAGCATTAGGGAGCCTCCCGGTCGGGAAAGCTGTGGGACCAGATCTAATCCCCTTAGAGTTCTATAAAACATTTCTTGAGGCTATTGGACCGGAACTGGTTGCTATAATCGGTCAAGCCCAGCATGGAGACTCTATCCCTGACTCATGGGCTGGGGCAGATATGATCGTGTTTTTAAAAAAGGGCAAACCATCTAGAGAGCCAGGCTCATATAGGCCAATAACACTGATGAATAGTGACTCTAAAATTTATTCAAGGGCATTGGCAACCCGCTTGAATCAGATAATAGGGAGAATGGTCCACTCATGTCAACATGGCTTTATTCCTGGAAGGGGGACTACAGAACATATTCGATGAACTATAACTCTATTTGATGCAGCGGAGGTCTCAGGGGACCCTATGGCTTTAATACTCATGGATGCTGAAAAAGCGTTCGATAGGGTCTCCTGGGACTACCTTTGGGAGGTGATGAAATGGTTCGGGATTGAAACTAATTACATTAAGGCCATACAGGCTCTATATAAAGCTCCAAAGGCTAGGATTAGAGTAAATGGTGGGTATACGACACCGGTGATAATTACCCGCGGCACAAGGCAGGGCTGTCCCTGCTCGCCCCTGCTCTTTGCGCTCTACATTGACCCCCTGTTAAGGAAATTGGATGCTTCTATTGGTGTTAGCCCAATGCGGTTTCATGGGCGGGAGACCAAGATTTTGGCCTACGCTGATGATGTCGCAGTGGCTACTTCTAATCCCCAAGATGCATTGGTTGTAATAGAGGAAGTGGCTCAAGATTTTGGAACAATTTCTGGGTATGCACTAAATCGGCAGAAGACATTGATAGTCCAAAATAAATGGGCTAAATTAGAAGATTCTAGGGTGGTTGACTCTGCCGTTTACCTAGGTATTGATATTACTCCAGATCTGGGAAAGTTAGTGAAAAAGAATATAGAACCAATTATAAGGAAAGCTAAAAAGATTTTGATCGATTGAATAATCTTCCTATGACTCTGGTCGGCCGCAGTAATGTGGTAAAAATGGTTTTTCTTCCCAAAATACTTTATCTTTTTCGGGCAATACCGCTAGAGTTTGAGAAACATTGGTTCTGCACGCTCGAGCACATTGTGAACAGGTTTATATGGGCCCATGGGAAAACCAGACGGGCTATGAGATATATGTCACTATCAAGGGAGAGAGGTGGGTGGGCAGTTCCTGATTTTAAGATGTATTATTGGGCAGCGGCGCTTCAATATATGTCGGCTCTGGTTGGGAGGACTGCGGGCGACCTCAGGGATATTATAGACACCCCAGACGTATACGATCTCTTATTGTTCGAGGATGCGAATAATTGCTTTATGAAATTTATCGACTTATAAAAAAATGAAATTCAAGACCCTGTTGGCTGCATATAGGATCTGGGCTGCATTTAAGAAGAAAATAGGCTTAGGCAGGTTTAATCATTATACACAGCTTTATAGAAATCCAACTTTCCCGGATATTTTTTCTGATACAATTATGTTGGAGTGGGAGGGTAAGGGGCTGCGGGTGATGGGGGATTTGATGGGCCCTGATGGTATAAGGTTGTTTAGTGATATCCAGCAGGAGTATGGGATTAATACAAGACAGTTTTTTAAATATCTGCAGTTACGGAGTTTTCTTAAAGGGAAATTGGGGGGCCATGCGGCTTTCAGAGCTCGGTAATTATAGACGCCATAAGAGCGGGGGAGAACTGTACTATTAGGCGGATTTATGCCGAACTGCAAACATTCAAACCGGATGACCTTGATAAATACGAGAAAAAGTGGTCAGATAAACTCGGTATAGATCAAAATTGCTTTTCTGAGTCATTAGAAATTTGTCAAAGTATTTTATGCTCAGCGGGATTGCAGGCTCAGCATTTTAAAACAATTTTCTGGCTGTACTATACCCCGGCAAGGATAGCGCAATGGGGAGGACAGGAGGGAATTAGGTGCCCTCGGTGCGATAGCCCGACGCAGACTTAATCCATATGTTTGCGACTTGCTCCTCTTTGGTAAATCTAATAAAAGCAATAGAAAAATGTATGGATCAAATTTTGAATATACAAGTAATATTAGATCCAGCTCTAATACTTTTGGGGACGCAATCGAGTGGTAGGCCAAACTCACATGATTATTTTTTGTTTCTTGCTACGGCCGCACTACGTATTATTATCGCCTCTGCCTGGCTGGACCAAGTAGCCCCATCCTCTCAGCAATGGTTAGCTAAACTGCTAGCTATATATAATATGAAGAAAGGGATATTTGAAAGAAAGGGCAAGAGAGGGAAAAATCTTGGTAGGCGGATATGGGGGACCTATTTATAGGTGGAAGGAAGCTGGGAATGATAGCTAATGCTGATCAGAATTAACTTTATAATGATGTGTAAATAATTAAATAAGCCTTTTTTGATACTAATTTTAAAGCTGTTTTAAAGATCAATTGGTTCTTTTAATATGTATTGGATAATATGAATGTGTACTGTATGGTGATTGAAAATGTGATCCTCAAGTATTAACTGCATTGAATGTTTTTTTCTTTTTTGTACTGTACCTCCGGGGTTAAAAAAATAAAATCTTTAAAAAAATTTAAAAAAAAGAATTTACTTTTAGGAATAGGGAGAGTGGATTCCTGAAACAAGTTGATTTAATGTTAGTTTTAGGGTTAGGGAGAGTGGGTTTCTGAAACAAAATTTTGTAAAGTTACTTTTAGGTTTCGGGTGAGTGGATTCCTGAAAAAAAATTATGTTAGTTTTAGGAAAAGGGTGAGTGGGTTAGTTGAAAAAATTGATTTAAATTTAGTTTTGGGATAAGAGTGATTGGATTATTGTGATAAGTTCATTTAAATTTAGTTTTAGAATCAGGGTGAGTGGATTCCTGAAACAACATTTTTTAAAGTTAGTTTTATGCTTTCGTGTGAATGGATTCCTGAAAAAAAATGTTTTTTAGTTTTAGGAAAAAGTTCAGTGGGTTACTTGAAAAAAATGATTTAAATTTTGTTTTGTGATAAGTGTGATTGGATTATTGTGATAAGTTAATTCAAATTTAGTTTTAGGATTAGGGTGAGTAGATTCCTGAAACAAATTTTTGGAAATTTAATTTTAGGTATCGGGCGCGTGTATTCCTGAAAAAAGTTTTTTATGTTAGTTTTAGGAAAAAGGTGAGTGGATTCCTGGAACAAGTAGATTTAAATTTAGTTTTCGGATAATGGAGATTGGATTATTTCAACAAGTTAATTAGAATTTACTTTTAGGATTAGCGAGAGAGGATTGCTGAAACAAGTTGCTTTAACGTTAGTTTTAGGGTTAGGGTGAGTGGGTTCCTGAAACAAAATTTTGTAAAGTTACTTTTAGATTTCGGGTGAGTGGATTCCCTGAAAAAAAAATTATGTTAGTTTTAGGAAAAGGGTGAGTGGGTTAGTTGAAAAAATTCATTTAAATTTAGTTTTGGGATAAGAGTGATTGGATTATTGCGATAAGTTAATTTAAATTTAGTTTTAGAATCAGGGTGAGTGGATTCCTGAAACAACATTTTTTAAAGTTAGTTTTATGTTTTCGTGTGAATGGATTCCTGAAAAAAAATGTTTTTTAGTTTTAGGAAAAAGTTCAGTGGGTTACTGCAAAAAATGATTTAAATTTAGTTTTAGGATAAGGGTCATTGGATTATTTCAACAAATAAATTTAAATTTACTTTTAGGAACAGGGAGAGTGGATTCCTGAAGCAAGTTGTTTTAAAGTTACTTTTAGGGTAAGGGTGAGTGGATTCCTGAATCAAAATTTTTAAAAGTTAGTTTTAGTTTTCGGGTGAGTGGATTCCTGAAAAAAAAAGTTATGTTAGCTTTAGGAAAATGATGAGTGGGTTACTGCAAAAGATAGATTTAAAATTAGTTTCAGGATAAGAGTGATTGGATTATTGTGATAAGTTAATTTAAATTTAGTTTTAGGATTAGGGTGAGTGGATTCCTGAAATAAACTTCTTAAAATTTAGTTTTAGGTATTGGGCGCATGGATTCCTGAAAAAAGTTTTTATGTTAGTTTAAGGAAAAGGGTGAGTGGATTACTGCAACAAGTAGATATAAACTTAGTTTTTGGATAAGGGAGATTGGATTATTTCAAAAAGTTAATTAAAATTTACTTTTAGGATTAGGGAGAGTGGATTCCTGAAACAAGTTGCTTTAAAGTTAGTTTTAGGGTTAGGTTGAGTGGGTACCTGAAACAAAATTTTGTAAAGTTACTTTTATATTTCGGGTGAGTGGATTCCTAAAAAAAAAATTATGTTAGTTTTAGGAAAAGGGTGAGTGGGTTACTTGAAAAAATTGATTTAAATTTAGTTTTAGGATAATAGTGATTCGATTATTGAAATAAGTTAATTTAAATTTAGTTTTAGGATTAGGGTGAGTGGATTCCTGAAACAAAATTTTTTAAAGTTAGTTTTAGGTTTTTGGGTGAATGGATTCCTGAAAAAATAATGTTTTTTTAGTTTTAGGAAAAAGGTAAGTGGGTTACTGCAAAAAAATGATTTATATTTAGTTTTAGGATAAGGGTTATTGGATTATTTCAACAAGTTAATTAAAATTTTCTTTTTAGGTTAGGGAAAGTAGATTCCTGAAACAAGTTTCTTTAAAATTAGTTTTAGGGTTAGGATGAGTGAATTCCTGAAACAAAATTTTGTAAAGTTAGTTTTAGGTTTTGGGTGAGTGGATTCCTGAAAAAAGTTTTTATCTTAGTTTTAGGAAAAGGGTGAGTGGTTTACTGAAAGAAGTTGATTTAAATTTAGTTTTCAGATAAGGGAGATTGGATTATTTCAACAAGTTAATTAAAATTTACTTTTAGGAACAGGGAGAGTGGATTCCTGAAACAAAATTTTGTAAAGTTACTTTTAGGTTTCGGGTGAGTGGATTCCTGAAAAAAAAATGATGTTAGTTTTAGGAAAAGGGTGAGTGGTTTACTTGAAAAAATTGATTTAAATTTTGTTTTGTGATAAGTGTGATTGGATTATTGTGATAAGTTAATTCAAATTTAGTTTTAGGATTAGGGTGAGTAGATTCCTGAAACAAATTTTTGGAAATTTAGTTTTAGGTATCGGGCGCGTGTATTCCTGAAAAAAGTTTTTTATGTTAGTTTTAGGAAAAGGGTGAGTGGATTCCTGGAACAAGTAGATTTAAATTTAGTTTTCGGATAATGGAGATTGGATTATTTCAACAAGTTAATTAGAATTTGCTTTTAGGATTAGCTAGAGAGGATTGCTGAAACAAGTTGCTTTAACGTTAGTTTTAGGGTAAGGGTGAGTGGGTTCCTGAAGCAAAATTTTGTAAAGTTACTTTTAGATTTCAGGTGAGTGGATTCCTGAAAAAACAATTATGTTAGTTTTAGGAAAAGGGTGAGTGGGTTACTTGAAAAAATTGATTTAAATTTAGTTTTAGGATAATAGTGATTCGATTATTGAGATAAGTTAATTTAAATTTAGTTTTAGGATTAGGGTGAGTGGATTCCTGAAACAAAATTTTTAAAAGTTAGTTTTAGTTTTCGGGTGAGTGGATTCCTGAAAAAAAAGTTATGTTAGCTTTTGGCAAATAATGAGTGGGTTACTGCAAAAGATAGATTTAAAATTAGTTTCATGATAAGAGTGATTGGATTATTGTGATAAGTTAATTTACATTTAGTTTTAGGATTAGGGTGAGTGGATTCCTGAAATAAACTTTTTGAAATTTAGTTTTAGGTATTGGGCGCATGGAATCCTGAAAAAAGTTTTTTATGTTAGTTTAAGGAAAAGGGTGAGTGGATTACTGCAACAAGTAGATATAAATTTAGTTTTTGGATAAGGGAGATTGGATTATTTCAAAAAGTTAATTAAAATTTACTTTTAGGATTAGGGAGAGTGGATTCCTGAAACAAGTTGCTTTAAAGTTAGTTTTAGGCTTAGGGTGAGTGGGTACCTGAAACAAAATTTTGTAAAGTTACTTTTAGATTTCGGGTGAGTGGATTCCTAAAAAAAAAATTATGTTAGTTTTAGGAAAAGGGTGAGTGGGTTACTTGAAAAAATTGATTTAAATTTAGTTTTAGGATAATAGTGATTCGATTATTGAGATAAGTTAATTTAAATTTAGTTTTAGGATTAGGGTGAGTGGGTTCCTGAAACAAAATTTTTTAAAGTTAGTTTTAGGTTTCGGGTGAATGGATTCCTGAAAAAAGAATGTTTTTTTAGTTTTAGGAAAAAGGTAAGTGGGTTACTGCAAAAAAATGATTTATATTTTATTTTAGGATAAGGCTGATTGGATTATTTCAACAAGTTAATTAAAATTTTCTTTTTAGGTTAGGGAAAGTAGATTCCTGAAACAAGTTTCTTTGAAATTAGTTTTAGGGTTAGGATGAGTGGATTCCTGAAACAACATTTTGTAAAGTTAATTTAAGGTTTCGGGTGAGTGGATTTCTGAAAAAATAAGTATTTAAGTTTTAGGAAAAGGGTGAGTGGGTTACTGCAAAACATTGATTTAAATTTAGTTTTAGGATAATAGTGATTGGATTATTGAGATAAGTTAATTTAAATTTAGTTTTTGGATTAGGGTGAGTGGATTCCTGAAATAAACATTTTGAAATTTAGTTTTAGGTATTGGGCGCATGGATTCCTGAAAAAAGTTTTTTATGTTAGTTTAAGGAAAAGGGTGAGTGGATTACTGCAACAAGTAGATATAAATTTAGTTTTTGGATAAGGGAGATTGGATTATTTCAAAAAGTTAATTAAAATTTACTTTTAGGATTAGGGAGAGTGGATTCCTGAAACAAATTGCTTTAAAGTTAGTTTTAGGGTTAGGGTGAGTGGGTACCTGAAACAAAATTTTGTAAAGTTACTTTTAGATTTCGGGTGAGTGGATTCCTAAAAAAAAAATTATGTTAGTTTTAGGAAAAGGGTGAGTGGGTTACTTGAAAAAATTGATTTAAATTTAGTTTTAGGATAATAGTGATTCGATTATTGAGATAAGTTAATTTAAATTTCGTTTTAGGATTAGGGTGAGTGTATTCCTGAAACAACATTTTTTAAAGTTAGTTTTAGGTTTCGGGTGAATGGATTCCTGAAAAAAGAATGTTTTTGTAGTTTTAGGAAAAAGGTAAGTGGGTTACCGCAAAAAAAGATTTATATTTAGTTTTAGGATAAGGGTGATTGGATTATTTCAACAAGTTAATTAAAATTTTCTTTTTAGGTTAGGGAAAGTAGATTATTGAAACAAGTTTCTTTGAAATTAGTTTTCGGGTTAGGATGAGTGGATTCCTGAAACAAAATTTTGTAAAGTTAGTTTTAGGTTTCGGGTGAGTGGATTCCTGAAAAAGAAGCATTTAAGTTTTAGGAAAACAGTGAGTGGGTTACTGCAAAAAATTGATTTAAATTTAGTTTTAGGATAATAGTGATTGGATTATTGAGATAAGTTAATTCAAATTTAGTTTTAGGATTAGGGTGAATGGATTCCTGAAACAAATTTTTGGAAAGTTACTTTTTAGGTATCGGGCGCATGGATTGCTGAAAAAGTTTTTATCTTAGTTTTAGGAAAAGGGTGAGTGGTTTACTGAAAGAAGTTGATTTAAATTTAGTTTTCAGATAAGGGAGATTGGATTATTTCAACAAGTTAATTAGAATTTACTTTTAGGAATAGGGAGAGTGGATTCCTGAAACAAGTTGATTTAATGTTAGTTTTAGGAAAAGGGTGAGTGGGTTACTTGAAAAAATTGATTTAAATTTTGTTTTGGGATAAGTGTGATTGGATTATTGTGATAAGTTAATTCAAATTTAGTTTTAGGATTAGGGTGAGTAGATTCCTGAAACAAATTTTTGGAAATTTAGTTTTAGGTATCGGGCATGTGTATTCCTGAAAAAAGTTTTTTATGTTAGTTTTAGGAAAGGGTGAGTGTGTTCCTGGAACAAGTAGATTTAAATTTATTTTTCGGATAATGGAGATTGGATTATTTCAACAAGTTAATTAGAATTTACTTTTAGGATTAGCGAGAGAGGATTGCTGAAACAAGTTGCTTTAACTTTAGTTTTAGGGTTAGGGTGAGTGGGTTCCTGAAACAAAATTTTGTAAACTTACTTTTAGATTTCGGGTGAGTGGATTCCTGAAAAAAAAATTATGTTAGTTTTAGGAAAAGGGTGAGTGGGTTACTTGAAAACAATTGATTTAAAATTAGTTTTGGGATAAGAGTGATTGGATTATTGCGATAAGTTAATTTAAATTAGGTTTAGAATCAGGGCGAGTGGATTCCTGAAATAAAATTTTTTAAAGTTAGTTTTATGTTTTCGTGTGAATGGATTCCTGAAAAAAATGTTTTTAGTTTTAGGAAAAAGTTCAGTGGTTTACTGCAAAAAATGATTTAAATTTAGTTTTAGGATAGGGCGATTGGATTATTTCAACAAATTAATTTAAATTTACTTTTAGGAACAGGGAGAGTGGATTCCTGAAGCAAGTTGTTTTAAAGTTACTTTTAGGGTAAGGGTGAGTGGATTCCTGAATCAAAATTTTTAAAAGTTAGTTTTAGTTTTCGGGTGAGTGGATTCCTGAAAAAAAAGTTATGTTAGCTTTAGGAAAATGATGAGTGGGTTACTGCAAAAGATAGATATAAAATTAGTTTCAGGATAAGAGTGATTGGATTATTGTGATAAGTTAATTTAAATTTAGTTTTAGGATTAGGGTGAGTGGATTCCTGAAATAAACTTCTTAAAAATTAGTTTTAGGTATTGGGCGCATGGATTCGTGAAAAAAGTTTTTATGTTAGTTTAAGGAAAAGGGTGAGTGGATTACTGCAACAAGTAGATATACATTCAGTTTTTGGATAAGGGAGATTGGATTATTTCAAAAAGTTAATTAAAATTTACTTTTAGGATTAGGGAGAGTGGATTCCTGAAACAAGTTGCTTTAAAGTTAGTTTTAGGGTTAGGGTGAGTGGGTTCCTGAAACAAAACTTTGTAAACTTAATTTTAGATTTCGGGTGAGTGGATTCCTGAAAAAAAAATTATGTTAGTTTTAGGAAAAGGGTGAGTGGGTTAGTTGAAAAAATTGATTTAAATTTTGTTTTGGGATAAGAGTGATTGGATTATTGTGATAAGTTCATTTAAATTTAGTTTTAGAATCAGGGTGAGTGGATTCCTGAAACAAAATTTTTTAAAGTTAGTTTTATGTTTTCGTGTGAAAGTATTCCTGAAAAAAAATGTTTTTTAGTTTTAGGAAAAAGTTCAGTGGGTTACTACAAAAAATGATTTAAATTTAGTTTTAGGATGAGGGTGATTGGATTATTTCAACAAATTAATTTAAATTTACTTTTAGGAACAGGGAGAGTGGATTCCTGAAGCAAGTTGTTTTAAAGTTAGTTTTAGGGTAAGGGTGAGTGGATTCCTGAATCAAAATTTTTAGAAGTTAGTTTTAGTTTTCGGGTGAGTGGATTCCTGAAAAAAAAAGTTATATTAGCTTTAGGAAAATGATGAGTGGGTTACTGCAAAAGATAGATTTAAAATTAGTTTCAGGATAAGAGTGATTGGATTATTGTTATAAGTTAATTTAAATTTAGTTTTAGGATTAGGGTGAGTGGATTTCTGAAATAAACTTTTTGAAATATAGTTTTAGGTATTGGGCACAGGGATTCCTGAAAAAAGTTTTTTATGTTAGTTTAAGGAAAAGGGTGAGTGGATTACTGCAACAAGTAGATATAAACTTAGTTTTTGGATAAGGGAGATTGGATTATTTCAAAAGTTAATTAAAATTTACTTTTAGGATTAGGGAGAGTGGATTCCTGAAACAAGTTGCTTTAAAGTTAGTTTTAGGGTTAGGTTGAGTGGGTACCTGAAACAAAATTTTGTAAAGTTACTTTTATATTTCGGGTGAGTGGATTCCTAAAAAAAAATTATGTTAGTTTTAGGAAAAGGGTGAGTGGGTTACTTGAAAAAATTGATTTAAATTTAGTTTTAGGATAATAGTGATTCGATTATTGAAATAAGTTAATTTAAATTTAGTTTTAGGATTAGGGTGAGTGGATTCCTGAAACAAAATTTTTTAAAGTTAGTTTTAGGTTTCGGGTGAATGGATTCCTGAAAAAGAATGTTTTTTTAGTTTTAGGAAAAAGGTAAGTGGGTTACTGCAAAAAAATGATTTATATTTAGTTTTAGGATAAGGGTTATTGGATTATTTCAACAAGTTAATTAAAATTTTCTTTTTAGGTTAGGGAAAGTAGATTCCTGAAACAAGTTTCTTTAAAATTTGTTTTAGGGTTAGGATGAGTGAATTCCTGAAACAAAATTTTGTAAAGTTAGTTTTAGGTTTTGGGTGAGTGGATTCCTGAAAAAGTTTTTATCTTAGTTTTAGGAAAAGGGTGAGTGGTTTACTGAAAGAAGTTGATTTAAATTTAGTTTTCAGATAAGGAGATTGGATTATTTCAACAAGTTAATTAGAATTTACTTTTAGGAATAGGGAGAGTGGATTCCTGAAACAAGTTGATTTAATGTTAGTTTTAGGGTTAGGGAGAGTGGGTTTCTGAAACAAAATTTTGTAAAGTTAGTTTTAGGTTTTGGGTGAGTGGATTCCTGAAAAAGAAGCATTTAAGTTTTAGGAAAAGAGTGAGTGGGTTACTGCAAAAAATTGATTTAAATTTAGTTTTAGGATAATAGTGATTGGATTATTGAGATAAGTTGATTCAAATTTAGTTTTAGGATTAGGGTGAATGGATTCCTGAAACAAATTTTTGGAAAGTTACTTTTTAGGTATCGGGCGCATGGATTGCTGAAAAAGTTTTTATCTTAGTTTTAGGAAAAGGGTGAGTGGTTTACTGAAAGAAGTTGATTTAAATTTAGTTTTCAGATAAGGGAGATTGGATTATTTCAACAAGTTAATTAGAATTTACTTTTAGGAATAGGGAGAGTGGATTCCTGAAACAAGTTGATTTAATGTTAGTTTTAGGAAAAGGGTGAGTGGGTTACTTGAAAAAATTGATTTAAATTTTGTTTTGGGATAAGTGTGATTGGATTATTGTGATAAGTTAATTCAAATTTAGTTTTAGGATTAGGGTGAGTAGATTCCTGAAACAAATTTTGGGAAATTTAGTTTTAGGTATCGGGCATGTGTATTCCTGAAAAAGTTTTTTATGTTAGTTTTAGGAAAGGGTGAGTGGGTTCCTGGAACAAGTAGATTTAAATTTATTTTTCGGATAATGGAGATTGGATTATTTCAACAAGTTAATTAGAATTTACTTTTAGGATTAGCGAGAGAGGATTGCTGAAACAAGTTGCTTTAACTTTAGTTTTAGGGTTAGGGTGAGTGGGTTCCTGAAACAAAATTTTGTAAACTTACTTTTAGATTTCGGGTGAGTGGATTCCTGAAAAAAAAATTATGTTAGTTTTAGGAAAAGGGTGAGTGGGTTACTTAAAAACAATTGATTTAAAATTAGTTTTGGGATAAGAGTGATTGGATTATTGCGATAAGTTAATTTAAATTTAGTTTTAGAATCAGGGCGAGTGGATTCCTGAAATAAAATTTTTTAAAGTTAGTTTTATGTTTTCGTGTGAATGGATTCCTGAAAAAAAATGTTTTTTAGTTTTAGGAAAAAGTTCAGTGGTTTACTGCAAAAAATGATTTAAATTTAGTTTTAGGATAGGGCGATTGGATTATTTCAACAAATTAATTTAAATTTACTTTTAGGAACAGGGAGAGTGGATTCCTGAAGCAAGTTGTTTTAAAGTTACTTTTAGGGTAAGGGTGAGTGGATTCGTGAATCAAAATTTTTAAAAGTTAGTTTTAGTTTTCGGGTGAGTGGATTTCTGAAAAAAAAAGTTATGTTAGCTTTAGGAAAATGATGAGTGGGTTACTGCAAAAGATAGATATAAAATTAGTTTCAGGATAAGAATGATTGGATTATTGTGATAAATTAATTTAAATTTAGTTTTAGGATTAGGGTGAGTGGATTCCTGAAATAAACTTCTTAAAATTTAGTTTTAGGTATTGGGCGCATGGATTCCTGAAAAAGTTTTTTATGTTAGTTTAAGGAAAAGGGTGAGTGGATTACTGCAACAAGTAGATATACATTCAGTTTTTGGATAAGGGAGATTGGATTATTTCAAAAAGTTAATTAAAATTTACTTTTAGGATTAGGGAGAGTGGATTCCTGAAACAAGTTGCTTTAAAGTTAGTTTTAGGGTTAGGGTGAGTGGGTTCCTGAAACAAAACTTTGTAAACTTAATTTTAGATTTCGGGTGAGTGGATTCCTGAAAAAAAATTATGTTAGTTTTAGGAAAAGGGTGAGTGGGTTAGTTGAAAAAATTGATTTAAATTTTGTTTTGGGATAAGAGTGATTGGATTATTGTGATAAGTTCATTTAAATTTAGTTTTAGAATCAGGGTGAGTGGATTCCTGAAACAAAATTTTTAAAGTTAGTTTTATGTTTTCGTGTGATAGTATTCCTGAAAAAAAATGTTTTTTAGTTTTAGGAAAAAGTTCAGTGGGTTACTACAAAAAATGATTTAAATTTAGTTTTAGGATGAGGGTGATTGGATTATTTCAACAAATTAATTTAAATTTACTTTTAGGAACAGGGAGAGTGGATTCCTGAAGCAAGTTGTTTTAAAGTTAGTTTTAGGGTAAGGGTGAGTGGATTCCTGAATCAAAATTTTTAGAAGTTAGTTTTAGTTTTCGGGTGAGTGGATTCCTGAAAAAAAAAGTTATATTGGCTTTAGGAAAATGATGAGTGGGTTACTGCAAAAGATAGATTTAAAATTAGTTTCAGGATAAGAGTGATTGGATTATTGTTATAAATTAATTTAAATTTAGTTTTAGGATTAGGGTGAGTGGATTTCTGAAATAAACTTTTTGAAATATAGTTTTAGGTATTGGGCACAGGGATTCCTGAAAAAGTTTTTTATGTTAGTTTAAGGAAAAGGGTGAGTGGATTACTGCAACAAGTAGATATAAACTTAGTTTTTGGATAAGGGAGATTGGATTATTTCAAAAAGTTAATTAAAATTTACTTTTAGGATTAGGGAGAGTGGATTCCTGAAACAAGTTGCTTTAAAGTTAGTTTTAGGGTTAGGTTGAGTGGGTACCTGAAACAAAATTTTGTAAAGTTACTTTTATATTTCGGGTGAGTGGATTCCTAAAAAAAAATTATGTTAGTTTTAGGAAAAGGGTGAGTGGGTTACTTGAAAAAATTGATTTAAATTTAGTTTTAGGATAATAGTGATTCGATTATTGAAATAAGTTAATTTAAATTTAGTTTTAGGATTAGGGTGAGTGGATTCCTGAAACAAAATTTTTTAAAGTTAGTTTTAGGTTTCGGGTGAATGGATTCCTGAAAAAGAATGTTTTTTTAGTTTTAGGAAAAAGGTAAGTGGGTTACTGCAAAAAAATGATTTATATTTAGTTTTAGGATAAGGGTTATTGGATTATTTCAACAAGTTAATTAAAATTTTCTTTTTAGGTTAGGGAAAGTAGATTTCTGAAACAAGTTTCTTTAAAATTTGTTTTAGGGTTAGGATGAGTGAATTCCTGAAACAAAATTTTGTAAAGTTAGTTTTAGGTTTTGGGTGAGTGGATTCCTGAAAAAAGTTTTTATCTTAGTTTTAGGAAAAGGGTGAGTGGTTTACTGAAAGAAGTTGATTTAAATTTAGTTTTCAGATAAGGGAGATTGGATTATTTCAACAAGTTAATTAGAATTTACTTTTAGGAATAGGGAGAGTGGATTCCTGAAAGAAGTTGATTTAATGTTAGTTTTAGGGTTAGGGAGAGTGGGTTTCTGAAACAAAATTTTGTAAAGTTAGTTTTAGGTTTCGGGTGAGTGGATTCCTGAAAAAGAAGCATTTAAGTTTTAGGAAAAGAGTGAGTGGGTTACTGCAAAAAATTGATTTAAATTTAGTTTTAGGATAATAGTGATTGGATTATTGAGATAAGTTAATTCAAATTTAGTTTTAGGATTAGGGTGAATGGATTCCTGAAACAAATTTTTGGAAAGTTACTTTTTAGGTATCGGGCGCATGGATTGCTGAAAAAGTTTTTATCTTAGTTTTAGGAAAAGGGTGAGTGGTTTACTGAAAGAAGTTGATTTAAATTTAGTTTTCAGATAAGGGAGATTGGATTATTTCAACAAGTTAATTAGAATTTACTTTTAGGAATAGGGAGAGTGGATTCCTGAAACAAGTTGATTTAATGTTAGTTTTAGGAAAAGGGTGAGTGGGTTACTTGAAAAAATTGATTTAAATTTTGTTTTGGGATAAGTGTGATTGGATTATTGTGATAAGTTAATTCAAATTTAGTTTTAGGATTAGGGTGAGTGAATTCCTGAAACAAAATTTTGTAAAGTTAGTTTTAGGTTTTGGGTGAGTGGATTCCTGAAAAAAGTTTTTATCTTAGTTTTAGGAAAAGGGTGAGTGGTTTACTGAAAGAAGTTGATTTAAATTTAGTTTTCAGATAAGGGAGATTGGATTATTTCAACAAGTTAATTAGAATTTACTTTTAGGAATAGGGAGAGTGGATTCCTGAAACAAGTTGATTTAATGTTAGTTTTAGGGTTAGGGAGAGTGGGTTTCTGAAACAAAATTTTGTAAAGTTACTTTTAGGTTTCGGGTGAGTGGATTCCTGAAAAAAAAATTATGTTAGCTTTAGGAAAAGGGTGAGTGGCTTACTTGAAAAAATTGATTTAAATTTTGTTTTGTGATAAGTGTGATTGGATTATTGTGATAAGTTAATTTAAATTTAGTTTTAGGATTAGGGTGAGTAGATTCCTGAAATAAACTTTTTGAAATTTAGTTTTAGGTATTGGGCGCATGGATTCCTGAAAAAGTTTTTTATGTTAGTTTTAGGAAAAGGGTGAGTGGATTCCTGGAACAAGTAGATTTAAATTTAGTTTTCGGATAATGGAGATTGGATTATTTCAACAAGTTAATTAGAATTTGCTTTTAGGATTAGCTAGAGAGGATTGCTGAAACAAGTTGCTTTAACGTTAGTTTTAGGGTAAGGGTGAGTGGGTTCCTGAAATAAAAAAATTTAAAGTTAGTTTTATGTTTTCGTGTGAATGGATTCCTGAAAAAAAATCTTTTTTTAGTTTTAGGAAAAAGTTCAGTGGGTTACCGCAAAAAATTATTTAAATTTAGTTTTAGGATAAGGGTGATTGGATTATTTCAACAAATTAATTTAAATTTACGTTTAGGAACAGGGAGAGTGGATTCCTGAAGCAAGTTGTTTTAAAGTTACTTTTAGGGTAAGGGTGAGTGGATTCCTGAATCAAATTTTTGAAAAGTTAGTTTTAGTTTTCAGGTGAGTGGATTCCTGAAAAAAAAGTTATGTTAGCTTTAGGAAAATGATGAGTGGGTTACTGCAAAAGATAGATATAAAATTAGTTTCAGGATAAGAGTGATTGGATTATTGTGATAAGTTAATTTAAATTTAGTTTTAGGATTAGGGTGAGTGGATTCCTGAAATAAACTTTTTGAAATTTAGTTTTAGGTATTGGGCGCATGGATTCCTGAAAAAGTTTTTTATGTTAGTTTAAGGAAAAGGGTGAGTGGATTACTGCAACAAGTAGATATAAATTTAGTTTTTAGATAAGGGAGATTGGATTATTTCAAAAAGTTAATTAAAATTTACTTTTAGGATTAGGGAGAGTGGATTCCTGAAACAAGCTGCTTTAAAGTTAGTTTTAGGGTTAGGGTGAGTGGATACCTGAAACAAAATTTTGTAAAGTTACTTTTAGATTTCGGGTGAGTGGATTCCTAAAAAAAAAATATGTTAGTTTTAGGAAAAGGGTGAGTGGGTTACTTGAAAAAATTGATTTAAATTTAGTTTTAGGATAATAGTGATTCGATTATTGAGATAAGTTAATTTAAATTTAGTTTTAGGATTAGGGTGAGTGGATTCCTGAAACAAAACTTTTAAAGTTAGTTTTAGGTTTCGGGTGAATGGATTCCTGAAAAAAGAATGTTTTTTTAGTTTTAGGAAAAAGGTAAGTGGGTTACTGCAAAAAAATGATTTATATTTAGTTTTAGGATAAGGGTGATTGGATTATTTCAACAAGTTAATTAAAATTTTCTTTTTAGGTTAGGGAAAGTAGATTCCTGAAACAAGTTTCTTTGAAATTAGTTTTAGGGTTAGGATGAGTGGATTCCTGAAACAAAATTTTGTAAAGTTAGTTTTAGGTTTCGGGTGAGTGGATTCCTGAAAAACGAAGTATTTAAGTTTTAGTAAAAGGTTGAGTGGGTTACTGCAAAAAATTGATTTAAATTTAGTTTTAGGATAATAGTGATTGGATTATTGAGATAAGTTAATTCAAATTTAGTTTTAGGATTAGGGTGAATGGATTCTTGAAACAAATTTTTGGAAAGTTAGTTTTAGGTATCGGGCGCATGGATTCCTGAAAAAGTTTTTATCTTAGTTTTAGGAAAAGGGTGAGTGGTTTTCTGAAAGAAGTTGATGTAAATTTAGTTTTCAGATAAGGGAGATTGGATTATTTCAACAAGTTAATTAGAATTTACTTTTAGGAATAGGGAGAGTGGTTTCCTGAAACAAGTTGATTTAATGTTAGTTTTAGGGTTAGGGAGAGTGGGTTTCTGAAACAAAATTTTGTAAAGTTACTTTTAGGTTTCGGGTGAGTGGATTCCTGAAAAAAAAATGATGTTAGTTTTAGTAAAAGGGTGAGTGGGTTACTTGAAAAAATTGATTTAAATTTTGTTTTGGGATAAGTGATTGGATTATTGTGAAAAGTTAATTCAAATTTAGGGGCATATTAGCAAGGGCACTATCGCCGCTTTAGCGGCACTTTTTGCCGCTAAAGCGGCGATATTCATATCGCCCTATCAGCAAACTGTCTCTAACAGCAGTTAGCGACAGTTTGCGGGCATTAGCGCCCGTTTCTTTACCGCTTTGCATGTCAGCGATATTTATCGCTAATGACATGCAAAGTGGGCGTTCCCGACGAACAAACCTGGGGAACACACGCTAACAGGCCTATCGCCTATTAGCAAGGTGGCCATGGCCCCAGTTAGCGACGTGAAAAGTCGCGCTAACCGGGGTCATCGCCATTTATTTAACACCTGCAATTAGCAGGTGTTAGCCATACCTAACATGGGGGGGTGGATTATGCTGATACGACCACAGGGTCGTATCAGCAAGGTGTTCTCCCTTCTCCATGCAACATCGCTGGTTTTTCAGCGATGTTGGCCCATTACCCCCGCTATCGCTGGAATATTCATCGCCATAGCGCTAATCGTTGCTAATACAGCGTTAGCGTGGCGATATATTCCAGCGATAGCCGGCGATAAAAAAAATCACGCTAAGCAGGGTTAGCGATGATTATCGCCTCTTCTTGCTAATATGCCCCTTAGTTTTAGGATTAGGGTGAGTAGATTCCTGAAACAAATTTTTGGAAATTTAGTTTTAGGTATCAGGCACGTTTATTCCTGAAAAAAGTTTTTTATGTTAGTTTTAGGAAAAGGGTGAGTGGATTCCTGTAACAAGTAGATTTAAATTTAGTTTTCGGATAATGGAGATTGGATTATTTCAACAAGTTAATTAGAATTTACTTTTAGGATTAGCGAGACAGGATTGCTGAAACAAGTTGCTTTAACGTTAGTTTTAGGGTTAGGGTGAGTGGGTTACTGAAACAAAATTTTGTAAAGTTACTTTTAGATTTCGGGTGAGTGGATTCCTGAAAAAAAATTATGTTAGTTTTAGGAAAAGGGTGAGTGGGTTAGTTGAAAAAATTGATTTAAATTTAGTTTTGGGATAAGAGTGATTGGATTATTGCGATAAGTTAATTTAAATTTAGTTTTAGAATCAGGGTGAGTGGATTCCTGAAACAACATTTTTTAAAGTTAGTTTTATGTTTTCGTGTGAATGGATTCCTGAAAAAAATGTTTTTTAGTTTTAGGAAAAAGTTCAGTGGGTTACTGCAAAAAATGATTTAAATTTAGTTTTAGGATAAGGGTCATTGGATTATTTCAACAAATTAATTTAAATTTACTTTTAGGAACAGGGAGAGTGGATTCCTGAAGCAAGTTGTTTTAAAGTTACTTTTAGGGTAAGGGTGAGTGGATTCCTGAATCAAAATTTTTAAAAGTTAGTTTTAGTTTTCGGGTGAGTGGATTCCTGAAAAAAAAGTTATGTTAGCTTTAGGAAAATGATGAGTGGGTTACTGCAAAAGATAGATTTAAAATTAGTTTCAGGATAAGAGTGATTGGATTATTGTGATAAGTTAATTTAAATTTAGTTTTAGGATTAGGGTGAGTGGATTCCTGAAATAAACTTCTTGAAATTTAGTTTTAGGTATTGGGCGCATGGATTCCTGAAAAAAGTTTTTATGTTAGTTTAAGGAAAAGGGTGAGTGGATTACTGCAACAAGTAGATATAAATTTAGTTTTTGGATAAGGGATGATTGGATTATTTTAAAAAGTTAATTAAAATTTACTTTTAGGATTAGGGAGAGTGGATTCCTGAAACAAGTTGCTTTAAAGTTAGTTTTCGGATAATGGATATTGGATTATTTCAATAAGTTAATTAGAATTTACTTTTAGGATTAGCGAGAGAGGATTGCTGAAACAAGTTGCTTTAACTTTAGTTTTAGGGTTAGGGTGAGTGGGTTCCTGAAACAAAATTTTGTAAACTTACTTTTAGATTTCGGGTGAGTGGATTCCTGAAAAAAAAATTATGTTAGTTTTAGGAAAAGGGTGAGTGGGTTACTTGAAAACAATTGATTTAAAATTAGTTTTGGGATAAGAGTGATTGGATTATTGCGATAAGTTAATTTAAATTTAGTTTTAGAATCAGGGCGAGTGGATTCCTGAAATAAAATTTTTAAAGTTAGTTTTATGTTTTCGTGTGAATGGATTCCTGAAAAAAATGTTTTTTAGTTTTAGGAAAAAGTTCAGTGGTTTACTGCAAAAAATGATTTAAATTTAGTTTTTGGATAGGGCGATTGGATTATTTCAACAAATTAATTTAAATTTACTTTTAGGAACAGGGAGAGTAGATTCCTGAAGCAAGTTGTTTTAAAGTTACTTTTAGGGTAAGGGTGAGTGGATTCCTGAATCAAAATTTTTAAAAGTTAGTTTTAGTTTTCGGGTGAGTGGATTCCTGAAAAAAAAGTTATGTTAGCTTTAGGAAAATGATGAGTGGGTTACTGCAAAAGATAGATATAAAATTAGTTTCAGGATAAGAGTGATTGGATTATTGTGATAAGTTAATTTAAATTTAGTTTTAGGATTAGGGTGAGTGGATTCCTGAAATAAACTTTTTGAAATTTAGTTTTAGGTATTGGGCGCATGATTCCTGAAAAAGTTTTTTATGTTAGTTTAAGGAAAAGGGTGAGTGGATTACTGCAACAAGTAGATATAAATTTAGTTTTTGGATAAGGGAGATTGGATTATTTCAAAAAAGTTAATTAAAATGTACTTTTAGGATTAGGGAGAGTGGATTCCTGAAACAAGCTGCTTTAAAGTTAGTTTTAGGGTTAGGGTGAGTGGGTACCTGAAACACAATTTTGTAAAGTTACTCTTAGATTTCGGGTGAGTGGACTCCTAAAAAAAAAATTATGTTAGTTTTAGGAAAAGGGTGAGTGGGTTACTTGAAAAAATTGATTTAAATTTAGTTTTAGGATAATAGTGATTCGATTATTGAGATAAGTTCATTTAAATTTAGTTTTAGGATTAGGGTGAGTGGATTCCTGAAACAACATTTTTTAAAGTTAGTTTTAGGTTTCGGGTGAATGGATTCCTGAAAAAGAATGTTTTTTTAGTTTTAGGAAAAAGGTAAGTGGGTTACTGCAAAAAAATGATTTATATTTAGTTTTAGGATAAGGGTGATTGGATTATTTCAACAAGTTAATTAAAATTTTCTTTTTAGGTTAGGGAAAGTAGATTCCTGAAACAAGTTTCTTTAAAATTAGTTTTAGGGTTAGGATGAGTGGATTCCTGAAACAAAATTTTGTAAAGTTAGTTTTAGGTTTCGGGTGAGTGGATTCCTGAAAAAGAAGTATTTAAGTTTTAGGAAAAGGGTGAGTGGGTTACTGCAAAAAATTGATTTAAATTTAGTTTTAGGATAATAGTGATTGGATTATTGAGATAAGTTAATTCAAATTTAGTTTTAGGATTAGGGTGAATGGATTCCTGAAACAAATTTTTGGAAAGTTAGTTTTAGGTATCGGGCGCATGGATTCCTGAAAAAAGTTTTTATCTTAGTTTTAGGAAAAGGGTGAGTGGTTTACTGAAAGAAGTTGATTTAAATTTAGTTTTCAGATAAGGGAGATTGGATTATTTCAACAAGTTAATTAGAATTTACTTTTAGGAATAGGTAGAGTGGATTCCTGAAACAAGTTGATTTAATGTTAGTTTTAGGAAAAGGGTGAGTGGGTTACTTGAAAAAATTGATTTAAATTTAGTTTTAGGATAATAGTGATTCGATTATTGAGATAAGTTCATTTAAATTTAGTTTTAGGATTAGGGTGAGTGGATTCCTGAAACAACATTTTTTAAAGTTAGTTTTAGGTTTCGGGTGAATGGATTCCTGAAAAAGAATGTTTTTTAGTTTTAGGAAAAAGGTAAGTGGGTTACTGCAAAAAAAGATTTATATTTAGTTTTAGGATAAGGGTGATTGGATTATTTCAACAAGTTAATTAAAATTTTCTTTTTAGGTTAGGGAAAGTAGATTCCTGAAACAAGTTTCTTTAAAATTAGTTTTAGGGTTAGGATGAGTGGATTCCTGAAACAAAATTTTGTAAAGTTAGTTTTAGGTTTCGGGTGAGTGGATTCCTGAAAAAAGAAGTATTTAAGTTTTAGGAAAAGGGTGAGTGGGTTACTGCAAAAAATTGATTTAAATTTAGTTTTAGGATAATAGTGATTGGATTATTGAGATAAGTTAATTCAAATTTAGTTTTAGGATTAGGGTGAATGGATTCCTGAAACAAATTTTTGGAAAGTTAGTTTTAGGTATCGGGCGCATGGATTCCTGAAAAAAGTTTTTATCTTAGTTTTAGGAAAAGGGTGAGTGGTTTACTGAAAGAAGTTGATTTAAATTTAGTTTTCAGATAAGGGAGATTGGATTATTTCAACAAGTTAATTAGAATTTACTTTTAGGAATAGGGAGAGTGGATTCCTGAAACAAGTTGATTTAATGTTAGTTTTAGGGTTAGGGAGAGTGGGTTTCTGAAACAAAATTTTGTAAAGTTACTTTTAGGTTTCGGGTGAGTGGATTCCTGAAAAAAAAATGATGTTAGTTTTAGTAAAAGGGTGAGTGGGTTACTTGAAAAAATTGATTTAAATTTTGTTTTGGGATAAGTGATTGGATTATTGTGAAAAGTTAATTCAAATTTAGTTTTAGGATTAGGGTGAGTAGATTCCTGAAACAAATTTTTGGAAATTTAGTTTTAGGTATCAGGCACGTTTATTCCTGAAAAAAGTTTTTTATGTTAGTTTTAGGAAAAGGGTGAGTGGATTCCTGGAACAAGTAGATTTAAATTTAGTTTTCGGATAATGGAGATTGGATTATTTCAACAAGTTAATTAGAATTTACTTTTAGGATTAGCGAGACAGTATTGCTGAAACAAGTTGCTTTAACGTTAGTTTTAGGGTTAGGGTGAGTGGGTTACTGAAACAAAATTTTGTAAAGTTACTTTTAGATTTCGGGTGAGTGGATTCCTGAAAAAAAATTATGTTAGTTTTAGGAAAAGGGTGAGTGGGTTAGTTGAAAAAATTGATTTAAATTTAGTTTTGGGATAAGAGTGATTGGATTATTGCGATAAGTTAATTTAAATTTAGTTTTAGAATCAGGGTGAGTGGATTCCTGAAACAAAATTTTTTAAAGTTAGTTTTATGTTTTCGTGTGAATGGATTCCTGAAAAAAATGTTTTTTAGTTTTAGGAAAAAGTTCAGTGGGTTACTGCAAAAAATGATTTAAATTTAGTTTTAGGATAAGGGTCATTGGATTATTTCAACAAATTAATTTAAATTTACTTTTAGGAACAGGGAGAGTGGATTCCTGAAGCAAGTTGTTTTAAAGTTACTTTTAGGGTAAGGGTGAGTGGATTCCTGAATCAAAATTTTTAAAAGTTAGTTTTAGTTTTCGGGTGAGTGGATTCCTGAAAAAAAAGTTATGTTAGCTTTAGGAAAATGATGAGTGGGTTACTGCAAAAGATAGATTTAAAATTAGTTTCAGGATAAGAGTGATTGGATTATTGTGATAAGTTAATTTAAATTTAGTTTTAGGATTAGGGTGAGTGGATTCCTGAAATAAACTTCTTGAAATTTAGATTTAGGTATTGGGCGCATGGATTCCTGAAAAAGTTTTTATGTTAGTTTAAGGAAAAGGGTGAGTGGATTACTGCAACAAGTAGATATAAATTTAGTTTTTGGATAAGGGATGATTGGATTATTTTAAAAAGTTAATTAAAATTTACTTTTAGGATTAGGGAGAGTGGATTCCTGAAACAAGTTGCTTTAAAGTTAGTTTTCGGATAATGGATATTGGATTATTTCAACAGTTAATTAGAATTTACTTTTAGGATTAGCGAGAGAGGATTGCTGAAACAAGTTGCTTTAACTTTAGTTTTAGGGTTAGGGTGAGTGGGTTCCTGAAACAAAATTTTGTAAACTTACTTTTAGATTTCGGGTGAGTGGATTCCTGAAAAAAAATTATGTTAGTTTTAGGAAAAGGGTGAGTGGGTTACTTGAAAACAATTGATTTAAAATTAGTTTTGGGATAAGAGTGATTGGATTATTGCGATAAGTTAATTTAAATTTAGTTTTAGAATCAGGGCGAGTGGATTCCTGAAATAAAAAATGTTAAAGTTAGTTTTATGTTTTCGTGTGAATGGATTCCTGAAAAAAAATGTTTTTAGTTTTAGGAAAAAGTTCAGTGGTTTACTGCAAAAAATGATTTAAATTTAGTTTTAGGATAGGGCGATTGGATTATTTCAACAAATTAATTTAAATTTACTTTTAGGAACAGGGAGAGTAGATTCCTGAAGCAAGTTGTTTTAAAGTTACTTTTAGGGTAAGGGTGAGTGGATTCCTGAATCAAAATTTTTAAAAGTTAGTTTTAGTTTTCGGGTGAGTGGATTCCTGAAAAAAAAAGTTATGTTAGCTTTAGGAAAATGATGAGTGGGTTACTGCAAAAGATAGATATAAAATTAGTTTCAGGATAAGAGTGATTGGATTATTGTGATAAGTTAATTTAAATTTAGTTTTAGGATTAGGGTAAGTGGATTCCTGAAATAAACTTTATGAAATTTAGTTTTAGGTATTGGGCGCATGATTCCTGAAAAAAGTTTTTTATGTTAGTTTAAGGAAAAGGGTGAGTGGATTACTGCAACAAGTAGATATAAATTTAGTTTTTGGATAAGGGAGATTGGATTATTTCAAAAAGTTAATTAAAATGTACTTTTAGGATTAGGGAGAGTGGATTCCTGAAACAAGCTGCTTTAAAGTTAGTTTTAGGGTTAGGGTGAGTGGGTACCTGAAACACAATTTTGTAAAGTTACTCTTAGATTTCGGGTGAGTGGACTCCTAAAAAAAAAATTATGTTAGTTTTAGGAAAAGGGTGAGTGGGTTACTTGAAAAAATTGATTTAAATTTAGTTTTAGGATAATAGTGATTCGATTATTGAGATAAGTTCATTTAAATTTAGTTTTAGGATTAGGGTGAGTGGATTCCTGAAACAACATTTTTTAAAGTTAGTTTTAGGTTTCGGGTGAATGGATTCCTGAAAAAGAATGTTTTTTTAGTTTTAGGAAAAAGGTAAGTGGGTTACTGCAAAAAAATGATTTATATTTAGTTTTAGGATAAGGGTGATTGGATTATTTCAACAAGTTAATTAAAATTTTCTTTTTAGGTTAGGGAAAGTAGATTCCTGAAACAAGTTTCTTTAAAATTAGTTTTAGGGTTAGGATGAGTGGATTCCTGAAACAAAATTTTGTAAAGTTAGTTTTAGGTTTCGGGTGAGTGGATTCCTGAAAAAGAAGTATTTAAGTTTTAGGAAAAGGGTGAGTGGGTTACTGCAAAAAATTGATTTAAATTTAGTTTTAGGATAATAGTGATTGGATTATTGAGATAAGTTAATTCAAATTTAGTTTTAGGATTAGGGTGAATGGATTCCTGAAACAAATTTTTGGAAAGTTAGTTTTAGGTATCGGGCGCATGGATTCCTGAAAAAGTTTTTATCTTAGTTTTAGGAAAAGGGTGAGTGGTTTACTGAAAGAAGTTGATTTAAATTTAGTTTTCAGATAAGGGAGATTGGATTATTTCAACAAGTTAATTAGAATTTACTTTTAGGAATAGGTAGAGTGGATTCCTGAAACAAGTTGATTTAATGTTAGTTTTAGGAAAAGGGTGAGTGGGTTACTTGAAAAAATTGATTTAAATTTAGTTTTAGGATAATAGTGATTCGATTATTGAGATAAGTTCATTTAAATTTAGTTTTAGGATTAGGGTGAGTGGATTCCTGAAACAACATTTTTTAAAGTTAGTTTTAGGTTTCGGGTGAATGGATTCCTGAAAAAAGAATGTTTTTTTAGTTTTAGGAAAAAGGTAAGTGGGTTACTGCAAAAAAAGATTTATATTTAGTTTTAGGATAAGGGTGATTGGATTATTTCAACAAGTTAATTAAAATTTTCTTTTTAGGTTAGGGAAAGTAGATTCCTGAAACAAGTTTCTTTAAAATTAGTTTTAGGGTTAGGATGAGTGGATTCCAGAAACAAAATTTTGTAAAGTTAGTTTTAGGTTTCGGGTGAGTGGATTCCTGAAAAAAGAAGTATTTAAGTTTTAGGAAAAGGGTGAGTGGGTTACTGCAAAAAATTGATTTAAATTTAGTTTTAGGATAATAGTGATTGGATTATTGAGATAAGTTAATTCAAATTTAGTTTTAGGATTAGGGTGAATGGATTCCTGAAACAAATTTTTGGAAAGTTAGTTTTAGGTATCGGGCGCATGGATTCCTGAAAAAAGTTTTTATCTTAGTTTTAGGAAAAGGGTGAGTGGTTTACTGAAAGAAGTTGATTTAAATTTAGTTTTCAGATAAGGGAGATTGGATTATTTCAACAAGTTAATTAGAATTTACTTTTAGGAATAGGGAGAGTGGATTCCTGAAACAAGTTGATTTAATGTTAGTTTTAGGGTTAGGGAGAGTGGGTTTCTGAAACAAAATTTTGTAAAGTTACTTTTAGGTTTCGGGTGAGTGGATTCCTGAAAAAAAAATGATGTTAGTTTTAGTAAAAGGGTGAGTGGGTTACTTGAAAAAATTGATTTAAATTTTGTTTTGGGATAAGTGATTGGATTATTGTGAAAAGTTAATTCAAATTTAGTTTTAGGATTAGGGTGAGTAGATTCCTGAAACAAATTTTTGGAAATTTAGTTTTAGGTATCAGGCACGTTTATTCCTGAAAAAGTTTTTTATGTTAGTTTTAGGAAAAGGGTGAGTGGATTCCTGGAACAAGTAGATTTAAATTTAGTTTTCGGATAATGGAGATTGGATTATTTCAACAAGTTAATTAGAATTTACTTTTAGGATTAGCGAGACAGTATTGCTGAAACAAGTTGCTTTAACGTTAGTTTTAGGGTTAGGGTGAGTGGGTTACTGAAACAAAATTTTGTAAAGTTACTTTTAGATTTCGGGTGAGTGGATTCCTGAAAAAAAAATTATGTTAGTTTTAGGAAAAGGGTGAGTGGGTTACTTGAAAAAATTGATTTAAATTTAGTTTTTGTATAATAGTGATTCGATTATTGAGATAAGTTAATTTAAATTTAGTTTTAGGATTAGGGTGAGTGGATTCCTGAAACAAATTTTTTTAAAGTTAGTTTTAGGTTTCGGGTGAATGGATTCCTGAAAAAAGAATGTTTTTTTAGTTTTAGGAAAAAGGTAAGTGGGTTACTGCAAAAAAATGATTTATATTTAGTTTTAGGATAAGGGTGATTGGATTATTTCAACAAGTTAATTAAAATTTTCTTTTTAGGTTAGGGAAAGTAGATTCCTGAAACAAGTTTCTTTAAAATTAGTTTTAGGGTTAGGATGAGTGGAATCCTGAAACAAAATTTTGTAAAGTTAGTTTTAGGTTTCGGGTGAGTGGATTCCTGAAAAAAAAATTATGTTAGTTTTAGGAAAAGGGTGAGTGGGTTACTTGAAAAAATTGATTTAAATTTTGTTTTGGGATAAGTGTGATTGGATTATTGTGATAAGTTAATTCAAATTTAGTTTTAGGATTAGGGTGAGTAGATTCCTGAAACAAATTTTTGGAAATGTAGTTTTAGGTATCGGGCGCGTGTATTCCTGAAAAAAGTTTTTTATGTTAGTTTTAGGAAAAGGGTGAGTGGATTCCTGGAACAAGTAGATTTAAATTTAGTTTTCAGATAATGGAGATTGGATTATTTCAACAAGTTAGTTAGAATTTACTTTTAGGATTAGCGAGAGAGGATTGCTGAAACAAGTTGCTTTAACGTTAGTTTTATGGTTAGGGTGAGTGGGTTCCTGAAACAAAATTTTGTAAAGTTACTTTTAGATATCGGGTGAGTGGATTCCTGAAAAAAAAATTATGTTAGTTTTAGGAAAAGGGTAAGTGGGTTAGTTGAAAAAATTGATTTAAATTTAGTTTTGGGATAAAAGTGATTGGATTATTGTGATAAGTTAATTTAAATTTAGTTTTAGAATCAGGGTGAGTGGATTCCTGAAACAAAATTTTTTAAAGTTAGTTTTATGTTTTCGTGTGAATGGATTCCTGAAAAAAATGTTTTTTAGTTTTAGGAAAAAGTTCAGTGGGTTAGTGCAAAAAATGATTTAAATTTAGTTTTAGGGTAAGGGTGATTGGATTATTTCAACAAATTAATTTAAATTGACTTTTAGGAACAGGGAGAGTGGATTCCTGAAGCAAGTTGTTTTAAAGTTACTTTTAGGGTAAGGGTGAGTGGATTCCTGAATCAAAATTTTTAAAAGTTAGTTTTAGTTTTCGGGTGAGTGGATTCCTGAAAAAAAAAGTTATGTTAGCTTTAGGAAAATGATGAGTGGGTTAATGCAAAAGATAGATTTAAAATTAGTTTCAGGGTAAGAGTGATTGGATTATTGTGATAAGTTAATTTAAATTTAGTTTTAGGATTAGGGTGAGTGGGTACCTGAAACAAAATTTTTTAAAGTTAGTTTTAGGTTTCGGGTGAATGTATTCCTGAAAAAGAATGTTTTTTTAGTTTTAGGAAAAAGGTAAGTGGGTTACTGCAAAAAAATGATTTATATTTAGTTTTAGGATATGGGTGATTGGATTATTTGAACAAGTTAATTAAAATTTTCTTTTTAGGTTAGGGAAAGTATATTCCTGAAACAAGTTTCTTTAAAATTAGTTTTAGGGTTAGGATGAGTGGATTCCTGAAACAAAATTTTGTAAAGTTAGTTTTATGTTTCGGGTGAGTGGATTCCTGAAAAAGAAGTATTTAAGTTTTAGGAAAAGGGTGAGTGGGTTACTGCAAAAAATTGATTTAAATTTAGTTTTAGGATAATAGTGATTGGATTATTGAGATAAGTTAATTCAAATTTAGTTTTAGGGTTAGGGGGAATGGATTCCTGAAACAAATTTTTGGAAAGTTAGTTTTAGGTATTGGGCGCATGGATTCCTGAAAAAGTTTTTATCTTAGTTTTAGGAAAAGGGTGAGTGGTTTAGTGAAAGAAGTTGATTTAAATTTAGTTTTCAGATAAGGGAGATTGGATTATTTCAACAAGTTAATTAGAATTTACTTTTAGGAATAGGGAGAGTGGATTCCTGAAACAAGTTGATTTAATGTTAGTTTTAGGAAAAGGGTGAGTGGGTTTCTGAAACTAAATTTTGTAAAGTTACTTTTAGGTTTCGGGTGAGTGGATTCCTGAAAAAAAATGATGTTAGTTTTAGGAAAAGGGTGAGTGGGTTACTTGAAAAAATGGATTTAAATTTTGTTTTGGGATAAGTGATTGGATTATTGTGAAAAGTTAATTCAAATTTAGTTTTAGGATTAGGGTGAGTAGATTCCTGAAACAAATTTTTGGAAATTTAGTTTTAGGTATCAGGCACGTTTATTCCTGAAAAAAGTTTTTATGTTAGTTTTAGGAAAAGGGTGAGTGGATTCCTGGAACAAGTAGATTTAAATTTAGTTTTCGGATAATGGAGATTGGATTATTTCAACAAGTTAATTAGAATTTACTTTTAGGATTAGCGAGAGAGGATTGCTGAAACAAGTTCCTTTAACGTTAGTTTTAGGGTTAGGGTGAGTGGGTTCCTGAAACAAAATTTTGAAAACTTACTTTTAGATGTCGGGTGAGTGGATTCCTGAAAAAAAATTATGTTAGTTTTAGGAAAAGGGTGAGTGGGTTACTTGAAAAAATTGATTTAAAATTAGTTTTGGGATAAGAGTGATTGGATTATTGCGATAAGTTAATTTAAATTTAGTTTTAGAATCAGGGTGAGTGGATTCCTGAAATAAAATTTTTAAAGTTAGTTTTATGTTTTCGTGTGAATGGATTCCTGAAAAAAATCTTTTTTTAGTTTTAGGAAAAAGTTCAGTGGGTTACTGCAAAAAATGATTTAAATTTAGTTTTAGGATAAGGGTGATTGGATTATTTCAACAAATTAATTTAAATTTACGTTTAGGAACAGGGAGAGTGGATTCCTGAAGCAAGTTGTTTTAAAGTTACTTTTAGGGTAAGTGTGAGTGGATTCCTGAATCAAAATTTTTAAAAGTTAGTTTTAGTTTTCGGGTGAGTGGATTCCTGAAAAAAAAGTTATGTTAGCTTTAGGAAAATGATGAGTGGGTTACTGCAAAAGATAGATATAAAATTAGTTTCAGGATAAGAGTGATTGGATTATTGTGATAAGTTAATTTAAATTTAGTTTTAGGATTAGGGTGAGTGGATTCCTGAAATAAACTTTTGAAATTTAGTTTTAGGTATTGGGCGCATGGATTCCTGAAAAAAGTTTTTTATGTTAGTTTAAGGAAAAGGGTGAGTGGATTACTGCAACAAGTAGATATAAATTTAGTTTTTAGATAAGGAGATTGGATTATTTCAAAAGTTAATTAAAATTTACTTTTAGGATTAGGGAGAGTGGATTCCTGAAACAAGCTGCTTTAAAGTTAGTTTTAGGGTTAGGGTGAGTGGATACCTGTAACAAAATTTTGTAAAGTTACTTTTAGATTTCGGGTGAGTGGATTCCTAAAAAAAAATTATGTTAGTTTTAGGAAAAGGGTGAGTGGGTTACTTGAAAAAATTGATTTAAATTTAGTTTTAGGATAATAGTGATTCGATTATTGAGATAAGTTAATTTAAATTTAGTTTTAGGATTAGGGTGAGTGGATTCCTGAAACAAAACTTTTTAAAGTTAGTTTTAGGTTTCGGGTGAATGGATTCCTGAAAAAGAATGTTTTTTTAGTTTTAGGAAAAAGGTAAGTGGGTTACTGCAAAAAAATGATTTATATTTAGTTTTAGGATAAGGGTGATTGGATTATTTCAACAAGTTAATTAAAATTTTCTTTTTAGGTTAGGGAAAGTAGATTCCTGAAACAAGTTTCTTTGAAATTAGTTTTAGGGTTAGGATGAGTGGATTCCTGAAACAAAATTTTGTAAAGTTAGTTTTAGGTTTCGGGTGAGTGGATTCCTGAAAAAAGAAGTATTTAAGTTTTAGGAAAAGGGTGAGTGGGTTACTGCAAAAAATTGATTTAAATTTAGTTTTAGGATAATAGTGATTGGATTATTGAGATAAATTAATTCAAATTTAGTTTTAGGATTAGGGTGAATGGATTCTTGAAACAAATTTTTGGAAAGTTAGTTTTAGGTATCGGGCGCATGGATTCCTGAAAAAGTTTTTATCTTAGTTTTAGGAAAAGGGTGTGTGGTTTTCTTAAAGAAGTTGATTTAAATTTAGTTTTCAGATAAGGGAGATTGGATTATTTCAACAAGTTAATTAGAATTTACTTTTAGGAATAGGGAGAGTGGTTTCCTGAAACAAGTTGATTTAATGTTAGTTTTAGGGTTAGGGAGAGTGGGTTTCTGAAACAAAATTTTGTAAAGTTACTTTTAGGTTTCGGGTGAGTGGATTCCTGAAAAAAAAATGATGTTAGTTTTAGTAAAAGGGTGAGTGGGTTACTTGAAAAAATTGAGATAAGTTAATTCAAATTTAGTTTTAGGATTAGGGTGAATGGATTCTTGAAACACATTTTTAAAAGTTAGTTTTAGTTTTCGGGTGAGTGGATTCCTGAAAAAAAAGTTATGTTAGCTTTAGGAAAATGATCAGTGGGTTACTGCAAAAGATAGATATAAAATTAGTTTCAGGATAAGAGTGATTGGATTATTGTGATAAGTTAATTTAAATTTAGTTTTAGGATTAGGGTGAGTGGATTCCTGAAATAAACTTTTTGAAATTTAGTTTTAGGTATTGGGCGCATGGATTCCTGAAAAAAGTTTTTTATGTTAGTTTAAGGAAAAGGGTGAGTGGATTACTGCAACAAGTAGATATAAATTTAGTTTTTGGATAAGGGAGATTGGATTATTTCAAAAAAGTTAATTAAAATTTACTTTTAGGATTAGGGAGAGTGGATTCCTGAAACAAGCTGCTTTAAAGTTAGTTTTAGGGTTATTGTGAGTGGGTACCTGAAACAAAATTTTGTAAAGTTACTCTTAGATTTCGGGTGAGTGGATTCCTAAAAAAAAATTATGTTAGTTTTAGGAAAAGGGTGAGTGGGTTACTTGAAAAAATTGATTTAAATTTAGTTTTAGGATTAGGGTGAGTGGATTCTTGAAACAAAATTTTTTAAAGTTAGTTTTAGGTTTCGGGTGAATGGATTCCTGAAAAAAGAATGTTTTTTTAGTTTTAGGAAAAAGGTAAGTGGGTTACTGCAAAAAAGATTTATATTTAGTTTTAGGATAAGGGTGATTGGATTATTTCAACAAGTTAATTAAAATTTTCTTTTTAGGTTAGGGAAAGTAGATTCCTGAAACAAGTTTCTTTAAAATTAGTTTTAGGGTTAGGATGAGTGGATTCCTGAAACAAAATTTTGTAAAGTTAGTTTTAGGTTTCGGGTGAGTGGATTCCTGAAAAAAGAAGTATTTAAGTTTTAGGAAAAGGGTGAGTGGGTTACTGCAAAAATTGATTTAAATTTAGTTTTAGGATAATAGTGATTGGATTATTGAGATAAGTTAATTCAAATTTAGTTTTAGGATTAGGGTGAATGGATTCCTGAAACAAATTTTTGGAAAGTTAGTTTTAGGTATCGGGCGCATGGATTCCTGAAAAAAGTTTTTATCTTAGTTTTAGGAAAAGGGTGAGGTGTTTACTGAAAGAAGTTGATTTAAATTTAGTTTTCAGATAAGGGAGATTGGATTATTTCAAAAAGTTAATTAAAATTTACTTTTAGGATTAGGGAGAGTGGATTCCTGAAACAAGCTGCTTTAAAGTTAGTTTTAGGGTTAGGGTGAGTGGATACCTGAAACAAAATTTTGTAAAGTTACTTTTAGATTTCGGGAGAGTGGATTCCTAAAAAAACAAATTATGTTAGTTTTAGGAAAAGGGTGAGTGGGTTACTTGAAAAAATTGATTTAAATTTAGTTTTAGGATAATAGTGATTCGATTATTGAGATAAGTTAATTTAAATTTAGTTTTAGGATTAGGGTGAGTGGATTCCTGAAACAAAACTTTTTAAAGTTAGTTTTAGGTTTCGGGTGAATGGATTCCTGAAAAAAGAATGTTTTTTTAGTTTTAGGAAAAAGGTAAGTGGGTTACTGCAAAAAAATGATTTATATTTAGTTTTAGGATAAGGGTGATTGGATTATTTCAACAAGTTAATTAAAATTTTCTTTTTAGGTTAGGGAAAGTAGATTCCTGAAACAAGTTTCTTTGAAATTAGTTTTAGGGTTAGGATGAGTGGATTCCTGAAACAAAATTTTGTAAAGTTAGTTTTAGGTTTCGGGTGAGTGGATTCCTGAAAAAATAAGTATTTAAGTTTTAGGAAAAGGGTGAGTGGGTTACTGCAAAAAATTTATTTAAATTTAGTTTTAGGATAATAGTGATTGGATTATTGAGATAAGTTAATTCAAATTTAGTTTTAGGATTAGGGTGAATGGATTCTTGAAACAAATTTTTGGAAAGTTAGTTTTAGGTATCGGGCGCATGGATTCCTGAAAAAAGTTTTTATCTTAGTTTTAGGAAAAGGGTGAGTGGTTTTCTGAAAGAAGTTGATTTAAATGTAGTTTTCAGATAAGGGAGATTGGATTATTTCAACAAGTTAATTAGAATTTACTTTTAGGAATAGGGAGAGTGGTTTCCTGAAACAAGTTGATTTAATGTTAGTTTTAGGGTTAGGGAGAGTGGGTTTCTGAAACAAAATTTTGTAAAGTTACTTTTAGGTTTCGGGTGAGTGGATTCCTGAAAAAAAATGATGTTAGTTTTAGTAAAAGGGTGAGTGGGTTACTTGAAAAAATTGATTTAAATTTTGTTTTGGGATAAGTGATTGGATTATTGTGAAAAGTTAATTCAAATTTAGTTTTAGGATTAGGGTGAGTAGATTCCTGAAACAAATTTTTGGAAATTTAGTTTTAGGTATCAGGCACGTTTATTCCTGAAAAAAGTTTTTATGTTAGTTTTAGGAAAAGGGTGAGTGGATTCCTGGAACAAGTAGATTTAAATTTAGTTTTCGGATAATGGAGATTGGATTATTTCAACAAGTTAATTAGAATTTACTTTTAGGATTAGCGAGACAGGATTGCTGAAACAAGTTGCTTTAACGTTAGTTTTAGGGTAAGGGTGAGTGGGTTCCTGGAATAAAATTTTGTAAAGTTACTTTTAGATTTCGGGTGAGTGGATTCCTGAAAAAAAAATTATGTTAGTTTTAGGAAAAGGGTGAGTGGGTTAGTTGAAAAAATTGATTTAAATTTAGTTTTGGGATAAGAGTGATTGGATTATTGCGATAAGTTAATTTAAATTTAGTTTTAGAATCAGGGTGAGTGGATTCCTGAAACAAAATTTTTAAAGTTAGTTTTATGTTTTCGTGTGAATAGATTCCTGAAAAAAAATGTTTTTAGTTTTAGGAAAAAGTTCAGTGGGTTACTGCAAAAAATGATTTAAATTTAGTTTTAGGATAAGGGTCATTGGATTATTTCAACAAATTAATTTAAATTTACTTTTAGGAACAGGGAGAGTGGATTCCTGAAGCAAGTTGTTTTAAAGTTACTTTTAGGGTAAGGGTGAGTGGATTCCTGAATCAAAATTTTTAAAAGTTAGTTTTAGTTTTCGGGTGAGTGGATTCCTGAAAAAAAAGTTATGTTAGCTTTAGGAAAATGATGAGTGGGTTACTGCAAAAGATAGATTTAAAATTAGTTTCAGGATAAGAGTGATTGGATTATTGTGATAAGTTAATTTAAATTTAGTTTTAGGATTAGGGTGAGTGGATTCCTGAAATAAACTTCTTGAAATTTAGTTTTAGGTATTGGGCGCATGGATTCCTGAAAAAAGTTTTTATGTTAGTTTAAGGAAAAGGGTGAGTGGATTACTGCAACAAGTAGATATAAATTTAGTTTTTGGATAAGGGAGATTGGATTATTTTAAAAAGTTAATTAAAATTTACTTTTAGGATTAGGGAGAGTGGATTCCTGAAACAAGTTGCTTTAAAGTTAGTTTTCGGATAATGGATATTGGATTATTTCAACAAGTTAATTAGAATTTACTTTTAGGATTAGCGAGAGAGGATTGCTGAAACAAGTTGCTTTAACTTTAGTTTTAGGGTTAGGGTGAGTGGGTTCCTGAAACAAAATTTTGTAAACTTACTTTTAGATTTCGGGTGAGTGGATTCCTGAAAAAAAATTATGTTAGTTTTAGGAAAAGGGTGAGTGGGTTACTTAAAAACAATTGATTTAAAATTAGTTTTGGGATAAGAGTGATTGGATTATTGCGATAAGTTAATTTAAATTTAGTTTTAGAATCAGGGCGAGTGGATTCCTGAAATAAAATTTTTTAAAGTTAGTTTTATGTTTTCGTGTGAATGGATTCCTGAAAAAAAATGTTTTTAGTTTTAGGAAAAAGTTCAGTGGTTTACTGCAAAAAATGATTTAAATTTAGTTTTAGGATAGGGCGATTGGATTATTTCAACAAATTAATTTAAATTTAGTTTTAGGAACAGGGAGAGTGGATTCCTGAATCAAAATTTTTAAAAGTTAGTTTTAGTTTTCAAGTGAGTGGATTCCTGAAAAAAAAAGTTATGTTAGCTTTAGGAAAATGATGAGTGGGTTACTGCAAAAGATAGATATAAAATTAGTTTCAGGATAAGAGTGATTGGATTATTGTGATAAGTTAATTTAAATTTAGTTTTAGGATTAGGGTGAGTGGATTCCTGAAATAAACTTTTTGAAATTTAGTTTTAGCTATTGGGCGCATGGATTCCTGAAAAAAGTTTTTTATGTTAGTTTAAGGAAAAGGGTGAGTGGATTACTGCAACAAGTAGATATAAATTTAGGGGCATATTAGCAAGACCGGCGATAAAATTATCGCCGTTTTAGCGGCAGGAAACTGCCGCTAAAGCGGCGATAATGGGCATGCTAATATGTGTTATAGAATTCCAATAGAAGCCCAGGTTAGATGTCCTGCACATCTAACCTGGGCTTCTATTGGAATTCCATAACGCATATTAGCAAGCCCATTATCGCCGTTTTAGCGGCAGTTTCCTGCCGCTAAAACGGCGATAATTTTATCGCCGGTCTTGCTAATATGCCCCTTAGTTTTTGGATAAGGGAGATTGGATTATTTCAAAAAAGTTAATTAAAATGTACTTTTAGGATTAGTGAGAGTGGATTCCTGAAACAAGCTGCTTCAAAGTTAGTTTTAGGGTTAGGGTGAGTGGGTACCTGAAACAAAATTTTGTAAAGTTACTCTTAGATTTCGGGTGAGTGGATTCCTAAAAAAAACATTATGTTAGTTTTAGGAAAAGGGTGAGTGGGTTACTTGAAAAAATTGATTTAAATTTAGTTTTAGGATAATAGTGATTCGATTATTGAGATAAGTTCATTTAAATTTAGTTTTAGGATTAGGGTGAGTGGATTCCTGAAACAAAATTTTTAAAATTTAGTTTTAGGTTTCGGGTGAATGGATTCCTGAAAAAGAATGTTTTTTAGTTTTAGGAAAAAGGTAAGTGGGTTACTGCAAAAAAATGATTTATATTTAGTTTTAGGATAAGGGTGATTGGATTATTTCAACAAGTTAATTAAAATTTTCTTTTTAGGTTAGGGAAAGTAGATTCCTGAAACAAGTTTCTTTAAAATTAGTTTTAGGGTTAGGATGAGTGGATTCCTGAAACAAAATTTTGTAAAGTTAGTTTTAGGTTTCGGGTGAGTGGATTCCTGAAAAAGAAGTATTTAAGTTTTAGGAAAAGGGTGAGTGGGTTACTGCAAAAAAATGATTTAAATTTAGTTTTAGGATAATAGTGATTGGATTATTGAGATAAGTTAATTCAAATTTAGTTTTAGGATTAGGGTGAATGGATTCCTGAAACAAATTTTTGGAAAGTTTGTTTTAGGTATCGGGTGCATGGATTCCTGAAAAAGTTTTTATCTTAGTTTTAGGAAAAGGGTGAGTGGTTTACTGAAAGAAGTTGATTTAAATTTAGTTTTCAGATAAGGGAGATTGGATTATTTCAACAAGTTAATTAGAATTTACTTTTAGGAATAGGGAGAGTGGTTTCCTGAAACAAGTTGATTTAATGTTAGTTTTAGGGTTAGGGAGAGTGGGTTTCTGAAACAAACTTTTGTAAAGTTACTTTTAGGTTTCGGGTGAGTGGATTCCTGAAAAAAAAATGATGTTAGTTTTAGTAAAAGGGTGAGTGGGTTACTTGAAAAAATTGATTTAAATTTTGTTTTGGGATAAGTGATTGGATTATTGTGAAAAGTTAATTCAAATTTAGTTTTAGGATTATGGTGAGTAGATTCCTGAAACAAATTTTTGGAAATTTAGTTTTAGGTATCAGGCACGTTTATTCCTGAAAAAAGTTTTTTATGTTAGTTTTAGGAAAAGGGTGAGTGGATTCCTGGAACAAGTAGATTTAAATTTAGTTTTCGGACAATGGAGATTGGATTATTTCAACAAGTTAATTAGAATTTACTTTTAGGATTAGCGAGACAGGATTGCTGAAACAAGTTGCTTTAACGTTAGTTTTAGGGTTAGGGTGAGTGGGTTCCTGAAACAAAATTTAGTAAAGTTACTTTTAGATTTCGGGTGAGTGGATTCCTGAAAAAAAATTATGTTAGTTTTAGGAAAAGGGTGAGTGGGTTAGTTGAAAAAATTGATTTAAATTTAGTTTTGGGATAAGAGTGATTGGATTATTGCGATAAGTTAATTTAAATTTAGTTTTAGAATCAGGGTGAGTGGATTCCTGAAACAAAATTTTTTAAAGTTAGTTTTATGTTTTCGTGTGAATGGATTCCTGAAAAAAATGTTTTTTAGTTTTAGGAAAAAGTTCAGTGGGTTACTGCAAAAAATGATTTAAATTTAGTTTTAGGATAAGGGTCATTGGATTATTTCAACAAATTAATTTAAATTTACTTTTAGGAACAGGGAGAGTGGATTCCTGAAGCAAGTTGTTTTAAAGTTACTTTTAGGGTAAGGGTGAGTGGATTCCTGAATCAAAATTTTTAAAAGTTAGTTTTAGTTTTCGGGTGAGTGCATTCCTGAAAAAAAAAGTTATGTTAGCTTTAGGAAAATGATGAGTGGGTTACTGCAAAAGATAGATTTAAAATTAGTTTCAGGATAAGAGTGATTGGATTATTGTGATAAGTTAATTTAAATTTAGTTTTAGGATTAGGGTGAGTGGATTCCTGAAACAAATTTTGGGAAATTTAGTTTTAGGTATCGGGCGCGTGTATTCCTGAAAAAGGTTTTTTATGTTAGTTTTAGGAAAAGGGTGAGTGGATTCCGGAACAAGTAGATTTAAATTTAGTTTTCGGATAATGGAGATTGGATTATTTCAACAAGTTAATTAGAATTTAGTTTTAGGATTAGCGAGAGAGGATTGCTGAAACAAGTTTCTTTAACGTTAGTTTTATGGTTAGGGTGAGTGGGTTACTGAAACAAAATTTTGTAAACTTACTTTTAGATTTCGGGTGAGTGTTTGCCTGAAAAAATAATTATGTTAGTTTTAGGAAAAGGGTGAGTGGGTTACTTGAAAAAATTTATTTAAAATTAGTTTTGGGATAAGAGTGATTGGATTATTGCGATAAGTTAATTTAAATTTAGTTTTAGAATCAGGGTGAGTGGATTCCTGAAATAAAATTTTTTAAAGTTAGTTTTATGTTTTCGTGTGAATGGATTCCTGAAAAAAAATGTTTTTTAGTTTTAGGAAAAAGTTCAGTGGGTTACTACAAAAAATGATTTAAATTTAGTTTTAGGATAAGGGTGATTGGATTATTTCAACAAATTAATTTAAATTTACTTTTAGGAACAGGGAGAGTGGATTCCTGAAGCAAGTTGTTTTAAAGTTAGTTTAGGGTAAGGGTGAGTGGATTCCTGAATCAAAATTTTTAGAAGTTAGTTTTAGTTTTCGGGTGAGTGGATTCCTGAAAAAAAAGTTATATTAGCTTTAGGAAAATGATGAGTGGGTTACTGCAAAAGATAGATTTAAAATTAGTTTCAGGATAAGAGTGATTGGATTATTGTTATAAGTTAATTTAAATTTAGTTTTAGGATTATGGTGAGTGGATTCCTGAAATAAACTTTTTGAAATATAGTTTTAGGTATTGGGCGCATGGATTCCTGAAAAAAGTTTTTTATGTTAGTTTAAGGAAAAGGGTGAGTGGATTACTGCAACAAGTAGATATAAGGGAGATTGGATTATTTCAAAAAGTTAATTAAAATTTACTTTTAGGATTAGGGAGAGTGGATTCCTGAAACAAGTTGCTTTAAAGTTAGTTTTCGGGTTAGGGTGAGTGGTTACCTGAAACAAAATGTTGTAAAGTTACTTTTAGATTTCGGGTGAGTGGATTCCTAAAAAAAAATAATGTTAGTTTTAGGAAAAGGGTGAGTAGGTTACTTGAAAAAATTGATTTAAATTTAGTTTTAGGGTAATAGTGATTTGATTATTGAGATAAGTTAATTTAAATTTAGTTTTAGGATTAGGGTGAGTGGATTCCTGAAACAAAATTTTTTAAAGTTAGTTTTAGGAAAAGGGTGAGTGGATTCCTGGAACAAGTAGATTTAAATTTAGTTTTCGGATAATGGAGATTGGATTATTTCAACAAGTTAATTAGAATTTACTTTTAGGATTAGCTAGAGAGGATTGCTGAAACAAGTTGCTTTAACGTTAGTTTTAGGGTTAGGGGAGTGCGTTCCTGAAACAAAATTTTGTAAAGTTACTTTTAGATTTCGGGTGAGTGGATTCCTGAAAAAACTATTATGTTAGTTTTAGGAAAAGGGTGAGTGGGTTAGTTGAAAACATTGATTTAAATTTAGTTTTGGGATAAGACTAATTGGATTATTGCGATAAGTTAATTTAAATTTAGTTTTAGAATCAGGGTGAGTGGATTCCTGAAACAAAATTTTTAAAGTTAGTTATATGTTTTCGTGTGAATGGATTCTTGAAAAAAATGTTTTTTAGTTTTAGGAAAAAGTTCAGTGGGTTACTGCAAAAAAAATATTTAAATTTAGTTTTAGGATAAGGGTGATTGGATTATTTCAACAAATTAATTTAAATTTACTTTTAGGAACAGGGAGAGTGGATTCCTGAAGCAAGTTTGTTTCAAAGTTACTTTTAGGGTAAGGGTGAGTGGATTCCTGAATCAAAATTTTTAAAAGTTAGTTTTAGTTTTCGGATGAGTGGATTCCTGAAAAAAAAAGTTATATTAGCTTTAGGAAAATGATGAGTGGGTTACTGCAAAAGATAGATTTAAAATTAGTTTCAGGATAAGAGTGATTGGATTATTGTGATAAGTTAATTTAAATTTAGTTTTAGGATTAGGGTGAGTGGATTCCTGAAATAAACTTTTTGAAATTTAGTTTTAGGTATTGGGCGCATGGATTCCTGAAAAAAGTTTTTTATGTTAGTTTAAGGAAAAGGGTGAGTGGATTACTGCAACAAGTAGATATCAATTTAGTTTTTGGATAAGGGAGATTGGATTATTTCAAAAAGTTAATTAAAATTTACTTTTAGGATTAGGGAGAGTGGATTCCTGAAACAAGCTGCTTTAAAGTTAATTTTAGGGTTAGGGTCAGTGGGTACCTGAAACAAAATTTTGTAAAGTTACTTTTAGATTTCGGGTGAGTGGATTCTTAAAAAAAAAATTATGTTAGTTTTAGGAAAAGGGTGAGTGGGTTACTTGAAAAAATTGATTTAAATTTAGTTTTAGGATAATAGTGATTCGATTATTGAGATAAGTTAATTTAAATTTAGTTTTAGGATTAGGGTGAGTGGATTCCTGAAAGAAAATTTTTTAAAGTTAGTTTTAGGTTTCGGGTGAAAGGATTCCTGAAAAAAGAATGTTTTTTTTAGTTTTAGGGAAAAGGTAAGTGGGTTACTGCAAAAAAATGATTTATATTTAGTTTTCGGATAAGGGTGATTGGATTATTTCAACAAGTTAATTACAATTTTCTTTTTAGGTTAGGGAAAGTAGATTCCTGAAACAAGTTTCTTTAAAATTAGTTTTAGGGTTAGTATGAGTGAATTCTGATTTTTTTTTTTGTAAAGTTAGTTTTAGGTTTCGGGTGAGTGGATTCCTGAAAAAAGAAGTATTTAAGTTTTAGGAAAAGGATGAGTGGGTTACTGCAAAAAATTGATTTAAATTTAGTTTTAGGATAATACTGATTGGATTATTGAGATAAGTTAATTCAAATTTAGTTTTAGGATTACGGTGAATGGATTCCTGAAACAAATTTTTGGAAAGTTAGTTTTAGGTATCGGGCGCATGGATTCCTGAAAAAGTTTTTATGTTAGTTTTAGGAAAAGGGTGAGTGGTTTACTGAAAGAAGTTGATTTAAATTTAGTTTTCAGATAACGGAGATTGGATTATTTCAACAAGTTAATTAGAATTTACTGTGGGGGCAAGATGGCCGCTGACTGACCTCTGCGGGAGCCGCTGTTTTTGCTCTCTCCTCTGAACAGCCTGTTGGAATTATTTAAGTGGGTAAAAACCCTCAGGGCATGCCATCCAGCACCTATCTGGTAGAGCAGCTGCTTATTTGGCTGCGGGGACGAGGATTGAGCCGGTGGGCGAAGACACACTCGTCGGATGCTGAAAAGTTGCGAGACTCGGGGTGCCCATTTTGCGGGGGGCTGATGGCGCCGAAAACAACCAGGTCCGCTAAAGACGGGAGCGTAAAAGATCGGCCGAAGGAGACTGGCGTGGCGGCGAAGGGATTAGGACAAACCCGCCGAGGTGCACCAGCTAAGAAAACAGAGACCGAGGGAAATACTGCAAACACTGGAAAGGCTCGGGAAGGCGGAGCGGATGGACGGATCGGGCGGCGCACATTGTGTGACGAGAATGGGATGCGTCAGCCCACAGTTGCAGAGGCTTTTGCGGCTACGACGGCGGCGGCTGGTAATAGCAACTACCCACGTTTGGAAGATCTCAGGGTGCGTGAGGTAATCCCCCAGGCTTTGACTCTACTGAGGAGGCTGTTCAACGGCCCGGTTCAGTGCGTGAGATACCGGAGGAGGAGGGGGATCGGTCCGACTCCATCGTGGGACCGTCTGTGCAATTGGTACAAACATTGCAGGTACTACCAACATTACAGAGCATGTTATTAGATAATCAAAGCAATTTGGTGGGGGGTGCGGGTGTATCTCCTAACATGGAAGTGGTAGTAATAGCGTACCCGACCGGCATCGATTCAGACGGGAACGGGACTGGTTCTGCGGCCCCGGCTAGGGCAGAGAAAAATCTGCTCGAAATTGGTGAAGCTGGTGAACTTGCTCAGAGTGCAGCTAGAGGGGAAAAAGGGGTGTAGGCTCAAGCTTAATTGCCTCACGGTCTCCAGAGGGGGATACATTTTACTCTGTGAACGAAGACACAGATATCTCGGATATAAGCGATGTGAATACATCCTTAGGTTCTGAGACTGAATCTGATGATTCCGTTGGGGGTTCTATAAATACTCAAAAGACCCAACGTGTGAGGATTGTATCCCAGAAACGGAGATCTAAGTCGAAATCTAGTATCAGCCCCCAAAGAAAGATACTGTAAGGAAACTTAAATGGGACTACTCTGCAACAACCCAAGTTTATACGGAGGAAGGGGAATTGGTTATACCGGAGAAGACGGTGCACTCGGGACACTTGGAGCTTCCTTCTGCTCTCCCTGCCTCGCCTTCACTAGATTTAGTGTATTCTACCTTAAAACAGATGCAGGGGAGGCAAGAGCAGAAAGTCGGAGGGCACACCAAGCAAACAAGAAATTGCAGGGGTCAATTAGGAAAGTTAATAAGATGTGCTCCGATATGGCGGATAGGGTCACACATGCTGAAGAAAGAACTGCCACTTTGGAAGATGAAATGGTTAAAATACAGACTTTTAGGAAGCTCCAAGAGAGACAGTCCGATGATGTGTTGTGGAAACTCGAGGATTTCGAGAACCGCCAGCGAAGGAATAATGTGAGACTGCTGGGCATCGCGGAAAAAACAGAAGGCGAGAACATTATGTCTTTCGTAGTTAAACTCTTGAAGGGAGCATTTCCAGATCTGGCCCAGTGGAATTGGGATATTGAGTTTCAGAGAGCGCATCGCTTTCCCTTCAATCAAAAGAAAAACAATGATGGGAGACAGGAGGAGCACCCGAGAGCCATTCTTGTGTATATTGGCAATTTTCTTCTTCGGCAGGCAATTCTGGATAGAGCACGTCCAGAAGCAAAAAGAACATATGAGGACCATATATTTTTTGCTCGGCCAGATTTTTGCCATGCAACTGTTGAGAGGAGATGGCGGCTCTGACAGTTGATAACCCCTTTTCAGGGGGTTGGGTGTGAAGCCTATTTGTTATTTCCCGCTCGGCTCAAGGTCATTGTTAAAGGGAGGGTGCACATGTTTTTTTCCGAGATTAAGGCACAGGAGTTTTTGTCTGAGTTGAAGGGAACTAAGGGGGCAGTGGGGGGGGTGAAATTTAGCTCTCTGTGGAAGGATTTAAATAGAGGCTACATGTAGGAACTGGCCTCTATGCTCTTTTGTGCTGTATGGATGTTATTTTTATCTCTACATTTACTAGAAGGGATGTTTAGTTGGCCTCTTTATTGGTTTAATTAAGGGGTTGAGCCTTCCTATCTCCTTAAAATGTATAGATGTATATATATATTTTTTTTCTTCCCTCCCCTCTTATGGTGTAATTCTTCTATTTTCTTATCTTTTTAGGGATTTTTTTTAGGATTATAAAGCATATGCGAGGCACTGGGGGTGTTTATTAGAGTGTATTGGGAGCTCGGCTGTTCGGGGAGGGGAGCTGGCAGCGGCTCGAGTTGGGAGTTACAGCGGCCACGCATAGGTCATGCTTGACCTATTGCCTGTGTGGGGTATGGGGGGGAGGGGGCAGCTAGGGAGGGAGGTGATGGTACTGCACAGCAAAATATATTACTTGAGGTTCAATGTAGGGATTACAAGAAAACAATACAGGTGCAATTAAAATTGAGGGCTCGAAGAACGGAAATCAAAGGACTAAAGTTAGAGGGCAAAAGATATGAATATGTATGGATATGCAGGGCATGATGATTAATATTAAGCAATGAGTCTTCGGATAGCTTCTATTAATATATGTGGCCTTAATGATTTGACCAAGCGACAAAGAGCGGCAGTGATTTTTAAAATTATGCGGGTAGACATGTTATGCGTCCAAGAAACCCATATAGAGGATAGTCGGGCTAATCTTTTGGAACAGCTGGGCTTTAAATTAATTATTAACACTAAACAGGGTACGAGGACAAGAGTGATTGGATTATTGCGATAAGTTAATTTAAATTTAGTTTTAGAATCAGGGTGAGTGGATTCCTGAAATAAAAATTTTTAAAGTTAGTTTTATGTTTTCGTGTGAATGGATTCCTGAAAAAAAATGTTTTTTAGTTTTAGGAAAAAGTTCAGTGGGTTACTACAAAAAATGATTTAAATTTAGTTTTAGGATAAGAGTGATTGGATTATTTCAACAAATTAATTTAAATTTACTTTTAGGAACAGGGAGAGTGGATTCCTGAAGCAAGTTGTTTTAAAGTTAGTTTAGGGTAAGGGTGAGTGGATTCCTGAATCAAAATTTTTAGAAGTTAGTTTTAGTTTTCGGGTGAGTGGATTCCTGAAAAAAAAAGTTATATTAGCTTTAGGAAAATGATGAGTGGGTTACTGCAAAAGATAGATTTAAAATTAGTTTCAGGATAAGAGTGATTGGATTATTGTTATAAATTAATTTAAATTTAGTTTTAGGATTAGGGTGAGTGGATTCCTGAAATAAACTTTTTGAAATATAGTTTTAGGTATTGGGCGCATGGATTCCTGAAAAAAGTTTTTTATGTTAGTTTAAGGAAAAGGGTGAGTGGATTACTGCAACAAGTAGATATAAATTTAGTTTTTGGATAAGGGAGATTGGATTATTTCAAAAAGTTAATTAAAATTTACTTTTAGGATTAGGGAGAGTGGATTCCTGAAACAAGTTGCTTTAAAGTTAGTTTTAGGGTTAGGGTGAGTGGTTACCTGAAACAAAATGTTGTAAAGTTACTTTTAGATTTCGGGTGAGTGGATTCCTAAAAAAAAAATAATGTTAGTTTTAGGAAAAGGGTGAGTGGGTTACTTGAAAAAATTGATTTAAATTTAGTTTTAGGGTAATAGTGATTTGATTATTGAGATAAGTTAATTTAAATTTAGTTTTAGGATTAGGGTGAGTGGATTCCTGAAACAACATTTTTTAAAGTTAGTTTTAGGTTTTGGGTGAATGGATTCCTAAAAAAGAATGTTTTTTTAGTTTTAGGAAAAAAGGTAAGTGGGTTAGTGCAAAAAATGATTTATATTTCGTTTTAGGATAAGGGTGATTGGATTATTTCAACAAGTTAATTAAAATTTTCTTTTTAGGTTAGGGAAAGTAGAGTCCTGAAACAAGTTTCTTTAAAACTAGTTTTAGGGTTAGTTTGAGTGAATTCCTGAAACAAAATGTTGTAAAGTTTGTGAGAAGTTGGCCTGGCATATGCTGTCCACTAATTATAGTGGGCACCTTGCACCAGTCCAAATCGACTCTTATGGTAGGTAGGTTAAAGACAACCTTATTGAAAGCTATCCTAGTGGTAGCTGTGGAGAGCAGCCTTCAGGCTAAGTCTTGAAGGAATGTAAAGCAGCTTGTTTTACCAGTCTATAATCTCTTGAGTGACCAAATGAAAGAGCACCACACCAGGTATATATTCAAAATGTATGTATTTATTACTAAACACACCCCTCTAGTCTCTTTATGAGGCTAGAGTTCGAAATACATAGGTTATAAGATCTTAAATCACAGTAATAGCACAAATACACGTTTGGGCCCTAGGGGCGTACCAAACCATACACCAATAAAGTGGTATGCGAACCACGACTGAACTAGACACTAGGCCTAGAGCCTCTAGAAGTGCTTGGACCACAAGGAACCACCCAAGGTAGTGACACAGGGGACCCACGGGAGACGCGTGCAGTGTATGTACACAACCGCGATACGCCGTTAACTTCTATGGAGAAAGTCGGGATCGGGAAAATAGAGGAAAGGGACACTTTAAAGAGGACTAGGACAAAACCCTTTGAGATCTAGGACTTTGAAGAGTCTCTACCCACGGGAGCACCGGAGTACTCGTGTTACCTCACCCAGGGAAGCCGGGTGCATAGGTGCCTTTCGGGGTCGGGTTTCGTCGTCGTTTCTTATGGCGATCTGCTGCAAAGTGCTGCTGGCGACCAGGAGAAAAGTGTCCGGGTGGATCCAAGAGTGGATCGGAGTTCTGAAGAACCTGAAAGCAGAGGGGACAGAGTCTGGGTCACTAGCCAGTGACCAGGGAGGCGATGGACAGATGCCCACCGATGTCGAGTGCTTCAGGTTTGATGACGGTCGTCTTGACTCTTCAGCCACGAGGTCCGGGAGGCGTTGTCGGCGACCAGGAGCAGGATTCGGGCTGTTGCTCGATGTCTGTCGAGTGCAGAGGTGTCGGCGACCAGATTGGACCCAACAAGCCTTGGCAACGGCAAGTCTCGAGTAAGATGTAGATCATCGATGATGCAGACCAGCAAGGTCTGGGGAACTCACCCAGCGAGGGTAAGTGAGGGCAGGCCTGGAGCAACCAGACTGCCAAGTAAAGAAAAGATTGGCCTTTGTTAAGGGCTACTAGCCAACGGGCTAGCGACCGCGAAGGAGCCTCGTGACGCCGCACGTGGAGCTGGCTTACAGGACACTCGTGGAGTGGGGGCCAGTGATCTTCGGTGCAGGTGGTGCTGGAGGCTAGGGCTACTCGGAGCCCAAAGCACGACTTCTTGGGAGACCCAGAAGATGGTGCACTTGCAAATGTGCTCGGTGTCCAGGGGTCACGGTCTCAAGTCACCCACGATAGCCACGGGCCTCAGCTTTGCTGGGGACTCAGGGTAGCCTCGGGGAAGTCTGAGAATCCACCTCTGGTGATGCGATGACTTCGGCGTCCGACGGGAGCTTCAGTGATGCGAACCGGACAGATGCTTCTTTGGTGCCTGCCAAGCAGGGGAGTCACTCCTTGACCCCAAGGGAGATTCTTCAGTCCTCTAATCGTGAGTAGAGCGTCGAAGGTCCAGGATTCTGTTTCAGAGTTTCGTCCAGGTATAATCTAAAGTCCTAGGGACTGGGTTCCTACCTTTATTCTAAAAATAGGGGATGGACTACTCTGTGGCCCCACCTATGGGTGGGTCAGGGCAGAGGGGTGGCTACACCCCTTTCCCTTTGTCCAGTTCGCGCCAAAGCAGGGTCTGCAAGCCCCTGATCCGGTTTGAACTGGGGTATGCACAGGGACACCAAATGTGCCCCCAGTGCAGGACTTCAAAGCACCCGAAAGTGCTCCCGCCCAGCCCCAATACACATTGTCCTGTCTGGGGAGGTGGTCACACCTCCCTGGGACAGGAAACCTATTGTCCAGGCCTCCCCTGCTGGAGTTTCGTCCAGCAGCAGGAGGCCAGACTCGTGTCTGTGGCAGCAGCATCCATTTTGTGATGCCAGGCTCTGGAAAGAAGTTACCGGACTCGTCAGAGTTAACATGCCTTTCCCTCTAGAAGGGTGGAATGCTACCCCCGCCACCAGGATTGGCGGGGGGTAGTATTCCAAGATGTTTGACACCAAACACGACATGTTTAGGTGCAGCCATTCCATAGTTAGCATTTTACCGCGAGGATATAATGCGTTTAAGAGTATATGGTCAGGCTGCACTACAAACAGCATCAGAGATGGTCTCCGAACGCTGCAGAGGGGCCCTGCTCATGCAGGGGCACCCTCTCACATAGGAACCATGCACTCTGCCTTTAGGATTGATAAGGCCTGCCTTAGGAGTGACTTATAGGTTTATATGTGTGTAGGCATTTAGTGATATAGGTAACCTATACCACAGCAAGGGGTGCATGCACCACCTTACCCAGGCTGCAGTAGCAGACCTGTGGTGCCAGTTTGGATGGCCTACCAGGGGTGGCATAATACATGCTGCAGCCCCTGGCAGGCCTCTGAGGTACCTATGCCCTTGGTACATAGTATACCATATACTAGGGACTTACAAGGGCACTCCAGATCCCAATCAGTGATGTGCCTAAGGCACATGGAGACCCTTTTAAAGAGGAAACAGCTAGGCTGGGGTTCTGAATAGCAGGGCCCCAGCCAGACTAATGTCGAAAACCAGTGAAGTATCAGCAAAAAGTGGGGGTACCCCTGTGAAGCAGATCCTACTCTCCTACACAACCCCCCCAAACGTAGGGACATTAAACTAACCTTGCCCAGTTAAGTCTTCATGTTCTAAGTGGAAATACCTAGAGAGTCCATCTGCATTCGCATGGTTACTCCCAGGCCTATGTTCCACTGTAAAGTCCATCCCCTGTAGGGAAATGGACCACCTAAGCAGTTTGGGGTTTTCACCCTTCATTTGTTTTAGCCATAAGAGGGGCTTATGGTCTGTCTGAACCAGGAAGTGTGTACCAAACAAGTATGGCCTCAACTTCTTCAGAGCCCAGACCACAGCAAAGGCCTCCCTCTCTATGGCTGACCAACGTTTCTCTCTAGGGGTCAGCCTTCTGCTAATAAAAGCTACTGGCTGATCCTGACCTTCTTTATTCAATTGTGACAGTACAGCCCCTACCCCTAATTCAGATGCATCAGTTTGAACAATGAACTTCTTGGAGTAATCAGGACTCTGCAGAATTGGAGCAGTGCACATGGCCTGCTTGAGGTCATCAAATGCCTTTTGACAGCTAACTGTCCACTGAACCTTTTTGGGCATTTTCTTAGAAGTTAAGTCATTCAAGGGTGTCACTATTGATCCATACCCCTTGACAAATCTCCTATAGTACCCAGTCAGGCCTAAGAAGGCTCTCACCTGAGTCTGGGTAGTGGGAGCAGTCCAGTCCATGATGGTCTGGATCTTGCTCTGCAAAGGTTGAACCTGGCCTCCACCCACAAGGTGGCCCAGGTACACAACCTGACTCTGCCCTATCTGGCACTTAGTGGCCTTGATAGTCAGGCCTGCCTTTTGCAGGGCCTGTAAAACATTCCTGAGGTGGACCAGGTGATCCTCCCAGGTGGAGCTAAAGACAGCAATATCATCTAGATAAGCTGCACTATAGGCTTCCAGTCCTGTGAGAACTGTGTTCACCAACCTCTGGAAAGTGGCAGGTGCATTTTTCAGACCAAAGGGCATCACCACAAATTGATAATGCCCACTAGGGGTTGAAAATGCTGTTTTGGGCTTTGCAGCATCAGCTAGTCTGATCTGCCAGTAGCCAGCTGTTAGGTCAAATGTGCTGAGATATTTGGCAGAGGCCAAAGTATCTATGAGCTCATCTGCCCTGGGTATTGGATGGGCATCAGTCCTAGTGACTGCATTGAGGCCTCTGTAGTCTACACAAAACCTCATCTCTCTTTTCCCACCACTGGTGTGAGGTTTAGGTACTAGGACTACTGGACTAGCCCAAGGGCTATCTGAGGGCTCAATCACTCCCAATTCCAACATCTTCTGGACTTCAGTCCTGATACAGTCCCTGACATGGTCAGGTTGCCTATAAATCTTGTTTTTAATAGGCAGACTGTCCCCAGTGTCCACTTCATGAGTGCACCAGGTGGTCTGACTGGGTGTCAGAGAAAACATATGTCTAAACTGATTGAGGACTTGCCTGCAATCAGTTTGTTGCTGGGTAGTGAGGCTGCCTGCCAAGGCTACACCATCAACTGACCCATCGTCAGGGTTCTGTGAGAGCAGGTCAGGGAGTGGGTCACTCTCTTCCTCCTGCCCTTCATCAGTAGCCATGAGCAAGCCCATGTCTGCCCTGTCCACATATGGCTTAAGTCTGTTGACATGGAGAACCCTGTGGGGACTCCTGGGTGTTCCCAGGTCTACTAAGTAAGTGACCTCACCCTTCTGCTCAACAATAGTGTGGGGTCCACTCCATTTGTCTTGGAGAGCTGCTGGGGCCACTGGCTCCAACACCCACACCTTCTGTCCTGGCTGGTAAACAGTCAGAACAGCCTTTTGGTCATGCCAGGCCTTTTGAAGTTCCTGGCTAGCCTCAAGGTTTTTGGTTGCCTTTTTCATGTACTCAGCCATCCTGGAGCGGAGACCAAGTACATAGTCCACTATATCTTGCTTTGGCGGCTTGAGAGGTAACTCCCATCCTTCCTTCACCAAGCACAGTGGACACCTCACAGGGTGGCCAAACAGAAGTTCAAAAGGGCTGTAACCAACCCCCTTCTGAGGCACCTCCCTATATGCGAATAAAAGGCAGGGCAAGAGTATGTCCCATCTACGCCTAAGCTTTTCTGGGAGCCCTTTAATCATGCCCTTTAAGGTTTTGTTGAATCTCTCAACTAAACCATTGCATTGTGGGTGATAGGGTGTGGTGAACTTATAAGTAACTCCACACTCCTTCCACATTGCCTTTAAGTACCCAGACATGAAGTTTGCACCCCTGTCTGATACCACCTCCTTAGGAAAGCCCACTCTTGAGAAAATTCCCAGGAGGGCCCTTGCCACCACAGGTGCTGTAGTGGTCCTAAGGGGTATAGCCTCTGGATACCTGGTGGCATGATCCACTACCACCAGTATAAACCTGTGCCCAGACGCTGTTTGGGGATCCATGGGACCAACAATGTCAATCCCTACCCTCTCAAAGGGCACCCCCACCACAGGTAGTGGTATCAGCGGGGCCTTTGTAGTGCCACCTGCTTTGCCACTGGCTTGGCAGGTTACACAGGAGCGACAAAACTCCTTACTGTCTTCAGACATGTGGGGCCAGTGAAAGTGAGGGACAATTCTGTCCCAAGTCTTGTTCTGGCCCAGGTGTCCTGCTAAGGGAATATCATGGGCTAGGGTCAATAGGAAGCCCCTGAACTTCAAAGGTATTACCAACCTCCTGGTAGCACCAGGCTTGGGGTCTCTACTCTCTGAGTACAGGAGTCCATCATCCCAATACACTGTATGGGGACCACTAGCTTTCCCAGCAGCCTCAGCAGCAGCTTGCTGTCTGAGGGGTTCAAGGGAGGGGCAGCTCTGCTGCTCCTGGCTCAGATCTGCCCTAGAAGGTCCCCCTGTCCCCAAGAACTCAACCTGGTCAGGTTCAAGTTCCTCTGGGACAGTTCCTTCTTCAGGGCTGAGATCATCCCCCTCAAGGGACTGATCTTCCTCCTGAGCCAAGGGGAAGGCACTGCCTTAACCCTACTACTCCTCCTCTTGGAAGGCACTTGGTCCATTCTTCCAGAATCCAAGGCCTGTTCAGTTTTAGACAGTTTAGCTTGTGACCTGGTCACAGCAAACACATCTGCAGGGATCCCCAGCATTTCTGCATGGGTCCTGAGCTCCACTTCTGCCCAAGCAGAAGTCTCTAAGTCATTGCCAAGCAAGCATTCGACTGGTAGGTTTGCACTTACCACAACCTTCTTAAGGCCAGTTACCCCTCCCCAGGAGAAGTTAACAACTGCCAGAGTATGGTCTGTTCTGACATTGCTAGCATTGGTCACTTGGTACATCTCACCAAGTATAACTTGCCCAGGTAGCACAAGGTCTTGTGTCACCATTGTGACACTTGCCCCTGTGTCCCTAAATGCCAAAGCCTCTCGTCCATTGATTAAAGGCTGTTGTCTGTACTTGCCCAGATTACTGGGACTCACAGTGGAGGTCACATCCATGCCTCCATCACAGACTAACACAGCCTGAGTCAGTTCCCTGACTAAGTCAGAGCCCAACTCAGTTCCCAGGGTGAACCCTACTAAACCCTTTGCTGGAGCACTTCCACCAACTGTACTAGGGGGAACAGGTGCCTTAGGGGCATTGGTGGGTGCTGGACTGGAGTCTTTGGACTTGGTGCAATCACTGGTCCAGTGGGTCTTTTGCTTACAGACCTTGCACCATGGTTTTCTTTGGCCTTTACCCTTGGTAGACTGGGAATCCCCACCAGAAGAAGATTTTTGGGGGCCTGATGAAGACTTTTGATCTTTACCCTTCTCCCCACCCTTGTCAGAGTTCTTAGCATCTTGCTTCTTGGTTTCCCCACCTTGGTTCTGTACCTTCTGCTTCACCCTGGTTCTGACCCATTTGTCTGCCTTCTTTCCCAATTCTTGGGGAGAGGTCAGATCAGAGTCAACCAGGTACTGATGCAACAGCTGGTTTTGACAGTTATTAAGAATCTGCTCCCTCATTATCAGATTATACAATCCTGAGAAGTCACACACCTTACTGCCCATCAACCAGCCTTCCAGAGCCTTGGCAGAACAATCCACATAGTCTACCCAGTCTTGAGTCTGTGCTTTTTGGGTGTCTCTGAACTTCAACCTGTACTGTTCAGTGGTTAGGCCAAACCCATCAATAAGAGCACTCTTCAAGACCTTGTAATTATCAGCATCCTCCTCTCTAACAGTGAGGAGCTTGTCTCTACCTTTGTCAGCAAAGGAGAGCCACAAGATTGCTGCCCACTGCTCCTGAGGGACCTTCTGTACTTTACAGGCCCTCTCTAAAGCAGTTATCCATTTGTGGATATCATCCTCACTCTGGTAGGGAGGGACAATCTTGCTCAGGTTCCTATGGTCATAGGACCTTTCCCTATCTCTAGGGACATGGCTGCCACCATGGGACTCTAGTCCCAACTTTCTTCTCTCTTTAAGGAGATCTAGGGATTCTCTATCTAAAGCCAATTGCTTCTTCCTGATCTCCAGTTGAGTTTCCTCATACTGGACCAGTCTCTTTCTTCTCTCATGAGAGGATTCCCTCCTGTGAGAAGAAACAGAGCTCCCTATTGAGGTGCCAGAGTGGTTAGACTCCTGAGAAGGAGACCTAGACTTTCTGAGCACACTCATAATCCTTCCTGGGGGGACAAAGGTGTGGTTCTCCAGATCCTCATCCTCATCTTCCCCAGAAGGGATTGGGTTTTCCAGGTCAGGGTCATTGTCACCCTCCTGGTCAGTTTCAGAGGGGGGCTGGGGGTAGTAGTACCCCTGGTCCCTTCCTCATCTGCTGGCCCACCCTCTGCTCCTACCCCTTCAGTCTCTGAAGACTTACTAAGATCATAAGCCACCAACAACTCCTGGAGGTGTTGGGTGGTGGGACTTTGGCCTGTCCTTAATTTCCTCACGTTACACAAAGCTCTCAGTTCCAAGAATGGGAGTGTGTCATACTTGGAGGGGGAAGCTCAATGGCTTCCTGCAGGGCATCTTTGGATCCTGCTTTTAAAGACATTACTAGTGTGGTGTGGTGTATGCACTACCTACTCTAGTGTGGCCTACTAAACTCTCTTGAGTTGTAGAAAGGGTTGTGCTATCCCTTAACACACAACTCTAAGTTCAGTAGAACTTACTGATATTCTAAGCTTAAATTATATGTACCTTAGGTACCTTTAGTGGTTTTCAGTTGATCAATTCAATTGAGATTATCTGGTAAAACAATAGCAAGCTGGAATCCCACACGCTGCACACCAATGTGAGAAGTTGGCCTGGCATATGCTGTCCACTAATTATAGTGGGCACCTTGCACCAGTCCAAATCGACTCTTATGGTAGGTAGGTTAAAGACAACCTTATTGAAAGCTATCCTAGTGGTAGCTGTGGAGAGCAGCCTTCAGGCTAAGTCTTGAAGGAATGTAAAGCAGCTTGTTTTACCAGTCTATAATCTCTTGAGTGACCAAATGAAAGAGCACCACACCAGGTATATATTCAAAATATATGTATTTATTACTAAACACACCCCTCTAGTCTCTTTATGAGGCTAGAGTTCGAAATACATAGGTTATAAGATCTTAAATCACAGTAATAGCACAAATACACGTTTGGGCCCTAGGGGCGTACCAAACCATATACCAATAAAGTGGTATGCGAACCACGACTGAACTAGACACTAGGCCTAGAGCCTCTAGAAGTGCTTGGACCACAAGGAACCACCCAAGGTAGTGACACAGGGGACCCACGGGAGACGCGTGCAGTGTATGTACACAACCGCGATACGCCGTTAACTTCTATGGAGAAAGTCGGGATCGGGAAAATAGAGGAAAGGGACACTTTAAAGAGGACTAGGACAAAACCCTTTGAGATCTAGGACTTTGAAGAGTCTCTACCCACGGGAGCACCGGAGTACTCGTGTTACCTCACCCAGGGAAGCCGGGTGCATAGGTGCCTTTCGGGGTAGGGGTTTCGTCGTCGTTTCTTATGGCGATCTGCTGCAAAGTGCTGCTGGCGACCAGGAGAAAAGTGTCCGGGTGGATCCAAGAGTGGATCGGAGTTCTGAAGAACCTGAAAGCAGAGGGGACAGAGTCTGGGTCACTAGCCAGTGACCAGGGAGGCGATGGACAGATGCCCACCGATGTCGAGTGCTTCAGGTTCGATGACGGTCATCTTGACTCTTCAGCCACGAGGTCCGGGAGGCGTTGTCGGCGACCAGGAGCAGGATTCGGGCTGTTGCTCGATGTCTGTCGAGTGCAGAGGTGTCGGCGACCAGATTGGACCCAACAAGCCTTGGCAACGGCAAGTCTCGAGTAAGATGTAGATCGTCGATGATGCAGACCAGCAAGGTCTGGGGAACTCACCCAGCGAGGGTAAGTGAGGGCAGGCCTGGAGCAACTAGACTGCCAAGTAAAGAAAAGATTGGCCTTCGTTAAGGGCTACTAGCCAACGGGCTAGCGACCGCGAAGGAGCCTCGTGACGCCGCACGTGGAGCTGGCTTACAGGACACTCGTGGAGTGGGGGCCAGTGATCTTCGGTGCAGGTGGTGCTGGAGGCTAGGGCTACTCGGAGCCCAAAGCATGACTTCTTGGGAGACCCAGAAGATGGTGCACTTGCAAATGTGCTCGGTGTCCAGGGGTCACGGTCTCAAGTTACCCACGATAGCCACGGGCCTCAGCTTTGCTGGGGACTCAGGGTAGCCTCGGGGAAGTCTGAGAATCCACCTCTGGTGATGCGATGACTTCGGCGTCCGACGGGAGCTTCAGTGATGCGAACCGGACAGATGCTTCTTTGGTGCCTGCCAAGCAGGGGAGTCACTCCTTGACCCCAAGGGAGATTCTTCAGTCCTCTAATCGTGAGTAGAGCGTCGAAGGTCCAGGATTCTGTTTCAGAGTTTCGTCCAGGTATAATCTAAAGTCCTAGGGACTGGGTTCCTACCTTTATTCTAAAAATAGGGGATGGACTACTCTGTGGCCCCACCTATGGGTGGGTCAGGGCAGAGGGGTGGCTACACCCCTTTCCCTTTGTCCAGTTCGCGCCAAAGCAGGGGCTGCAAGCCCCTGATCCGGTTTGAACTGGGGTATGCACAGGGACACCAAATGTGCCCCCAGTGCAGGACTTCAAAGCACCCGAAAGTGCTCCCGCCCAGCCCCAATACACATTGTCCTGTCTGGGGAGGTGGTCACACCTCCCTGGGACAGGAAACCTATTGTCCAGGCCTCCCCTGCCGGAGTTTCGTCCAGCAGCAGGAGGCCAGACTCGTGTCTGTGGCAGCAGCATCCATTTTGTGATGCCAGGCTCTGGAAAGAAGTTACCGGACTCGTCAGAGTTAACATGCCTTTCCCTCTAGAAGGGTGGAATGCTACCCCCGCCGCCAGGATTGGCGGGGGGTAGTATTCCAAGATGTTTGACACCAAACACGACATGTTTAGGTGCAGCCATTCCATAGTTAGCATTTTACCGCGAGGATATAATGCGTTTAAGAGTATATGGTCAGGCTGCACTACAAACAGCATCAGAGATGGTCTCCGAACGCTGCAGAAGGGCCCTGCTCATGCAGGGGCACCCTCTCACATAGGAACCATGCACTCTGCCTTTAGGATTGATAAGGCCTGCCTTAGGAGTGACTTATAGGTTTATATGTGTGTAGGCATTTAGTGATATAGGTAACCTATACCACAGCAAGGGGTGCATGCACCACCTTACCCAGGCTGCAGTAGCAGACCTGTGGTGCCAGTTTGGATGGCCTACCAGGGGTGGCATAATACATGCTGCAGCCCCTGGCAGGCCTCTGAGGTACCTATGCCCTTGGTACATAGTATACCATATACTAGGGACTTACAAGGGCACTCCAGATCCCAATCAGTGATGTGCCTAAGGCACATGGAGACCCTTTTAAAGAGGAAACAGCTAGGCTGGGGTTCTGAATAGCAGGGCCCCAGCCAGACTAATGTCGAAAACCAGTGAAGTATCAGAAAAAAGTGGGGGTACCCCTGTGAAGCAGATCCTACTCTCCTACAAAGTTAGTTTTAGGTTTTGGGTGATTGGATTACTGAAAAAAGTTTTTATCTTAGTTTTAGGAAAAGGGTGAGTGGTTTTCTGAAAGAAGTTGATTTAAATTTAGTTTTCAGATAAGGGAGATTGGATTATTTCAACAAGTTAATTAGAATTTACTTTTAGGAATAGGGAGACTCGATTCCTGAAACAAGTTGATTTAATGTTAGTTTTAGGGTTAGGGAGAGTGGGTTTCTGAAACAAAATTTTGTAAAGTTACTTTTAGGTTTCGGGTGAGTGGATTCCTGAAAAAAAAATGATGTTAGTTTTAGGAAAAGGGTGAGTGGGTTACTTGATAAAATTGATTTAAATTTTGTTTTGTGATAAGTGTGATTGGATTATTGTGATAAGTTAATTCAAATTTAGTTTTAGGATTAGGGTGAGTAGATTCCTGAAACAAATTTTTGGAAATTTAGTTTTAGGTATCGGGCGCGTGTATTCCTGAAAAAGTTTTTTATGTTAGTTTTAGGAAAAGGGTGAGTGGATTCCTGGAACAAGTAGATTTAAATTTAGTTTTCGGATAATGGAGATTGGATTATTTCAACAAGTTAATTAGAATTTACTTTTAGGATTAGCTAGAGAGGATTGCTGAAACAAGTTGCTTTAACGTTAGTTTTAGGGTTAGGGGGAGTGCGTTCCTGAAACAAAATTTTGTAAAGTTACTTTTAGATTTCGGGTTAGTGGATTCCTGAAAAAACTATTATGTTAGTTTTAGGAAAAGGGTGAGTGGGTTAGTTGAAAACATTGATTTAAATTTAGTTTTGGGATAAGACTAATTGGATTATTGCGATAAGTTAATTTAAATTTAGTTTTAGAATCAGGGTGAGTGGATTCCTGAAACAAAATGTTTAAAGTTAGTTATATGTTTTCGTGTGAATGGATTCTTGAAAAAAATGTTTTTTAGTTTTAGGAAAAAGTTCAGTGGGTTACTGCAAAAAAATTATTTAAATTTAGTTTTAGGATAAGGGTGATTGGATTATTTCAACAAATTAATTTAAATTTACTTTTAGGAACAGGGAGAGTGGATTCCTGAAGCAAGTTTGTTTCAAAGTTACTTTTAGGGTAAGGGTGAGTGGATTCCTGAATCAAAATTTTTAAAAGTTAGTTTTAGTTTTCGGGTGAGTGGATTCCTGAAAAAAAAAGTTATATTAGCTTTAGGAAAATGATGAGTGGGTTACTGCAAAAGATAGATTTAAAATTAGTTTCAGGATAAGAGTGATTGGATTATTGTGATAAGTTAATTTAAATTCAGTTTTAGGATTAGGGTGAGTGGATTCCTGAAATAAACTTTTTGAAATTTAGTTTTAGGTATTGGGCGCATGGATTCCTGAAAAAAGTTTTTTATGTTAGTTTAAGGAAAAGGGTGAGTGGATTACTGCAACAAGTAGATATAAATTTAGTTTTTGGATAAGGGAGATTGGATTATTTCAAAAAGTTAATTAAAATTTACTTTTAGGATTAGGGAGAGTGGATTTCTGAAACAAGCTGCTTTAAAGTTAATTTTAGGGTTAGGGTCAGTGGGTACCTGAAACAAAATTTTGTAAAGTTACTTTTAGATTTCGGGCGAGTGGATTCTTAAAAAAAAAATTATGTTAGTTTTAGGAAAAGGGTGAGTGGGTTACTTGAAAAAATTGATTTAAATTTAGTTTTAGGATAATAGTGATTCGATTATTGAGATAAGTTAATTTAAATTTAGTTTTAGGATTAGGGTGAGTGGATTCCTGAAAGAAAATTTTTTAAAGTTAGTTTTAGGTTTCGGGTGAAAGGATTCCTGAAAAAAGAATGTTTTTTTTAGTTTTAGGGAAAAGGTAAGTGGGTTACTGCAAAAAAATGATTTATATTTAGTTTTCGGATAAGGGTGATTGGATTATTTCAACAAGTTAATTACAATTTTCTTTTTAGGTTAGGGAAAGTAGATTCCTGAAACAAGTTTCTTTAAAATTAGTTTTAGGGTTAGTATGAGTGAATTCCTGATTTTTTTTTGTAAAGTTAGTTTTAGGTTTCGGGTGAGTGGATTCCTGAAAAAGAAGTATTTAAGTTTTAGGAAAAGGATGAGTGGGTTACTGCAAAAAATTGATTTAAATTTAGTTTTAGGATAATACTGATTGGATTATTGAGATAAGTTAATTCAAATTTAGTTTTAGGATTACGGTGAATGGATTCCTGAAACAAATTTTTGGAAAGTTAGTTTTAGGTATCGGGCGCATGGATTCCTGAAAAAAGTTTTTATGTTAGTTTTAGGAAAAGGGTGAGTGGTTTACTGAAAGAAGTTGATTTAAATTTAGTTTTCAGATAACGGAGATTGGATTATTTCAACAAGTTAATTAGAATTTACTGTGGGGGCAAGATGGCCGCTGACTGACCTCTGCGGGAGCCGCTGTTTTTGCTCTCTCCTCTGAACAGCCTGTTGGAATGATTTAAGTGGGTAAAAACCCTCAGGGCATGCCATCCAGCACCTATCTGGTAGAGCAGCTGCTTATTTGGCTGCGGGGACGAGGATTGAGCCGGTGGGCGAAGACACACTCGTCGGATGCTGAAAAGTTGCGAGACTCGGGGTGCCCATTTTGCGGGGGGCTGATGGCGCCGAAAACAACCAGGTCCGCTAAAGACGGGGGCGTAAAAGATCGGCCGAAGGAGACTGGCGTGGCGGCGAAGGGATTAGGACAAACCCGCCGAGGTGCACCAGCTAAGAAAACAGAGACCGAGGGAAATACTGCAAACACTGGAAAGGCTCGGGAAGGCGGAGCGGATGGACGGATCGGGCGGCGCACACTGTGTGACGAGAATGGGATGCGTCAGCCCACAGTTGCAGAGGCTTTTGCGGCTACGACGGCGGCGGCTGGTAATAGCAACTACCCACGTTTGGAAGATCTCAGGGTGCGTGAGGTAATCCCCCCAGGCTTTGACTCTACTGAGGAGGCTGTTCAACGGCCCGGTTCAGTGCGTGAGATACCGGAGGAGGAGGGGGATCGGTCCGACTCCATCGTGGGACCGTCTGTGCAATTGGTACAAACATTGCAGGTACTACCAACATTACAGAGCATGTTATTAGATAATCAAAGCAATTCGGTGGGGGTGCGGGTGTATCTCCTAACATGGAAGTGGTAGTAATAGCGTACCCGACCGGCATCGATTCAGACGGGAACGGGACTGGTTCTGCGGCCCCGGCTAGGGCAGAGAAAAATCTGCTCGAAATTGGTGAAGCTGGTGAACTTGCTCAGAGTGCAGCTAGAGGGGAAAAAGGGGTGTAGGCTCAAGCTTAATTGCCTCACGGTCTCCAGAGGGGGATACATTTTACTCTGTGAACGAAGACACAGATATCTCGGATATAAGCGATGTGAATACATCCTTAGGTTCTGAGACTGAATCTGATGATTCCGTTGGGGGTTCTATAAATACTCAAAAGACCCAACGTGTGAGGATTGTATCCCAGAAACGGAGATCTAAGTCGAAATCTAGTATCAGCCCCCCAAAGAAAGATACTGTAAGGAAACTTAAATGGGACTACTCTGCAACAACCCAAGTTTATACGGAGGAAGGGGAATTGGTTATACCGGAGAAGACGGTGCACTCGGGACACTTGGAGCTTCCTTCTGCTCTCCCTGCCTCGCCTTCACTAGATTTAGTGTATTCTACCTTAAAACAGATGCAGGGGGAGGCAAGAGCAGAAAGTCGGAGGGCACACCAAGCAAACAAGAAATTGCAGGGGTCAATTAGGAAAGTTAATAAGATGTGCTCCGATATGGCGGATAGGGTCACACATGCTGAAGAAAGAACTGCCACTTTGGAAGATGAAATGGTTAAAATACAGACTTTTAGGAAGCTCCAAGAGAGACAGTCCGATGATGTGTTGTGGAAACTCGAGGATTTCGAGAACCGCCAGCGAAGGAATAATGTGAGACTGCTGGGCATCGCGGAAAAAACAGAAGGCGAGAACATTATGTCTTTCGTAGTTAAACTCTTGAAGGGAGCATTTCCAGATCTGGCCCAGTGGAATTGGGATATTGAGGTTCAGAGAGCGCATCGCTTTCCCTTCAATCAAAAGAAAAACAATGATGGGAGACAGGAGGAGCATCCGAGAGCCATTCTTGTGTATATTGGCAATTTTCTTCTTCGGCAGGCAATTCTGGATAGAGCACGTCCAGAAGCAAAAAGAACATATGAGGACCATTTATTTTTTGCTCGGCCAGATTTTTGCCATGCAACTGTTGAGAGGAGATGGCGGCTCCGACAGTTGATAACCCCTTTTCAGGGGGTTGGGTGTGAAGCCTATTTGTTATTTCCCGCTCGGCTCAAGGTCATTGTTAAAGGGAGGGTGCACATGTTTTTTCCCGAGATTAAGGCACAGGAGTTTTTGTCTGAGTTGAAGGGAACTAAGGGGGCAGTGGGGGGGTGAAATTTAGCTCTCTGTGGAAGGATTTAAATAGAGGCTACATGTAGGAACTGGCCTCTATGCTCTTTTGTGCTGTATGGATGTTATTTTTATCTCTGCCTTTACTAGAAGGGATGTTTAGTTGGCCTCTTTATTGGTTTAATTAAGGGGTTGAGCCTTCCTATCTCCTTAAAATGTATAGATGTATATATATATATATTTTTTTTCTTCCCTCCCCTCTTATGGTGTAATTCTTCTATTTTCTTATCTTTTTAGGGATTTTTTTTAGGATTATAAAGCATATGCGAGGCACTGGGGGTGTTTATTAGAGTGTATTGGGAGCTCAGCTGTTCGGGGAGGGGGAGCTGGCAGTGGCTCGAGTTGGGAGTTACAGCGGCCACGCATAGGTCATGCTTGACCTATTGCCTGTGTGGGGTATGGGGGGTGGGGGGGCAGCTAGGGAGGGAGGTGATGGTACTGCACAGCAAAATATATTACTTGAGGTTCAATGTAGGGATTACAAGAAAACAATACAGGTGCAATTAAAATTGAGGGCTCGAAGAACGGAAATCAAAGGACTAAAGTTAGAGGGCAAAAGATATGAATATGTATGGATATGCAGGGCATGATGATTAATATTAAGCAATGAGTCTTCGGATAGCTTCTATTAATATATGTGGCCTTAATGATTTGACCAAGCGACAAAGAGCGGCAGTGATTTTTAAAACTATGCGGGTAGACATGTTATGCGTCCAAGAAACCCATATAGAGGATAGTCGGGCTAATCTTTTGGAACAGCTGGGCTTTAAATTAATTATTAACACTAAACAGGGTACGAGGACAAGAGGGGTTGCCATCCTATCTCGTCGAAATGATGTTGTTATTAAAAGGAGAATAGCTGATAAATGGGGCCGCTGGGTGTTGGTTGAATGTAAGTGGCAAGAGGAAATGTTTACACTATGCTCTATCTATGGCTCCAATGGGGATGATCCCGAGGTTCTAGAATTTTTGGATGTTGAATTAGCAACTTGGCCCTCCCCAGTTATTTTTGTGGGGATTTTAACATCAATGGCTTGGGGGTCTTTGGGGAGGAGGGGGAAGTAGCTATTCGGGTAGAAAGAAAAGAGTTTATCGGGCACTTACTAATTTGGTTCAAAACAATACACTAATAGACATTTGGGCGCAACTAAATCCTACTGACCCTGGCTGTACATTTTTTCAGCGCCTCATAAAATTGCTACTAGATTAGATTATTTTTTCGTGTCTCATTCGATAAAATCAAGATGTAAGATAGAAAAGCACCCCCGGATAATCTCGGATCCTAATCCCCTGGTCCTAACTCTCACCTGGGGAGGGGAGAAAAAACAAGAGAAGGGTTGGACCTTTGAGCGAGGTCTCTTAAAAGACCCAGAATACGTGATCCATATGAATGAATGGATCAAGGGGTTTTGGGAGATTAACAGAGGGAGTGCTGGACCCGGGATCGTCTGGGATGCGTTTAAAGCTGGGGTAAGGTGGGAGACACTGAGTTATAGTTTGGGTAGGCAGAAGAGGGTGGGTCAACGGATGAAAGCCCTTTGTAAGGTATTGATGGATGTGGAGGAGGAGCTTGCTATTGCGATACGAGAGAAGAAACGACTTGATGATATACTGTTGAGGATGGCAATAGCAAAGGCGGAAATGGGGGAGGTAGTCGCAAGTAAGGCTGCCGAAAAATTCCTTGTAAAAAGGGAACAATGCTACGAATTTAGCGAAAGAGTGGGACACACTTTGGCAGTACGACTCAGGCAGAGAACAACGGGTGGGGAAATTGGGGATATTATGGACAGTGGCGGGAAATTAATCGAGGACTCATTAGGCATCCGGGAAGTTTTTCGTCAGTTTTATGAAGATCTATATAGGGAAGAACAACAAGGGGAACAGAGATCAATTCAAGAATACTTAAAGGGAATCTTGAAGCACAGCATTGATTCTGATGATAGAGAGGCATTAGATACAGAGCTGACTCAGGATGAGATATATGGAGCATTAGGGAGCCTCCCGGTCGGGAAAGCTGTGGGACCAGATCTAATCCCCTTAGAGTTCTATAAAACATTTCTTGAGGCTATTGGACCGGAACTGGTTGCTATAATCGGTCAAGCCCAGCATGGAGACTCTATCCCTGACTCATGGGCTGGGGCAGATATGATCGTGTTTTTAAAAAAGGGCAAACCATCTAGAGAGCCAGGCTCATATAGGCCAATAACACTGATGAATAGTGACTCTAAAATTTATTCAAGGGCATTGGCAACCCGCTTGAATCAGATAATAGGGAGAATGGTCCACTCATGTCAACATGGCTTTATTCCTGGAAGGGGGACTACAGAACATATTCGATGAACTATAACTCTATTTGATGCAGCGGAGGTCTCAGGGGACCCTATGGCTTTAATACTCATGGATGCTGAAAAAGCGTTCGATAGGGTCTCCTGGGACTACCTTTGGGAGGTGATGAAATGGTTCGGGATTGAAACTAATTACATTAAGGCCATACAGGCTCTATATAAAGCTCCAAAGGCTAGGATTAGAGTAAATGGTGGGTATACGACACCGGTGATAATTACCCGCGGCACAAGGCAGGGCTGTCCCTGCTCGCCCCTGCTCTTTGCGCTCTACATTGACCCCCTGTTAAGGAAATTGGATGCTTCTATTGGTGTTAGCCCAATGCGGTTTCATGGGCGGGAGACCAAGATTTTGGCCTACGCTGATGATGTCGCAGTGGCTACTTCTAATCCCCAAGATGCATTGGTTGTAATAGAGGAAGTGGCTCAAGATTTTGGAACAATTTCTGGGTATGCACTAAATCGGCAGAAGACATTGATAGTCCAAAATAAATGGGCTAAATTAGAAGATTCTAGGGTGGTTGACTCTGCCGTTTACCTAGGTATTGATATTACTCCAGATCTGGGAAAGTTAGTGAAAAAGAATATAGAACCAATTATAAGGAAAGCTAAAAAAGATTTTGATCGATTGAATAATCTTCCTATGACTCTGGTCGGCCGCAGTAATGTGGTAAAAATGGTTTTTCTTCCCAAAATACTTTATCTTTTTCGGGCAATACCGCTAGAGTTTGAGAAACATTGGTTCTGCACGCTCGAGCACATTGTGAACAGGTTTATATGGGCCCATGGGAAAACCAGACGGGCTATGAGATATATGTCACTATCAAGGGAGAGAGGTGGGTGGGCAGTTCCTGATTTTAAGATGTATTATTGGGCAGCGGCGCTTCAATATATGTCGGCTCTGGTTGGGAGGACTGCGGGCGACCTCAGGGATATTATAGACACCCCAGACGTATACGATCTCTTATTGTTCGAGGATGCGAATAATTGCTTTATGAAATTTATCGACTTATAAAAAAACGAAATTCAAGACCCTGTTGGCTGCATATAGGATCTGGGCTGCATTTAAGAAGAAAATAGGCTTAGGCAGGTTTAATCATTATACACAGCTTTATAGAAATCCAACTATCCCGGATATTTTTTCTGATACAATTATGTTGGAGTGGGAGGGTAAGGGGCTGCGGGTGATGGGGGATTTGATGGGCCCTGATGGTATAAGGTTGTTTAGTGATATCCAGCAGGAGTATGGGATTAATACAAGACAGTTTTTTAAATATCTGCAGTTACGGAGTTTTCTTAAAGGGAAATTGGGGGGGCCATGCGGCTTTCAGAGCTCGGTAATTATAGACGCCATAAGAGCGGGGGAGAACTGTACTATTAGGCGGATTTATGCCGAACTGCAAACATTCAAACCGGATGACCTTGATAAATACGAGAAAAAGTGGTCAGATAAACTCGGTATAGGTCAAAATTGCTTTTCTGAGTCATTAGAAATGGGTCAAAGTATTTTATGCTCAGTGGGATTGCAGGCTCAGCATTTTAAAACAATTTTCTGGCTGTACTATACCCCGGCAAGGATAGCGCAATGGGGAGGACAGGAGGGAATTAGGTGCCCTCGGTGCGATAGCCCGACGCAGACTTAATCCATATGTTTGCAACTTGCTCCTCTTTGGTAAATCTAATAAAAGCAATAGAAAAATGTATGGATCAAATTTTGAATATACAAGTAATATTAGATCCAGCTCTAATACTTTTGGGGACGCAATCGAGTGGTAGGCCAAACTCACATGATTATTTTTTGTTTCTTGCTACGGCCGCACTACGTATTATTATCGCCTCTGCCTGGCTGGACCAAGTAGCCCCATCCTCTCAGCAATGGTTAGCTAAACTGCTAGCTATATATAATATGAAGAAAGGGATATTTGAAAGAAAGGGCAAGAGAGGGAAAAATCTTGGTAGGCGGATATGGGGGACCTATTTATAGGTGGAAGGAAGCTGGGAATGATAGCTAATGCTGATCAGAATTAACTTTATAATGATGTGTAAATAATTAAATAAGCCTTTTTTGATACTAATTTTAAAGCTGATTTAAAGATCAATTGGTTCTTTTAATATGTATTGGATAATATGAATGTGTACTGTATGGTGATTGAAAATGTGATCCTCAAGTATTAACTGCATTGAATGTTTTTTCTTTTTTATACTGTACCTCCGGGGTTAAAAAAATAAAATCTTTAAAAAAATTTAAAAAAAGAATTTACTTTTAGGAATAGGGAGAGTGGATTCCTGAAACAAGTTGATTTAATGTTAGTTTTAGGGTTAGGGAGAGTGGGTTTCTGAAACAAAATTTTGTAAAGTTACTTTTAGGTTTCGGGTGAGTGGATTCCTGAAAAAAAATTATGTTAGTTTTAGGAAAAGGGTGAGTGGGTTAGTTGAAAAAATTGATTTAAATTTAGTTTTGGGATAAGAGTGATTGGATTATTGTGATAAGTTCATTTAAATTTAGTTTTAGAATCAGGGTGAGTGGATTCCTGAAACAACATTTTTTAAAGTTAGTTTTATGCTTTCGTGTGAATGGATTCCTGAAAAAAATGTTTTTTAGTTTTAGGAAAAAGTTCAGTGGGTTACTTGAAAAAAATGATTTAAATTTTGTTTTGTGATAAGTGTGATTGGATTATTGTGATAAGTTAATTCAAATTTAGTTTTAGGATTAGGGTGAGTAGATTCCTGAAACAAATTTTTGGAAATTTAATTTTAGGTATCGGGCGCGTGTATTCCTGAAAAAGTTTTTTATGTTAGTTTTAGGAAAAAGGTGAGTGGATTCCTGGAACAAGTAGATTTAAATTTAGTTTTCGGATAATGGAGATTGGATTATTTCAACAAGTTAATTAGAATTTACTTTTAGGATTAGCGAGAGAGGATTGCTGAAACAAGTTGCTTTAACGTTAGTTTTAGGGTTAGGGTGAGTGGGTTCCTGAAACAAAATTTTGTAAAGTTACTTTTAGATTTCGGGTGAGTGGATTCCCTGAAAAAAAAATTATGTTAGTTTTAGGAAAAGGGTGAGTGGGTTAGTTGAAAAAATTCATTTAAATTTAGTTTTGGGATAAGAGTGATTGGATTATTGCGATAAGTTAATTTAAATTTAGTTTTAGAATCAGGGTGAGTGGATTCCTGAAACAACATTTTTTAAAGTTAGTTTTATGTTTTCGTGTGAATGGATTCCTGAAAAAAAATGTTTTTTAGTTTTAGGAAAAAGTTCAGTGGGTTACTGCAAAAAATGATTTAAATTTAGTTTTAGGATAAGGGTCATTGGATTATTTCAACAAATAAATTTAAATTTACTTTTAGGAACAGGGAGAGTGGATTCCTGAAGCAAGTTGTTTTAAAGTTACTTTTAGGGTAAGGGTGAGTGGATTCCTGAATCAAAATTTTTAAAAGTTAGTTTTAGTTTTCGGGTGAGTGGATTCCTGAAAAAAAAAGTTATGTTAGCTTTAGGAAAATGATGAGTGGGTTACTGCAAAAGATAGATTTAAAATTAGTTTCAGGATAAGAGTGATTGGATTATTGTGATAAGTTAATTTAAATTTAGTTTTAGGATTAGGGTGAGTGGATTCCTGAAATAAACTTCTTAAAATTTAGTTTTAGGTATTGGGCGCATGGATTCCTGAAAAAAGTTTTTATGTTAGTTTAAGGAAAAGGGTGAGTGGATTACTGCAACAAGTAGATATAAACTTAGTTTTTGGATAAGGGAGATTGGATTATTTCAAAAAGTTAATTAAAATTTACTTTTAGGATTAGGGAGAGTGGATTCCTGAAACAAGTTGCTTTAAAGTTAGTTTTAGGGTTAGGTTGAGTGGGTACCTGAAACAAAATTTTGTAAAGTTACTTTTATATTTCGGGTGAGTGGATTCCTAAAAAAAAAATTATGTTAGTTTTAGGAAAAGGGTGAGTGGGTTACTTGAAAAAATTGATTTAAATTTAGTTTTAGGATAATAGTGATTCGATTATTGAAATAAGTTAATTTAAATTTAGTTTTAGGATTAGGGTGAGTGGATTCCTGAAACAAAATTTTTTAAAGTTAGTTTTAGGTTTCGGGTGAATGGATTCCTGAAAAAATAATGTTTTTTTAGTTTTAGGAAAAAGGTAAGTGGGTTACTGCAAAAAAATGATTTATATTTAGTTTTAGGATAAGGGTTATTGGATTATTTCAACAAGTTAATTAAAATTTTCTTTTTAGGTTAGGGAAAGTAGATTCCTGAAACTAGTTTCTTTAAAATTAGTTTTAGGGTTAGGATGAGTGAATTCCTGAAACAAAATTTTGTAAAGTTAGTTTTAGGTTTTGGGTGAGTGGATTCCTGAAAAAAGTTTTTATCTTAGTTTTAGGAAAAGGGTGAGTGGTTTACTGAAAGAAGTTGATTTAAATTTAGTTTTCAGATAAGGGAGATTGGATTATTTCAACAAGTTAATTAGAATTTACTTTTAGGAATAGGGAGAGTGGATTCCTGAAACAAGTTGATTTAATGTTAGTTTTAGGGTTAGGGAGAGTGGGTTTCTGAAACAAAATTTTGTAAAGTTACTTTTAGGTTTCGGGTGAGTGGATTCCTGAAAAAAAAATGATGTTAGTTTTAGGAAAAGGGTGAGTGGTTTACTTGAAAAAATTGATTTAAATTTTGTTTTGGGATAAGTGTGATTGGATTATTGTGATAAGTTAATTCAAATTTAGTTTTAGGATTAGGGTGAGTAGATTCCTGAAACAAATTTTTGGAAATTTAGTTTTAGGTATCGGGCGCGTGTATTCCTGAAAAAGTTTTTTATGTTAGTTTTAGGAAAAGGGTGAGTGGATTCCTGGAACAAGTAGATTTAAATTTAGTTTTCGGATAATGGAGATTGGATTATTTCAACAAGTTAATTAGAATTTGCTTTTAGGATTAGCTAGAGAGGATTGCTGAAACAAGTTGCTTTAACGTTAGTTTTAGGGTAAGGGTGAGTGGGTTCCTGAAGCAAAATTTTGTAAAGTTACTTTTAGATTTCAGGTGAGTGGATTCCTGAAAAAACAATTATGTTAGTTTTAGGAAAAGGGTGAGTGGGTTACTTGAAAAAATTGATTTAAATTTAGTTTTAGGATAATAGTGATTCGATTATTGAGATAAGTTAATTTAAATTTAGTTTTAGGATTAGGGTGAGTGGATTCCTGAAACAAAATTTTTAAAAGTTAGTTTTAGTTTTCGGGTGAGTGGATTCCTGAAAAAAAAGTTATGTTAGCTTTTGGCAAATAATGAGTGGGTTACTGCAAAAGATAGATTTAAAATTAGTTTCATGATAAGAGTGATTGGATTATTGTGATAAGTTAATTTACATTTAGTTTTAGGATTAGGGTGAGTGGATTCCTGAAATAAACTTTTTGAAATTTAGTTTTAGGTATTGGGCGCATGGATTCCTGAAAAAAGTTTTTTATGTTAGTTTAAGGAAAAGGGTGAGTGGATTACTGCAACAAGTAGATATAAATTGAGTTTTGGATAAGGGAGATTGGATTATTTCAAAATGTTAATTAAAATTTACTTTTAGGATTAGGGAGAGTGGATTCTTGAAACAAGTTGCTTTAAAGTTAGTTTTAGGCTTAGGGTGAGTGGGTACCTGAAACAAAATTTTGTAAAGTTACTTTTAGATTTCGGGTGAGTGGATTCCTAAAAAAAAAATTATGTTAGTTTTAGGAAAAGGGTGAGTGGGTTACTTGAAAAAATTGATTTAAATTTAGTTTTAGGATAATAGTGATTCGATTATTGAGATAAGTTAATTTAAATTTAGTTTTAGGATTAGGGTGAGTGGATTCCTGAAACAAAACTTTTTAAAGTTAGTTTTAGGTTTCGGGTGAATGGATTCCTGAAAAAAGAATGTTTTTTTAGTTTTAGGAAAAAGGTAAGTGGGTTACTGCAAAAAAATGATTTATATTTAGTTTTAGGATAAGGGTGATTGGATTATTTCAACAAGTTAATTAAAATTTTCTTTTTAGGTTAGGGAAAGTAGATTCCTGAAACAAGTTTCTTTGAAATTAGTTTTAGGGTTAGGATGAGTGGATTCCTGAAACAAAATTTTGTAAAGTTAGTTTTAGGTTTCGGGTGAGTGGATTCCTGAAAAACGAAGTATTTAAGTTTTAGTAAAAGGTTGAGTGGGTTACTGCAAAAAATTGATTTAAATTTAGTTTTAGGATAATAGTGATTGGATTATTGAGATAAGTTAATTCAAATTTAGTTTTAGGATTAGGGTGAATGGATTCTTGAAACAAATTTTTGGAAAGTTAGTTTTAGGTATCGGGCGCATGGATTCCTGAAAAAGTTTTTATCTTAGTTTTAGGAAAAGGGTGAGTGGTTTTCTGAAAGAAGTTGATGTAAATTTAGTTTTCAGATAAGGGAGATTGGATTATTTCAACAAGTTAATTAGAATTTACTTTTAGGAATAGGGAGAGTGGTTTCCTGAAACAAGTTGATTTAATGTTAGTTTTAGGGTTAGGGAGAGTGGGTTTCTGAAACAAAATTTTGTATTAGGTTTCGGGTGAGTGGATTCCTGAAAAAAAAATGATGTTAGTTTTAGTAAAAGGGTGAGTGGGTTACTTGAAAAAATTGATTTAAATTTTGTTTTGGGATAAGTGATTGGATTATTGTGAAAAGTTAATTCAAATTTAGGGGCATATTAGCAAGGGCACTATCGCCGCTTTAGCGGCACTTTTGCCGCTAAAGCGGCGATATTCATATCGCCCTATCAGCAAACTGTCTCTAACAGCAGTTAGCGACAGTTTGCGGGCATTAGCGCCCGTTTTTTACCGCTTTGCATGTCAGCGATATTTATCGCTAATGACATGCAAAGTGGGCGTTCCCGACGAACAAACCTGGGGAACACACGCTAACAGGCCTATCGCCTATTAGCAAGGTGGCCATGGCCCCAGTTAGCGACGTGAAAAGTCGCGCTAACCGGGGTCATCGCCATTTATTTAACACCTGCAATTAGCAGGTGTTAGCCATACCTAACATGGGGGGTGGATTATGCTGATACGACCACAGGGTCGTATCAGCAAGGTGTTCTCCCTTCTCCATGCAACATCGCTGGTTTTTCAGCGATGTAGGCCCATTACCCCCGCTATCGCTGGAATATTCATCGCCATAGCGCTAATCGTTGCTAATACAGCGTTAGCGTGGCGATATATTCCAGCGATAGCCGGCGATAAAAAAAATCACGCTAAGCAGGGTTAGCGATGATTATCGCCTCTTCTTGCTAATATGCCCCTTAGTTTTAGGATTAGGGTGAGTAGATTCCTGAAACAAATTTTTGGAAATTTAGTTTTAGGTATCAGGCACGTTTATTCCTGAAAAAGTTTTTTATGTTAGTTTTAGGAAAAGGGTGAGTGGATTCCTGTAACAAGTAGATTTAAATTTAGTTTTCGGATAATGGAGATTGGATTATTTCAACAAGTTAATTAGAATTTACTTTTAGGATTAGCGAGACAGGATTGCTGAAACAAGTTGCTTTAACGTTAGTTTTAGGGTTAGGGTGAGTGGGTTACTGAAACAAAATTTTGTAAAGTTACTTTTAGATTTCGGGTGAGTGGATTCCTGAAAAAAAATTATGTTAGTTTTAGGAAAAGGGTGAGTGGGTTAGTTGAAAAAATTGATTTAAATTTAGTTTTGGGATAAGAGTGATTGGATTATTGCGATAAGTTAATTTAAATTTAGTTTTAGAATCAGGGTGAGTGGATTCCTGAAACAACATTTTTTAAAGTTAGTTTTATGTTTTCGTGTGAATGGATTCCTGAAAAAAATGTTTTTTAGTTTTAGGAAAAAGTTCAGTGGGTTACTGCAAAAAATGATTTAAATTTAGTTTTAGGATAAGGGTCATTGGATTATTTCAACAAATTAATTTAAATTTACTTTTAGGAACAGGGAGAGTGGATTCCTGAAGCAAGTTGTTTTAAAGTTACTTTTAGGGTAAGGGTGAGTGGATTCCTGAATCAAAATTTTTAAAAGTTAGTTTTAGTTTTCGGGTGAGTGGATTCCTGAAAAAAAAGTTATGTTAGCTTTAGGAAAATGATGAGTGGGTTACTGCAAAAGATAGATTTAAAATTAGTTTCAGGATAAGAGTGATTGGATTATTGTGATAAGTTAATTTAAATTTAGTTTTAGGATTAGGGTGAGTGGATTCCTGAAATAAACTTCTTGAAATTTAGTTTTAGGTATTGGGCGCATGGATTCCTGAAAAAAGTTTTTATGTTAGTTTAAGGAAAAGGGTGAGTGGATTACTGCAACAAGTAGATATAAATTTAGTTTTTGGATAAGGGATGATTGGATTATTTTAAAAAGTTAATTAAAATTTACTTTTAGGATTAGGGAGAGTGGATTCCTGAAACAAGTTGCTTTAAAGTTAGTTTTCGGATAATGGATATTGGATTATTTCAATAAGTTAATTAGAATTTACTTTTAGGATTAGCGAGAGAGGATTGCTGAAACAAGTTGCTTTAACTTTAGTTTTAGGGTTAGGGTGAGTGGGTTCCTGAAACAAAATTTTGTAAACTTACTTTTAGATTTCGGGTGAGTGGATTCCTGAAAAAAAAATTATGTTAGTTTTAGGAAAAGGGTGAGTGGGTTACTTGAAAACAATTGATTTAAAATTAGTTTTGGGATAAGAGTGATTGGATTATTGCGATAAGTTAATTTAAATTTAGTTTTAGAATCAGGGCGAGTGGATTCCTGAAATAAAAATTTTTAAAGTTAGTTTTATGTTTTCGTGTGAATGGATTCCTGAAAAAAATGTTTTTTAGTTTTAGGAAAAAGTTCAGAGGTTTACTGCAAAAAATGATTTAAATTTAGTTTTAGGATAGGGCGATTGGATTATTTCAACAAATTAATTTAAATTTACTTTTAGGAACAGGGAGAGTAGATTCCTGAAGCAAGTTGTTTTAAAGTTACTTTTAGGGTAAGGGTGAGTGGATTCCTGAATCAAAATTTTTAAAAGTTAGTTTTAGTTTTCGGGTGAGTGGATTCCTGAAAAAAAAGTTATGTTAGCTTTAGGAAAATGATGAGTGGGTTACTGCAAAAGATAGATATAAAATTAGTTTCAGGATAAGAGTGATTGGATTATTGTGATAAGTTAATTTAAATTTAGTTTTAGGATTAGGGTGAGTGGATTCCTGAAATAAACTTTTTGAAATTTAGTTTTAGGTATTGGGCGCATGATTCCTGAAAAAAGTTTTTTATGTTAGTTTAAGGAAAAGGGTGAGTGGATTACTGCAACAAGTAGATATAAATTTAGTTTTTGGATAAGGGAGATTGGATTATTTCAAAAAAGTTAATTAAAATGTACTTTTAGGATTAGGGAGAGTGGATTCCTGAAACAAGCTGCTTTAAAGTTAGTTTTAGGGTTAGGGTGAGTGGGTACCTGAAACACAATTTTGTAAAGTTACTCTTAGATTTCGGGTGAGTGGACTCCTAAAAAAAAATTATGTTAGTTTTAGGAAAAGGGTGAGTGGGTTACTTGAAAAAATTGATTTAAATTTAGTTTTAGGATAATAGTGATTCGATTATTGAGATAAGTTCATTTAAATTTAGTTTTAGGATTAGGGTGAGTGGATTCCTGAAACAACATTTTTTAAAGTTAGTTTTAGGTTTCGGGTGAATGGATTCCTGAAAAAGAATGTTTTTTTAGTTTTAGGAAAAAGGTAAGTGGGTTACTGCAAAAAAATGATTTATATTTAGTTTTAGGATAAGGGTGATTGGATTATTTCAACAAGTTAATTAAAATTTTCTTTTTAGGTTAGGGAAAGTAGATTCCTGAAACAAGTTTCTTTAAAATTAGTTTTAGGGTTAGGATGAGTGGATTCCTGAAACAAAATTTTGTAAAGTTAGTTTTAGGTTTCGGGTGAGTGGATTCCTGAAAAAGAAGTATTTAAGTTTTAGGAAAAGGGTGAGTGGGTTACTGCAAAAAATTGATTTAAATTTAGTTTTAGGATAATAGTGATTGGATTATTGAGATAAGTTAATTCAAATTTAGTTTTAGGATTAGGGTGAATGGATTCCTGAAACAAATTTTTGGAAAGTTAGTTTTAGGTATCGGGCGCATGGATTCCTGAAAAAAGTTTTTATCTTAGTTTTAGGAAAAGGGTGAGTGGTTTACTGAAAGAAGTTGATTTAAATTTAGTTTTCAGATAAGGGAGATTGGATTATTTCAACAAGTTAATTAGAATTTACTTTTAGGAATAGGTAGAGTGGATTCCTGAAACAAGTTGATTGAATGTTAGTTTTAGGAAAAGGGTGAGTGGGTTACTTGAAAAAATTGATTTAAATTTAGTTTTAGGATAATAGTGATTCGATTATTGAGATAAGTTCATTTAAATTTAGTTTTAGGATTAGGGTGAGTGGATTCCTGAAACAACATTTTTTAAAGTTAGTTTTAGGTTTCGGGTGAATGGATTCCTGAAAAAAGAATGTTTTTTTAGTTTTAGGAAAAAGGTAAGTGGGTTACTGCAAAAAAAGATTTATATTTAGTTTTAGGATAAGGGTGATTGGATTATTTCAACAAGTTAATTAAAATTTTCTTTTTAGGTTAGGGAAAGTAGATTCCTGAAACAAGTTTCTTTAAAATTAGTTTTAGGGTTAGGATGAGTGGATTCCTGAAACAAAATTTTGTAAAGTTAGTTTTAGGTTTCGGGTGAGTGGATTCCTGAAAAAGAAGTATTTAAGTTTTAGGAAAAGGGTGAGTGGGTTACTGCAAAAAATTGATTTAAATTTAGTTTTAGGATAATAGTGATTGGATTATTGAGATAAGTTAATTCAAATTTAGTTTTAGGATTAGGGTGAATGGATTCCTGAAACAAATTTTTGGAAAGTTAGTTTTAGGTATCGGGCGCATGGATTCCTGAAAAAAGTTTTTATCTTAGTTTTAGGAAAAGGGTGAGTGGTTTACTGAAAGAAGTTGATTTAAATTTAGTTTTCAGATAAGGGAGATTGGATTATTTCAACAAGTTAATTAGAATTTACTTTTAGGAATAGGGAGAGTGGATTCCTGAAACAAGTTGATTTAATGTTAGTTTTAGGGTTAGGGAGAGTGGGTTTCTGAAACAAAATTTTGTAAAGTTACTTTTAGGTTTCGGGTGAGTGGATTCCTGAAAAAAAAATGATGTTAGTTTTAGTAAAAGGGTGAGTGGGTTACTTGAAAAAATTGATTTAAATTTTGTTTTGGGATAAGTGATTGGATTATTGTGAAAAGTTAATTCAAATTTAGTTTTAGGATTAGGGTGAGTAGATTCCTGAAACAAATTTTTGGAAATTTAGTTTTAGGTATCAGGCACGTTTATTCCTGAAAAAGTTTTTTATGTTAGTTTTAGGAAAAGGGTGAGTGGATTCCTGGAACAAGTAGATTTAAATTTAGTTTTCGGATAATGGAGATTGGATTATTTCAACAAGTTAATTAGAATTTACTTTTAGGATTAGCGAGACAGTATTGCTGAAACAAGTTGCTTTAACGTTAGTTTTAGGGTTAGGTTGAGTGGGTTACTGAAACAAAATTTTGTAAAGTTACTTTTAGATTTCGGGTGAGTGGATTCCTGAAAAAAAAATTATGTTAGTTTTAGGAAAAGGGTGAGTGGGTTAGTTGAAAAAATTGATTTAAATTTAGTTTTGGGATAAGAGTGATTGGATTATTGCGATAAGTTAATTTAAATTTAGTTTTAGAATCAGGGTGAGTGGATTCCTGAAACAAAATTTTTTAAAGTTAGTTTTATGTTTTCGTCTGAATGGATTCCTGAAAAAAATGTTTTTTAGTTTTAGGAAAAAGTTCAGTGGGTTACTGCAAAAAATGATTTAAATTTAGTTTTAGGATAAGGGTCATTGGATTATTTCAACAAATTAATTTAAATTTACTTTTAGGAACAGGGAGAGTGGATTCCTGAAGCAAGTTGTTTTAAAGTTACTTTTAGGGTAAGGGTGAGTGGATTCCTGAATCAAAATTTTTAAAAGTTAGTTTTAGTTTTCGGGTGAGTGGATTCCTGAAAAAAAAGTTATGTTAGCTTTAGGAAAATGATGAGTGGGTTACTGCAAAAGATAGATTTAAAATTAGTTTCAGGATAAGAGTGATTGGATTATTGTGATAAGTTAATTTAAATTTAGTTTTAGGATTAGGGTGAGTGGATTCCTGAAATAAACTTCTTGAAATTTAGTTTTAGGTATTGGGCGCATGGATTCCTGAAAAAAGTTTTTATGTTAGTTTAAGGAAAAGGGTGAGTGGATTACTGCAACAAGTAGATATAAATTTAGTTTTTGGATAAGGGATGATTGGATTATTTTAAAAAGTTAATTAAAATTTACTTTTAGGATTAGGGAGAGTGGATTCCTGAAACAAGTTGCTTTAAAGTTAGTTTTCGGATAATGGATATTGGATTATTTCAACAGTTAATTAGAATTTACTTTTAGGATTAGCGAGAGAGGATTGCTGAAACAAGTTGCTTTAACTTTAGTTTTAGGGTTAGGGTGAGTGGGTTCCTGAAACAAAATTTTGTAAACTTACTTTTAGATTTCGGGTGAGTGGATTCCTGAAAAAAAAATTATGTTAGTTTTAGGAAAAGGGTGAGTGGGTTACTTGAAAACAATTGATTTAAAATTAGTTTTGGGATAAGAGTGATTGGATTATTGCGATAAGTTAATTTAAATTTAGTTTTAGAATCAGGGCGAGTGGATTCCTGAAATAAAAAATGTTAAAGTTAGTTTTATGTTTTCGTGTGAATGGATTCCTGAAAAAAAATGTTTTTAGTTTTAGGAAAAAGTTCAGTGGTTTACTGCAAAAAATGATTTAAATTTAGTTTTAGGATAGGGCGATTGGATTATTTCAACAAATTAATTTAAATTTACTTTTAGGAACAGGGAGAGTAGATTCCTGAAGCAAGTTGTTTTAAAGTTACTTTTAGGGTAAGGGTGAGTGGATTCCTGAATCAAAATTTTTAAAAGTTAGTTTTAGTTTTCGGGTGAGTGGATTCCTGAAAAAAAAGTTATGTTAGCTTTAGGAAAATGATGAGTGGGTTACTGCAAAAGATAGATATAAAATTAGTTTCAGGATAAGAGTGATTGGATTATTGTGATAAGTTAATTTAAATTTAGTTTTAGGATTAGGGTAAGTGGATTCCTGAAATAAACTTTATGAAATTTAGTTTTAGGTATTGGGCGCATGATTCCTGAAAAAAGTTTTTTATGTTAGTTTAAGGAAAAGGGTGAGTGGATTACTGCAACAAGTAGATATAAATTTAGTTTTTGGATAAGGGAGATTGGATTATTTCAAAAAGTTAATTAAAATGTACTTTTAGGATTAGGGAGAGTGGATTCCTGAAACAAGCTGCTTTAAAGTTAGTTTTACGGTTAGGGTGAGTGGGTACCTGAAACACAATTTTGTAAAGTTACTCTTAGATTTCGGGTGAGTGGACTCCTAAAAAAAAATTATGTTAGTTTTAGGAAAAGGGTGAGTGGGTTACTTGAAAAAATTGATTTAAATTTAGTTTTAGGATAATAGTGATTCGATTATTGAGATAAGTTCATTTAAATTTAGTTTTAGGATTAGGGTGAGTGGATTCCTGAAACAACATTTTTTAAAGTTAGTTTTAGGTTTCGGGTGAATGGATTCCTGAAAAAGAATGTTTTTTTAGTTTTAGGAAAAAGGTAAGTGGGTTACTGCAAAAAAATGATTTATATTTAGTTTTAGGATAAGGGTGATTGGATTATTTCAACAAGTTAATTAAAATTTTCTTTTTAGGTTAGGGAAAGTAGATTCCTGAAACAAGTTTCTTTAAAATTAGTTTTAGGGTTAGGATGAGTGGATTCCTGAAACAAAATTTTGTAAAGTTAGTTTTAGGTTTCGGGTGAGTGGATTCCTGAAAAAAGAAGTATTTAAGTTTTAGGAAAAGGGTGAGTGGGTTACTGCAAAAAATTGATTTAAATTTAGTTTTAGGATAATAGTGATTGGATTATTGAGATAAGTTAATTCAAATTTAGTTTTAGGATTAGGGTGAATGGATTCCTGAAACAAATTTTTGGAAAGTTAGTTTTAGGTATCGGGCGCCTGGATTCCTGAAAAAAGTTTTTATCTTAGTTTTAGGAAAAGGGTGAGTGGTTTACTGAAAGAAGTTGATTTAAATTTAGTTTTCAGATAAGGGAGATTGGATTATTTCAACAAGTTAATTAGAATTTACTTTTAGGAATAGGGAGAGTGGATTCCTGAAACAAGTTGATTTAATGTTAGTTTTAGGAAAAGGGTGAGTGGGTTACTTGAAAAAATTGATTTAAATTTAGTTTTAGGATAATAGTGATTCGATTATTGAGATAAGTTCATTTAAATATAGTTTTAGGATTAGGGTGAGTGGATTCCTGAAACAACATTTTTTAAAGTTAGTTTTAGGTTTCGGGTGAATGGATTCCTGAAAAAGAATGTTTTTTTAGTTTTAGGAAAAAGGTAAGTGGGTTACTGCAAAAAAATGATTTATATTTAGTTTTAGGATAAGGGTGATTGGATTATTTCAACAAGTTAATTAAAATTTTCTTTTTATGTTAGGGAAAGTAGATTCCTGAAACAAGTTTCTTTAAAATTAGTTTTAGGGTTAGGATGAGTGGATTCCTGAAACAAAATTTTGTAAAGTTAGTTTTAGGTTTCGGGTGAGTGGATTCCTGAAAAAGAAGTATTTAAGTTTTAGGAAAAGGGTGAGTGGGTTACTGCAAAAAATTGATTTAAATGTAGTTTTAGGATAATAGTGATTGGATTATTGAGATAAGTTAATTCAAATTTAGTTTTAGGATTAGGGTGAATGGACTCCTGAAACACATTTTTGGAAAGTTAGTTTTAGGTATCGGGCGCATGGATTCCTGAAAAAAGTTTTTATCTTAGTTTTAGGAAAAGGGTGAGTGGTTTACTGAAAGAAGTTGATTTAAATTTAGTTTTCAGATAAGGGAGATTGGATTATTTCAACAAGTTAATTAGAATTTACTTTTAGGAATAGGGAGAGTGGATTCCTGAAACAAGTTGATTTAATGTTAGTTTTAGGAAAAGGGTGAGTGGGTTACTTGAAAAAATTGATTTAAATTTTGTTTTGGGATAAGTGTGATTGGATTATTGTGATAAGTTAATTCAAATTTAGTTTTAGGATTAGGGTGAGTAAATTCCTGAAACAAATTTTGGGAAATTTAGTTTTAGGTATCGGGCATGTGTATTCCTGAAAAAAGTTTTTTATGTTAGTTTTAGGAAAGGGTGAGTGGATTCCTGGAACAAGTAGATTTAAATTTAGTTTTCGGATAATGGAGATTGGATTATTTCAACAAGTTGAAAAGATGAGCACGCTCTCCAGGCACCAGGGGTCTCAAAATCAGTAATCCACCACCTGATGAGGCTCTCCCGAATGAGCTGACGAGATCGGTGACTGGCCGGCGCCTGCTGCTTTCGTTCCCCATCGTTCCCCTGCCATGGACCCGATTCATGCCTGCTTTTTAGTCCTTCGCGACTGGTCTCGATAGAGGTTGACAGACGCGACCTCTCCCTCTGCAGGGCATAGGTGGAGACCTCCCGATAGGCTACACCGGGATACTCGCTGCACAGACGGCGCGACAGGTCCGCAAAGTTCACATCGTCTCGAGCTTTTGGGGTTGGTGGAATCATGGTGCTCAGGCAACACGTGAGCCACCTTGCAAATATTTTTGTGGCTGACTGATAACCCGATCTTCAGGTTTCTAGGGACGCCGATCTGGACAATGTTCCTAAGACACTGACGCCATTTGGATTGATGGTCGAAATTTGATCGCCATTTTGTACTCCTTACTCTATCCTGGAACTGACCCTCCCTGATCCTGTTGCTTCAATAAGTGGGGAAAGAGAAAAAGGACTATCTTCTCCCTGCTCCAACAGTAGCCATCTTGAAAGGAGTCTATCATGAGGTTTATCTATTCTATCATACTCCTCATTACGGTTACTTTAATCTAAATCTTTATCTCCTTGTTCTTCATTAGCCACTTACCCCGCACTCCTCCATACTAATTATCAGTCCCCCTTTTATGAATCTATATTGTTTAAATTAAATCCAAAACCTTACTTAGGAGATCTGCAATAACCAGCCCATTTCCTCTATATTGCATAATATTTCTTTATATCATTCTTTAGATAATCTCTTTATACTACACTGATTTCTCTATTATTATTGTCTCACGGATCTATTTATTATTATTGCTCCCCTCTGTTACACTCCTCCCCTTCCTCTTCCCTATTTTCACTTTATTATATTCCCCCAAACTGGTTCTATCTTTCCATACTCCCCTTTCTCAAGATATTGACCCCATATATGGTCGCTACCCCCGGACTCTCCTCCCTCTCCCATCTTCTGCTCTCCTCTAGCTCTCCCCCTTCTCCCATCTTTCTGACTTACCTCATTTTATTATTTTTATTCTTGAATGTTCGTAACTTTTTCCTGAATAATTGATAGTTATTACCTACCTTTGCCTTATGTACACTCATAAGTGATCTACCTCATTTTATCTTTTGTGATTCTAATTTTTATTTTTCTAAATGTTATACAGACTACCATTGAAGAAGACGTACAACTGCACTTAGTACCTTTGTCTCTTTGTACCTCACTGATTTATTTATTATTACTATTATTGCCTAACGGATCTGTGTATTATTTCCGTTCCCCCCTGTTACATCCTCCCCCCTTCCTCTTCCCTATTTTCACTTTATTATTTTTTCCCAAACTGGTTCTACTTTTACATACTCTCCTTTCTCAATATACTGACCCAACTGTTTCTACCTTTACATACTCTCCTCCCTCTAGATACTAACCCTATCTACTGTCTCCACTCCTGAACTCTACCCCTTCTCCCATCCTCCTCCCCCTTAATGCCTCCCTCATGAGCCACCTCATCACACGGCCCCCAGGTTACATTACCTCTCACTGACTCCCCCCGCCCCCTCTCATTTATTCCCCATGCCCCACCCAATTCTCACTCTCGCACACCTTCCCTCGCCCCTGACCACACCCATTGAACCATCATGCCTCCCCTCAACCATACTCTCACGACACTTGACTCACCCATCACTAGGCATGGCCCTAACTCTTGGTCCATCCTTTACCCCCAAACCTCTCCAAAAGTGGCAAGAAAAACTTTAAACACAAACTTCTAATGTGCCACCAAGAAACCTTATTCGTTGACAACTACCTTAGCCTAACCTCCATCATAAAAACAAACTACATCTTCTACACTAAACGCCCCTCTAAATGGAAAAGTATCTTTCTCCACCACCTTCCTATCTCGAAGTCCTGCAAAATCCCCTATGGTTTGAAACTATCCACTACTCCTTCACCCACCTTTCCTGGTGAAATCGACATCTCGATTTTCAAATCAGGTAATATCCTTATATAAGCCTCCGAAAACCACCTCACTATTTTTGAACACCACTTCAGATCCCTATCCCATTACCTTCTACCTACACTTACCTCTAACCTCTCAGCCTCCCAATCGCAGGATGCCTTTTCTTCCCCCCCCTCCTCTCCCCCAACCTATCCTTACCCTGACTCATTAATCATCTATGAAATCCCTGATTCCTTGATGTATTCTCCCCCTTCCTCATTAGCATCGCCCCCTCCTCCTGACTTTCCTACTACTCCCTTAGCAAACCAAACCCCCTTCCTCCACATGTACCCCCTCCCCCTGACCCCCCGACGACTTCACCAATAACTCCAATCTCCTTCCCTCCTAGTAACGCTCCTACAACTCCCCCAATCACCCAAACCCCTCTTCATCCTCATGTACCCCCTCCCCCAGATCCCCCGATGGCTCCACTAATAACTCCAAACTCCCTCTCTCCCAGTAACCCTCCCCCCCATTATCTAATTAACAGCCCTCATCACCCCCTCCCATGCCCCCTTTTTTCCCATGACACCCAGTTGTCCTCTGGGAATGCCCTCCTGCACCCTTTAATTCCACTACATCCCTGCAACCTAAACACCCCTCACATCCCCCCACCTGGCTTCCCACACTGTCCACTCCCTAGACCTCCATCCCCGACCAGCATGGAACATACCCCTCTCCCCCCGACCTCCTAGCCCCCTCACTATCTCACTTCTTACCCAGTCACTCCTCAATATTGAACTCCACCTCACAACCCTCGTGCAAGAACTCTCTTCTCTCAGAAATGATGTCAACTCCCTCTCCTCAAGGAACCCCTCCAATCATACCTATCCCTTTGATTCCGTACAAACTAACACCGCACCCCATCACCAAAGGAATAAGTCCCCTCACGACAATTCTCCACCTTGACCACCTTGCAGTAATTGTTTACTCAGCCCACCCTCCTCCCTGAGCCATCTTCCCTCCCCCGACCTCCCTGACCTCAATAAATCCCACTCCCCTATCACCTTGACTATGAACACCCTTTCACCCCATTCATCTATCCCTGTGATCCTGGGGACAAGTAGGATCCCTTCCTCCCCAATCTCGCCTAGACCCCCACAACAACTCACCACTATCCATTCCTGTTCCCCCACAAAAAGCGACCCTAAACCCCTCAACTGCATGCTGGTTAACTGCCGATCAGCAGCCTGTCATGCAACAGAAATTGCGGAAACTATCCTTAGTGATGCCATCGACATCGCCTTTCTCACGGAAACCTGGCTTAATGCCCACTCGTCATCTATCCTTGACCTGCTCTCTCCCCCTGGTTACTCCATCCTCAGAAAAGACAGAATTGATAAAATTGGAGGAGGCCTCGCCATAATCTATAAAGAAGAACTTCAACTCTCGCCTGTCCTACACTCTGACCATACTACTTTTGAATACCTTGGTGCTGATCTTACAGTTCAGGGTTCCCCCTATTCGGATACATAACATCTATCATCCCCCTGGTGACACTCTTTCCTTCGTGGAAGAACTGTCTGATCTCCTTACTCATTCATCGATTTCCAATTCTAGAAACCTCTTCCTCGGAGACTTTAACCTCCACTGGAACAAAAATGATGATCCCTCGGTTAATCTCATCAATGACTTACTTGAAATCAGTGAATTGAAACAACTCTGCCACTCTCCAACCCACTCCAAAGGTGCCACTCTTGACGCTATCATCACTAGCAAGGAACTGGCTTCTCTTTCACACATCATTCCCATTGACTGGTCCGACCACCACCTCATCCTCTTCACGATCAACAGCTTTGTACCCCCCCCAGCCACAAATACCATCAAACAAATGAAATTGAATAGAAATCTTCACCTTATTCCTCCGGGCGAACTGGAGACTAGGATTAAAACTCAACTACAGCTCACTCCTCTCTCCCAAAGTGCTAACGACCTTACGGAGCACTACAACAAATCCATCGTTGTAGTCCTTGACCAAATCGCACCAGCTAAATTAAAACTGCAAAAACATAACCCCCCCAAATCCTGGTTCAACACTGACCTCAACATTGAGAGACGCGCTCTTAGGCAGACTGAACGCACATGGAGGCAACACCCTTCCCCTCAAATCTTGTCCTCCTCAGAACCGCAAGGGCCAACTACAAAAAACACATCTTTAACGAAAAGGCCTCCTTCTTCCGCTCACAACTTGACCGTACAAGAAACCGACCTAGGGAATTATTTAGCATTGTCAAAAACCAAACTGCTTCAGCTCCCCCAAACTAATGGCTACAGTCAAAAGATGTGAAGAAATTGCCAACTTCTTCTCGGATAAAATCACTAAGATTGAGCAATCCTTCGTCTTAACTCCCATCCCGTATAGCCTACCACCCCTACATAACATCCCCCCTAAATCTCCATCCACAATCAACCTTCACACTGACCCTTCCCAACCCCCCCCGTTGTCACCCCTTCTGAACCCTATTACACCATCCCCCAGCTAAAAAACAATGCATCCTGGAATATCTTCTGTCCAGTCTCAGAACGGGAAGTCTTCAACATCATCACCAAGCTTAAACCATCCTCGCACACCAAAGATCCCCTCCCTGCATATCTTGTCCAAGACCTTAAACACATCATCGCCCCATATTGGACCACTATCATCAACTCCTCCCTAACCACTGGTAGTGTCCCTGCTTCCCTCCAACTAGGACAAGTTACCCCCACCATCAAAAACGCTACAGTTGACCCCAATGACCTAAATAACCTGCGCCCTATTTCTAACCTTCCATTCCTTTCTAAGGCCCTGGAAAAATGCGCCCTACTCCAGTTGGACAAACACATCGACTCATTCAACCTCCTGGACACATTACAATCAGGCTTCCGAAAGGGCTGCAGCACTGAAACTGCCATGCTCAACATTATTGACGACATCCACCACTCCCTAGACAAGGGCGAATCCTCCCTACTCATTCTCCTTGACCTCTCTGCTGCTTTTGATACTGTTAACCACGCTGCCTTAATCAATATTCTCAAAGACCGTTTTGGCTTAAATGGTACTGTTCTCAAATGGTTCACCTCCTTTTTCCAAAACAGAACCCAACAAATTAAAGTCAGCGATTGCCTCTCTAAACCTTTGCCGGTCTCCTCGGGAGTCCCCCAGGGCTCTATTCTCTCACCCACTCTATTCAACCTCTTCATGGAACCCCTCACCCTCATTCTTAAGCAAGCGAAAATCAATTACCACCTCTATGCTGATGACACCCAACTTTACTGTAAGATCAAATCCCATGCAGACGTCTTACACCTCAACGAGGCCTTGACTAAAATTCAATTCTGGTTCCATCACAACCACCTCAAACTCAACCCTAAAAAAACGGAAATCATTCTATTCTCCCCTAAAAACAACTCGCTCCCTATTCAACACTGGATCTCTGACATCAAAGCTCTCAACTGCACTCTTACCATCTCTAACACAATCAAATCCCTCGGCATCAGCGTCGATCAGAGCCTCAGTACTACTCCCCACATAAAAACTCGGCCAAAGGTGCTCTCTTCACTCTCCACCATCTCAAGAAAATAAAACCCTTTATTCCTGCTGACGACTTTAAAACAGTGGTGCAATCATTGGTCCTGTCGAGACTCGACTATGGTAATGCCATTCTCTCGGGAACCCCTAAAGTCCACCTAGCCCCTATTAAATCCGTACTTAACCTTGCGGCCAGACTTATTACTGACTGTAAACGGTTTGATCACATCTCCCCAGTCCTCAAAGACCTCAAATGGCTTCCTATTGAAGGCAGATCCACTTACAAGATTGCTTGCATCACGCACAAAGCCCTCCATCAAAGCACCCCTTCTTACCTCTCTGATAAACTCCACAAAGCAGGCTGTACTAGAACAATGAGGAGCACTAATGCTCTCGTCCTAGTCCCTCCCTTACTAAAAAAGAAATCAACACAGTCACGCTCTTTCTCTGGAAATGCGCCCTCTGTCTGGAATGCCCTCCCTAAAGATCTACGTTGCAACCCCTCCTATCTCAGCTTCAAAAAAGACCTCAAGCTGCACCTCCTTAACAAATACTGGGGTCCTTAATACCTTGTCCCCGGACACTAATGCCTACCCCTCACCCGACATTATTGGTCCCCACTACTTATTGTTTTACACCCCCTCCCCCCTCCCTCCCTTCAAATCTTTCATTTACGGCCACCCCCCACCCCTTTTTTATTAACTTTCTGGACAGTACCCACCTACTTACACCTGCTTTCCCCTTACCCCTCGCCCTCCACAGTCGCCACTCACTTTCACGCACCCCCCTCTTCTTTTCACTAACTAACTTTGCTTTCTATTAGTCCTTCTACCTTCGACCTGGTGTTTGACTTAAGCTTCGCTAGCTAATTACCTAATTTAAAATGAATATTATTGCAAATTTTCAAACTGCCTTGTTTATTACCTCTATGTACAAAGTTATATTGCAACTCTGCATAACCAAACCTTGTAAAGCGCTCTGATACTCTTGGGTCCAGCCAGCGCTATATAAAACCTTTAAATAAATAAATAAATAAATAAGTTAATTAGAATTTACTTTTAGGATTAGCGAGAGAGGATTGCTGAAACAAGTTGCTTTAACTTTAGTTTTAGGGTTAGGGTGAGTGGGTTCCTGAAACAAAATTTTGTAAACTTACTTTTAGTTTTCGGGTGAGTGGATTCCTGAAAAAAAATTATGTTAGTTTTAGGAAAAGGGTGAGTGGGTTACTTGAAAACAATTGATTTAAAATTAGTTTTGGGATAAGAGTGATTGGATTATTGCGATAAGTTAATTTAAATTTAGTTTTAGAATCAGGGCGAGTGGATTCCTGAAATAAAAATTTTTAAAGTTAGTTTTATGTTTTCGTGTGAATGGATTCCTGAAAAAAATGTTTTTAGTTTTAGGAAAAAGTTCAGTGGTTTACTGCAAAAAATGATTGAAATTTAGTTTTAGGTATTAGGCGCATGGATTCCTGAAAAAAGTGTTTTATGTTAGTTTAAGGAAAAGGGTGAGTGGATTACTGCAACAAGTAGATATAAATTTAGTTTTTGGATAAGGGAGATTGGATTATTTCAAAAAGTTAATTAAAATTTACTTTTAGGATTAGGGAGAGTGGATGCCTGAAACAAGCTGCTTTAAAGTTAGTTTTAGGGTTAGGGTGAGTGGGTACCTGAAACAAAATTTTGTAAAGTTACTTTTAGATTTCGGGTGAGTGGATTCTTAAAAAAAAATTATGTTAGTTTTAGGAAAAGGGTAAGTGGGTTACTTGAAAAAATTGATTTAAATTTAGTTTTAGGATAATAGTGATTCGATTATTGAGATAAGTTAATTTAAATTTAGTTTTAGGATTAGGGTGAGTGGATTCTTGAAACAACATTTTGTAAATTTAGTTTTAGGTTTCGGGTGAGTGGATTCCTGAAAAAAGAAGTATTTAAGTTTTAGGAAAAGGGTGAGTGGGTTACTGCAGGAAGTTGATTTAAATTTAGTTTTCAGATAAGGGAGATTGGATTATTTCAACAAGTTAATTAGAATTTACTTTTAGGAATAGGGAGAGTGGATTCCTGAAACAAGTTGATTTAATGTTAGTTTTAGGGTTAGGGAGAGTGGGTTTCTGAAACAAAAGTTTGTAAAGTTACTTTTAGGTTTCGGGTGAGTGGATTCCTGAAAAAAAAATTATGTTCGTTTTAGGAAAAGGGTGAGTGGGTTACTTGAAAAAATTGATTTAAATTTTGTTTTGGGATAAGTGTGATTGGATTATTGTGATAAGTTAATTCAAATTTAGTTTTAGGATTAGGGTGAGTAGATTCCTAAAACAAATTTTGGGAAATTTAGTTTTAGGTATCGGGCACGTGTATTCCTGAAAACAGTTTTTTATGTTAGTTTTAGGAAAAGGGTGAGTGGATTCCTGGAACAAGTAGATTTAAATTTAGTTTTCGGTTAATGGAGATTGGATTATTTCAACAAGTTAATTAGAATTTACTTTTAGGATTAGCAAGAGAGGATTGCTGAAACAAGTTGCTTTAACGTTAGTTTTAGGGTTAGGGTGAGTGGGTTCCTGAAACAAAATTTTGTAAAGTTACTTTTAGATTTCGGGTGAGTGGATTCCTGAACAAAAATTATGTTAGTTTTAGGAAAAGGGTGAGTGGGTTAGTTGAAAAAATTGATTTAAATTTAGTTTTGGGATAAGAGTGATTGGATTAGTGCGATAAGTTCATTTAAATTTAGTTTTAGGATTAGGGTGAGTGGATTCCTGAAATAAACTTTTTGAATTTGGTTTTAGGTATTGGGCACATGGATTCTTGAAAAAGTTTTTTATGTTAGTTTAAGGAAAAGGGTGAGTGGATTACTGCAACAAGTAGATATAAATTTAGTTTTTGGATAAGGGAGATTGGATTATTTCAAAAAGTTAATTAAAATTTACTTTTAGGATTAGGGAGAGTGGATTCCTGAAACAAGTTGCTTTAAAGTTAGTTTTAGGGTTAGGGTGAGTGGGTACCTGAAACAAAATTTTGTAAAGTTACTTTTAGATTTTGGGTGAGTGGATTCCTAAAAAAAAAATTATGTTAGTTTTAGGAAAAGGGTGAGTGGGTTACTTGAAAAAATTGATTTAAATTTAGTTTTTGGATAATAGTGATTCGATTATTGAGATAAGTTAATTTAAATTTAGTTTTAGGATTAGGGTGAGTGGATTCCTGAAACAAATTTTTTTAAAGTTAGTTTTAGGTTTCGGGTGAATGGATTCCTGAAAAAGAATGTTTTTTTAGTTTTAGGAAAAAGGTAAGTGGGTTACTGCAAAAAAATGATTTATATTTAGTTTTAGGATAAGGGTGATTGGATTATTTCAACAAGTTAATTAACATTTTCTTTTTAGGTTAGGGAAAGTAGATTCCTGAAACAAGTTTCTTTAAAATTAGTTTTAGGGTTAGGATGAGTGGGTTCCAGAAAGAAATTTTTGTAAAGTTAGTTGTAGGTTTCAGGTGAGTGGATTCCTGAAAAAAAATTATGTTAGTTTTAGGAAAAGGGTGAGTGGGTTACTTGAAAAAATTGATTTAAATTTTGTTTTGGGATAAGTGTGATTGGATTATTGTGATAAGTTAATTCAAATTTAGTTTTAGGATTAGGGTGAGTAGATTCCTGAAACAAATTTTTGGAAATTTAGTTTTAGGTATCGGGCGCGTGTATTCCTGAAAAAAGTTTTTTATGTTAGTTTTAGGAAAAGGGTGAGTGGATTCCTGGAACAAGTAGATTTAAATTTAGTTTTCAGATAATGGAGATTGGATTATTTCAACAAGTTAGTTAGAATTTACTTTTAGGATTAGCGAGAGAGGATTGCTGAAACAAGTTGCTTTAACGTTAGTTTTATGGTTAGGGTGAGTGGGTTCCTGAAACAAAATTTTGTAAAGTTACTTTTAGATATCGGGTGAGTGGATTCCTGAAAAAAAATTATGTTAGTTTTAGGAAAAGGGTAAGTGGGTTAGTTGAAAAAATTGATTTAAATTTAGTTTTGGGATAAAAGTGATTGGATTATTGTGATAAGTTAATTTAAATTTAGTTTTAGAATCAGAGTGAGTGGATTCCTGAAACAAAATTTTTTAAAGTTAGTTTTATGTTTTCGTGTGAATGGATTCCTGAAAAAAATGTTTTTTAGTTTTAGGAAAAAGTTCAGTGGGTTAGTGCAAAAAATGATTTAAATTTAGTTTTAGGGTAAGGGTGATTGGATTATTTCAACAAATTAATTTAAATTGACTTTTAGGAACAGGGAGAGTGGATTCCTGAAGCAAGTTGTTTTAAAGTTACTTTTAGGGTAAGGGTGAGGGGATTCCTGAATCAAAATTTTTAAAAGTTAGTTTTAGTTTTCGGGTGAGTGGATTCCTGAAAAAAAAGTTATGTTAGCTTTAGGAAAATGATGAGTGGGTTAATGCAAAAGATAGATTTAAAATTAGTTTCAGGGTAAGAGTGATTGGATTATTGTGATAAGTTAATTTAAATTTAGTTTTAGGATTAGGGTGAGTGGGTACCTGAAACAAAATGTTTTAAAGTTAGTTTTAGGTTTCGGGTGAATGTATTCCTGAAAAAAGAATGTTTTTTTAGTTTTAGGAAAAAGGTAAGTGGGTTACTGCAAAAAAATGATTTATATTTAGTTTTAGGATATGGGTGATTGGATTATTTGAACAAGTTAATTAAAATTTTCTTTTTAGGTTAGGGAAAGTATATTCCTGAAACAAGTTTCTTTAAAATTAGTTTTAGGGTTAGGATGAGTGGATTCCTGAAACAAAATTTTGTAAAGTTAGTTTTATGTTTCGGGTGAGTGGATTCCTGAAAAAGAAGTATTTAAGTTTTAGGAAAAGGGTGAGTGGGTTACTGCAAAAAATTGATTTAAATTTAGTTTTAGGATAATAGTGATTGGATTATTGAGATAAGTTAATTCAAATTTAGTTTTAGGGTTAGGGGGAATGGATTCCTGAAACAAATTTTTGGAAAGTTAGTTTTAGGTATTGGGCGCATGGATTCCTGAAAAAGTTTTTATCTTAGTTTTAGGAAAAGGGTGAGTGGTTTAGTGAAAGAAGTTGATTTAAATTTAGTTTTCAGATAAGGGAGATTGGATTATTTCAACAAGTTAATTAGAATTTACTTTTAGGAATAGGGAGAGTGGATTCCTGAAACAAGTTGATTTAATGTTAGTTTTAGGAAAAGGGTGAGTGGGTTTCTGAAACTAAATTTTGTAAAGTTACTTTTAGGTTTCGGGTGAGTGGATTCCTGAAAAAAAAATGATGTTAGTTTTAGGAAAAGTGTGAGTGGGTTACTTGAAAAAATGGATTTAAATTTTGTTTTGGGATAAGTGATTGGATTATTGTGAAAAGTTAATTCAAATTTAGTTTTAGGATTAGGGTGAGTAGATTCCTGAAACAAATTTTTGGAAATTTAGTTTTAGGTATCAGGCACGTTTATTCCTGAAAAAAGTTTTTTATGTTAGTTTTAGGAAAAGGGTGAGTGGATTCCTGGAACAAGTAGATTTAAATTTAGTTTTCGGATAATGGAGATTGGATTATTTCAACAAGTTAATTAGAATTTACTTTTAGGATTAGCGAGAGAGGATTGCTGAAACAAGTTCCTTTAACGTTAGTTTTAGGGTTAGGGTGAGTGGGTTCCTGAAACAAAATTTTGAAAACTTACTTTTAGATGTCGGGTGAGTGGATTCCTGAAAAAAAAATTATGTTAGTTTTAGGAAAAGGGTGAGTGGGTTACTTGAAAAAATTGATTTAAAATTAGTTTTGGGATAAGAGTGATTGGATTATTGCGATAAGTTAATTTAAATTTAGTTTTAGAATCAGGGTGAGTGGATTCCTGAAATAAAATTTTTTAAAGTTAGTTTTATGTTTTCGTGTGAATGGATTCCTGAAAAAAATCTTTTTTAGTTTTAGGAAAAAGTTCAGTGGGTTACCGCAAAAAATGATTTAAATTTAGTTTTAGGATAAGGGTGATTGGATTATTTCAACAAATTAATTTAAATTTACGTTTAGGAACAGGGAGAGTGGATTCCTGAAGCAAGTTGTTTTAAAGTTACTTTTAGGGTAAGGGTGAGTGGATTCCTGAATCAAAATTTTTAAAAGTTAGTTTTAGTTTTCGGGTGAGTGGATTCCTGAAAAAAAAGTTATGTTAGCTTTAGGAAAATGATGAGTGGGTTACTGCAAAAGATAGATATAAAATTAGTTTCAGGATAAGAGTGATTGGATTATTGTGATAAGTTAATTTAAATTTAGTTTTAGGATTAGGGTGAGTGGATTCCTGAAATAAACTTTTTGAAATTTAGTTTTAGGTATTGGGCGCATGGATTCCTGAAAAAAGTTTTTTATGTTAGTTTAAGGAAAAGGGTGAGTGGATTACTGCAACAAGTAGATATAAATTTAGTTTTTAGATAAGGGAGATTGGATTATTTCAAAAAGTTAATTAAAATTTACTTTTAGGATTAGGGAGAGTGGATTCCTGAAACAAGCTGCTTTAAAGTTAGTTTTAGGGTTAGGGTGAGTGGATACCTGTAACAAAATTTTGTAAAGTTACTTTTAGATTTCGGGTGAGTGGATTCCTAAAAAAAAATTATGTTAGTTTTAGGAAAAGGGTGAGTGGGTTACTTGAAAAAATTGATTTAAATTTAGTTTTAGGATAATAGTGATTCGATTATTGAGATAAGTTAATTTAAATTTAGTTTTAGGATTAGGGTGAGTGGATTCCTGAAACAAAACTTTTTAAAGTTAGTTTTAGGTTTCGGGTGAATGGATTCCTGAAAAAGAATGTTTTTTTAGTTTTAGGAAAAAGGTAAGTGGGTTACTGCAAAAAAATGATTTATATTTAGTTTTAGGATAAGGGTGATTGGATTATTTCAACAAGTTAATTAAAATTTTCTTTTTAGGTTAGGGAAAGTAGATTCCTGAAACAAGTTTCTTTGAAATTAGTTTTAGGGTTAGGATGAGTGGATTCCTGAAACAACATTTTGTAAAGTTAGTTTTAGGTTTCGGGTGAGTGGATTCCTGAAAAAGAAGTATTTAAGTTTTAGGAAAAGGGTGAGTGGGTTACTGCAAAAAATTGATTTAAATTTAGTTTTAGGATAATAGTGATTGGATTATTGAGATAAATTAATTCAAATTTAGTTTTAGGATTAGGGTGAATGGATTCTTGAAACAAATTTTTGGAAAGTTAGTTTTAGGTATCGGGCGCATGGATTCCTGAAAAAGTTTTTATCTTAGTTTTAGGAAAAGGGTGTGTGGTTTTCTTAAAGAAGTTGATTTAAATTTAGTTTTCAGATAAGGGAGATTGGATTATTTCAACAAGTTAATTAGAATTTACTTTTAGGAATAGGGAGAGTGGTTTCCTGAAACAAGTTGATTTAATGTTAGTTTTAGGGTTAGGGAGAGTGGGTTTCTGAAACAAAATTTTGTAAAGTTACTTTTAGGTTTCGGGTGAGTGGATTCCTGAAAAAAAAATGATGTTAGTTTTAGTAAAAGGGTGAGTGGGTTACTTGAAAAAATTGAGATAAGTTAATTCAAATTTAGTTTTAGGATTAGGGTGAATGGATTCTTGAAACACATTTTTAAAAGTTAGTTTTAGTTTTCGGTGAGTGGATTCCTGAAAAAAAAAGTTATGTTAGCTTTAGGAAAATGATCAGTGGGTTACTGCAAAAGATAGATATAACATTAGTTTCAGGATAAGAGTGATTGGATTATTGTGATAAGTTAATTTAAATTTAGTTTTAGGATTAGGGTGAGTGGATTCCTGAAATAAACTTTTTGAAATTTAGTTTTAGGTATTGGGCGCATGGATTCCTGAAAAAAGTTTTTTATGTTAGTTTAAGGAAAAGGGTGAGTGGATTACTGCAACAAGTAGATATAAATTTCGTTTTTGGATAAGGGAGATTGGATTATTTCAAAAAAGTTAATTAAAATTTACTTTTAGGATTAGGGAGAGTGGATTCCTGAAACAAGCTGCTTTAAAGTTAGTTTTAGGGTTATTGTGAGTGGGTACCTGAAACAAAATTTTGTAAAGTTACTCTTAGATTTCGGGTGAGTGGATTCCTAAAAAAATTATGTTAGTTTTAGGAAAAGGGTGAGTGGGTTACTTGAAAAAATTGATTTAAATTTAGTTTTAGGATTAGGGTGAGTGGATTCTTGAAACAAAATTTTTTAAAGTTAGTTTTAGGTTTCGGGTGAATGGATTCCTGAAAAAGAATGTTTTTTAGTTTTAGGAAAAAGGTAAGTGGGTTACTGCAAAAAAAGATTTATATTTAGTTTTAGGATAAGGGTGATTGGATTATTTCAACAAGTTAATTAAAATTTTCTTTTAGGTTAGGGAAAGTAGATTCCTGAAACAAGTTTCTTTAAAATTAGTTTTAGGGTTAGGATGAGTGGATTCCTGAAACAAAATTTTGTAAAGTTAGTTTTAGGTTTCGGGTGAGTGGATTCCTGAAAAAGAAGTATTTAAGTTTTAGGAAAAGGGTGAGTGGGTTACTGCAAAAAATTGATTTAAATTTAGTTTTAGGATAATAGTGATTGGATTATTGAGATAAGTTAATTCAAATTTAGTTTTAGGATTAGGGTGAATGGATTCCTGAAACAAATTTTTGGAAAGTTAGTTTTAGGTATCGGGCGCATGGATTCCTGAAAAAGTTTTTATCTTAGTTTTAGGAAAAGGGTGAGGTGTTTACTGAAAGAAGTTGATTTAAATTTAGTTTTCAGATAAGGGAGATTGGATTATTTCAAAAGTTAATTAAAATTTACTTTTAGGATTAGGGAGAGTGGATTCCTGAAACAAGCTGCTTTAAAGTTAGTTTTAGGGTTAGGGTGAGTGGATACCTGAAACAAAATTTTGTAAAGTTACTTTTAGATTTCGGGTGAGTGGATTCCTAAAAAAAAATTATGTTAGTTTTAGGAAAAGGGTGAGTGGGTTACTTGAAAAAATTGATTTAAATTTAGTTTTAGGATAATAGTGATTCGATTATTGAGATAAGTTAATTTAAATTTAGTTTTAGGATTAGGGTGAGTGGATTCCTGAAACAAAACTTTTTAAAGTTAGTTTTAGGTTTCGGGTGAATGGATTCCTGAAAAAAGAATGTTTTTTTAGTTTTAGGAAAAAGGTAAGTGGGTTACTGCAAAAAAATGATTTATATTTAGTTTTAGGATAAGGGTGATTGGATTATTTCAACAAGTTAATTAAAATTTTCTTTTTAGGTTAGGGAAAGTAGATTCCTGAAACAAGTTTCTTTGAAATTAGTTTTAGGGTTAGGATGAGTGGATTCCTGAAACAAAATTTTGTAAAGTTAGTTTTAGGTTTCGGGTGAGTGGATTCCTGAAAAAATAAGTATTTAAGTTTTAGGAAAAGGGTGAGTGGGTTACTGCAAAAAATTTATTTAAATTTAGTTTTAGGATAATAGTGATTGGATTATTGAGATAAGTTAATTCAAATTTAGTTTTAGGATTAGGGTGAATGGATTCTTGAAACAAATTTTTGGAAAGTTAGTTTTAGGTATCGGGCGCATGGATTCCTGAAAAAGTTTTTATCTTAGTTTTAGGAAAAGGGTGAGTGGTTTTCTGAAAGAAGTTGATTTAAATGTAGTTTTCAGATAAGGGAGATTGGATTATTTCAACAAGTTAATTAGAATTTACTTTTAGGAATAGGGAGAGTGGTTTCCTGAAACAAGTTGATTTAATGTTAGTTTTAGGGTTAGGGAGAGTGGGTTTCTGAAACAAAATTTTGTAAAGTTACTTTTAGGTTTCGGGTGAGTGGATTCCTGAAAAAAAATGATGTTAGTTTTAGTAAAAGGGTGAGTGGGTTACTTGAAAAAATTGATTTAAATTTTGTTTTGGGATAAGTGATTGGATTATTGTGAAAAGTTAATTCAAATTTAGTTTTAGGATTAGGGTGAGTAGATTCCTGAAACAAATTTTTGGAAATTTAGTTTTAGGTATCAGGCACGTTTATTCCTGAAAAAGTTTTTTATGTTAGTTTTAGGAAAAGGGTGAGTGGATTCCTGGAACAAGTAGATTTAAATTTAGTTTTCGGATAATGGAGATTGGATTATTTCAACAAGTTAATTAGAATTTACTTTTAGGATTAGCGAGACAGGATTGCTGAAACAAGTTGCTTTAACGTTAGTTTTAGGGTAAGGGTGAGTGGGTTCCTGGAACAAAATTTTGTAAAGTTACTTTTAGATTTCGGGTGAGTGTATTCCTGAAAAAAAAATTATGTTAGTTTTAGGAAAAGGGTGAGTGGGTTAGTTGAAAAAATTGATTTAAATTTAGTTTTGGGATAAGAGTGATTGGATTATTGTGATAAGTTAATTTAAATTTAGTTTTAGGATTAGGGTGAGTGGATTCCTGAAATAAACTTCTTGAAATTTAGTTTTAGGTATTGGGCGCATGGATTCCTGAAAAAAGTTTTTATGTTAGTTTAAGGAAAAGGGTGAGTGGATTACTGCAACAAGTAGATATAAATTTAGTTTTTGGATAAGGGAGATTGGATTATTTTAAAAAGTTAATTAAAATTTACTTTTAGGATTAGGGAGAGTGGATTCCTGAAACAAGTTGCTTTAAAGTTAGTTTTCGGATAATGGATATTGGATTATTTCAACAAGTTAATTAGAATTTACTTTTAGGATTAGCGAGAGAGGATTGCTGAAACAAGTTGCTTTAACTTTAGTTTTAGGGTTAGGGTGAGTGGGTTCCTGAAACAAAATTTTGTAAACTTACTTTTAGATTTCGGGTGAGTGGATTCCTGCAAAAAAAATTATGTTAGTTTTAGGAAAAGGGTGAGTGGGTTACTTGAAAACAATTGATTTAAAATTAGTTTTGGGATAAGAGTGATTGGATTATTGCGATAAGTTAATTTAAATTTAGTTTTAGAATCAGGGCGAGTGGATTCCTGAAATAAAAATTTTTAAAGTTAGTTTTATGTTTTCGTGTGAATGGATTCCTGAAAAAAAATGTTTTTTAGTTTTAGGAAAAAGTTCAGTGGTTTACTGCAAAAAATGATTTAAATTTAGTTTTAGGATAGGGCGATTGGATTATTTCAACAAATTAATTTAAATTTAGTTTTAGGAACAGGGAGAGTGGATTCCTGAAGCAAGTTGTTTTAAAGTTACTTTTAGGGTAAGGGTGAGTGGATTCCTGAATCAAAATTTTTAAAAGTTAGTTTTAGTTTTCGGGTGAGTGGATTCCTGAAAAAAAAGTTATGTTAGCTTTAGGAAAATGATGAGTGGGTTACTGCAAAAGATAGATATAAAATTAGTTTCAGGATAAGAGTGATTGGATTATTGTGGTAAGTTAATTTAAATTTAGTTTTAGGATTAGGGTGAGTGGATTCCTGAAATAAACTTTTTGAAATTTAGTTTTAGGTATTGGGCGCATGATTCCTGAAAAAAGTTTTTTATGTTAGTTTAAGGAAAAGGGTGAGTGGATTACTGCAACAAGTAGATATAAATTTAGTTTTTGGATAAGGGAGATTGGATTATTTCAAAAAAGTTAATTAAAATGTACTTTTAGGATTAGGGAGAGTGGATTCCTGAAACAAGCTGCTTTAAAGTTAGTTTTAGGGTTAGGGTGAGTGGGTACCTGAAACAAAATTTTGTAAAGTTACTCTTAGATTTCAAGTGAGTGGATTCCTAAAAAAAACATTATGTTAGTTTTAGGAAAAGGGTGAGTGGGTTACTTGAAAAAATTGATTTAAATTTAGTTTTAGGATAATAGTGATTCGATTATTGAGATAAGTTCATTTAAATTTAGTTTTAGGATTAGGGTGAGTGGATTCCTGAAACAACATTTTTTAAAGTTAGTTTTAGGTTTCGGGTGAATGGATTCCTGAAAAAGAATGTTTTTT